>OZ038382.1:5532701-6132701 GCA_964036045.1 Eutreptiella sp. 'Long Island Sound 2002' | reverse complement strand
TGAACTGGTCCCACCCTACGATGCTCAAAAGAAGTTTGCTTCACAAAGGTTGGCACAGGTTTTTGAACTGACTTTGAGAACTGAGGTGTGCAGGTAACTCAGAACTCGGCTTGAACTGGTTGCAGCGTACGAGGCTCCAAAGAACTTCGCTTCACAAAGGTTGCCACAGGCTTTTGAAATGACGATGAGAACTGAGGTGTGTGGTTAACTGAGAACTCGTTTTGAACTGGTCGCACCGTACGAGGCGCTAAAGAACTTCGCGCTGAAGTGCAACAACCCACTGCATGCTTGGCAAGGATTGATGGCAGCACAGGTATTTCCTGCATCCATTAGTTGTTGCTGCCATGCTGACATACAGCGAGCAAATTTGCATGTGCGAGACACATTTTGCATATTACGATTACGCAACCCTGTGAAGTGCAACAACCCATTGCATGCTTGGCAAGGATTGATTTTGCAACATTTGAAGTAATAAAACGCATGCGAGGCAGAGACTGCAAGAAGATCAGTTTTGGTCAGAGTTTAGGGCGGCGTACAAGGTTGACGACAGTTGGTAGGTGCAGTGATCGGTTGCTAGACATTGAGTGAAGCAAATGATTGGGCATTTGTATGATTTTTTTAGTGAAATGTTTGTTATGAAAAGTTGGGGTATTGACGAGCATATCACATTATAACTGCATGGTGCAAGACAAAAAGCACAAGGACAATGTGAATCGTGTGTAGATCAGGGTCAATCTATGTTGTCTACATACATTGCAATGGTTTCCATTTTGTATTGTGTTGGACAAGTAAGTAATTCATTTCTCCACACAAATTGAGTTTTTGTTATGCCCGAAATATTGGATGTGCATGACATCTTGGCACTCAAAATGAGCCATGCGTCAACTGTTATTATGAATGATAGGCAAAAACCACAAAATTTTCAAAACAAGCTTAATACACAACAAAGATGTGTCAATTTTGTCAACCATTTGGATAGAATCCGGATTTTGGCCATTTTGTGCCCGGTAAAATCAAAGGTGAAAGCAACGTGGTCACTGGTGTTTTCGTCGTGTTGCGTGCTGTGGATAGACAACTGGTACCGGGCACAATACACGACACACCCAGGCGAAAGTGACCGGTCACAAAACTGTACTGCAATGGCAGTACTTCAACTGAAGCAGAGACCCACATATTGGGCAGGACATCCAGCCATTGAGGACCTGGCAGCACGGATAACGACAGTCGCAAGGGCTCTGCAACAGCGTGAACGAAGAATCCCCCAGACTTTGCGTGACATGGGGTATGCAGATGGGTGTGCACCAGACACCGGAAACGTGAGAGCACCGTTGGATGTCAGGAGGGATGCAAGGACTGTGCAGTCACCGGTGTGGCGCCCGTTTGCCCTGTCCAAAGAAAAGGTAACTGGTGGTGTTGATCTGTTAAACTTGTTACACTTTGCAAAGGACGTAGCACAACAGACAAACAGAGTTTTACCGCTGTTGGTTGACAAAAACATACACTACAGGATACTAAAGTTGTTGTACGGTGCCAAGAACCAACGATGGAACATGCGTGCGTACCTGGGTTACGTGCCTGTAGTTTACAGTGTCTGGCATGCCTACAAGTTCGTTGTTACTCATACTTTTCGGGTGTTCTGGCCTATTCTAACCTACCTACGGAAAGGTCTGCTACGACCTGGTTCCACCATACTATCATACCCCAACAGATAGTTATGGAAAAAACTATTGCTGCGCTCATGCTTGCCACACCCCGAATACTACGCCCGTATCGGCGCAAGGCACAAGCTGCAACCACGATCAGTGGTCGTGACACTGCGCATGCCAACAGGGCAGCAGTGGCAAACGCATTTCTGCATTTGTTGTCGGAATGGTGCCCGTTGTTGTTGTACTTGGGCCACGTGGTACGGGAATGCAACTGGTCAGGGGAAAACAACGGTACAGGGTCACGAGCTCAGGAGGTGTTGCAGTTGAGTTTGTGTCTGTTGAGGAGGCTGCGTCGAGGACCGTGTGACACCGTACTGAAGTACGAACGCACAATCATGTGCACATTGTTGTACAACAGCAAGTGGCACCAGGACCTGCCCGGTCAGGCACACTCAGAGGAGTTTGGAGAAGGGATGTTGAGCAAGTTGGTGCGGGACAAGGCAAGAAACACGGGTTCTGTTACTGTTGAGGAGGTGGAAAACCATTACTTGTTACTAAAGGTTGGTCCTGGTGGCAAGCGCGTGGGGGTGCAAAACGTTCCCAAGAACCTGGTACACAGGATGCGACAACGACTGACAAGATTTTTGGCGACAGACCGGATTTGCATGGCCTATGTGGAATGGGAGTCGGACAGAGTCAGCACATTTGCAACTTTGTGGCCGCGGAGGTTACCAAGATTTCCACCCTCACCTACACAACCCCTTGGTTACGACCACTACCGGCTACTTGGTCACAGCGTACTGGATGCCCTCGTTGACCAGAAAACAAATCCCACCAACCAACTGAAACAGAAACGGGATGCTGTTGTGGGGCAGAGAACAGATATGGATGCCGACAAACAGGAAGCAGCAACACGCAACGTGCGGCAACGCTTGCGGTAACTGACGCCCGCAGTGCGCGAGGCCTTGCGCACTAAACGTTACGAAAAACAGGTATGTAATGCGATGTGAGTGCGCGAGGCCTCGCGCACTGAGAAGTTTGCTAAGTGCCGTAGATTCAGTCACAACAAAGACAGTTGTGGAACACATTTGCGAAAACGACCTGCAAAATACCGTCCCGACTGATTTCAGAGTTCAAATGACCGTATTTCATGTAATGCAATTCGTCCTTTTTAGGTATTTTTTGGCATCATGAGTGAACCAGGGTCGCTAGAACGTCCAGCACCAGACGCAGAGGCCATGGGGTCGTCACCAGGGACCGACCAAGGGGACGCGCCGAAGAAACGACGCAAAAAGAAGGGTGAGAAGAAGCCAATACCGGAGATGAAGCTCACAGTCGACGTGCAACAGTGGCTGCGGCAGGAGAATGGTAAAGCCGTGAAGGTAAAGATTGCTGATTTGAGAATTGACAAGACCAAGGAGCGCGGACAGATCTGATCCATCAACTATGACGATGTTGCCAGGAAACTGACGGGATACCAAGCACTGCCACCAGCTGGACCGTTGCGCGTAACGGCGTGGGAGGATAGTGGTATGACTCGCTTCGCGTTCGATCGAAGACGTTTCTTCTCTTTGCTTCGGTACATGATTTGGTTTGCAGATGGTTCTGAATGGTCAACATGGCACAGAAACATGCAGAAAGATTCAGGAACTGCGTCTCGCAGAAGCCAAAGAATTGGAGGACTGGCAGGAGTTTTGCTACGTTGACATTCTGAAGTGCGAAACGCCTTGGAGGATCCAGGCCAAGGTTGCAGGATTGCAACAAGCTGGCAGCCAGTCTGTGACGTGGATTCCGCTGTCCGAGGCGCTGGACAACATGTTGTTGTACATTGAGGACCAGAAGCGGGAAAAAGAGCCACAAGATTTCGAGCGGTTCAAGATTGCTTTTGTCCAGGCTGCCGTCAACTCTGCGTTTCTTGCACCCGAGGTTTTGGAGGAAGCAGGACACACAGTATGTATTCGTGTATCGCACGGTTACAGTGCGCGAGGCCTCGCGCACTCCATGACACTGTTTTCCCTCGCAGGACTCGACATTCAAGAACTGGAGGGACATCTTCTCCCTGGCGTATTACTGCGGTCGTGAGGCGGTTACTGGCATGAGGAACCTCGAGAATAAGAGCAGGAAAGAGGAAGTTACAAGGAATGCCTTCAAGAAGCTGGAGGGGCTGCATCTACCGAGCTTATTGCAGAAAGTCTGTGCGCACATGAACCTGAAGGACTCGACCTTACGCACCACCCAGAACTACATTGACGCGCAGATTACGGATCAATGGGTTATTTTCCATCTTGACCATCCGGAAAATAAGCAGTATGTCAACCAGACCGCAGGTATGCGTCAGTGTCGCAGCTTCAGTGCGCAAGGGCTCGCGCACTCAACCACTGTTTTCACATCCGTACAGCTGCCGATGCGAAGATCCGAGCAGAAGTTGCAGCACCGGGCACGCCGCAACTGAAAATTGGGCTGGGAAATTGGGGTTACCGGCCAGACGCAACAAGTACGAAGTATCGGTCGCCGTGGCCAAAATGGAAGACGTTGACCAATGCACCTCTGTGGCGGTCTGGGGACAAGGGCGCACCTCCATTACCGCAGACGCTGGCCGTGCGGAAACAACTGCAAAGGAAGACTGAGGCACCATCATTGGCACCGTCACAGACGCAGCTGAGTACTGGCGATGTGATCAATGTCTCCAAGCAGGACGAGCAAGGGAGCAAATTTGCTTTGACGGCCTGCCGTATTGAGGATATTGAAGAGACACCGCCAGCCCGTTTCCGGGATCTGCAGTACCCGTTGTGGGTCATCAACGCTGACCTTTTCGTTGAATATGACACTGCAGGATTTGCCCCGAAGTGGCTGTTCGATGTGATGATGCTGGGGAAAGACGTCATTTTCTATGGCGAGGCTGATGTTGTGCACCGTATTGGCCGCGACATACAGAGGCTCTGGCGTATGGAGAAGGACAAGGATCCAACCACAGTGCCATTCTACCATGTTCGGTTGCCGGTATACTCTTGGTTATCGGGTCCCGTGACCAGCAGTACGTATCAGTTCGACGAGCACTGTATGTGGATCGGAACAACGAGTCGCTGGGATAAGCAGGTATACCTGCTTCTTTCGCCTGTTACGATGCCGTTGTGTGCGCGAGGCCTCGCGCACTGGTGCCTCCGTTATTCGTCTTTATACATCACATTTACAGTTGCCGAACTATGTGTCGTATTCCGCCCGACATTTCGAAGAGATGCAGAACAAGAACCTTGGTGGTTTCATGCCTCTGATTCACGTGCTGTGGTACCTGGACAAATATCTTTTGGGCAGTGGGTATGCCGATGCAGTGGTTGTTGTGGACGACACGCCTGCCATGGCCGCAAAGATTGCGATGTCCGACGTCCGAACTAAAGTGGCGGTTCTGGCTGTGTCAGCGATCAAGCAAAAGGACCTTGGGAATGCCGTTGGAGGTGCTCTGCAGCATGCAATCATCATGCGGTACATGTTGGAGGGTGACCAGACGGAGCAGGGAGCAACAGCTGCAACTTGGGATACTCAAGAAGAGTGGCTTCAGTGTGGCATTCCACTGTGGGTTTTGGACAGCAGCCGAGGGCATGCAGGGCGCCAGCAGGTGCATGCTGCAGAGGCCGTCCAGGAAGATGTCGTGACTGAGGCCCCCGCTGACGACACTGAGCCTGTTGCGCCTGCACCTACCTTGCCAATGCAAGCCAAGGTGAAGAGGACTGCCAAAGTTATACCAACTCAGGGTACTGCAGCCCGAAAGGGAACCCCCTCGAGTAGCAAGAAGCAGGCAAAAGGAAAAGAGAAGGAATCGGACAAGCCCGCGGAATCAGACGACGACGATGCCGACGAGGAGGAGGAAGAAGACGATCCGGAGCAAGTACTGGAGACCCAGCAGAAGCGCAAGCCGGCACCCGCCGCTCACTTCGATGCAAGCCCCGCGTCTGGTAAGGAACAGCCGAAGAAGAAAGGGAAGACTGCTGCCACCGCTAGTGCAGAATTCAAACTGCCCTCGCGTTCTGGTGCCCAGCCGTCTCGTGGTACCGTTGCCTCTCCAAGTGGGACACGTGCGGTGGCAAGAAGCCTGGGTTCCAGGTTGGCTAAGGTCGCTCGACCGAAGAAGAAATAAGTCACCACTAACCCAAGTGTTTCGCCTCTTTTTGCAGTCATGTGTGCGCGAGCCCTCGCGCACTCGCCTTCGACGCGAATGCAATTATACGCCCTTAAGGGCTTGTACATTTTTGCCGAGCTTTTTTTTCAGTGTTTGTATGTTGTGCACTTCCTGTCCTGTTTTTGTTGCCTTCTGTACACAATTGTTTCCATGACCTTGAGTGCGCGAGGCCTCGCGCACTCAGGGATATAAAAAAGCAATTTATTTTGCAGGACAAACATAGGTGCAACCGGAGACCCGCAGAATGTCATTTTTGAAAATGAGCTCCCGAACAGGCACGCACCAGTTGGGTTTTGAAATACAAAAACGACAAGATTGGTAAAACACACCCTTCAAATCAGACAAAAAATAGTTTATTTCGATAAACAAAAAGTGGAAAAAAGCAGCAAATTGGGTAAAATTGTATTTTTTTCGGTGGTATCTGGGTCATGTGTGCTGCAGATGTCCAAAAAAAATAGTTTTTCGGGCGGTCATTTTTTAGGTCCTTCTCTTCCAAAAGGGGGTGCAGTTTGCGTGGGCTAAGAGGGAGGCTGGGCCGTTCGGGTATGAAAGGGCTTCTCGGTATCACAGAAGGGGTCGGCATCGGTCGGCTCCTCAGGCTCCTCAGGGTGTTTGTCAACCCTGCCACCGGATGATTGGCTTATACTCGGTGGGGTGAAACTCCCACGATGGTAGGTGACGCTTGGGGAGGAATCAGGGGCTCCAATTTAGCCCGAATCTCTTGAGTGAGATCACCATCAAGTTTAGAGGTGGCTCCTCGGAGTGCCTCATTGATCTCCCACCGCGTCAGGGACCTGTTGGAGGATCTCCCCGATCCTCTACGCCTGCTCCCGCATGACCCAGAGCCTATCCTCAGCCCACTCAGGGTTGCATACCCAGAGACATCCACATGGGTTCCTGTGGCAGGTAGAGGATGGTGATAGTCTGCCGCATACCAGCGCGGTGCAGAACTAGAGGCCACTGGCTCACTGGCAGTAGTTGCCTCTGGAAACGCAGTGGTGGATGGGTCCACACCATAGGCAGGGTAGGTAGGCATACCAGTAAAGCCTGTGCCCTCAGCCATAGGCAGGGTGGTTATGGGTGTGGATGTTGCAGCGGCTGGGTCAGGAGTTGGGAGTGTGCTGGTTGTAGGAGATGGTGATGCGTGGAGGCCAGAGGCGCTTGGTGCGCCCTCGAAGGTTGACTCACTCGTCGGGTCGTGCCCATGGTCTACTCCTTCGTCTGCCATGCTCTCTCCTGCATCCTTCTCTCTCTCCGTCTTTCTCTTCACAGGGTTGGTGTCCACCTCCTCGACTGAGAGGGCCCTGAAGCCCGACTGAAGTCCCTCCAGCGAGTCATCAACCACATTCACTGGCCTATGTAAGGGCACCGAAGGTACAGCGCTAGGTCCAGGTCCAGGTTCACCAGGCGCTGGCATTGCTGGTGCCTCAAGCGCCGTCTTCGCGTCCGTGTCCGCCTTCTTTGTGTCCATATTCGCCCTTCTTGCTTAGGACAGTACTCGGCGCACGGGATGTACGGCACGGAGTTGTTGCCGGTACGTAGAGACTTTGTGGCTCTTGCTACGAGAAAGTTTTATAATGTTTCCAGCACTGTGTTTTTGATGTGCCTCTCCTGCTGCTTGCTGCTGGTGTAGGGTTCCTGCTGCTTGTTTTTGATGATGAAAATGTTTTATTGTTGAAATACAACCGATCCAGGATAACCCAAACCAGAGATAAGCAAGTAGAAGATAAACAGGATCAAAGCATGAAGGGCTGCAGTCACAAAGAGTTAGATAAAGAGAACTATCAACAATAGACCAGAGCAAATAAACATTCATTGCAACTCAGGATGAAATATTTTACATGTTTGAAAAAAACTGATCGGAAAACTGCCCCATGGGCTCTCACTCTTCCATAGTGCCATCTTGAGATGTGCACTCTTTGTTTTTGGGTCCCATAGGTGCTGAGGTGGCATGGCTTGTGGCGCTGAGGTCATTGCCATGTCACATCGGATATTCCTACTTAGCTAGGCTGACTGGGTATTGAACCCAGGACCTCTCAAAAAGAGGTGCCCCAGCCCCCTAGGGTGCATACCACTAGGATAGCTAAGAATTCATGAGAAAACATAGATAAATTCATAGGCTCTGCCTCAGGATATCAGAGCCTCAGTCACTCAGGAAAAGATTTTTTAATGCACATTGCTTGGGGATTAAGGGGTCCACACAATATCCTGATTTAGTGTTTGGTTCTATAGGTCAAAATGTGTTATCACCCATTTTGGTTAGGCCAATACTAAGATAAAAATGCATGAGTGCTTAGAGCACCTCTAATACAACTAAAGTATACCCCAAAGCATTGGAAAAGCACTTTTTCTTACTCTCTACAAACTCCATAAGGGACTCATGCCATTTCGGACTCGCTTCTTTCAACCCATATGCCGGCTTTTTGAACCTCAACACATGATGTCATGGTACATCTGCCTACATAGGGGGCTCTAGGACCACCTTTTTGTCATAACCTCTTCTTTGGCAAAACACCATCTTGACGTCAAGCAAGCTTGGGACCCAACCATTCTCCACAGGAAGCCCAATCATCATTCTCCAATTCTCGGCCATCGTAGATGTGGGAGAGTCACCCATTCACATTGTGCACCTTGCAACCCCTTTGCCACATGACGTGTGTTGTATCTTGGACACTCTCGTGCAAGTTAAAAAAAGGTGTATTTTAATGGTCCTGGACGGCTCTGATGGTAACATTGAAACTGTGCTCCCTTTGGGATGCGATTATCTATGCATTTGTCTTGAAAATGGTAAATTAATGTATTATTGCCTATACAACCAACCACCGCAATGAATGGAAGTTACATCTTTCAGCCACATTGAAATGAAAAAACCTTCATGGCCCTAAGGGCACATGGAACCCCTCAAAACGCCCATAGTGAAATGTTTTCTATGTTTTCTTTTAATTTTTCTCTCTTTTTGGCAATTCTGATAAGAAGGTATGGTACATGAAGTTCTATACCATTTTACATCAAAAATTCTGTTGCCCTAGTAGACTATGGTGTCGGAACTAAAAGCGCTCTTTTTGAAGAGTCCCAAGTTCAATCCGCACTAGTCTCACTAGCTAGAAACCACTCATGTAACATGGCAGCATCCTCAAGTGCCACAACTATGCCACCTCATCAAAATTTGGAGTGTTTGCAAAAAGTTCACAGCAATGTATCTCAAATCCACAGGCAAAGCCCATGCTACGGGAACCTATGCCCAATTTTCCTTTGAATATTTGCTATCTTTTCAAATATGCTCTTTTCAATCAACCTTTGTGCATACTTTTGGACATAATTCTCTATGTTCGTTAAAACACTTCATGTTTGGAATCATGTGTTGCTCGTGTGCTACTTGCTTTGCATTGGAGACTCCATTTTACCTCTGGAAAACAATTTTATGGGAGAAAATTAGCAAGTTGGGAACAAGTAAAGCAAAATAGAACAACAATCGCTCGATTGTGGAAAGCCTTATAACTCTAATGGTTCTTTCTGTGCATCCGCATAGGGGTTGGTTGTAAAAACTCATCTCCTTTTGATCACATGGTATTGTTGTCCCTCTTTACATGCTCATACACACCCAAATTTTCCCATTGTTTAATCTCTTGAAGCTTTCTATCAAACTACACATCCACTTGCTCTTGGGCAACTTCCAAACACATCAATTGCTCTCTCAAACCCTTGAGTTGTGTGATAGGATAATAATGCGACATGTGCTTTCTATCCTTCATTATCATACAAATCTCTCAATTCCCATGGTAGATTGGATGCGACCACTTTTGCATTCCCGGCCTCTTCAATCACCATCTCCTCAATTGGTGTCTCATCATCATCCCGCAATCCCATATGCACCCCTTCCATCGAGCCATGCTTGAAATCTTTGATCGTCATCACTCGAAATAATTGTACTCGTAGCACGGACCCCGCCCACTTGACCACAGTCAATTCATGATCACTTGCCATCACCTTGCAAAGCCCTTTCCACCCACATTGCCCTTTGCGAGTAGGTGCTCTTCACACTAACATCTCATCCCCAGGCTCCACATGATCGCCTTTGCCAGCATTCAATGCAATCTCACCGAAGCATCCTAGGTTGGGAGTTTCTAGAGGTTTGTAACAGAAACAGCTTGACATTCAAAAAGGTTACCTCTTTTCAAAAAAGAGGTAACCTCTCAAAGCCTCTTACTTCCACAACCTGTACCATGCTCAAACTGAAAGTGCCACACTCCCTTGATACCTTCCATGTAGTGCATTCCGCACACTTTGTTGTGCCACCATGCTTTCTATATGTAGCCATGTCATGCCTCCCAGCAGGGTTATGCAGCCCATTTGATTGCCCCCTGCTTTGAACTCAAAGTGACAAGACTATTTCATTGGTGAGGCCCTTGTAATAATCTTATTTTCAGAAGGAGTTCATGCCTGGTTCTTTTTTCTCCAGTACAAATACATGTTTTTGGGACCGATTCTTTGTTTCTGAAATTTTTGTCTTCATTCCTGTTTGTTTTTTGCGAACAAAATTCTCTGATGCTGAAAAACATGATTCCTGATTCTTTTGGAGCTCTTGCCCGGCCTACAAGAGCGATCTTGTTCTTGCCTGCAAACCTGCCTGAAATGTGTGCAGCAACCCAACATTCCCACTGTAGGCTGAAACCCTGCTGAGAGAGATGCAGAATTGTGTATCTACACCTCCAACCGTTCCTCTTGAATCATACTCAGCTGCCAAAAAAGCCTGCAAATGTGCACTCTCAACACTGTCTGTTTGCTGAAATCCTGCTGCAAGATTTGTAGAATTGTGTATTTACACCCCCAGACACCCCCCAACATTCAGCGTGTACAGCAAGGCTCCGAACGCTGACTGATTGCCGAAATGCCGCCGAAAGAAACATACCGATGCTGTTTCTGCACCCTCATGGTTCCCTCTCTACGTTATCACCACCCCTCGCCCACACATGATGGCTGCAACCTTTTGAATCTGCTGTAGAAATTCCTGCACCCTTTGCTTCAACCTTCAACACTTTGACCCAAAGTAGCAGCAGCATCACCAGTGCTGCAAAAAAAGGTCAACTGGAGAAAAAAAAAGGGGGAGCCACAGAATACCTTCTGTACAATGCGTACAGATTGCAACTCCATTGAATCCAGGGTAAAGCTGTGGTTGGCCAGAACGAGGTTGAGCAGGACTGAGACCATAATGCAGGGTCAAGTGCTGTTTGCATGGATTGAAACTCTGGTGCTTATGAGTCATTGCCAAAATGCCAACAAGAAAAGGAAATTCCCACCTACTATTTTCAGTTATTTGGCAGTCTGGAATGGAGGGAACATGCTGCTGTTCCTCAGGGGCTACTGTGCAAGAAAACTATTTTTTAGACTGGCTCACGTAATGCAATTGCTGCAGCACTGGGGGCCAGCTATTGCCAGAAGAACAAACTGGAAAGCAGCAAACACACCCCAGTGTCTCGCAGTTCCATCTTCTAAGAAGATGGTCCTTTTCCGTAACACTGGTGGTTCAGAACAACGCCTTCAACATTCAGTCTTTTATGAGTGTTTCTGCGGGATGAAACGGATGCTAGCAATGGCTCCAAAAAATTTGATATGTTAAGCGGACGTGTGTTAATGCCAAGGCATTTGTTCCTGCTGCAAGGGTATTGTTGTCAGTGGCCAACCCACAGCTGACACTCTAGCAAACCTGTGCAAGGTGAGAGGCTGCAGCTTGGGTGGGCAGGTTGGTCAGAATCTTTCTCCCAGCATAGGGCAGTCCAGTGGATTGACGTGATTTTTCAGCCCTGTCGTTTGGCATCTTTGACAAAATGAAAAAACGTCGATCGGGCAAGGGTTTAGGCTATGGAACCACACCAACAAAGTTGGGGTTATTCCAGGTGGTTGGAGCGGCTCTGGTAGACCTAAGACACTACTTATCAACAAAAAAAAACACGGGGCCACCACATCTGTTCAATTCATCCCCCATGAGATCCATGGTGACTGCACCCCTCAACACGATTGCAGCTTTACCTTGGTCTGATGAGACTGCCTACTTTGTCCCCACCTCAGTCACCATCATCATCCTCACTATCCTCCGCCTCACTGAGATCTAATATCTCCCCATTGATCCCGCGCAGCAACAGAGGCAACGGCCCTTTTGCCTCTGGTGCCTGCAGACAGATTGAGGGAGGACCATGATGGAAGCGAAAAGCAAGGGAAGTCACAGTCACAGTCTGCATCTAATGCCATACACCTTGTGGGTCCTCGTTCTTCTCCACATGCATGTGGCTCAAGTCGCCTCAGAGATGCCAGAACCACGCCTCCACTACATGCATTTCCTGTTTAACCCAAATGGCCAAAATGTGTATCACATTGTGCCCAAATCACGTGACATGGATGCCCGCTATCATCCCGTGTTGTATGCACTGGACTCTAAGGATTTGCCAGGAAGGGGTGCCAAACAGCAGCAATATGGTACACACACCATTGAACCATGGCAGGGACAATAGGTATGCAGGGGGGGGGGGGGGATGCGGTCACCGGGATTGACAAAAAATGCGGAAAAATGCGGAAAAAATGCGGAAAATGCGGCAAAAAATGCGATAGAAAATGCGGTTTTGTTAGAATGGTGCATGCCCCTCGAAACCCCTATGTTTTGTCTCATCTTGCACGATCGGGCGCTCAAAGCATGGACGGTTTGATGGAACAACTTATTGCAGTAGTTCAACTCAAGAATATCACAGACTAGGCTCAAAACCTAGGGGCAGAAGCTGCAGCTGCTTGGTTAGGCCAGACCGCTAAACCTCCGCGCCGCGCACGCACCGCGTTAGGTGCTCCCGCATTGACCCAAACCGCCGGGCTCCCTGGGGGGGGGGGGGTACCCCAACATACATACCTCAAAATGATCCCAATGACGCGCTGATCATTTTGAATATACACAACTGGGGGAAAAAATTTTCAAAAAAAATTTACCCATCAACTCAGGCTCCCATCAGCCAGGGTCCAACCCGGAGGTCGGGTCGGGGTCAGAATCCTTTTTTGTGTTTTTCATCCATTTTTGAATTCTCCACAAAATTCCGAGTATTTTGGGTACCGGGCCGGTATAGACACATCGGGTCAAACAAAAAATTTCCCCCGGCTGTCTACCTAAAACAAAATCTCCGGCGCCTCCGACGCCCACGGTGCCCATTGTACCTCACAACTAAATGCCACTAGAATGTTTCCTCTTGAACATTACACTAAGGGACCTGCCCGGAACATGCGAAAAAAAATGCGGAAAATGCGGGAAAATGCGGACCGCATCCCCCCCCCCCCCCGGGTATGGTGCTGTTGTATGTCTGCATGGATGAATGCAAAAGGGGAGGCGGGCTTCATCCCTAGGGTGACATGCAAGCCATGCGCTTTACACAACAAACTGGTTGAGCATTTTGTGTTGTTTCTATTCCCCATGGCTGCGAGGAGCAGACCCCCCCCCCCGGGGCAATTTTTTTCAAAAACATCATCCTCTCGGCCATTGAGGAGTCTTGTAGGCCATTCAGGATTCCTCCTTGCCAATTGGGATTGATTCCTCTAGGCCACTGAGGATTCCTATTGGTCATGGATGATTCCTCTAGGCCACTGACGAACCCGCTAGGCCATTGAGGAACCCTGTAGGCCATTGCACATTCCTCTTGGCCAATGAGGATTCTGTTGGGCCATCTTGGATTGTGTCCTGATGGCGGCCCTGCTACGTCCGTGTTGTGGATGCAGAGAGCAGAATGGTCGTACGTGCCTGGTCACGCCTGCATTAGATGAACCCGCTTTTAATGCGCTGGGAATGTGCCATGAATGCACCGTCAAGCAGTGCCAGTCCTGTTCTTTTGGCGTCCTGTCGACCAACACTGAAGGTTTTTCAAGGTCGGTGACAGTGTTGCCTCATAGCTGCCCACTGTGTATTTGTAAACAGCCAACTCCTCCCGCGGTCCGAGCCATTACCAAAGTGACCTTGGCCCCACTACACAAAAAAGAAACGCTGCAAACCAATGGCTCTTTGGAAACCCCCCCTTTTCATGCACATTCTTCACATAATCCTCCATACCTGGTAATCTTCGTACAACGCGGCAAAACATACAAATTTGCAGAAAAATTTTTTTCCGCTCCAAGCTGTAACATCTGGCCCCAGAATAGATGGCCACCATCAACAGTGTGGTACTGAGATGGCAGAGCTCCCAGAGCCACCATCCACACGCGTGCAGTTGATGGCCCCAAGACGGCAGGGGTGATGCAACCTCAATCCACGCCGATTGGGGTGTGGCCAGCATGACAAGGGGTATGCACCCACAACATGGCCCAAGACAGCAGGGATCCGAAGCACTGCTTGAGGATTATGACAATGAACACCTCCCAAACATGTCCTATGACAAGTTCCTCAGCCACCCACATACCAACTACAAGTACACGAAAGGGAACTGAAAACCGCCAATTTCTTGACGTCCAGTATTCAGATGGGACGCTAGTACACGTCTTGAACCTGCACTCATGGCCACAAACGGCCCAGGGTGTCCCGTCACACATAGCTTCCCCTGCCGCACATTGCATTGGCACATTGTGTTCAAGTATAGACAGGGCTGGTTGACAGTCGTGCCCAGAGGTGCCCCACCATGGGGGTTACTCAGACTCAGACATGACCCCAACACACACACGCCTCAACTTTTTGGGACCAGTGCTGGCGGTGGGGGGTTAGCTAGGCTTGGGTCTTGGGTAGCCCAAAATAATGCTCAAAATGCTTCAATGGCCTAGAGGAATCCTCAATCATCTAAAAGAATCGTCAATGGTCTACAGGAATCCTCAATGATCTAGAAAAATCCTGAATGGCCTAGAGCAATCCTCAATGGCCTAGATGAATCAATGGCCACAGCAGGGGTTGGGGGGAGGAGGGGGAGGTTGCGTTGCACTTTAACCCTGTCTGCTCTCAGCGCTGCATCTACGCCCATGGCAAACGAGGTATGTGAGCTCGCTGCCGCTTGCATGCCAATTTGGCCTTGCAGCCCCCCAGAGCTACCCAATTCCCCGCGCCAGTGGTTGGCTCGCATGGACAACCCATACGCTGTGCACCTGGACTGCGGCACCGGTCTCCATGAGCTCCATAGGACTGCTGCTGCGGAATGCAGGGGCTTGTGGCATCAGCCTTGGAGAGTTGGGGTTCGGGAAGAATCGTCGCTTGGCAGGATTAGGACGCTCGTGCCGCACGTTGGTCTGGTCACTCACTATCTCAAGCTTAAACCTGCAGATGCCCAAAGGGGATACAGCGGTGAACATATACAGTACAAAACATGAAATACAAAGTGAAATGGATGACAAAGAAAACCAGTAATGAACAAAAATGTGAGATTACATCAATTTGCTGAACTGTGCCTCTACATGGCCATTGCACCATGTTGTCACTTTTGAGAACAGCCTCCCGCAAATCGGTATATTGCATCTATAAATCCAGCCAAGCTGAATGTGTTTTCTGTTGCTGCACCTTCTATTGCTGACAGGATACTAACAAAAGTGAGTTCACTGCCTCCCTCAGAGCAGAAGGTATCATTTTGCTGTGGCTCTTCTGAATGTGAGGCCTCATCACACGAAGCCATGGAAATACTGCAGATTGAGATAACAATTACTTTATCACATGCACACGTACCCTCACATGCACAGAATAAAGCATAAAGGGGTCCATTTCCCATTTTAGTGGATTTCCTTTGATTCCATGAATCTTCTTCCCTGGATGCAATACCCCCCCCCCCCTTGCGCAATGACCAGCAATGCTTGACCAGCAGGTGGTCGTTTGAAGCCAAAAAGCGGCTTGACCAAGAAGGGATGGTCACTGCGCACGGCCGTGCACACTTCTGGAGCCCTCAAAGACAAAAATCGGCACACTTGACGGGGGGTACGACACCAAATACCCTTTCCATAGGCAAACAGGTTGACACAGCAGCATGAGGCAGCAGCAACAGGTCTGAAGCGTGCATGCAAACAGGCATGGAATGAACTAATGCTCAACATGCACGGACAACGATAGTGTTTGGGGTCCTGAGTAAGTGCTACCTGTTGGCAATGAGCAACTCTGAACGCGGCTGAGGGTTCGTCCAGAGCTGCGGCTTGGGGCGCAGAGGGACCATTTCAGAGGGGCATGCCTCCACATGAGCCAACAACTCTGTTCTGCAATTCCTGAATGGGGGCTAAAGGGCAAGGGTTCCAGGAGCTTCGCACACTCTGCACCATTGTGCCTAGCTTTTTGCCGGCATTGGGGATCATGGCCAGTGCCAATTGCCCCCCCGTCACCCTGGTCAAACAGTGCTTTCCCGATACTACTTTTTTGATAACAAAATTGTGTTTTTATGGCTGTGTGACAAATTGTGGCTGTAGCACAAAAATTCAGGCATGCAGGACGAATGTTGAAGCATATGAGATGACAATTGCGGCATCTGGGGCAAAAATTGAGGTCACCAATTTCTTTGGACCAAACGTGGGGAGGAGGGAGGGGGGGGCAGTGAACCACAGGAGTCCCACTGCAAGCAACCCTGAGAGACCCCCACACACACACAGCCCAAACGGCCACACTCGCTGAATGAGTGTGAAACCAGAGGAACTGCCCAAGGGAGCCCCGGTGAAAGCGAGGAGGTCTCCTTCAGGGGAGTAGTTGAGGGGGGGGGGGTCTCACCACAAGCAGACATACTGCCCACGGAAGCCCCCAGGCATGACACCCTTGACACACACCTCTCACTTTCCTGGTCAAAGATCAGAAGGCACTCAATCCCCCGTTTGATGGGCTTCGTTGTTCCCGAGAAGAAGACCGTTTCTGCATCGGGCTTACTGTTGTGATACTCGATGGTCACCTCATTCTGATCACTGACAGGACAAGGGATCATGGCAACGGCGCATGGGCGACAGTACAGGTCAGCCGCTCGGGGCAGCAGCAGCAAATGCATGGAGAGTGCTCAGACCCTACAACACGTGTGCACTGCCGCAATGCGGCACTACTCCGTGCATCTCGCGTCCACACACACACTTCGTGCGGGAACACACACACACACACGTCCACACACACACACACACACACACACGCAGGCATGCAGATGACGCAAAGCGACCAAATCCCAGCACAAGCAAAAGCAGGGCAGGCACTGGTAGGAGGTGGAATCTCGTCAGGCCGCCGACAGTCAAACAAAAGTCATGACCATCGGCGACTGGGCGCCTTCTGTGGTAGACCGTTCGTGCAGCTGGAAAGCAGCGCACTGGCATCTGCAAAGCAAAAACATGCTGCACTGCCTCTTGCAGTGCTGCAGTTGTATAAGGTCAGAGCAAAGCATCGCACATGTTGTCTCCGGGGCATACTGCGTGCCAGAGACCTATATGCACCATGCGCACGTGCACGTGTGACCTCAGCTCTTCACACCCGTAGGTGATGGCGCTCCTTTGCTTAGCGCACTTGGTCCACTGCAAAAGGTGATCCTAATGGCTACAATCAGAATGGTACTTCTATGTTTGTGCGGACCTCATACCACCCATTACCGGGGGGATACACACACACACACACATTCATTCGGCCTGCAGGCAGCAGGCCGCGCGCGCACACACACACACACACACACACACACAGAAACCAGATACACAAAATCCTTGTTTGAGGGGGCGGGGGTCCCAATAAATTGATGGAAGCAACAGCTGCAAAATGCTATGTAGACAATGTGTTGTCACCCCAATGTGAGGTGGTTAAAGGGTACACACGAGCGGCCACAAGCAGCAATGCATGAGAGGTGTCCAGGGGGGGGGGGGGTTTACACCTTGCACTGTACTGGCCAACTCGAGTGTGATCAATGCGGTCTGGCAGAAAATCGTATTTGATGCAGTGGAACGTTGGGCCATCCCCGGCCAAGTTCTGCACAGTGTCCCCCAAGTCAATGGGGTAATCCTTGTCAGTAGAAAACATCCAATCTAAGCGAAAAGGAGACATGTAGCACTCATAATCGGGACATACCACAGTTACTGCCACTCACGCTTCCTTCTGGTTGGGTTCTGCATGCCAAAACAAGCGCATACAACACTCTCTCAGCATGAAGTATCTTTGAACTCCCCCAACCTTGGCCTCCAACCCGACCTTTCTTCCCTGCCCTAAACTATAGTCACCACCTCCCTTTTGCAACCACCGACCGAAACCGGGGCCACCATCGATAACCTCAGCTACAAGCTGTACCCACTAGGGGGAATTCTCGCATCTGCTTCCCAAAACAACCCCCCTTCCAAATGCTAACCCAAAACTAGCCTCAAACGAACCCAATTGTGTAGTGTTGTGTGAGGTGTAAAGAGGTGTTTGTATCTGGGGCCAGGATTTGTAGATGTGGGTTCTCTGGATGATATTGAGGACACAGGTAAGGACATAGTGACATGGAAAGGGCATAGGCAGGCCTGGCACAAAAATGTACGCTTTCAAATTGGATTTTTGCACACTGTGATTTCATGCATTTTGCACAGCCTTTCTGTTGGCAGCTCTGCCATTCAGCATTGCCTGTGTCCAGATGGATCAACGTCTTGGGAGACATTGAACAGTTGATCCAGGATGTGCATCCTGAGTCTAATCCTATGCATTTGGCCTCCCAAACCTTGCATAATGAAATGTGCACTTGAGCCCAAGGAGACCACAAATATGCCCCATGCTCCCTCATGACACCCAAGCCAGGTGCTCCTTGCGCCTGTGCTGTTCCATGTTTGTTTTCCCTCCACTTTTTTTTACCCCATTGAATTAAATGACATGCACAAACAGCAGCAAGACCACAAGAGGGGGTGGAAAGAAAAAGGTTTGCGCATGCGGAGGGTCGTTTGAGACCTTTCTGAGACCCCTCCCATTCATGGCACGGGTGACGGAGACCATACCCAAGCCCCCCCAGCCCACCCACCCCAGAACCCCCCGCTAACAGTGGTGTTATTTATGTCTGGTCATTTCCGGCGGCCACATCCCATGGCACAAAAAAAAAAACGGGGGATGTAGCGCCCCACCCAGGCCTCTATTTGGATGCAGATTTCAAATCTGATACATCAGAGGGATCAGAATCGAAACCACACTCAGAATTGGCAACATGGGTGTGTTAAAGGAGGGGAAGTGAGCAGACATTGCATTGCACATGGATATTGCCGTGAAGTTTCGCTCCTTGTGTTCCTTCGTTTTTTTGGTGGGTGGGTGGGGGGGGGGGGGGGTTGGCACAAGGCCTCTGTGTTCGGTGTGTGTGTGGACCGCACACAGGTCAACAAGCGCTCCACATACGCACGTCCTGGTATGCATATGCAGCAATGTTCGGCAGTGTTTGGGGGGGGTGGGGGCTGCATTGGTCCAAAACCCTTAATTTGATGCAACACGGCAGCCACCACGGCCAGAATGTCTCAAAGCCAAGACGCAAAAGCCCCCTGGTCTGTGAAAAGACTGGTCTGTGAAAAGACTGTCAACCAGGGCCCTTGGCATAAACACGCAAATATTTGTGAAACAAGTTGGTGGGATGCATAGAGGCACATCCTCTTAGCAAATGTGTTATGATGTGTAGTTCAGTGGTCTACCCCGCCGTCCCCACACAGACAGTGTTCTTCGAGGGCAACTGTGCCCAGCAACAGTCGAGCTGGAAGAGAAACGTTTCGGCACATCAGTTTGGACAATACAATTTGAGCAATGTTTGAATTGATCCCACTGCCACCAACCTCTGCATGATCAACCCCCAACACATTGTACCCAGCCTTTTCTTATCCCCCGGGCAATGTACTACCATTTGTGGGGAGGTGTGGCGGATTTTTGATGTCAATGGTCGCAGATAGATGAAGGTTTCTGTTTTGCTGCAGCACCCGAAACACGTTGTGCGCTCTGCCATGGTGTGCACAGTAAGCCGTGTCTTGTCCAAAATACAGTAGGACACCGCATTGAGCGTGCAGCGGGTGGTCTTCATAGCACGACATGCTCTTTTCTGCGGGCGACTTGTGGCGATGGCTGGAGTGACGCGCACAGTGGCACAGGGGTTCATATGCTTTGTGGCACCTGCTCCATCTGAACCTGTGTAGTCACCGGTGTGGTGATCGGTCCGTAGACAATAATACCTTGAGGTGGCTGGCCTTTCAACACAGCATTGCTGGTCATGTGGGCTGGGGAGCCCACCGGGGGAGGGGGATGCAGTAGATGGAACGAGTGCTTAGTCAGCTGTGTCCGACGTTGTGTAATTAGCATCAGACACTTGAACGAGCCCTCAAGCCTGTTCCATAGGGTACTTCATATGTCGCACAGCGAAACGCACCAATGGCAATGTCACTGAAGAGCTTTGTCTTCTGAATTTGTTGCTTTGCAGCCTTGTGCTTGGCGGGGTAAAGGTCGCATTCAACATCTACATCCCACAGTAGGGGGCAAAGGCTTTATGGGAATGCACCTGATAGCGGCCGCATCCGACTTTCAATAATGACGGCATTTGTGGTGTTGGGTGTGCACACAGTCTACCATGCCACGTGTCGCGTAGTGGGCACAGTTGGCTGTTCTGTCCCATGAGAAGCATTGAGAGTGGCATTCTTTCTGTTTTTTGGTTGACTCAACTTGTTTAAATTGAGAGTGGCAATCTAGACAGGTTGGAACATGAGAAGCAATGGATAGGAGAAGAAAACAGTGGAAAGAGGCACAATTATTTTCACCACTACAACTGAGGGGGGCGGCCTGTTCCAATATAGACACCCAACCATGTTGAAGAACTGTTGGACGGACACGAGGTTTTCACTGCTCCCCTCAGCCCCCCAAGCTGGAAGAACTGTTGGGGTCCGGGGGGCTCCCGGGGGGAGTGCCGGGGGCCCATGAAGTAACAGATACTTAGCTACCAAAAAGCCCCCGTGTCACAGGCAATTCAGTCATCACTCAATGGTTCTGCAGTTCGGCATGTGCATTGTCCAGCTGCACTGCAGCTCATCCTTCTGGCAGAGGGGCGGCTCCTTCCCCTCCCTGGGAGCCCGGTCAGGCAATCATTTCCCTTGCGCGTTTTACTCCATGCGCCCTCCAAATCAACAGAGCTGGCCACACAGTCACACTGCTGCCACGGGCACTGCCGGTGTCACTGCCCTCACTTTCACTAACATATGTGGGACTGTGCCAACGAGTCAGAATTGTACTCACTCACGACTACCGCATCGTCCATTTCCTGCAGCCCCAAGTCATTCCAAATATTGCGCACTGACCTGTGTTCCCGCCACTGTTGGAGAGACCTCTCTGCGCCTTTGGCCGCTCCCCTATCCGATTTTTCGTTCCCTGTGATTCCCACGTGTGACGGCACCCACTGGATGCTGACACTGTCACCAAACAGTTTCCAGCTCTCCCACAGCTCCTGCCACAAATCTGTGTGCTCATGAACCCACCCACCGATGTCTCTGCCATTTTTCGCATTCACGTTTTAACTAACCCAAAATAAGCCGACTCTGAACCAGTTGCTTGTGTTGCAGTGCATGCAGGGCTGCCCTCAATTCTGCTTTGGTGATAAACTGTCGCTCTTGCGGCGACAGAATTCCACACCCGAAGAACGCTTCTTGGCCCCTTTGCATTGCCCCATTCCCATGTTTGTTGAAGTGTGTGTTCTTGCATGCTGTGACTTGGGCCACACCACAGGTGACCGCCTTCAACTGTCTATTTCTTATAGTGGAGGCAAAAAGTAGTAAAACACTATTGGTTCGGGTCCATGGAAAGCATGTCTTTTTGCATGGATGTTTGCATCAGGCTGCTCAGATTGGTAACACCCAGAAGAAGCATTTTCTTGCATGCCCGAGCTACTGGAAAAGCGTGCAATTTGAAACTACTGGAGAAGCGCGCAATTTGCAGATAGCACTTTGTTGCTCATTACTGCAGTAGCCCTGCAAAAGGAGGTGTGTGTGTATGCATGTGTGCCAAAATGCCAAATGCCCCACAGCAGTGGGTTGATTCAATCGCTCATTCAATTTGCATTGTGTTGCCTGCCGCCGCAGACCAGTGCCTTGATCTTGCACTTTTCTGCTTGTTTTCTGGCCCTGCATTTAACCGTAACCCTACTGTCCTTAGATGAGTTATCTATAACATCAGGAAGACCAAGAGCTTTTCAGCATTCCCCCAGCCACCTGGCTAGACACCTTGCGCACAGTCTGAATGCCCCACTGTGTCTGGGAGGGGGGGGCGGGAGGGTGTTCCGCATGTGAATGTATAGGCCAAAGGGGACTGATTTTCCTTTTTCTTCATTGGTATATTTTTTCCTGTGACACCCCGTGTGACCCCAAAGAGCAGCACAAAGGGAGTACCGGGTGCTGTCACCTTCCCCACTGCCATCTCACAATCAATCCATTTGTGTACACCATAGCAATGCGATTAACTCCAAATTGGTAGGACCAACATAGCCTCCTCAAAGTACATTTGTTTGTGCTCCACTGTATGATGTTTGTTGTAGTGCTCGCAGATGACAAGCGTTCTAGCCCCTTCCATTTCAACAAACGGCATGCATAAATCATAAACAGAGGAGTCTTTTTTCTGTGTGGACTCCACACTGTGGTCTGGTGGTGCTGGCGGCAGGACGTCCTGCTCAAAAAAAGCCAGCTGGCTGTTGGCCTGAAGGGCTGCAAGACTGCTTGAGGCCATGCAAAAATCGGTATGCCGGGCAAAACTCACTTGGGGTGACTTTTGTTTTGGTGAAAAGAACCGGATACAGTTCAGGTGTATAGCATACAGAGTCATACCGCAATGGACCAGCAAGATTTTGTCCTGCGGTTGATCCCATCAGATGTGGGACTCTATCATTGGATGCTACAGAATCAGGGAGACTGATGACCTCAGATTCTTCCTGAAATTGCACCTGATGTCGATTCCAGATGACATGGAGCATGGCTTGGAAGACTGCAGATCAGAGATGCACACAAAGAAGAACGGCTGCTACTGGTTCTTGGAAAGGAACAAAAACACTGTTGCGTGCATGCCCTCACACCGCGGTTCTTCTGTCTCATGAACCGGGGGCTCGCAAGGCCCGGTTTTTTCGGGGGGGCATTCGGTGTCCCCCTCGCCCTTCAGGGTGGTTGCACATTGCTCAACATGGGTGTCGGCCCCTGGGCACTTTTGACGACGGGGCGAAACACTGTGTTGAAGAACACAACGTCCACCCGCGACCGCATGACTATTCACATTAGCCGAAACGCATGCCCAAAAGCACGCTACTGGCAACGTTCAACGCGCCCGCAGGCAATAGAAAGCACTGCACGATGGTGGCATGGTGCGCATTTCTACATACACAGGAAACCAGAGTAGTCCCTCAACACTCCCACTTTCTGCGATGCTAGCCCCGCCCTCCCCACCCATTGGTTTTGTTTGTCCCGGCCCCTTCGGACCCGGTCGGGGTCTTCATGGCCCGAGCCACCGCCATGGGGGAGTGTAAGTGGTGCCAAGGCGATAGCCGAGGCGGAACGTAAAGAGTGAACAGAGAGTCAGAACAGCGAGAGCGGGCATACACGCAATGGATGGAGGTGCCTTGGCAGGTCGAGAAAAAGACCCACAAGACGCTAGAGTTGAGATGCTCGTGGCATCACTGCTACCCCTTTTCCGGAGTTCTCACATGAAGAGCGGCACAATCGTGAGGCCCACACCAAATCGAAGGTACAGGGCCGAAAAGACTCAAGGGATCTTGGCACAAAAGTCATGACGTGAGGCATTTCCTAGCGTGAAGTGCACTGTTGTGTGGGTCCACTATCTCGCAATGCCTTCGTCCTTTCGGTGACACGCATGCGCAACGGATGCGCAGAGAGGCAGCTGTACAAGGGCCCACGATGGTGCCCCTTCGCGTATTCTCCCCCGCCCCCCCCCTCCCATGTTTGCAGTACCATCCCCTGCCACAGAGGAGATAGGGTGCTCATCGGTCAATGATGCCCCCGGTCCTCACACTCCCTCCTTTTCCTTGGGCTGGCTTTCAGTATGCGTTCCACAGCCACAGGCAGTCGCATCGAACTCGGTTGTTAAAGTAGCGTCGGTGACCCTCCCACCGCCGTCACCCTTCGGTTGTCCTGAACGAGTTAAGAGTAAACCACCAGCATATTCCTCAAGTGGTCCTGAAGGACAGCCCTGAGCAGACCACTAGGAGATCCTCTCCAGTGGCGATTTGTTAAGGCAGGCATTCAGAATCCGCTACGACAGTGGTCCGCATGATAGCGTGTGGGGCAGTATCAAAAGTGTGAGGAGTCTGTTTACGTGGTGTTTGTCGCCCACAGTCATATGGTGTGGTTAGCCCCCGAGCGCTTGCACTCTTTCATGGGCACCCTCTCTGAATGAACCCCCCCCCCAAATGCGTGTGCACCCTCCTTGGGTGCCATCCTCGTGGATCGAGTGGGTTGGAGATTGTGCTCGGAGGCCCTGAATGGACTGGTGAGTGGGCTGCAACGCCCTGAGTAGGCTGGCTTCTGTGCTGCAGTGTCATATGTGGGCGGAAGTCGCGCTGAGACGCCATGAGTGGGCTGGTGCCTAGGCTGGAATTGGTGCTGTTCAAAGGACTCTTGTGGAGAACAACGAGGCTGCAGATTACAGTGCAGAGGTCGGTGAAGAGCTGGAGGCAGTGCTGGAGGGTGGATACGGGCTTGGAGTGGCCTTGCTCCTGTGACACGAGGGCCCACTGGGGGGTCAGTCTAGAAAACGACATCCAGATGAACTAGGGGAGGCCTGCGGCCATGCAGCCGATTCATAAATAATATTCTGAGGGTTCGACCACCCATTTGTTCCAAAGACGGTAGGACAGCTGTTCACCCTGGATCACCGGTGCTTCGTGTGTGCGGGTGTGTGTGTGTATGTGTGTGTGTGTGCATGTGTGACGTGGCGGAACACCATTTTGTAGAGGACAGCCCGCATGGGTCTGTGGGTTAGGGCTTGTGTGGAGGGTTCCTACGCATGGAGCTGGTGAACAGAGTCCCGGGGGACAATGTCTCCCTGCATCGCAAAAGAGCCCCCCGGCGCCATCCCCCTGGCCTGGTGACGCCCAATCATTTGAAACAACAGCATAGCATTCGCTGCATCAATGCATCACCTCTCTACAGCGCTGTTTGCACCGCAGCAATGTGTGTGTGTGTGTGTGTGTGTGTGTGTGCGTGTGTGTGTGTGTGTGTGACGCCCAATGATCGAAACCAAAGCAATATCGTTCGCTATGATAGATCACCACTCTACAGCTCTGCTCGCACTGCAGCAATGTTTGGATTGTCCGCCCGCCTTTCCTCCTCTCAGCATGACACGAAGACTAAGGACAGTCGTCATGCTCCTTGTGTGTGTGTGCGTGCGTGCGTGCGTGCGTGCGTGCGTGCGTGCGCACGGATACGTGGGTGTAATCATGCGGGGGTTGGGGTGTGCGTGCGCATGTGGGCCATGTGCATGGAGTGTGCATGAGTGGGTGCGCACACGTGTGTCAAATCAAGTTCAGAGACTGGGAGGGAGGGTGATTGTTGTTCTGCAGGGGAGAATCACTTGCACATTGCCTCGTAGTCCTGCGTCTCCATGATGCCTTTCACCTGGGTCGCAAGCAACTTCTCCAGGTCTGGCTCCAGCACATAGCCCTGCGCATGGGGCATCAAGGCCAGGGGCCCGTAGATGACGGTATCTGCAGCACAGGGGCCGAAGTAGTGAGTTCGCTGGGTCTGATGTGTGGCAATAGGGTACGGCATTGGGCACAAGCATGAAAGAGACGGCCATGAGCACATCGAAACCGAAAAGTCGCCAGACGTTCTTGAGACGCTCCTTGACCTTGCCATAGCTTGGGCGTCTTAGCGGCCGCAGTCGCTTCAACGTGCGACTTGTTTTGTCACCGCAGCTACAAACACCAAATAACTCAATACATCTGCTTTGTCCACCGCGCGAAACAAATGTACATGCGATGCCTCGCCCGATGGGGATGCCACACTTGGAATCTCCATGACATTCCGAACATTTGGAGAACAATAAAGCGGTATCGAAAATGTTTCCACAGGTCACGCACGGGGGGCAATGGCTCGTGTTGCCTGCAGGGCCGTGTCCCAGTGTGGTTTTGACAGCACACGGTCTACAGCGCACACCATTGCAGAGCACACAACGTGCTCCAGGTACTTTCCTGCACCCATGCGACGGTTGATAACAAAAACCTTCCCCAGCCCCCTGTGTGAGATTCCGTCTAGTTGTTGTTTCTTTGTGGGGCCCTGGACAGTCACCCGTTCTTCCCTTCGCATGTTGCGTCGGGTCGAGGCTTTCTGTCGGCCGCTGTGGCCGGTGCTCCTGCTGGTGTCGTTTCCGCGTTCGTGGAGCCCAGTGGTTGGTGTGCTGGGGCTGTGCTGGATGTGGCAGGATGTGCCACTTGCACGTTAGCGGCGCCCAGCAGTTGGCGTATTGGGGTTGTGTTGGTTGTTGCGGGGGTCGTTTGATTTTTTCTGCTGTCCCCACACCTCCGTCCTCAATCCTCCCCAGAGCCCCCCCCCCCCCCCCCCGGGGCCCACCATAAAAAGGCCCATGGCTGGGCATGGCCACCAGGCGCCACAGCCTGTGCAATCCCTGATGTGGTGTGCGACCGCTTGGGGCCAGGGCTGCTGGGGAAGGGGCCGGTAGGCGAGATGGGGGCAGGGGCTGCAGTGGGCACAGGGTGAAGGGATTGGGGGTTAGGAAAGGGGGGAGGGGGGGCAGCAAACAATACAAACCCGCTGCACTTCCTGCGGACCCCGGGTCCTGCATTGCACGCCAGTTGCACAGGCCCCCACGCCCCGCACTTCCCCCTGGGCCCCAGAAGCCACATCAATACAAGGCACCAATGGCAAGGGCAGAGTGCATTTGGCGAAGCCACTTCTCTGACGCCCCCCCACCTCTCGCCCTTAAAAGGGCACCCGTGGCCAAAGCCCTTACCGACCCGCCGATAGGGCCCATCAGGGGGGTGCGGTGTTGGGGAGGGGGAAGCGGAGCTACTCAACACATATGATGAGTCAAAATGATCCTCACCCTGATCATTTTGAGAGACGTGTCAGGGGCGAAAACAATTTTTTCAAAGAAACTTCTGTTGGGGGGGGGGGGGCTTCGCAGCTTCACACTGATTTTCGGAGTCGCGACCTGCCTTCGATCATGGGAGCCCCTTTTTCCAACCCCCCCACCCCCATTTCCACACCTCGGGGCTCAAGCGCACCACCTCTCCCCATGGGATCCGAGTCAGATGGGCGGCTTCCACCACGAGGGACCGCCACCCCATGGGGTAGGTGCTATCTAGATGGGGCAGCCCCACCACTGCCAGACAGAGTGGAAGGAATAGGGGTCGCCAGTCATGGTCTCCAGGAGAGCCTGACTTCCACGCGGCAGGTTCTGGTTCTGGTTCTGGATGACCCGCCCGAGGCTCCAGCACAGCCGGAGGGGGACCCAGAAAATGAGGGGCTCCCAACCGCCACAGGACGGTTTACTCGGTCCCGCCCAAAGGGGTCGAAGCGGGCGGCCCGTGGCAGCACCCCGAGCCACCGGGGGCCGACACTTGCCGGGTTTCATGGCGCTGGGGGGGGGGGGGGTACCGCGTCTGTCGGGGGTAGGGGCGCTGGTGGTGGGGCGTGTAAGTCCAAAGGCGCGCCAATGGCGCGCCCGACAGTGAGCCCAGGGGCGCAGACTGGGGCTGCGCGGGGGCGCAGACTGGGGCTGCGTAGGAGAGCAGACTGGGGCTGCGACTGGGGCTGCGCATGAGCGCAGAGTGGGGCTGCGGAGGGGCGCAGACTGGGGCGCGCAGGGGCGCAGACTGGGGCTGCGCATGGGCGCAGACTGGGGCTGCGCACGAGCGCAGCATGGGGCTGCGCAGGGGCGCAGACTGGGGCTGCGCAGGGGCGCAGACTGGGGCTGCGCATGGGTGCGGACTGGGGCTGCGCATGGGCGCAGACTGGGGCTGCGCAGGGGCGCAGACTGGGGCTGTGCAGGGGCGCAGACTGGGGCTGCGCATGGGCGCAGACTGGGGCTGCGCAGGGGCGCAGACTGGGGCTGCGCAGGAGCGCAGACTGGGGCTGCGCAGGGGCGCAGACTGGGGCTGCGCAGGGGCGCAGACTGGGGCTGCGCAGGGGCGCAGACTGGGGCTGCGCAGGGGCGCAGACTGGGGCTGCGCATGAGCGCAGACTGGGGCGGCGCCTGGGCGCAGACTGGGGCTGCGCAGGGGCGCAGACTGGGGCTGCGCATGAGCGCAGACTAGGGCTGCGCACGGGCGCAGTCTGCGCAGTGGCGCAGACTGGGGCTGTGCATGGGCGCAGACTGGGGCTGCGCAGGGGCGCAGACTGGGGCTGCGCAGGGGCGCAGACTGGGGCTGCGCAGGGGCGCAGACTGGGGCTGCGCATGAGCGCAGACTGGGGCTGCGCATGGGCGCAGACTGGGGCTGCGCAGG
Source organism: Eutreptiella sp. 'Long Island Sound 2002' (assembly GCA_964036045.1). Lineage (NCBI taxonomy): Eukaryota > Euglenozoa > Euglenophyceae > Eutreptiales > Eutreptiaceae > Eutreptiella > Eutreptiella sp. 'Long Island Sound 2002'. The sequence continues at coordinate 6,104,514 of OZ038382.1, read as the reverse complement.
GGCGCAGACTGGGGCTGCGCAGGGGCGCAGCATGGGGCTGTGCAGGGGCGCAGACTGGGGCTGCGCTTGGGCGCAGACTGGGGCTGCGCAGGGGCGCAGACTGGGGCTGCGGCTGGGGCTGCGCATGAGCACAGACTGGGGCTGCGCAGGGGCGCAGACTGGGGCGCGCATGGGCGCAGACTGGGGCTGCGCATGGGCGCAGACTGGGGCTGCGCAGGGGCGCAGACTGGGGCTGCGCAGGGGCGCAGACTGGGGCTGCGCAGGGGCGCAGACTGGGGCTGCGCAGGGGCGCAGACTGCGGCTGTGCAGGGGCGCAGACTGGGGCTGCGCAGGGGCGCAGACTGGGGCTGCGCACGGGCGCAGACTGGGGATGCGCACGGGCGCAGACTGGGGCTGCGCAGGGGCGCAGACTGGGGCTGCGCAGGAGCGCAGACTGGGGCTGCGCAGGGGCGCAGACTGGGGCTGCGCAGGGGCGCAGACTGGGGCTGCGCAGGTGCGCAGACTGGGGCTGCGCAGGGGCGCAGACTGGGGCTGCGCAGGGGCGCAGACTGGGGCTGCGCATGAGCGCAGACTGGGGCTGCGCATGGGCGCAGACTGGGGCTGCGCATGTGCGCAGACTGGGGCTGCGCAGGGGCGCAGCATGGGGCTGTGCAGGGGCGCAGACTGGGGCTGCGCTTGGGCGCAGACTGGGGCTGCGCGGGGGCGCAGACTGGGCTGCGCATGAGCGCAGACTGGGGCTGCGGCTGGGGCTGCGCATGAGCGCAGACTGGGGCTGCGCAGGGGCGCAGACTGGGGCGCGCATGGGCGCAGACTGGGGCTGCGCATGGGCGCAGACTGGGGCTGCGCATGGGCGCAGACTGGGGCTGCGCAGGGGCGCAGACTGGGGCTGCGCAGGGGCGCAGACTGGGGCTGCGCAGGGGCGCAGACTGGGGCTGTGCAGGGGCGCAGACTGGGGCTGCGCAGGGGCGCAGACTGATGCTGCGCACGGGCGCAGACTGGGGCTGTGCATGGGCGCAGACTGGGGCTGCGCACGGGCGCAGACTGGGGCTGCGCACGGGCGCAGACTGGGGCTGCGCAGGGGCGCAGACTGGGGCTGCGCAGGGGCGCAGACTGGGGCTGCGCAGGTGCGCAGACTGGGGCTGCGCAGGGGCGCAGACTGGGGCTGCGTAGGGGCGCAGACTGGGGCTGCGCATGAGCGCAGACTGGGGCTGCGCATGGGCGCAGACTGGGGCTGCGCACGGGCGCAGACTGGGGCTGCGCATGTGCGCAGACTGGGGCTGCGCATGAGCGCAGACTGGGGCTGCGCAGGGGCGCAGACTGGGGCTGCGCAGGGGCGCAGACTGGGGCTGCGCATGAGCGCAGACTGGGGCTGCACAGCGGCGCAGACTGGGGCTGCACAGGGGCGCAGACTGGGGCTGCGAAGGGGCGCAGACTGGGGCTGCGCATGGGCGCAGTCTGCGCAGTGGCGCAGACTGGGGCTGTGCAGGGGCGCAGACTGGGGCTACGCAGGGGCGCAGACTGGGGCTGCGCAGGGGCGCAGGCTGGGGCTGCGCAGGAGCGCTGACTGGGGCTGCGCAGGCGCGCAGACTGGGGCTGCGCAGGCGCGCAGACTGGGGCTGCGACTGGGGCTGCGCAGGGGCGCAGACTGGGGCTGCGCGGGGGCGCAGACTGGGGCTGCGCACGGGCGCAGTCTGCGTAGGGGCGCAGCATGGGGCTGCGCCTGGGCGCAGACTGGGGCTGTGCAGGGGCGCAGACTGGGGCTGCGCAGGGGCGCAGACTGGAGCTGCGCACAGGCGCAGACTGGGGCTGCGCAGGGGCGCAGACTGGGGCTGCGTAGGGGCGCAGACCGGGGCTGCGCAGGGGTGCTGGGGGGGGGGGGGGGCCTCACCACAGGCTCTTGGCGCCACCCCCTGGGGCTGGGTCCCTCACCATGAGGCTGTTGGGGCCTGGGCTGGCGGGCCTCACCACAGGCTTTTGGCCGCACCCTCTGGGGGGGAGCATCTGGTGCCCACAGGGCATCCTGATGGGGGGGGGCTCTGCTGTAGGTGACCACAGGTCACTGGAGGCTGATTTAACTGGGGGCTCATGTTAATTCATGGCCCAGGGCGCATGGGGGAGGGTCCCAACTCTCGCCCGCGGAGGTTCTTGACTGCTGTTGGGGGGGGGGGGGGGGGGTTCGCGGTGTTTCGTGTTTTGGGAGGTGAGCTGCCTCCCACGGCAAAACCCAGGCGGCCTCTTCGCTCTGGGGAACCTCCGCTGTTCCACACGGCAGGGTGGGGGTCTCATGCACGCTCAGTTTGGTGTCTCCTGGGTACGAGTGGCCAGGAGCCCAATGTCTCAGCTCACTAAACTGTGGCCATGTATGAGTGGGACAGCCCAACGAGATTGTCCATTGGCCTTCACTGTCACAAGGGGTCTTGTGGACCAGCAGGGTTTAACCCTCGAAGTGTCTTGAGTGGCCTGGAGCCTGCTGATGCTCGAGAGCAGTATGTGGCCGGTGGCTCACCCTGATAGGTCAGTCCTCCACGAGGGTAGCAGGGACCCTTACCAGAGGGGGCTTGTGACTCTCAACCATTGGCTTGGGGGAGCATGGACCAGGCAGTGTCCATGCCTCTCCTTGTGAGGATCTACAGTGAGACCAGCCAGATACACCGGCCACCCTGTCAACACCCTCCGTGCAAGGCATCCACCCCGGCATTTACCAATGGAGCCCTCCCCCAGGTAACAGCTGCTGTGTGAGTACACAGCACCGCACAACCATGGCAGAGGTGGTCCCTGGATGTCTCACAAGTCTGAAGAGGCAACTGCAGTACAGTGAGACCTGTGGTGGTGCTCGCCGGGTACTCAGTACAAGGACTCCATACCAACCAACCAACCCAGGGATGTATTGCAGGAGAGGGGTCGGGGGAGGGGGGGAGGGGGTTCTTGGAAGAAACCTCCTCCTCCTATAGTCTCTCACCTGGAGGGCCAAGGGCCAGGAGAAACTTTCCTCCATAAATGGCGAGGAAATTTTGCGACCGAAGGCCGAGAACTTTTGTCCAGAAAATTGCAATGAAAATCTCTGGGCTGCATTGTATTGTATTGGGCTGGATCACGTATTGGGAGAGGAGGAGGGAGGGGGGGAGGGGGGGAGGGGGGGAGGGGGGGACCCTCCTCCAACAGTTGTCAGGCATTCCAATACATCCTTGCGCCCGATTCCCCCTGCAAATGACTTTTTCGCTTGCCCTGACCACACCAACACGGGGCCTAGAACAGCTTCGGACGCTTGTCATAGTACTGCTGGCCTTGCCCAAATGTGTTGCGGCTGTGTCCCAAGACGCTGCCTGTGCACAGCGTCCGGACGCTGTAGTCGTGATGGCAGTGATGAAGCCCCCCCCCCGAAAGTGAAACATTGTCGGAACTGGCCAATTTTCAATCGACAATCGCAATTCATGCACTGAGCAGTTGCGAGTCAAAGGCCCATTCCTACTGCCTGCAGGGGCAGGTCCTACCAATGAAAACCATGGCCCTGGACCTACCATCGCCTGAACCCAGCGGGCGGGGGGGGGGATGCCTCGGCACAATACCATAGGGCGGGGGGTATGCTGTGGGGCAGTACACCGGCCGAATGGGATGGATCGTGGAGGGCAACGCAGACTGACAAGAATGCCGCGCATCAGACCACTCTGCCAAAGATTCACCATCCCGACGGGACGCAAAACCACATATACGGAAATGCGGCAGTCCCTCAGAGTTGCACCAGCATCAGCACTCGCACCAGCCAATCTGTCACACTGGGTCCCGCACGGGTACCGGGCGAGGAGGCAGGGATGCAAGGCTCGGTGGAGGAAGCACAAACCTGCACTGACCCAGTCTTGCAATGGGACAAAGCGGTACACGGAGGCGCCAGATTCGGTGACCACCAGCTGCATCCACTATGGAATGAGGGGCAGGGCAGACACGATGCTGAAAATCTGGGCAAAGCGCCCGTCCTTACAACGACCACCATCAACAGCCATGGGGCTGCCCGAAGCACACCTGGAACAAAATTTGGTCTTTGCCTGCACAATCCACCACCCGCCCCAGCCAGTAGTATGGGGGTTCACCATCAGCAAGCACGGCCACGATCTCATCCATCATCCATTGGTGGTTGGACGGCGCTCGGTCAACCTGCAAACCAACAGTGTGTTTATCAATCGTTTTGAATGAAGACAGCTCAAGTCCGTTTAAAGCAACTTTTTGGGGGGCGCATGATCATATAATGGCCAAATGTTCTTACAGCCGCATGCTACTGCGATGCATTGTCCCTGTGACCTCATGTTGGGACGATGCCATGCACCATTTCCAGAGTCCAGTATTCAGCACCAATCCTCCCCCTTACCATCACCTGTTGGGGTGTTGGGGTGTTGATGCTGAAATCGTAGTTGTCCCCATAATCGAACCATAATTCCTCGCCATACTCGATGGTCCGCGTAGCGTATATCATGACGTGCCAGGCATTGACCACAAACATAATCGTAGCTTTACAGTTCGCTTCCTTTTTGCTGTGGTTGATAAATCTGTACAGTGGCACACAAAACAAAAGACTGACCAGGGAAGAACAAAAACGAAACGAAGGAAGGAGTGCAAGGAGACTGAGATGCAGATTCTTTCAAAATGGATTCCAGCATCTCCACGGTGTAGCCTGACCCGCACACACCACACAATACATATATGCATGCATGCATGCATGCATGCATGCAGACAGAGCGACAGACAGACTGACAGACAGATTGACTGACTGACTGACTGACACGCAGGCAGACAGGCAGGCTAACAGACAAGCGGGCAGACAGAAAGACACAAAGAAAGACAAATATCAGATGATATCACGCCCCAACCCCTTATGTTGCATTCCATCGCATCACATCACATCACATCACATCACGTCACATCACATCACACCACACCGTACCGCGCGAGTTCCACTGCCCTGGCCCCCAGGCAGTGCGGCAATGTACTACAGGAGTTTCACTGCCTATTGCCCCTAGTCAGTGAGGCAGAGGACATGAGGAGTTCCACTGCCCACTGCCCCAAGGCAATGAAGCGGTGAACAAACGCAGTTCCACTGCCCACTGCCCCCGGGTAGTGCGGCAGTATACCGCACAAGTTCCACTCCCCATCGCCCCCCGGCAGTGCGGCACGGTACCGTAGGAATTCCATTGCTCACTGCCCCTATGCAGTGCGGCAGTGTACCACACGAGTTCCACTGCCCACTGGCCCCAGGTAGTGCGGCAGTGTACCGTAGCAGTACCACTCCCCACTGCCCACAGTTAGTGCGGCAGTGTGCCGCACGAGTTCCACTGCCCACTGCCCCTAGGTAGTGCACGTAGTGCAACAGTGTAACACAAGATTTCCATTGCCCACTGCCGCAAGGCAGTGTGGCAGAGGACATGAGGAGTTTCACTGCCCACTGCCCCTAGGCAATGTGGCAGTGTACTGCAAGAGTACCACTGCCCACTGCCCCAAGGCAATGAAGCAATGAACAGATGAAGTTCCACTGCCCACTGCTCCAAGGCAATGTGGCAGTGTACCGCAGGAGTACCACTGCCCACTGACCCATGCAGTGTGGCAGTGTACCGCAGGAGTGCCACTGCCCACTGCCCGGAGGCAATGAAGGGGTGAACAGACGCAATTCCACTGCCCACTGCCCACTGCCCCCATGCAGTGTGCCCACTGCCCCCATGCAGTGTGGCAGTGTACCTCAAGGGTACCACCCACTGCCCCAAGGCAGTGCGGCAGCGCACAGCACGAGTTCCAGTGCCCACTGCCCCCAAGTAGTGTGGCAATGTACCGCAGGAGTGCCACTGCCGACTGCCTGCGGCAGTGAACAGAAGGATCCCCACTGCACACTGCTGTGTGGCAGTGTGGCAGTGTACTGCAGTACTGCAGGCCCCCCAATGCCCACTGCCCAACGCAGTGTGGCAGTGTATAGGAGGAGCCCCGCTGCCCACTGCCCAGTGCGGTGTGGCAGTGTACTACAGGATCCCTGCTGCCCACTGCGCAATGCAGTGTGGCAGTATGCTGAAGGATCCCCACTGCCCACTGCCTGACGCGGTGTGGCAGTGTACTGAAGGATCTCAGCTGCTCAAATGCCAGCCTGATCACAGCCGAACCACGGCTTGGAGGCACAAAGGCCAGCTAGAACTTCGGTAGCACCATCAGGCAAAGCGACAGGACATCCCCAGGGCAGCCCTAGACAGCAGCCGCCCAGCACCAAAGAGGGTGACGGCCCTCTGCTACAGGCGCACAACACATTACACAGGGCGCTCCTGTTTTGCATTACCTGTATGCAAGACATCCTGGCCATTGCCATTTGGTAACAGCGCCTTCACCACACCACACCACACCACACCACACCATGCCACACACCACACCACACCACACCACATCACACCACACCACATCATAGCACAGCACAGCACAGCACAGCACAGCACAGCACAGCACAGCACAGCACAGCACAGCACAGCACAGCACAGCACAGCACAGCACAGCACAGCACAGCACAGCACAGCACAGCACAGCACGTCACGTCACGTCACGTCACGTCACGTCACGTCACCTCAGATCACATCAGACTCATCACATCACATCACATCGCATCACATCACATCACATCACATCACATTACATCACGTCACATCACGTCACATCACATCACGTCACATTGCATCACATGATATCACATCGCATCACATCACATTACAAATGCACAGCTCCTTGAATGTCCTGGGGAGGACTCAACGATGAGGTGGAAAAGAGAGCAGGTCATGTGCACACCGATGCAAATACTTTCACAGAGCCACTGCGCGCTCATACGCAATACCACACACATTAAGTGCCTCACTGCGTCTGGTCACCAACACAGACCTACCCAGCAGGCCAAGCGGATCTGTGTACCTGGTCTTGTTTCCCATCCAAAATGCATCTATCACAACGTCACTTGTAAGGTCGAACATGTAGTTCCTGATGCGAAAATGCAGCAGCAGGGGGGTCCAGATGCAAAAGAACACAACCGAATGCAGAAGAAGGCAGGGCCCCATGAGGCTGGGGACCTGTCAGGGACCAAGTAGGGACCCCTCACCATACCCTCTACCGGGCGTGGAATCTGAGTGCCAATTTCCTAAATGCAATACAAATCACTCCAGGGGCATCAGATGAGCACTTGAGAAACAAGGAAGCCATAGCAAGCCACAGGTATGCGATGAGGCAACAGCATATTGAAGGCCAGGTGCACAGTGTGCAGTCACGTACAACCAAGAACTGTACAACCAACAACCAGAAAAGCGTGGAGCAGAGGAGCATGGAAGCAGATAACGGGGCGAGTGAGTGGATGGTGGGAGGGTTCGGAAGGAGGTGAAAGAGGCGATTGGGGCTAACAACGGCAGTGATTCCAGGGGGCTACATGATTTTGTGCCATGCCGCGCTGGCAAAACAGGTCAGTGCACAAGCAGTTTGGGGGAATTCAGGGGCAGTACGGAACAGAGACCAGGGGCAGTATGAGAGGTTGCTGGGGTAGGGGAAGAGCAAGCCAGATGCCGCCTAGAAAACCGCTAAAAGGGTCAACAAGAGGCCACAGGCGGTTTGGAACCAGTACCCAAGGTGGTTCGGAGGGAGGTGGAGGCAGTATGGAACGGAATTGCGAGCGTTTGCCACATACCACGCGTCATGTCACTACTCACATCACCTCCCTTGACATGCAGGGCACAAGGTTACAGGCAGGTCTTGGGTTGCGGCGCAGGGCGGGGCACAGGCACACAGGCGGCACAGAGACTGGGACCCAAAAGCTTGTGTACCAACAATGGCCCGCCCAGATTTTCCCAATGGTAAACTTCGTTTTTCCCACGATGGTCACTTTGGTCAGGGGGGGGTCCCGGCGGGGTTTGGTGTACGGCCATTCTAATACTTCCCTGGGGTAGGGGCACAAGCAGTGCAAAGGCAGGAAACAAGGGCGCATCACCCGCCCCTCCAGGGCAGGCACCTCTTCAGCACAGAGTCATAGATCCGCGATCGCCGTTTGGACTCAGCTTTCGAGATCAGCTCCCCCACATACTCCCCAATATACCGATCGGCCTCAATCTTGCAGCCCGCAAAGGCACCCATGCCACAGCCTTCTTTGGAGGAGCGACCCACAATCATGGGGGCCCCCGACTCCCCATTGGTCAAGGCCATGTTTGAGCAGCACGTGCACTTGCAGACCTGACAGCAGAAGGGGTATAGTGCACCAAATAGGTCCTGCAATGTGACTCTCCAACCGGTGAGATGTGCTGCATAGTAGAACATCCGGGGGGTGGGGGGTCATCAGGGGTCATCAACTTTGGTAATTTTTGACACGCTGCTGTTTCCCCTAATTTTGGACGGTTCGAAAAAAGTGTGTGGGAGGGGGGCCGTTAAACATGACACCTAAAAGTCAAACTTTGGAAAAAAAAAAAAAAGAAAAGAAAAAAAGGGGGGCTGGGGTTCTCTATTGTACCAAAGATGGGCTATAGAAAGGCAAATTTGCAGCAAAAGCCGGCAAAAGTGGCTGGCACCCCATTTTCAATTTGGGAGATATATGTTCCATGGTAAAATAGCAACATACCTAAGGCAGGGACGTGGTGGCTGAAGGGGGTAAGCATTTGGGCCCCTCCTCTCAGCCCTCACAGGGCTGCAGACCTGATGCCTCAAGCCACCCACGCCCCCTGCTGGGAGGGGGGGCGTTTCCTCAGTTTCGTAAGCAATGGAGCCCATGGCCCCACACATACTGTGCCGGGAGATTTGCCCAAACTAGCAGCATGTCCGAAACACCCCAAACTCGATGACCCTTGGGTCCTATAAGGGCTGGTTGATTACCGTGTAATACAGCCGGGGCAGGGCTGAATATATGCCCCCCCCCCCGATGACGAAATGACGATTATAAAATTCAGTCAACCAATTTTGGCCAATTTTGACGCATTTCTGTTATTTTTTGTCATTTTTGACCCCAACCATATATATCTTCATGCTCAGTGAATTCCGCTGATCAATTTGATAGGTCTCATGATTTTTGGGGGGAAAAATTTTTGTTGTCATTTTTGTCAATTGGGACCACTTTTGGCCCCTGCAAAAAATTGTCGGCGGCTTTGCCGCCAAAAACCACAGGAAATGGGTTGGGGTAACCTCGTAATCGTTATTTCGTCATCTCAGGCTCAACTCCGCCACCCCATAGCCAGCCCTGGGCCGGTGTCCAGTGACGAGCTCATTGCGGGGGAGATTAAGGGAGGGGCGGGTTGATGTGCAGTTTCGTCGGTTGGTGTGGAATGTTTGTCCCGCTGCTCTCTGTTGCAGCACACTGCCCCAATGGTGTCCACTGCCAGCGTTGGCAAGTTTCGCTTGAGTCATTCCCATTGCCCCTCCCCGAACACACTGCCCCTCCCCGAACACATTGCACGTTGCCTCCAAAGAGCAGAAGAAGGCGAAGCTTTTCAGGGATGGCTGGTGTGTTATGCGAAAATTCGCTTGGCATTGGCCAAGCAAAGCACTTGGCGGCTTGACTGGGAAGCCTCCAGTCCGGTCCCGGGGACGTGCAGCCCTCAGGTTGATGCCCCCAACGAAGCATGGGCCAAAGGCCAGAGGGGTGGAGGCAAAAGTGACAGTGAGAGAACACACGGCTGTTGTGATCAGAGTCGCAGTTGTCACACAACGCCGGAGCAGGGCACACCTGCGGATTGCATTCACGGTTGGCGATGCGGCAACCGCAGCCCTTCCCCCTCCCGCAGCCGCCTTTGCAAGTGCAGCCCTTGAAAAAGTTGGCCGACTTCCGACTAACGCTGCACTCTGGCGTGCAGAAATTGAAGCTTTGAATGCAAGAGCACGTTGCGTAGGCGCAGATGCCCTTGTGGCTGCAAGGGGTATACCACCCGGGCCGCGCCTTTTTGGTCCATGCTTTACCATACACGGTCTTGCAGAAGGTGACCCAGCATCGCGCCGCAATGGGCAGGCTGGGAACTTTGGCAGGCTTGGCGCGGTATGGCGTTGACGTGTAAATCATCTTGTGAGGCTGCTTCCCTTTCGCCAGCACCTTTGGCTTCTGTGTTTTTTTTGGCTGCAGAAATGGTGCACAGGTGAGATTGCAGGGAAGGGGGCGGGGAAGAGGATTTCGAACAGGGGGCGAACCCACAAGGCACACCTGGTCGAAACGCACCTTTGAAATACTAGATTGGACACATCAGGAACCGTGTGGAGCTTTGGAAACGCGTGTAACGGGCGACGAACAGGTGCTCCCATTCCCTATTGTCTGCATCTTTACATTTCCAAGGTTTAAAGTGTGTCACCAAGTGTCCAGGGGTATGGAAGGGTGTGTCAGGGGGCCTGGTACGAAACTTGCGGTACACGTGCTGTGGGGATTGGACCCAAGGCAAGAAAAAGTGCATTTGCGCAGGGGGGGGTGGGGTATGCAAGCACCCCAAGAGAGGGGCAAAACTGGGGGGACAGCAAACTGGAAAATGGGCACAGAGCCTACTAATGACGTCTGGCGTTCAGGGGGGTTTGGAATTTGGCCGCAAATGGGCCAGGGTGGCATCGTTTTGGGAGTTTCCATCGCCACAAGACATACCTCAAAACGATCATCGCAGGGGGGGGGGGGTGTCAATGTGACGCATATATGTCGTGGTGCGGTGTACAAGCCACATCTCCCACATTCCGCAAGGGTAGGACATTGGGTCTGCCAAAAGAGCCATTGGGAGCGCTGGTAAGAAGGGGCTCGAACGCCTCTCCAACCCACAAACGAGTTTCCCCCTCTTCCAGCGCGCCCAGCAGCCACCACGAAGCACATCTCTGAGAGCAGCACACCTTGGGCTTGGAGTTCTTCAAATGTTCAATATCGCTGGGCCTCTCTTTTTTGTCGGACCACACAAAGTCATCCTCAGCCAACGCAGGTTCCCAGTTGTTGATGGCCATGACCTCCGAGTAAGACATGACGGATTGTGAAATCGGACTGAGGGGGATGAGGTCCAAATGATGCAGCTGCTTCGTGTAGTGCAGCATGTGCAAATCAATCGGAACATCCATCGTCCGGAAGCCCGCAAGGTCTCCAGCAGTGTACGCCTTGACACATTCATAGGGGAGGTTGTACTTGCTGCAGAGCTTTTTCGGGGTATCGTACTCCTCAGTGCTCCACTGGTTGCATTCTACTGTCACGTAATCATCAACTTCACATTCATATGAGAACGCATGCTTGACCGGCAGCCTCCATGCTCCTCCCATTGAAACCTTGCTGAGCCCAAGGGTAGCCTGTGTTGGTGAATGGGGTCATTGCATCAACCGTTTGGCTCGGTACCGCAGCCCCTTTTTTGTCCGAAGGTACAGTAAATGTGGCCCTAGTGGGGGGGACCACATCTGTATTGGGTACCAAATGTAGTGCTGCATTCAGCAGCAGGCCTTGAGTTTGAATTTGAAATGCACATTTGTGTGAACATTGCAAAGGAATCCACTCTGTTCCTCAGCTCCCCAAGCAACACCCTCTTTTTGAGCTTGGGTGCCGGCGCACACGTACATTACGGTCTTGTCCTAAGTACAACGGGTGTACGGGCTGTATTGGGGCCTTTGGTTACCTTGGCCAAAAGGCTGACGATGGTCGTCACCCTCCGACATTCCTGCGGCATCCATCACAATATATGCCATGCAAAAGGTGTAGCCCAGGGGGGGGGGGAGCGGAGGTGTAGGTGGAATGTATTGGCCATCTCCCTGCATCTTCTTTTTGGTGCACCAGCCTGGCCTTCTTTTACCCAAGGTACTTGACGGCTGTTGGGAGTCACCATGAGACCAGTTGGTCATCGATGGGCCGTTGCTGTTTGTCCGCTGTGTTGCACTCTTCCAGGGTCTTTGACCCTCCGAGATGGAGTTGTATGGATTTGACGCCCAGCCGTAACAGGACAAGAAGCTTGTTTTGCTTGGGACAAGTGCTGCACAGTGCTGTGGGTTTATTGTGAAGCACTCATCCCCCCCCCTGCGCAATTCGTTTTTTCACACACATTTGCATTGTCTTCCTTCCTGCTCCGTTTTGAAGTTATGCGCATTTGAGTGGTGGCAATCCAGCAGCTCTTGTTAGGTGGCTGTGGTAAAAAAGGCTACTCTACCAAACTGTTGCCCATCGTTTGCATGCGGCTTGTGAGGGTTCAACATGGCTCTTATCTTTGGTACACTCAGTGCAAAAACCCAGGAGGTTCCCACGTTTCCGGTGCTTCTTAGAGTGAAACATGTCCTGACTTTGGTGACTCTGGACACTCTTGCGATGACTGTACAACGTCAAAATTATTTGTTAGAACAGAGCCTGCACAGTAGAACAATCAGAGGTTGATCGACGGCCAGCCAATTTTGGAGACGCCTCAATTTGTTCCGCGTGATAAAGAGGCGAGGAACTCGTTCCGTTCGACCGGATCGTCTTCTGTCTGAACGAATTTAGCACAATCGACCAGGTTCTGTGCTGAAAGACAGCACACCGGTGTCAGGGTTAAAATGAAAATCAGATTAAAGACGAGGAGGATCGGGGATCAGGATGCCTCTAGAGGGAACAATTTGCCAATCACTGTGACCGTTTTTTTGGCGCAAGCGGCCAAGCCTACACTATTGGTACCTTTGCTGAGTCTTTTTATTTCCAAAATGGACTTCACTGTTGTAACCACGCAGAAATCCTGCGTGCAATTTGCATATCGAGGACTGCCCGCACACAATGGCCATGCCACGAAATTGCTGAAGAAAAACTGTGGATCCTGCAGATTTTGGTGCATGCAGTGTAGGTATTTCTTCCAAAGGGGTGATGACCCATTTGCTCCACCAACGTTCAGGGTGCCTGAATGCTTGGACGATGATAGGTTCCATGCCGCCATTTTGCGAAGCCAGCGACTTGTCAAAAGTCCTGACTGTGCACTGAAGAACAGAAAGAGGAGGGGGGTCAGGCTAAGTAAGTGGTAAGGAAGAGGGGAGGGGGGCAGGAAGGGCTTGCTGTGGCTTCCCCTCAACCCTGCCAGCACCCGGAACCAAGCAGCAAACGCACCTGAACATCCTTCTGGGGCACCAGGGGCTGTATCAGATTGCCAGCATAGTCAACAGCATCAAGCTCACAGTCGTAGTGGCAGTGCTTGCAGACCACAGCCGAGACACTCGGCATGGGCTCCACCTTTGTCGCAGACATGGCAAGTTCGGTGGAGCAAGCCCTTAACAAAGATCTGCGCAGAACAACAAAGCAGTAGACCTGGGACACGCTATGCAACCCCATGCCTCCTGGGCCAGTATCGTATTGCATCCGAGGTGTCAAGTGAGCGTATGGATAACCTCTAACCTGCCAACCTGTACCTGAGGCGGCACCCACCTGTGTCGTGTGCCGATGCAGTTCATCTGTGTTGTGTTCTGATGTACTTCCATGTGCTGTGTGCTGTGTTGTGGCCGATGTACCTCACCTGTATTGTGATCTGATGTGCTTCACCTGTGTTTGCGTTTGTGTGTTGATTCACCTGTGCACTGCGCCAATGCAATTCACCTGTGTTGTGTGCACTTCAACTAACAGTGACAGTACCGGAAATTCTCTGGCAGTGCTTGTGTTCCGACCGAAACGCCAGCCCACCAACTCTGCTACACAGTGTCATACGGTGCAAACATAAGGAGCGAAGGTGCGCACTCATGCAGCACCATCGCTCCTCCCTTTTTCAGGTCCAGGGTGAGAGAGAGAGAGTGGGGCTGTAAATCATATTGAAACTCTACCAGCACCTTACCACTGCAAGGGCATTTAGTACATGGTCACCATCAAGACAGTGGCTATGTTTGTAGGCTTTCGACGGCCGGACCACCATCCCAAACCAGCCAGCCAACAGCTCAAGTGCTTCACTCACCTTTGGGCAGTTCAAGCAGTTCTAGTTCTGCTAGGACGGCGTACCTTCTCTACCGTCTCTCTCTCTCTCTCTCTCTCTCTCTCTCAGCACAGGGCCTCCAAGAATCATCCGGGCCCAAGGATTTTGTGCGCTAACAGTCCTTCAGCATCAGGGTGTAATACAGTATGATACAGTAGGCCTTTTGCTGCTCTGGTGGGCCCGCCTTGCTACACCTTAGTGCCAGGGGACAGCATCACAAGGTGACTGCTGGGGGAATGGAACGGAACGGAACGGAATGGAGTACTTTTGGGGTCATCCATGGGCGACTGTAGAGAGTCAATATGCCAGCCTTTATCTGTATGGGCTTGCCAGCGACCGCCGGCACGGGCTGATGAGCTCAGCTTTTTTTTACCCAACCCTAGTTCAAATCCTTCAAAGCACAAACTTTTGACCCCACCCCACCACCTAAGATGTGGTATGCAGTTTCAGGGGGATAGAGGGCTCAAAATCGAAAAATCCATCGGGGGATCGATGTGTCGGGCAAAATAACAATTTTACAAGGGGTTAGTCATCCAATATCATGCCTTGGGGTATGCTATGCGAACAACCCCCCAAAAGGGGGGGTGTATGGCGTCCGCGCCTACGCTTGATCTGACAAACTCTCTTCGAGTGTGACTCTTCGAGGTGATTCAGAATCATCGATTTTGGGATCATCCATGGTCACCCATGATTGCTCACCACAAGGCAAAAAAGCCCAAAACGGCGTTTGAAAGGACCAACAAACACCAATAGATGGGCCTAGATGGTGCTACATGGCTCCCCACGGCTTTATATGTACTCCCCTTGTCACCAAATGATCACCTACCCCCCCCCCCCTTGTATAAGCTACGCAAAAGTACCAAATTAATACGGTCCCTACACCCTACTGTAGCTTGGACAAGGCCGTAGACCCCCAGGTTCAATGAGAGAAGATTGCATGGTGAGCTGGTGCAAGAAAGGGGAATGTAATGCACAAATATCCCCAAAATCAGAGCTATGTGGGTTCAAGTGGGCAAACACTGACAACAGATGTCATGTGTCATGTGTCCATGACCCTATGTAGCTTGCAAATTTGTCACCAAACCCTGTCTTATGTGGCCGCACTACATTTGTACCGAATCACATTAGGCACCAAATTTATACGGTCCCTGCATCCGCTGGAGCTTGGACAAGGGTGTAGCTTATACAGGGGGGGGGGGGGGACAACAGGTCCTTGGGCATTGTTGAAGGTCCCCCAGGAATGGCGATTTTTCAGCCAGACCAAACAGCCTGAAAATGGATGGGTCCTCAGCGGTGGGGCCCCATAGGGGGGCCAATTTGGGAAACTTTGAGATAGCACCCGGGACCCGTCACTGGTTTAGGGGTCCATATAGAAGAAGTGACCCTAAAACACTTCTTCCGCTCAAAATTGAAAAAAACCAAAAGATTTGTGAGCCCCCAAAGGGGGGGGGGTCACTTTTTGACCCCCTAGCACCCCCCCCCCAAATGGTTTTCAATGGGGGGGGGGGGGTCTAGGGGGTCCCGACCAAAAAATCATTCGGGACAACACAATGAATCACAAGGGAATCACACAGGGTGTAAACCAACAATTCAACCCCTTGGGGTAGGGTGCACGGATAGGCGCTAGAGGGGGGGGGGGGGGTATGTGGTTTTTTCCCATACATGCGGGCCTCCATTGTTTTGAGCTAACAACCTCTGCGAGGCGACTCTGAGATGGCACCCAGGACCCCTGCCATTGGTTAAGGGGTCCATATAGAAGAAAAAAGTGGAGTGGGACCAGGGTGTGAATAGATGCACAGTGGCGGCTATAGGCCAACGAAGTTTTGCCCTCCATAGTGCATCGAAGCCTAAAATGGCAGTCCTAGGGGCCAATAACCCCCATTAAGAGGGCCTAGCTGGTGCTTCATGGCTCCATGGATTTATACGTAATCCCTTTGTCACCAAAAGATCACCCAACAACGGGCCAAGGGTCCCGAGGGGTTGTCAAGGGTTGCCGGAGAAAGTGCATTTTTCAGCCAACACATGTGGGCCATTTTTTAGTGGACGGTCATTTCACGTACTTCACAAAGGCCACAACCGACCCGAGGCAAGGCTAGAGTACTGAGAGGCTAGCAGAGGTAACTCATTGCTAACCGCATTCAGTCCCCTGCCGGCCACTGATAGCATGTCTTGATAGCATGTCTGTTCCGGACATTTGACCCAGCCATCCCCCCGACCCCCAAACTCCGCCAATCTGCATTTGCACAAACAATGCCCCAAGCATCGTGTATCGACCCTCCCAACCAGGCTCCCAACCTGGTGGAGGTGGGTCACATCCGCATGCGATCATTTGTTTTACCTTTTCATGGAGGAAATCCTCCCTTTCACCATGTGGCGTGTGGACTGAGCACACATGTGCCCAGGGGTCGCACGACGGGAGAGAGGTTTGGTGTCCGGGTCACATGTCCAACAAGGAATGCTCCTAGTGTCCGGCAAGGAAACAGTCTTTTGTTGGGCATCAGCCCTGCTCGATGGTATCGTTGGATCTGCTGCTGTTGCAACCGGAACTCGGAAGGAAGCAGCCGTGTCTTGTGTCCGACTCAGTTCTACCCAGCTCCCTCTGACCACGCGTCGTCACCGGGATTAGCGAGCATTCCAAGCAGCAGGGATCTTTGAATGGCCCTGTTTTGGATTCGTGCCTGAAATGGGCCTAGGGATGCCGGACGTCAACCCTCAGCTTGTGGTGAAGGTCACGCGTGCCCACCCCGACCCCACACCGTGCGCAGGCGGACCAGGCAAGATTACCACCACATACACGTGGAGCCCATGAAAAGCAATTGGTGTTGTAATGGGAGGGGAATTCGTGCTCCAACTCGGGAATGCAAGAAAGCTGATGCAAGCTTGCAAAGTGTTCTACAAGTGTTCTTGCTGGTTTTCTTTGCGGGCTTTGGGAAATACCGAGATTCCAAACCGAGTTTCAACCATCACCGCTGTTGTGGCCAAGCTTGGGTCAGCAGCACGGCCAATTCGAAGTGTGATCCGGGTTGTGCTGCTTATGCCAGTTGCGAGTGGGTGGCAGTTGCACGGACCCTTTGACTGACAGCAGGCCCGTCGCCAAACTGGTGGTCCACCAGCTTCATAGTCCTGAATCACACCAAGGAATGTAAATTGAACACAATACTTATCTGATTGACCCAAGCTGCCCACCCACCTACCCACTCACTAACCACACCGTATTAACCTCATGACTAGTTACTTTGCTTGTTGCTTTCGTGGTTTTTGTTGGTGTACAGCGCGCACGGTGCCAACATGTTGATGTGCTATTTTGCTTTTCTGGTTATTTGTGGTGGGTCTTTCTTATGTGTTGCTTTTGCTTGCTGTTGAGCTCGGATTTTTGGCTGTTGAGTGTTGTTTGCTTCCTGTGAGTTTGTTTTTATATTGTTGGTTCACGAACACGAACACTGACGATTGCAACCTGAGGATTGTAAAATGGATTCTGTCCACCGTGATAACCAGTTTCCGGAGAGGTAGCCAGGATTTGCTGCTTAAAGGTGTATCGGCGGTGACGATGCCATACTCCTCCGGCCATTCCTCCAGTCGTCACCCAACGTACCTGCTTCATACCTGCTTGATACATCCCCCACACACATAGGTAACCTTTTTTACCTGAGAGCACCCCTTAGCAATTGCCCAAGTGGTATGGATCTGTTGATATTACACCAATTCTTGAAGGTAGTTATGAGTTCTTCTGAGTTGCTTTGCAAGTGTCTGTTTTGGGGCTCCGATGGAAGTGAGGGGTTGGTGGTCTAAGGTGCGGTCATGAATGCTGGTGC
Organism: Eutreptiella sp. 'Long Island Sound 2002'; assembly: GCA_964036045.1. NCBI lineage: Eukaryota > Euglenozoa > Euglenophyceae > Eutreptiales > Eutreptiaceae > Eutreptiella > Eutreptiella sp. 'Long Island Sound 2002'. Next base: position 6,086,819 of record OZ038382.1, on the reverse strand, counting down.
AAACAAATACCTTGCTAATAGATTTGCCTGATAGTGTGTACAAAGGGGGGGGACTTCGCCAGGGGACCATTTCGCAGGGGAAATTTTGCCTTTCAGATTGGTGACAAAAATTTCCCTGCCAATTATTTTTGGTGCAATTTGACCTCTGTTTTCCCTGACTTTCACAAGTGTTACCTGCCGATGGTTTCTGTGTTTTTAGGTACAGATGGCACTGTGCTATTTATTTTTTGTCCCAGCCATTGCATGTTGGGCAGCTATAGGTTATGACATGTGCACCGGTGATGAAATGAAAAGAATGGGGGGCCACGCGTGACCTGCAGAAAGCTACTGGCAAGGCTGTTCCAGTGCTCTTATTGGCCAAAACACAATACATCCAAATCCCCAGATCTGTGCACGCACATCCAACAAGACCACATGGGGAATACCAATCTACAGACAAAACTTTTCAAAACGTCCGGTGTCCGGTCAGACAGAAATCAACGCCCCCATCAAAGTCATTGGCTGGCAAGCATCCCCTCCCATGGTCAACAAGGGCAGAAATACCCATATACTACAGGGCAGCAGACGTAGCTGCTGCGGCGCAAGGCAGTGGGCTGCATGTAAATCCTTTTCCCACATCTGTTTGTAGCAACAACGTGGAAGAGTGCAAAGCTCAAAATTCCGTCTGGCAACGATCTGGCATTCGTGATGGTGTGTCTTGATGTTGTCAGATGGGCCCAACACGTCTGTGCCTCCCAGTGCTCGTTCATGAACATCAGTCCCACAGTCCCATCTGAAGGAATACTGTTCGGTCATGTTCGGTCGGCAGACAGCACATTGGTCAACCCCTCCATGCTTTCTTGGATGGATGTACTGGAACTTCCCAAGCGGTGGAATCCCAGCGTGGTGTGGGTGTTTTTCTTGCCCTGTACACTTGTTACCGGGCCTCTCGAGTCGAAATGATGTGTAGGTTTGTTCTAGTTTGTTTGTAGCATATTGGCTGTCGTGAAGTTTGTGGTGGTGTGGTGTGGTGTGTGTGTGTGTGTGTATGTGTGTGTGTGTGTGTGTGTGTGTGTGTGCAGGTTGGGGAGGGGGTGATTATCGGAGTATGGGAGCTGTGTACAGGTACGGAGACCTGTGGCAGTGCGCATGACTATGTGCATGTAGGGAACTTGGGAGTGTGTGGGCAGGGGCGCCTTTGTAACTCTATGGGAGCTGTGATGAATTGTGTGCAAAGTGTGTGGGATAGCAAAATCCGTGCAGCCAAACACCCAGATGGCCCCCGTGCAGCAGTGAAAGAGCGTATGGCGTGCCCCCATTACGTTGCCCGGTAATCGTCCCGGCGCAGCTCGTCCTCGATGATGGCCTTCAGCCCATCCACCTGCTTCTGCATCGGGTCCCACCCTCCGAACGTGAGCGAGGGCACCCCCGATCGCTTGCTCGACGTGCCCACCCAATCGGACAACTGCGACAAACTGCTGTCGAAGTCCCGTTGCCTCGAATACGTCGAGTTCAGAATGCCGAAGTGGCGGGTCATGAAGGTGAGCTTCGCTAAGACGGACCGCTTCAGGACGTTGAAGTTATCGGACAGGCATTCCATGCGCAACGAGAAGTCTGCGAGGTGGTCCATCAGCAGTGCGTGTACCCCGTACTCGCCCTGTAGCTGGCGGCATTCGCGAAGGATAGGGGAAACGACCTGCGGGACAAAAGGGTCAAGAAGCCGCGTTCCGAGCAGCGGAAGGACTGTGGGCCGGGCAAAAAGGGAGTCGTGACAAGAAGTGGTGCGTGCTCCCAGTGTTTGATGGGGCACTGTGATGCGTCCACTGAATGACGGCAAAACACCCTTTGAGCTCCAGATCTCCAAGAACTCAACCAGAATGTACCGAATTCAACGAGAATTTGGTCTAAACCAATCTCTGGCGCCAGAGAAAACTTTTGATCGGCCGAAGGCCCAGGGGTAAATTTTGGCCCAATCTTTTAAATGGGGGGGGGGGTCCAGGGTGGGTGGGTGGGTGGTGTGGGACCCCAGTGGTGCCGAGTTGTTAAAAGGAGCCATGGGGCACCCTGAAGTATTTTGCTTTGCTTTGGTGGGGAGCAAGGGGGAGGGGGGATCCCTCCTTCTGCGGTTGTCAGCGGGTCTAATACATCTCTGCCCTACGCCCACCTTGCACAAGCACGGCCAAAATCCCAAAAACCACGGCAACACAGGGTCACCGCGCTTAGACAAGGCCTGCGCGTGGCCATGAAGGGGGGGTGCATGTCGGGTATGGCAACCTTACCCATGGCACCCAATCACATCAGAACCAAATCTAGGTGCCGCAATGCAATGCACGGCCTCGATCAGGCCTTTGCTTAGTGATACTGGGGGGGGGGGGGGTCAAATTGGCCCCCCGGGATTTTGGCTGACCCACCCACCCACCCACCCACCCACCCACATCAGAAAATTTTTCCTCAGGAAAAAAATGAAATTTATCAAAGGGGCCCGAGCTTGGAGGTCGATTTTAGGTACACACACTTTTTTTTGGCCTCTGACCCACCCACCCACCCACCCCCCCGGTATAGTATCAACCAGCCACTAAGCAAAGGCCTGGCCTCGATCCCAGTGGACTTATCCCAGGCCGTCGCCGCACAGCCTGCGCTTGCTGCAGCATCCGCATCTGCACGCGACAGGGCGTGCGCGATGGGAGGGGCTGGGGCCCCAGGAGCAGGGGAGTCAGGGGCACCTCCAGCGATTCGTCATCGGTCGGCAGATTCAAAAGCTTCTCGACGTCATCCAAGAAAAACTTGACCTTCTTTGAGTACGGCGCGTACGTCCGGATCTCCTCCTCCACTTTGCTGTCGGCGTGCACCTCCAACAACGTGTTGCGGACCATCTCATACGCAAAGACCTGGAGGTTCAGCCACACCTCGCACACCTCCAACAGCCCCTGCTCCACATCCTTGTCCGGCAGCAGGCTCTCCCCCATCTCTGTCAGGACCTGGTTGCAAATGGCAGGGCCAGGGATGCATGAGAAGAGATGGGGGGGGGGCAGAGGGGGGGTTTTGGCATGACGCCATGGTGTGATGATCTCGTCTGCAGCTGGCAGCGCCTACTGGCCGATCGCCATTCGCTGCCCTTCCCTTGGACCCTTTCCCTCCATAGGCGGTGGTGCCCATCGGGGAGGGGGGTAGGGTTAGGTTGGATTGCGTTGGGTCTCGGCTTGCGCCGAAAGCTGGGGTCCCACGGCCAGCGTGACCAAACCTCGCCGGCACGGTTGGGCCCTGGGCGTGGTTGCCTGGTCTCACAGCCGTTCAGACTGCTGACGATCCCCGAATCCCACAGAGGCGCTGGTTGGAGGGAGATACCACCTGCTGTGTGTATTTAGCAGCCTAACGCCCTGGGGGTCCTATGGAGGGACACGGTGGCACACCTTGGTTCCTCTCCAACGGGCTGCACCTGCAGGTGGGTGGGGGGGGGTTTGTGTGTGCCTGGTGCTCCAGGCCCCAGCAGCGGGACAGGGGAGTCCTGCACTGAGACCGCTGGTGGAGATGGTGGGTTGGGTGACCCGCGGCCTCCTGCAGCCCACGACTGTACCTTCGAGGGGTGCCCGGGGCTATGCCTGGGATGAGTGGTCCCCTGGATTGCCCCAGAGGGGCACTGGTGGTGCGCGGAGAGCGCATAGTAGACCGTTATGCCAGTGACCGGCTCCAGCGAGGTTGCTTCCCAGCAGCCTTTGAACCAACAACTGTACTCCGGAGGGGTTCACAGGGCATGGTTAGGGTCGGGTGGTCTCAAGCACTCCTGGAGTGTCCCAGTTGGGCACAGGTGAGGCTGTGCAGAGCACAGAAGACCGACACACTGGTGACCGGGAGGTTCTGGGGTCTGGCTGTGTCGCATTCCAACACAGGAGGAAGGTCCTGGGGCATGCTGAGCACTTCCCCGACCCCTAGAGTAGAGCTCCTCAATGGGCTTGAAGCACCTTGGTCACCTTGCATGGGGCGGGACCCGGGGGGTCACTGCTCGCCCACCTCTCCTGCGGTCCTGTGGTCCTGGGGTCCTGAATCCAAAAGTCTGTGTACCAAAAATGGCCCAAATCAGTTTTCCCTGTTGTAATTTTCATTTTTTCGAGGTACAAAATCTGGTTCCGGCGCGTACCCCTTTTCCTCCTGTGGTTGTCAGCCGTTCTGATACATCCTTGGGCAGGAGGTAACAATTTATCATGGGCATGCAAAACCTGGACACACACAGGTGCACAACCACAAAATGCCTTGGGGGGGGCGATCACATGCCCAATTGGGTGTTTTGGGGGGCAATAACATCGCAAACAGTGTTTTGTGGTGACCCAATGCTCACAAAATGCCTTTGGGGGGCCTGCCACTCTCACCCCAAGAGTCGCACATCCCTTTTTGTGCCACCCTATCTTTGCCTCTTGCACTGCCTCCTCCCTGATCCTGGATTTGTGGTCGAACTTCCAGGCCTTTGGCACGGACTCACTCCGGGATCCGCCCCCAGGAATCGATCCTGGGGTTCCTGAGGAGCCCGGGCAGCTCATCTGAAGGAAGTGGCTGGAGGGCCTCTCATCGACGCCCACACTATGTCATGGAAAGTGGGCGGACCCCCGGCCATCTGTGGACCCGACGAGGAAGCACGTTCAGGCGATGAAGTCAGCCAAACACACTGACCCTGGTCCCTAAAAAGTGACGAGAGGTGCAGGAAGGTATGGAGGCGGAGGCGGAGGTACAGGCAGCGAGACGCGCACTGGAAGAGGGGCCAGCAAGGGTGCTGGGGGCACAGGCAGAGGCACATGCGGCAAGCATGGCAGGAGACAGGGCTCCTGAAAATTTTACTTTTGGGGGGGGGGGCTTGGAGCCCCCTTTTCAACCCCCCCCCGGATGGGGTTCCAGGGGCCGTCTCTCTTTGGAGCCCCATTTTTGCCCCCATATGGTGACGTTTGGACTGTGACGTGTGTGGTATTGTTGGGGACACTGTCAGCGCAACAGGCCGCACATGCAGGCCACAAGAGAGACAATGAAAAGCTTGTCAAGAGACAAGGGACCGCGCTCGGCGCCTTTCGCAAACAGGTCTGTGGGAACGAGTACAAAGATGTGTGCCCTGTTCGCGTGTGGGAGGAATCATCACGAGCGACGTACCGTTTTGCCCGCCCCCCCCCCCCGCATTGTTGGGGGCTCGAAAGGCTACGTGCCGTTGCTGGCCCTTTCCCCATCCCCCTCTCTCGGGGGATCTTTAAGGACAGATAACAGACACCAACCCCCACCCTCACCCCCTCCCCTGTTCTATTGCTTGATCTGTGTGAGAAACGTGTAATTGGCCCTTGAAGTCCCTCTGTTTCACTCACAAGACATAAACGTGTGGCCCTTGGAGTCCCTTTTCCCAATTCCCCCCAAATTTTCGGGGGATCTCGAACCCCCCCCCCCCCCCCCCGCGCCCGCCCGCCCGCCCGCCCGCCCGCCCGCCCAGAGTACCATTTTCGGCGGCCCAGAGGGGGCGGGGGGCGCACCTCCAGATTGCTTTCCATCTGCACAAATGTGTTCTGCAGCGAGGCACAGAACTCTTGGATCTGGTCCGGGTCCTCCAGCACCATCAGGTTGGCCTTCTGCATGCGGCACCAGTCCACCAGCCGGGCGGCCTCGTCCCGGAACTCCGCCTTGTGGTGGCCCTGGATGTTCCGCCGGATCTCTTCGTCGTGCAGCGCGTCCATGTACATCCGCTCCGCGGTCTCCAGGTCCGCCCAGGCCCGGTCCAGGTCCTCCGTGTCGCAGGGCTCCCGGCAGCGCCGGCTGCGCATGTCGCTCGCGAGGTCCTCCATCTCCCGGTGCATGACCCGGCGCCGCTGCCGGTCGGTGTTCTTGTAGTTGTCGAACTCGGCCCGGAGCCGGTCCAGGTCCGCGGTCTTGTGGTCCCCTTGCGTGGCGACGTTGTAGAACGCCTTCCGCTCGCGCAGCCAGCTCTCGAGCTCGGCCTTGTTGCGATAGAAGTGCCCGTACTCGCTCGGAGGCACGTCCCCAGAGGCCCCCCCGCTGCTCATGGACGCCACGATGGCCTCGTTGTCCGCCTTGTAGCTCTCGAGCTGATGCTTCAGCACCTCCTTCTCTTGCTCCAGCCTACGGGAAGAGGTGCAGGGCAACACACATCCAGGGGCCACCGATGGTGGCAGACTGGCCTCGAGAGGGTGTTGGGAGTGGCACACTGCAGGCCTCATTTGAAAGGGGGAGGGGGGGTGGCAGGGATGCATTAGAAAGGAAGGGACCTCAGAGGTGGCCCCAGAAGCGGTTAAACAGGCGCCCCCATGGGGAGGAGGCATCCCCCCTCCCCTACAGGGCACCCAGCCTATGCCCAGCCACTGTCTCCCTTACAACAAGTGCCGGCTTCAATGGCATTTCTAACCGACAGTAATGGCCCCCAACCGCTTTGGCAACCTGCTCCAACCAGTCCTTGACCCCGACACCCCTTAAACATTTTGGCCCCTTGAAGGCGGGGGGGGGGGGGGGGCATAGGACCAAAAAACACCGCTTTCTGTGAACCACTATGGTGTCTAGGCAATATTCACACCCACACACCCGTGCAGCCACCTCAGAGTCTATTCATGCCCAAGGCAACCTTGCTGATCATCTCATAGTGATGTTCTTTCTATCTCGTGAGCTACACCTTTCCAGTGAATGGTGCCTACTTCCGCCTTGCCCATCCAGACGGTGGGAAAGACGAGGGGACGTGCAGGTTTGAGCTTTGGTGTCGAGCTTAGATCCTAACAATATATTCTGAGGTCTAATTGAGGCTAGAGCTGCTGTGTCTCTTCCCAGACCTAACCGCATGTTAACCTCGGGGACGTTCTGTTCGTTCGTTCAATGTTCAGTTGTCGTTGTTTGGGTGCACGTTTTACCCCCAGACCCACCTGGTTTTTATGGCCCCCGCCATCATGTACATATGAATCCAATAGGTGCAGTGGGACAACGTAGTCCGAACCTTTGGTAGATAGGGTGAGTGGTGAAAGGGGATGAAGCCGGTGTACATAGTTCATGCCAGACTTTGGGATGGTTGAATTGTGTACATAGGGCTAACCTTGTCGGACTTCGGCTCGCCATGAACCCATATGATGCCGATGGTTAGGCCGCTACGGTGTGATTGCCTTCTTCTTAAACAAAAAAAAAACAACGGACTCGGGGATACTGGGCGACACACCTCTGAATATCCTCCACGTACCGACTGTCGTCGATCTCGTCCACCATGGGAGGCAGCGACTCGGCCGTGTCGTGCTCCAGCGCGGCGTCCGTGCGGCGCCCGTAGTTGGGCCACACCTCCTTGTTCCAACCATCAAACGGGTCCAGGTACGCGTCGCTGGCCTCCGCGTCCTCCTCCACTTGGTTCCACGCGAGGTCCTTCCTCTTGTACCGCCGCAGCTCCTCCTCATGCCGGGCCTTCAAGAGCTTGATGTCCCGGTCTTTGTGGTTGTTCCGCTCCTCGAGCTCCGCGCTCCGCGCCTGCTGGGACGCAACAACGCTCCCCCGCGTCAGCTGCTGCACCTGCCGGCAGTGCAGATGGCATAGTTCCGAATGCTACCCAACGTGCCACCCGCCATGTCACCGACAGACCAGGCAACATGCCACCCAACATACCCGATATGCCACCCACCGTCACTGTCACCGAGTACGCCACCCGGCATGCCACCCAACATTCGGACACGCCACCCACCAGGCCAAGACGTAGGAACAGCGCACAGCGTTCCTGGCGACAGCTGCAGCAGGCACACACATGAACAAATCTGTGCCACGGGAAACAGTAGGGACCGGAACACGTCTTGGCTGAGGGTGTTGGCCGCCGTACGATGGACCCTGCACTTGGTTGGTTCATGTGTGCATTCTCTGCACTGTCTACGGGGAACAGGTCCGTGACCAACGGGTACAAGTCGGGTGCTGCGCGGCAGGGCAGGAAGTCTCGTCAGAACAGCGCACGCATGTTTAGCAAGTGCGTCGGACAACGCAACCCCACCCAACACCCGATGCGACCCACACGGCGGGTACCTGCTTGTCCTTCACCACCAGCTCGTCGACAAGTTTCTGGATGTCTTCTTTCGATTCCCGCTGGACTCTCTGGATCTCCTCTACTTCCTCGATCAATTTGCGGATCCTGCGATCCTGGCTGCTCCGCACCTTTTTGTGGGTCTCCAGAAACTCCGTGCCCTCACGCGGCATGGAGGGTGCCGCCCGCATTTGTGCCTCCTTCGACTGCAGCTCACTGGCCCCCATGTCCCCAAGCGCCCGCAGCTCCTCCTTCAGCCTGTCGTACTGCATATCGACGAACAGCTCCGTCTCCTCCATCGCCTTCACGTCCACAGGCGGTGCGGTCTCGCCGCGGACCACATGGACCCACTCCTCCAGAGCCCTGCGCAACGAGCGGGACTGCAGGAGGGCATGGGGGCGGCAAGTATCCCACAAATACCAGGATCCGGGCAGGGGGAGAGCAGGAAATCTCCTTAAAATTTTTGTTCCACACTATATATTATCCTCTTAGGAGCTATGCCATCCTTAATTTCTATTTTTATAGAATCTACTTCATCAAAAGAATAAACAAAATTGATTTCTCTACTTTTTCCTGGAAAACCAAATCGAAATATTTTTAGAATTCTTTTTTCTTTATTAAATTCAGGGGCAGGAGCGGGGTCACGGGCACGGGCGAGAGGCAGGGGACAGGGCAGAACCTCTTCCCATTGGGCTGTGGCGCAAACAAGTCCTTCTCGTTCGCAGAGGAGACCGCGAACGCATACTTCGTTTCGTCGCCCTTGAGGTCGCTGCGGTCGGGGATGGAGATGACGGCCCGATGCAGTTGGACGGTGCTGATGGGCTGCCCCTGGGCGTTCTCGCCGTTGTACACGCGGAGGACGCCGTCCTTGACCACAACGAAGCGCCTCTTCCAGTTCTGCTTCAGCTTGGTGCCCTTCGAAGTGCTGGTCAGTTTGCACAGCAGCACGCCTTGCTTGGACGGCGTGTTCTTCACCGTCGCGATCTGCGCGCGCTTCGTGGGCGGCTTCCACCGCGTGCCCACCCGCTGCGCGTCCGGCACCAGCTTGTTCGCCGTGGCCACCGCATCGAGCTCCAAGCGGTTCCCCGTCTCGGACCACATCTTCCGCGTCTGGTCGATCTCGTCGTACCAGTCGTCCCGCTCCAGCCGGTCGGCCCCGAAGAGCTTCAGCGTCACGCTCTCGTCCCCCATCAGCCCCTGGACGACGATGGACCGGCTCGGCGACTTGATGTCCCAGTCGTTGCCCCCGAACGGCGCGTCGTAGCTGGTCGCCGAGTGGTAGAAGACGTGCTTGGTGAGGAACTTCCACTTCATCGGGAAGGACAGCAGGAGGCTGTCGTTGAAGAGATGGACGTACACCTTCTTCAACATGTTCTCGGGGTCCTCATAGTACAGGTACCCCTCCTTGACCAGCTTGCGGTACGGCTCCTGCGGGAACCGGTCCTGCATCGGGATCAGACTGCGGTGGACCTTGTCGATCCGGCCGCTCTCCCCCAGGTCGTACTCCAGGAGCCGGGTCACGTCCTGAACGTCACAACAGACGGTCACGAACAGGAACGAGCCGGGAGCACTGCCCTGACCCGTTGTCCCCATCCCTCCCCCTGACCACAGCGGGAGGGAGCACTGCCCTGACCCTTTGTCCCCATCCCTCCCCCTGACCACAGCGGGAGGGAGCACTGCCCTGACCCTTTGTCCCCATCCCTCCCCCTGACCAGAGCGGGAGGGAGCACTGCCCTCAGGCCATGAGGCATGTGGCTGTGGCCTACAGGTCACGGAAACGTCCTCCTTCTAGCAATGCGGACCACAATCATTTACCCTGTGCAGTCAAAGTTTTACCATGCACAGCCTTTGTAGCCGTCAACCCAAGGGCTCGAGCAGATGGATTTTCGCAAACGCTATGCAATCCCGACCAAAATGCAACGCCCCTCTGCCATCCCGTCCGCCGCAGACCCCGGATTTCCAATCCCTAAGAAGCCAGAGTCGGGGGCCGCAGCGGCGGAAACGCGCCCAAAACAAAACGCAGGCCCTGAAATGTAACGAGGGGGACAATCAAACCTTGCTGTTCCTCTCCAGGTGCGCCACCGCCTCCTGGAGGGCGGCCTCCTCCGCCGGGTTGCTCGTCGTGTGGGGGATCAGCTCCCGCAGAAACCGCGGGTACTGGCAGATGCGTTGGATGGGCAGCATGAGCAGGTCCTGCACGTAGGCCCCCCCGGTGGAGCCGTCCAAGTAGCAGTCCTGGCACCACTTCTGCCACCGCTGGTGGTACTTGTTCAGGAAAAGGAGCTGCTCTCGAGCTTTGGCGTAGTGGTTCGCGTACGCGGAGTACTCGTCGAAGAAGTTGGGACGCAGTTTCCCGAAGATGTCGCCGATGAACTTGGAGCCGGCGTTTTTGCTGTTCAGGTCGCCAAGGCGCTCGTCCAGCGGCTCGTCGACGGAGGTCGTGTTGAGCGGGACCAGGGGCTCCACTTGTTTGAAAAGGGTGTCGATCTGGGGCATGGTCAGCACCTCGTCCGGCGTGCCGACGAAGTTGCTCAGCGGCTTCCGGAAATGGTCTTCCATGATCCGGAGCTTCCGGATGTAGCTCTTTTCTGAATCCCTCAGATCCTGCAGTAATGTCACGTGCTGAGAGTCGGCCGTGTAGGATGCCTCTCTCGTCAGTGCCTTGGTGGATCCAAGGCGGGAGCCCATGGTATCCTCTCTTGCAAGTGCCCGCGTGGACCCCTGGCGGGAGCCCATGGTATCGCTTCGTCGGAAGGACTCATCCCGGCCAGACGCTCGGCGGCCAGGGTTAGAAAAGGACATGTTCGGTCAACAGGCGGTGAAGCCTCTTCACCTCTTCCAGTAGGCGGATCTGTGTGGAAATGGACACGGACGGAGGGAGGGAGGGAGGAAGGGAGAGGGAGGGAGGGAGAGGGAGGGAGGGAGGGAGGGAGGGAGAGGGAGGGAGGGAGGGAGGGAGGGAGGGAAAGTAGCAACAACCGTGTCGCTGCAGAGTAACCAGTGCTGACCTGGCTATGGCGTTGCCATAGCCCCTGGACATCGGGCAACACACTGCCATCCCGTTTGAACCATGAAAAATTGGCATGCGCCATCAGCAAAGCTTATCTGTTTTTTTTTTTTAAAAAAGGCGCTTTTTGAGGTGTCCATTGGCCGGAATCACCCCCTTTTCGAATGTGCAGGGGCAGGTCTCACAATCATCAATCTACAACAAATATGTCAGAGGACAGAGAACGAAATTATTGGCATAGTGCAAGCGCTCTGGACGTGCAATCGCCCTTTCATCTCGCTCCATTCCCAACACCCACCTCCACTTGCGAATGGGCCTCAAGGGGCTTCCTCGGCCAGTGATTGCCGGTGAGTCACCGCCGGTTGCAATTCTATGTGAATGTGCGTTGTGCACTGTGTCGGAGACAGGGATCCAGCCGGGGTCACGTCCCAGAAAGACAATCGTGACGTAAAACATGAAAAAATTGCCGGAGACTCTGCATTCCTTTTTCTTTGAAGCGTCAACAGGAGCTGATCTACAGGGCCTATTCCACAAGATAGAACGCAACTGCGCGTAAAACAAGAAGAGGGGCCAGTGATCATGTGCTGAAAGACGGGAACGGGCAGACCACCTCAAGGGGGGTGGAGCCTGTAGTATCAACGCTACTTGTGTCATGTCCTGCTCTTCACTTGCCTGCCATCTATCCATGCCCTTACTTGTGGCTTGCCCTAAGACCTACTTGAAGTAAAGGTGTTGTGAATCACCTCATAAAACTCAAGTTTTGGTATTGTGTCTTCATCCAAAAGTGTGTGGATGTGTGTGCACCCGTTGCTCTCATGGCTCAAAGCCCAAGCATGTTTTCTTACGTTTCCAGGTTTAGCACAGGAGGTAACGGCCTGCAACATTGCCGTCCAGTTCCATTTCCTGGAACAATTATGAAGTTCCCAACTGCTACCCTTCGAAGACTTTACCTCCCTCAGTTGCTTTGACTGCGGTCCACTCACGTCTAGTTGTGGCATTGGCGTGCCCTCTGGCTCAGCCACCCTTGGGGATATCACCGCATTCTCACTCAAACTCACACTGCTGGGCAGGGATGCTGCCCACACCCACTGTCGTCTTCTTCCACTGGGCTTTGCTGCACCAGCCCGAGTAGGAATGCGACCCCACACCCACTTTCAAGGTGCCCCCCTGTAGGGGCATGCCTTTTAGGGGCCTGATTGACAAACAGACCTGCCCTTACCAACCACATCCAAGCGAGTCAACCCTGTGGCAATTTTTCCAACACCTCTCACATGCCTGACCAAAAGATCACAATGCCATGCTCGCACATTGCGGACTCTTCCTGACAATGACTGCAGCGGCAGGGCCTTTGAGCTGCTCCTACGTGGGGGATTTCCGTTCCACCTGAGCAGTGCTTTGTCTGCGTTGTCTTGTAACAGGAGTGCCGCCCCAGCCAAACAACCCATCTGAGCAGTGTCCCGAAGCTCCAGCAAAACAAAGCACCTTGCATTGCACATAGGCGTGAGGGCCAGAGTTGTGCTTGGCACGTGAAGCAGTGGGGCCGTGAGGCACAGTGCGAGGAATGTCCCAGCTGCTGCTGTACCCTGAACAGAAGCATGAGGACTGTGTTTTGATCGGGACGAATTCTCCTTTTGGTGGAGTCCGTTGTCCCGACCTCCCCCATTCACGGCTCTAGTGACAGAAGCAGAGCAGGGACCTGGGTCCCGGTAGGCGCGAGGGGTCAAGGGGGAACGCCCGCACGGCCCGCACGGAGCGCACACGACAGCCCCAATGACACTTATGCTGCTATAATTCAGGCATTCTTCCAAATTTGTGTGTGTTGCAGCTCAGATTCGCCCCTGTTGGGTCGGATTTTTGCGATTCCGGAGTTGCCAATGGAAGCGGGAATTCGGCACCACTGCTGTCCCAAGCGCGCCGTGCAGGTGCCTGACCCCAAGGGTATCGACCACATTGTCCTCAATGCCCGCAGCCTGCAGCATTTTTTCTCCCTTACCTTCAGACTTGGCAGGTTCGTAAACGCACCGGAAGATGGTGGAGGGGGTTCGGCCCCATACCATCTCCCCCCTGTGTGACATTCCGTCGGGGTGCTGTTTTTTCACGAGGCCTTGGACAGTCACCCGCTCTTCCGTTCGCATGTTGCGTCGGGTCGCTGCATTTTGTCGGCCGCTGCGGCCGGTGCTCCTGCTGGTGTCGCCCATACCATCACCCCCCCCACCCCTGGCCCGGGCCATGATTCTTCTTTCCTGGAGGGGGGCGCGGGGGGGGGGGGGGGCGTGGGCCAACAGCACGAAATCTGTTCCAAACCCTCAAACAAGCGTTGATGTTCGCATTTCTGTGGGTTGGGCACATGTTTGGAACATCCATTTCAAGGAAATTTGGTACATCTGAAGAGGTGCTGGCGGTCCTAGACCCGAAATTTGGCTACTTTTTTTTGTGTGTTTTTAGAATATTGTAGCGCCAACTAAAATTGTTGAGCGGTGTGTGCGTGTATGTGTATGTGTATGCGTGTTTGTGTGTGTGTGTGTGTGTGTGTGAGTTTTCGTTCCCGATGGGGGGTCCATTGGCGCGCCGGGGGGGGGGGGGTCTTTCTTCGTCCCCAGGGGCATTGGCATTACGGGGGGTTACAAGCGCCCAAAATACGGGGCCGCGTTTGTTTTTGGGGTTAAGTGGTCAGGAAAACATCGTCCACTAAGCACAGAGTGCAGGATGATACTCTGAACCCTGTTGGGGCGTTGATTCCAAGAATGCTATTCTCGGTCTTTCAGAACTTTAGGGTCTGGGTCACATCCGGGGCAGCCATCACAAATGAACCCCTTCGGATGTGTTTATGGCTCATCCTCCGCTTGTACCAGCCCAATGAGCCCCCCAGCCCCTGCCTGTTATTCTGACACCGACAGGCCCAATGCCCCTGACCCACCCACCCCCACCCCCTGTTCGGGGGGCTCTACCCCACGCCACACAGTTGCACAGCCAACGTCGGTGGAGAAAACCTCGCGCGTGTTCTGCCCGTTTGCTTGCGGTGAGGGGGGCTGGAGGAAGCTAAAACATGCCATAGAAACAGTTGCTATGAACGTTGTTAGCACAGCTCTCTCGCAATGCTGAAGGATATTCCCAGGATAGGACATGGGGGCGTGCTCAAAGACCTTTCTTGCATCTTGTCTCAAGCTTCGTCACTAGGTACAACATCGTGGACTCAGCGGTTGCTTGTGCGCTTGTGAATGCAACAGGTAGTGGTATTTCATCGTAAGTTCGCGCTGACCCATGGTGCAAGCAACTGAATCGCCTGGAAGCCTGTGACCATTTCTGACCATATTGTGGCAATGTGTTGCAAGTTTGGTATCTCTTCCTTGTGCATGGTTTGTGTGTTTAGTGCAGTCATTTGGGCATCTGGCACTTTGAGCTTTGGGGATTTCAAGGGTGGCGAAATTTTCCCCTGGCGAAATTGTCCCTGGGCGAACCCCCCCCTGTGTGACATTCCGTCTGGTTGTTGCTCCTTTACGGGGCCCTGGACGGTCACCCGTTCTTCCCTTCGCATGTTGCGTCGGGTCGCTACTTTCTGTCGGCCGCTGCGGCCGGTGCTCTTGCTGGTGTCGTTTCCGCGTTCGCGGAGCCCAGTAGTTGGCGTGTTGGGACTGTGCTGAATGTGGCGTGGTGTGCCGTTTGCGTGTCAGCGGCGCCCAATAGTTGGCGTATTGAGGATGTGCTGGTTGTTGCCGGGGTCGTTTGACTGTGTTTGCTGTCCACACACCTCTGTCCACAGGCCGTCCATCGCCTGCCTCGCTGTGTTTCTGTGCGGCCCAGGTGCCCTGTTCCTCCACGCGCTGTCCGGGCCGTCCACCATATGTTCTTTTCCCCCTCACAGTTGGTCCGCCCCTGATGGGCTCCCACTCCTGTTGCGCAAACAGCCCATCTGGGCTGCGGGAGACACCCCCCACCTGATGCCGGTTGAGCAGGGGTTGCCCTGGCACCCGGTAGCGACGGGGTTGGCTGGCCAGGCCATCCCCTTTATTGTCGCTGCCTCCCATGTGCACGCTCTGCCATCCGCTCCATTTTGGTTCTCTGTTCCCGCTGTTCCAGTTGCCTCTCCCGCCTTGCTGTGCCCCTCCTCCTTGTCTGCTGTGCCCGCCCTTGTCCCTCCTGGTGTGGCTCCCGCGTTCTGTGTGTCTGTGTTGCTCCTCCCCCTGTCTGGTGGCGCTCCTGGGTGCCCATGTCGCGCACCCCCTCCTGTCCCACCCGCCTGCCCCCCCATACGAGGATTCCCCCCCCCCCTGTAAGCGGACCCTGGCACCCAGATGCCACGGAACGGTCGAAGGCACTTGGTGGTAAAGTGACCGCAGTTGGTGTTGCAGTTGGTGCTCAAAAGACGATTGATGGTGCTCAATCGACGACTGCTTGTGCCGGACCCCCAAACGTTCTTCAACGTGGTTAGCCAAACAGGCCGCCCCCGTGGTAGGCATCCGACACAGAGGGCAGGGCAGACTGTCGTAGGCAACAGCAAAGGTGGCAGACAGCACATTTTGAGGGGTGAGGCCACTGACATGTGGGAGCAAGGCACGAACAAAACAGCCAAGAAAACCCGGTCCCGAAGACACGTCCTGCCCCAACTATCAAAGTATAAACATAGGTGTATGAGACACACACCTTGGCTACCCCCCGTCGTTGCACGAGGTCCTCTTGAAGCACAAATGAAACCTGACGGGCTGAGCACCAGGGCCTGTATGAAGGTGCTCACCTTTGAACAACCCCCAGAACGCCTGACCCGCACCCCCTTCACCTTTTTTGTCTGCGACGGCTAGGCAAGGGTCATCGGTACCGCCATGGGTCAAATCATGAGTAGAATCATTGGGGTGGTGTCAGGGGTGGTAATGCGTAGAATCATAGGTGGTTATGGGGAAACAAAGCAAACTGAGCGAGCGAAATCGTTGTCAACTCGTGCCGATGCTCAACGAAACATTACAACTTGTCACTAAACTCTCATATGTCACCGGATAATCCGATGGGGTCAGATTGCATTGTAGCAAGTTGTAAAGGAGCCAGTCGTAGCCAACCCTACTGCACTGACACTCACCGTTCACATGGCGTCATGGCTCGCTTCACAGAGAGAACCACAGCGCCACGGCATGCCTACCTGGGGGGGGGGGGGAAACCCTGTTTAACACAGCCACCTACCAAGAGCTGCTGGGTTGCAACCACTGAAAGGAACATAACTTCAAAAGGAGCGGGAATGAAACACGATGCAAATTGGTGTGGGAAAACGAAACGGACGACCTACTGCATTATGCCGGAGCGTTGTCTGCATCCAGCACGTCATGAAGACAGACAGCACGGCATGCCTACCCGGGGCGGCGCACCAGTGGGCAGAGGCGCTAAAAATATGGGTCCCAATCTTCAACAATGCCCGATTGGGAGATTTTCACAGATCCACTAGATTCACCATTTCCCCGTTTCTTCAAATTTCAAATGGGTGATGTCAATAATTCGGGGCAGAATTGATTGTGGTCAAATATTGCACACTTTTTGCACAATAGGTAGCTTCACACACACACACACTTCGGCGACAACACACACACACACACACACACACACACACACACACACACACACACACACACACACACACACACACACACACACACACACACAAACACGCACGCACGCACGCACGCACCCACACCCACACACTCTTGTAGTATACAATACAGTACAATACAAACAGTGGGTGCACACTTGGAGTATTTGCCAGAGCAATCTTCAGATCCTGCAGCGCAAACTGCAGACACACACACACACCCACCCACCCACCCACCCTTTTGGGCCATTAATCAGGTCAGAGGTACGGCCGATGCCAGAAATGAAAGGATTATCAATTCTCACTGTGCTCGCCCCTTGACAGCTCCTATGGCACAACCCGACGTCGTTTGCTCCCAGATTCCGTTTGAGGCATGCTTCGCGGCCGTCTGACTCTTTCCACCACCTCCCTCCCCTCCTCTGAATGCTGCACTATGGCGTGGATCTCTGCCGCCGTCCGGCACAAGCCGTACGCCAACGCCGCTATGGTCCGCCGGAGCTGCTGCACCTGCACTCGCTGAGGGTCCGTCAAAGTACTGAGATCCACCGCCAGCATGTGCCGCATGTCGTCCACAGACGCCACAGCCAAGTGCTGCAACGCTTCGGTTGAGATACGCCCGTCATCGCGTGCACCAGCAATACGCATAACATGCCCACGGAAAACCGCATCATTCACAAAGCGGACGATGGGGGGCGGGCACAATGGGGCCCGGCGGAGCTCCGGGGGCCAGCGGATTTCTGGGCCTCTTGTGTCTGTAAGTGTTAGCGCCTCCACCTTCACATCAAGGGTGCTCGGCAACGCCCCGGGACTATGGTTGACACCTAGCGGCACTTGGGGATAAGAGGGAAAATTGAGTTGCGCCATAGCCTGTTGACGAAGCAGCTTGCGAAGGGACGTGGTAGTTCCCGATTTCTCATCTTCGTCCACATCCACATGCACAGGCCGTTGTCCCGATATTGCAAGCTCGCGACAGTCGCGAGAGGACGGCCCCGATAGCGGCGTGTACGATTCGCTCGTGGCGCACGGTGATGGAGGGGTGTGGTCCGATGGCAAAGGCGGCATGGCGGGACGGGCAAGGCCCATAGAGGACGGGTCCAAAGGGACGAGCACATGAGATCGGGTCTGTGGCATGGGCGGCATCCCTATCGCCTCATTTGGCATTGTTTCCGACACTACCCCCGAGTTCGACACGTCAAAGGTTGCCCGAGTGCTCTCTGGATACTCTGGATATGGTTCAGGGGCAAACAAATCATCTGCTGAATCATCGTCCGGGGGTAGCGGAGTCGAAGGCCGCTCCAAGGTGTCCAAGTGAGGTGGGATAGGGGTTGGAGGTCGCGGGATTGAATCCTCTTTCGTTGAGGGCGCTACCAGATTTGTGGGTTGCACGGCGGTGTCCAAAGAATCACGTTCATTGTGGGGGAGCTTAAGTGGAGATGCTCGGTAGACAAGGTCAACCAATTGCCTCACAATCATAATGAGGCCCTTGTGCTCCATCGTCACGCCGTAAAATTGGGCCACGGCTTGTAGCATCTCGGGGTTTTGCATGATGCTTTGCACCTAAGGCAACGTAAAGATGGCTGTAACACTACGATAAGATGAGCGTACAGGCGAGAGGCGGGCACGAGTGAAACGTCATGCACGATGCAAGTATGGGGGTGGTTCAATGCATTTGTGGTCGGTTTTGTGCTGGTGCCCCCCAAAATAAACTCCAGCGTTGCACAATCAGAGATGCATCATGGCACCTAAGTGATCACGCAAAATATGAAAATCGTCAACACGATTGCGTATTTGTGTGACTCAAAATGAAACGATGCAAAATATTGCGGGTTTGTTGAACACTCATGTAACATGGCGGTTGTAGCTTGTACATGCACGGGCGCTGAACATTATCTCCGACGAAGATTACACAACACGATATATGCATGTGTCATAATCGTGCCGCATTCTGCGCTTTCCTTGTCGATTTTTTTTTGGCATGTCCGGAACGATGTAATATGGGAAGGATAACAATAACGTTTCCCGTTGATGATGTCAAATTTCCAAAGCAAGCACCATGCCTCGATCCCGAAACATGCATCCCATAAGATTCTTCATACGGTACCAGTGAAATGCGATGAGCCAAAATCCACTATGCATGAAATCACTTTTTCAGTGCATATTCCTTTGGGGATTAGGCGTGTTGACACGGCCGGCCAACACAAAGGTGGAAAGTACCCCCCCACCCCCTCCTGTGTTGTGTTAACACAGGCGCAACACGGACGTGAAAAGTACCCCCCCCCCTTTTGTCCACCCCAACACAAGAAGCCGAAGATTTTGTGTTGTGTTGTGTTGTGTTGTGTTGTGTTGTGTTGTGTTGTCTCGTGTTGTGTTGTGTTGTGTTGCGTGGTGTTGTGTTGTGTTGTGTTGTGTTGTGTTGTGTTGTGTTGTGTTGTGTTGTGTTGTGTTGTGTTGTGCTGTGGATATAAGCAATGGAGACAAGCAAAGGTAGTGCAACAATTGCTAGACCACTTTCAACACAACACAACACGACACAACACGACACAACACAACACAACACAACACAACACAGCACAACACAACACAACACATCACAACACAACACAACACAACACCACACAACACAACATAATACAGCACAACATAATACAACACGACACACCACACCACAAAAATAAAAAAAGAAGAACACAGCACAAAATGACACAACAAAAAAAACCAAAACCAAACAAAGAATAACACAACACCACACAACACAACACAACACAACACAACACAACAACACATAACACAACACACCACCCATTGGACGTGTTAACACGGCCCCAACACAGGCGGTGAAAAGTACCCCCCAAACCCCCTCATGTGTTGTGTTAACACAGGCCCAACACGGACGTGAAAAGTATCCCCCCCCTGCCTATTCTCCTTTCACCCGATGATGCTGCTAACGATGCTTTGTTGTTGCTCACATATGTTGCTTCGCATTGCCCCCCCTAGCCTCCACAACTAGGCGATCATACTTGCTCTTCACGCCGCGATCCTTGCATCGCTTGTTGCAACCTTTGAATGAGAGCTTCTTGGCTATTCAGATCACCTAGCACACGGAGCATTTGTGGCTTCGGGCTCACGAATGCAAGATGTACAAAGACGCACGACCTAATTGTATTGCACACAAAGCATCAAGGCAATTTGTACTTGAGAATGCTTGCTATAGGTCCCCCGCACCAAGAAAAGACCAAAATAGTTAAGCAAGTGTCTTTCGCAAAGCTCAAACACGAGGTAATCGTGATCGCATGCATTTGAAATATGCAAAGAACATAACCAGGCTATAATGTTTCGCAGTTCAATCAATATTTGCGCCTTTGCTCCTGATTCCTTGAGGCTAAACGTGGTTCACGAGCGCAACCAGCAAAGAGATTACAACCGTAGACATCCCACCCCCCCGCCCACTTGTTACCTTTCCGCTTGTTCCATCCTCCGCGTGACGTCAACCGGATGCATACTTGCATTCATCTCCCATTGTTCACCGGGCTTGTTCCTTCAAGGTGACCTTGTTGTTTGTTTAGTACGGTGTCGTGACACGATAAGATGGGGGCAAAGGTGGTTCAACACTTCAAAATCCTCCAAGCTGAATTTCGGGACCCCATGATACTGTTGCATGAATGCGTGCACGCATCCGCATTCATCATGAACACCAATTGTATGGACTTGTACTCTAATCCTCGTCTTGACGTACCCATGACCAAGCACGTCTTTAGGCGCACGAATGTCATAGCAACAAGGCCGTTAGTATGCTTTTGATTTGTCTCACACACAACCACGTTTGCTTTGCCGCGTTTCTCCAACCATCTCCAAAACAGTGGCGCACACAATGGGAAGAACAATCCTTGCGTAGAGCAGAACACACTCGACGACGCGCGGAGCAGGCGGAGGCACACGCACGCTGGCAACCCTCGTTAGTGCACTGAAGTCATGGAAAGCAAAAAGACAATTATTGTTGGGAGCCCACGTCACGGCTTAATTACGACACACCTTGCATTGCTTGCTGAATTGTTCTTCGACGGAACACAACACGATCGGCTCAAGCGCTAGAGCGAGACAAATTGTCAAGAGCGTTTTAACGCAACATCATGGCTGATAGTTTGATGGTTGGAAAGCAAAAACCGCAATGCAGTGTCGCATTTTTCCTTCACTTCGCAAAGTGATGGGGCAATCTGCCAAAAAGGACACCCGCTTCTCTTTTTAAATTCTTGAAGTACCGAGGTACGAGGAGTGGACTCTAGAAAGAGCATAATCCTTGGGACGCAGCACAAGTCGTGGTTCCCCTAGCTATTGTACCAGTAACTTAGGCTAATAGCTGAACAGGATCGCTCTGACCGACAATGCCGCAACCATCTTGACAGTGCACATGTAGTCGGGTGATGAATTGATTTCAGATGATCATGACATATCACAGCAGATCGGACATGAGCATTTCACGAAGAGAAAGCTTCTGTGGAATTTTCGAAAACTTTTACAAGCGTTCGTTCCCGGCGATTTCCAAAATTCTCAAATTTCTGATTTTGCATGCTTTCGATTTCTGCGGCACCCGCGCGCTGCGCCCATCCCCACGGTACGGGACGCGGATTCCTCGCTGTGCAACACGCCCCAATTTGCACCAAAGCAATCAGCTCGGGCTGTTGAAGTGAACTCCATCATTCATCCACTGATCCTTTGCAAATAATATGGTCTCCAGATCATCGACTGCGTAAGACTATGTTAATGCACCACAGCAATAATTCGCCTTTTCCTGTCGCTTTTCACTTCACCGCCACCCCGGGACAATCACGAAACCTGCGTTCTGCTTACACGGTGTGCAACTTAGTATTTGTCCCCATCTGCTATCGCTTTCAGCGTTCCCACATTCGCTATTTGACCAGCCCCCACATAATGTCTGACTCCGCTTTCAGTGTCATCTCTCACCACACCAGCCGTGAAAGTCACTTCAAAAGGGTGGCCGCCGGCTTTTTCAGTTTGAGCGTGACCATCTTCGTGGTTGCGTGTGTTTCGTTGGGGAAGGTTTGTTATGGCCCTCCAGCAATCGTGCCGAAACCATGTTACTGACCAGCACAAGGTCAACATCACCTTCATCGTCTTTTACAGGATGTGAAGTCGCACACTACAGCGCTCCACGTGAGCTCCAGTAGTGTGACATCCAGGCCAGTACCAGGTGCCACCCACGTTCTCCCTTGCACGACGAAAACTAAGCAGCTTTCTCGCTGGCGTCGTGAGATGACAGCAAGGCGCTCTTCCTTGAATGCGTTTTCTGTGCCTTTCCACAGTTGCTGCGCGACCCACCTCCGGCGCAAGAGTGGTGCCAAGTATCCACTACAGCGGGGTGAATCCGCAAGTTGCCGAGGCGGCAAGTATGCTTCCTTGTGCTCAGCAGCCTGCACACAGCACACGTGTTGCAAACATTGGAATGACGTGCAACTTCTATCATGCTTTCATTTGTGTTTGGAACCGTCGTGCCCCACGGTGTAGTGATGTGTTATCCCCTGAATCTCACATCCAACTGTTTTTATCTGCAGCGAACTTTGCTGCTCCTCAGCGCCAGCCAGATACGGTTCGCAGCCCCTTGATTGCAGGTATACGTCCAGTATTGCAACCGAGCGGGCACGCTTGAGTGTTATGCTCTCTCCTCTTTGCCCTGCTGCTTTGGTCAGGCGGTGGAGTGTTTGGAGCGGTGATGATGGTTAGCGGCCTGTTCTACGTGCTGAGCAGCAAGAAAAGCTCATACGCCATGGCGACCACCGCAGGTATCCTGCGACAAAGTGATCTAAGCTGTCGTTTGAACAACCTTCTCTCGCACCTTGAGTGAGGAAGAGGCCGTGATTTTGTCTGTCTGCATTTCACGCAGGTGAGCCAGTCAGGCCAACTATGCCGGCTCCTCCGAAAGAAGAAGAGACGCCAGGTAGCTCTGTCGCACTGAAACGCGGCACAGCGTTGACCACTTCTCGTTGGCGGTGGTGGTGGTCGTTGTTGTTGTGGTAGTGCTGGCTTGTGTCACCGAAACATGTTCCGGAATGGAATAGTCATTAGTTTCCCACCGCTTTCTTCACAGCATCCTTTGTGACTGTGGAGTACCAGCGCAAACAGGCGAAGGCCCTCTTCGAATACTATGAGAAGGAGGAGCTGGCGAAGACCCAGACGGACGCACAAGTGTTCGGATGGACCCCTGCAAACGAGATTAGCAACGGACGGTGGGTCATGTTCGGCTGGTTGGTGGGAATGTTGACCGAGTATGCAACCGGCGCCTCGTTCGTGGACCAGATCAAGATTACCCTGAACAACTTGGCCATCCTGGATCTTGATTAGATTCCAGTACCAGGCGTGGCGATGAGGGGATTTGCAGACACAGCTTTACGTGGCAGTAGCATTATCAGTCAGCGTTCGGCGCTTTGAACAGTTAACCAAGTTGCACAGCAGTGCCCTCAACACGTGCATACGAGACTTACATCTTTCGCACGGTTGTCAGGTACCCAAGCAGTCAAAAACTGATCACCTCCCCTGTTTTGAGTTTGGGCCCCACGGTTGCCTCCACGTGCGCAAAAATATGCGTTGCATTGCTGCTACTGGAGGTGTTCAGCGTTTCTTGATTCCCGTGTGCTTTGGATTGACAGGGGGATATTTCAGGTCGCTGCGCAAAAACTGTGAATTGCCCCCCTAAAAGGTCTCTCGCCCTCGGGTTATTGCAATTTCTTGTTGGCCACTTCATCACAGATGGAAGTCTTCAAGGGCACCTTCCACGTTTAAACGCCCAAACAGGTGCGACAAAACGAGGCAAAATTACCACGACACTGCGCTTCCCAATCCATACATGTAGAAAGTAAATTATATACCTTCCACGCGACCCCTCCCAAAAATCAATTTTGTGACTGGTTGCGACTGTCTAGTTTGGTGATGTGCAGACCAAGTTATGGTTATACACATCGGAAGGCGGATGGGAAAGCAAATATTTTTCCGCTCTTGTTACGGAATGATCGAACAATCTAGCGACCCAGGGTCAGGGTTTGGGGACCGTGTGCAGGCAGGCACGTGCGTGTGGTTGGTTTGCATCTATTTCAACAAAGGCAAACGACTATATTATGTGTAGATTTGTATACAACAAGTGCTGCGAGTCCCACAACCACAGGTGGATTACCAGGGTTTGCTGTGAGTGCATTCCCATGTATTGTTGTACCCTGAGGATGCACTTTTTGCGTTGCACCGCTCTGTCCTCCTCCAGTGCAGCATGATTGCTGTGATGCCGCGTTTGAGGCAAAGAACTTTACCGGGGTGCAATGTGGTTTTCAGAGTAAGTGCCCTCGGTCTAGTCTTTGTGCAGGGGTTGGGCTCACAGCAGAGCATGTATTTGAAATGCACACATGGCATGCCAATAAATGGCATATTGCAACAGTTTTCGGGCTATCAGGTGCAGCAAAATATTTTTAATGGTTTGCAGTGCCAGCCACAGTCAAAGTACAACTGCCCCCCGCAGCTGGTATGTCTGTCAAAATTATGCGTTTGATGGTTGTGCAAAGACATACATTTGGAACTGTATATCTGCTGCATTTGCCTTTGTCCACAGATTTCGAAGATTATGGGTGCAGGGTTTGTAGTTGGTTGTGATGAGGTCCAGGTGTTTTTGATTTTGAAAATCATGCTCTTAGGAAAGAAAATCCTATTTGCTGGATTTCAGCAATGTGGTTTCGCTGTTTGTGCATTATGCCCATGCCAAACATGCAAAGCCTAATGCAACCATGGTGTCATTTTGCCAAGCTGAGCTAAGCAGTGATGTTCTGGGTTCAGGGGTTTCTGTTGCATTCATTGCTTGATGAAAAAGATATCCAATGGTTGGTGGGAAGTGGGGTGGAGACAAGTAGGTTAAATCCCAGCATACCCCAAGTGGTGACGTAGTTGCACAAACCCTGCTGCATGCAGCAAATTTCAATGGGAAGACAAAGAAATAGCAAGGGAGGACATTGCACACACACGCACACACAACTGGTCACCGCGGCTCCGAGTGGGTGAAAAACAATTGTTTGAGCAAGTGGTGCATGAACAGCTTGATAGTATGCCAATATTCAGTGTGCAATTGATCATTGTTGCGCTCTGCCCAAGGCGAGACCACAATTACCCCATCAAGGCCAAAGGTTTTTGTTTTGCATCATGCGGAAGTGGCACCCATATTTGCAACATTTTTCCGACCTAGATTTGGACATTGAGATAATAATAGCAACTGTTAAAGACATTGCCCAGTTGCAACAATTTGTAATCTCATTTTGTTTTCCTTTTTCTAATTATTCCTCTAGGTTGGTAGAGCACAAATTGACAAATTCCATGCCAATTTTTCTGGGACCTGCTACAATGCAGCTGCTTTGATTCTAGGCATACATCCAGGGAGGGCCCCCAATGCCACGCTGCCGGATGTGAGCGGGTAATGCCGTTGGAAAGTTGTAGTAGGAAAAATGGGGGGAAATGGAACCTACTATGAGAATTTGCAGATTTTTTGTGGAAAAATCGGGGCAACGTTTCACCAAAACCCCCCAAAAAACACTTGTCTTTGGCCCTGGGGGGGTGTACTAGGCCATATGTCCGAGGAAAAGTGGGGTAAAATGGGGATGAAGACAAAAGAAATGTGTCACAATACTTGTCACTGTACCTCTTTACAGCATCTTTCTGTCTTTGTGCCCTATGGCCGACCAAGTGCACCAGTTTAAGGGGGTGCGCTATGTCCCCATCAACGCCTTCGGAGATCCTGACCGCAAGTGGTTGTCCGCGGGCTGGCTCTCAAAGCAGATGTTTTGAACAACTACAACAAGACCAAGCCCGCGAACATTGGGATTGCGATCAACCCTGGACAAGGCAGCCGGGTGTTGCAGTGAAAGGTATACGGTAAGGAGAAAATGAGGAATAGACATGTTGTCGGATAGTGCAAGCAACGGTTGAAAACAATGACAAAGTGAGACAAAACTTGAATTCAGTAGCTGAATGTAGTTTTGAGGTTTCGTACAAAAAAATGTCGACAATCAATGCATCTTAAAATCCATGTGGACCAAAAATAATGTATTTTTCTTTTTGAATTGGGAATGCAGAAAAAAACCCAAATGCCAAAGAGGTTACTAAATTCAGGGCGACCATAAACGTACATAAACATACCTGATTACCCGCTCACGTCGGCACCTCCGTTACCCGCTGAACTTCCCGCACCGAAAAGAAAAATGGGGGAAAATGGGGGGAAATGGGAGAAAATGGGGGAGAATGGGGAAAAGGGGGGAAAGCGGGGTTAATTGGTGAAGAAAGGTTAAAAAATTATTTTCTTGACCATCCAAGTACCAAAAAAACCTGCAAACAAAAGCACCAATCATAGCTGTACATTCACTTCTGCACCATGTTTTGCCCTCATGTGGCTGGTGTGGCCCCGCCTTACGCCGCCTCCTAGCGACTTATCTTACTGTCGCAGCACACAATGGGGCACGTGTATTGCCCCGTGCCACACTCTAACGCATCCTCCCAACCTTCCACTGGTAGTAGGCAGATTGGACATGCGACAATACAAAGAATGTGGTGCTATTGAGGGACCCCATAGTAGTGGAGCATGACCGCGGCGCGATGAGTGTCACACTGTCCAAACCCAAGAAGCGCAAAGCCTCCGCTTGCTTTGGAAGAAGGTGTAATCCCACAGTGGATTCCTCTATGACCCTCAATCCAAGAGCAAGGCACAAGGCAATGACGAACTCGTTGATAAACATGTTTTTTTTTTAAACACAGCAAATTCAACAAAATGAGCAGCCTTATCACGGGCATAGCATTCGTGACGAGCCGAAGTTCATCGAAGGACAGCCGCTCTATGTACATAGGAGGTCATTGACGCCGATGATCCACATGGAGCCTTACCCACCTAGCCTCTCACTTCATCAAACTAATTACCAACTACAGGACTGATTATCATACAGGTACCCTTGGGTGCAGAAGCAATGAGCCCTCATGTCCCTATGGGTAAGGACAATTAGTCTTGGAAGCGTTAATAAACATGTTTCAACTCCGGAACCCACCGGAGGATCGAAACTGTCATATGCCTGTCATAGGGTCTACAAACAAGCATACGAGTACAAAGTACAAATCTGAGCATACCAAAATCTGAATTGCCACCGTAACAAATACTGAGTGTCTCGTAACCTTTTTCCTACATTAAAATCAAAATTCCCATTACCCAAATCCTAGATCTCGATCTAAATCTCGACTTACAATTAACTATTGCTCAGCGCGCGTGTCCATCTTAATGTGCACGCGCTCCGGACGGCGCTTGTTACCAAACCCATAATCCCATCCCAATAGGTCAAGAGGTCACGAGGTTAAAGGTTAATTAGCCGACTCTTTGCTGTTCTATTGCAGAAGGATGCAGTTCATGGCCTCTTCCAAGGCCATTTCTTCCTTGTGGTCCCAACCTAGGATCACCCAAGAAGGTGTTTAACCCGGGCCATACACACTTTGTATTACATGCCAAACCAAATTTACAAAAGTTGTTATGTGGGTATACACTAAAAAAATATGCGGGAATAAAACCATACAGGGCATCCGCAAACCCATTCAAAATTTGAATCTCTGTGAACAAACATTTTGACAATGACACACTGCAGCAAGTCTGGCATGGGCATTTCACGAAGTGACCCAATGATCATTTTCGAAAAATGTACCCGAACATTCATTTTAGACAATTTCACACAATCTTAACTCCCGATTTTGCAAACTTTTAGTTTTCATAGAGCCCACGTCGGTGCAGGCACAGTGATTAATGAGAGCATCATCCTGCAGCCTATCACCACTACTACCCCATACTACCATACTACTACTACCCCAATGGTTAGTGGAAAATTGGGACCCACGCAGAGGACAACCCATTCGGGAAATACGAGCTACGTGCATGATGTCACGAAGCACTCTGAATGGAAATTTACCATCTTAGCGGTGCCGCACCTATGGTCGACGGTGTTGTGTACGTTTGTGCTAACATACCACTATGCACCTGGCCCATAAGCCTAGGGTTGCCAAATGGCCTTTCCAAATGTGCATCGTGTGAATGGACCCTTATTTAGTCCACCTCCCCGAGGGTGGGGGTGACTCAGCGGCCCCGAGGACGCCAACTACGCCCCCCCCCCCGCCCCCCTAAGGGCCTCCGGCCAACAGATAGTTGCCAAAGTTAGATAGTTGCCGTCCATGGGCGCCCAAGGCACCCGACGCTCGATGAACAACAAAGGTGCCTTAAGAAGAATTTTGTCCACTTTGCACCCGAACACTATCCTTAAACCCCACCTTGACTCTAACGCCTACCCTCAACCCTCACTACCTACTCCTAACTCTACACCTACCAAGATTGAATATTGGGACCGAGCTGGTGGGCGAAGGAACATTGTCTAGGAGACTTCAACGACAGATGAGGTACGCACTGGAAAGTGGATGAGAGCGGCTCTAAAGGGGCGCAAAATGAGTTGTATTCATCCATTTGGGCACCACAACTAGACGAAGATAATTTTTGAAAATCCATGGTTTTGACCCGTTTTTGACCCATTTGTGGTCCCAAACTGGCCCATTTTCAAGGCTGGTTCGGCCTGGAGAGGGGCCAAAATTGCTCAACGTGGGCTCAAAATGGGCAACATTCGTGTGTCTTGGACCTCTAACCCATGCGCAACAGAAAATCAGCACTTCACACCAAACCAAAAGCGCCAATAGAATTGTGTGGGTCTAAAACCACACAAATTCACTATCTCCTAAATTTTGACCTACAAAAATCAAAGTTGGAATGATTAAAACTGAGTAGGCTCACGCCTAATCGCGCGCGCATAGGGCCAGAAAAGGGGGAATTCAGCACCCCTAGGATCTACTACATCCCACCCCAAGGTATGTTGTGTGGGGGGGGGCTTGGATCGGTCTTGGAGACCGATGCCATGGGGCGCAACCCAAAAAGGGAATGCCAACCCTACTTCACTCCCTTCCCAAGACCGAACTTAGGGTGCAACCGTAAGTTTGGGCCGAAACCAGAACGATAAAAGATTGGTTGACCAAGAAAAGTGATGTGGCGGGTTCCGCGTCCCTGTGTGGGTGTGGTTGTAGATGTGGTGGAGCGGGTCCAAAACCTCAAGTGCGTAGGCACCACTTGGGTCCCTACAGGGCAGAAATTCGGATAGAAAGACAAAAATTTAGCCATCAAGCAAGCATGAAAGCAAGCAATCACAGATTTCAAGACTCTAGGAGTCCAGAGAGAAAAAGCCTTGGTGTTTCTTTTCACCTTGCCTACTTTGTTTTTTTGCCTGCTGTTGCTTTTGCTCTCAAGGGTTTTGAAATAACTCCACAGAATAGGCACTGCAGGTAGTCCAAAAGCACCAAAACAGATCCAGTCCAAGCACAAACGGCTGCAGAAGATAGTGTGGAAAGCTATTTACACCATAGACATGTAAAATGTATCGCAGTGCATAGCTTAATGCAGAATTGGAGAGCTCATCAAATTTTATAATAAAAGGGTCGGGGGGCAGGTTCACGGGGGGGGGGGGGGTGCTTGTGGTGGAGCCTTTGGTGCCGGGATTTCCACTTGGGGGGCGGGGATATCCGGTGCACTTTGTTGTGGCTCCTCTAGGCTCGGGATGCTTCTCAACTCCACCTCCGCTGGTGACTTTGCCTCTAGCTCTCTTGTCTTTCTCCTCTTAAATAGCTCCAAGTGAGAGCGCAAACGAGGACTATTTTTGTGTTCAGAAGCAAATGACCACAACTCATCCTCAACCTCGTGTTCCGACGGCAAAACATATAGGCGGACAGGAGATAGTTTTGCTGAGAGTGCGGGAGATTCTACTTCCACCTCAGTTCGGCGTGCTTCCGATCGTCGGCTCAGCACCACAGCAGCAGCAATCGCTAACAGGGAATCGAACAAACGAGAACCAAAAAAAAAATAAGCAACGCTAAATTGTCGCGCGCGTGTGTGTACATTTTAAGCAACGCTCGGCCTGGAGCAAAGTCTGATTCCAAATAAGCAGCACTGCTTCTCGACTGTGGTAAGGAGTAGCCATGATGGCATTCGCCTGGAGCGTATGGCCCAGCGGTACTTCATGGAGGGCACCACCGCCTTTTCTCCCTTCGTGCCACCTGTTCCTATCATGGCCATTCTTGGGTAGTTTCGATACCGACTTGTTGACAGCCCTTATTTCGTGTTGTTGCAGGGTTGACAACAAACTCTTCAACCACACAATGTGCTGTCTGGCATAGGCCTGCATTTACAAAAATACTTAGCATTTCAACCAATCACGTACTCCGAACCGCCATGGCTGGTCAACATAAACACAGTGCTTCAGGTCGGTATAAAAACGAGCACAAATGCACATAATGAAAACAAATCCAAGAGATGCAGCTTAGTCCCCAGGTACTTACAATGCAAACAACCGGAAATGTCTGCTGCAACTTGGACAAATTGTCATAACTTTGGCTTGTGGTTGGTTTATTGGTTGGCCACTCAGCTTGCAGAGGCTGTTTGTGCGCATATATAGCACCTGTTTTGGTTTTATGCCTGTGGCCAACCCTCACTGTAGGGATAAATAAACATGTCGAGAAACAACCCCACAAATGAAAGAGCTCAGCCTGATTCATCAAAGAAGCACGGAGTATCTGCAGGTCACACACCCAAAACTAAGGCAAATGCCACACAATATCTTGCTGAAATGTGAAGCCTGTGTGTGGGGTGTCGGCAGTCATTGCAAGCAGCTCCAGCTTCATAAGCTCTAATACTTCCAGGGACCTAAGAGATCCACATTTAGAGCATTTACTCCTCAAGCAATCGGTTAATTGCAATGGAGACAGAGCCATTACATTCTTGCAAAACCTTCCGGTTGCGCTCTTCATCAAGAAATCCGCATTCCCGGAGCTTGTGCAACTTCACATCCATCTCGTCCTCAACATTTGCCTCTACTGGGACTGCAGCGGCTTCTTGCTGCTCTTCAGTGGCCACATGGTCTATGACAGTGGCAGGCACAGTGGTGTTGGAAGGTGCTTCTGCCGGCTGCACTACCACTGTCTCAGGCAGCATTTCTGCTTCAGGGACTGTTGATGGTTGATTGTCTTCTGTGACCTCGGAAGCCTCATTGCCCATGCTTGCCGTTGCTGCTAGCTGCTCAGTGCTGGTCTCAGGCAGCGCGAGCATAGCTTGTTCTGGCCGCTCGGTCGTGTTCGGAGCCACCGCTTGCGTGGGTGCTGATGGTGATTGTCCTGTCTGCATGCTGGACACTGGATCCTTAGAGATGGCCAGCGCCTCTTCAATCAAAACCTCAAGGTCACTGTCACTGCTGGACTCACTTTCAAAAGGGGGCTGCTCCGTAGAATCATCTTGAGACAGTTGATCGGTGTCCGCAGGGGCTTGGGGTGCAAAGTTGGTGGTCAACCCCATGAACATCTCTGCGGCAGCTTGCATTTGTGGTGCAGCAGCCTCCAGTGTCGCAGCCCACTCCGGCAGGTGCTGCTGCAGATGTGGCAGCAAAGCATCCAGCATGGGACATCCATCGCCTGCACCGCCTTCACTACTGGCTTTTCCATCCGAAGAGGCTGCTCCTTGCGCCGATTCTTGGTTCTGCTCTTCGTCCATCAATCCCTTGATCATTTCTGTGAACATCTCCTCATCACTCAACACCTCAAGATCTGGGTCAGAAACCAAGCTGTTCCAATCCTTGTAACCATTGCAGATACTTGCCTTCAGTGCCTCCAGTGCCTCTGCTTTCTGGCCCAGCTTGGCATGGCAACGGGCCATCACATATAAATTGTGTGCCTTGGCCTTTATCCAGGAGGCCCGCTTCAGTACGCGCAGGGCCCCTTCGTAGTCTTGGCACTCCATTTGCTTCAATGCCCTTTGGCGCATCACTTGGACCTTGTAATCCGCCCATGACCCAGACCAACCATGGTCTTGGTTTCCACTGAAAGCTCCACAGAGACCAAAGTCCTTACCTTTGCCCTTGCCAAAGCCCTTGCCAAGGCCCTTACCAAAGCCCTTGCCAAAGCCCTTGCTGAAGCCCTTGCCTTTGCAACACCCACCATAGCCAAAGCCCCAGCCCTTACCACGTCTACGTACACCACGGCCAGCGCTTCTTTCACTTCCTTGTGTTTCAGGCTTTGCTTCTGGGTGCTTTCCCTCCTTCAAATCTGATATGATCTCTTGGAATTGTGGAACGAAGTGCAATGATGCTAGATCTTTATCTGACTGCATGTGCTCCCAGTTGTGGTACCCCTTGGCCACACTCTTCTTCAGGGTTGTCAGAGCCTCAGTCTGCTGCCCCATAAGGGCATAGCAGCACGCCATATTGTACAAATTGACCGCATTCACTTCAATCTCACATGATTTGTGCAGCACCTCCAGCGCTTTGGCATAACATCCGTCGTCCATCAATTTGACTGCATAAGTGTTCATCATAGTCACTGGTATTAGTTTTCCGAAGGCATCGAAGACCTCGGCCACAGTGTTCCCTTGCCACGGTGATCGTTCCTCAGTGTCGTTGGTCTCCTCATCATCACTGGACATTGCAGTGCCTGATTGTTGCCCTGCACTGATATGCAAATGCAGAGTCGTGGGGGCCCCAACTACATCCAAGCACTCCTCCCACTCTTCCTGCGAAGAGATCAACACTTGGTCTCCATCTGGGTCTACATAGCGAACATGGTATCCATCGTCCATCTCAAACATCTTGTTCAAGCGGTCCTTGATGGCCTCCCACTTCGAGTCTTTCTGGACAGACAAGCGCCGGATCTCCTCACTTTCACAAGCGTGGAAAAACACTTTGAGTGGTTGCATGGAATTCATTGCAAAAACGATGGCAAAGAAATAGACTTTCGGAAACTGAGAATGGGGCCAAGGTGGCGTGGAGACAATGTATCATTAGATCTGAGGCAACTGGCTCAGGTGGTCCTCCCTGCCCAAAGCCCTATCCCACTAACCCAGGAGGAATGGCCGGACTGTGGGATATCAAAGCATGCATGTATGCCACGACATCCGGCCTTGCTTGGTGTATTTGTTTTTTTCTTGTGGTCCTGACGAAGGTGAGCTAGCTGCGCTGCTCATCATATGATACTCGAGACAACATCTCAGAATCAAGGTTCAGAGCTGTCTGATGCTACGATGATCCCACAAGTGGCTGTGGTAACGGATCTGACACGTGGTGGGGATTAGCTGAGTTTGAGGCCAGGTTATGCAGTGGAGACTGCCACGCCCCAAGGCTTCACAGTGTGCACGAGGCACAATGACTATAGGCTGAAAAGGAAAGCGGTGCGAAGACTGAAGGCCCACGGGTTGCATTGCATACAATATCAGTACTGGGGAGGGAGGGGCAGACGACATTCAAGCATAGATGGTCACCATTCACTATGTGGTTAAGAACTGTGGACTGGGGGGGAAGCAAGAACACAAGCAGGATTCTGGCGTGCTGGGCATGGGGCAAATTGGCTTACGCGGGGGGGTCATTCAAGCCCCCCAAAGGAGGGGGGGGGGGGGGGGTAGGAAAGGGGCTCTCGTGACACGCCAGTCCCAAGAGGCTAGTCTGAAACCTCTGATGATGACTCACCAACTGCGCCGCGAAGTGGCCTGGAAGATTTTTTTTCAAAAAAAATTTTCCCCCATGATACATACCTCAAAATGATCAGCGCATCGTGGGGATCATTTGGAGTCATATATGTTGTGGTACCTCAGGACCCCCCCGTCAGCCTGTTAGGGGTCACCTTCAGCCCGTCTGGGGTCCCCGTCACCGGAGCCCAGAAATGGGGGGGGGGGGTCCAAGAAAGGGGCTCGAGCGACCCCACCCCCGCGCGCAAGCCAATTTTCCCCCAGCCCTGGGGGGGTGCCGTTCCACACCTGTGGGGGAAAAGATAGAAAAGGGGAGGAAGCCACAAAAGGGCCAACCTGCCATTGGTTGGTTAAAAAAAATAGGAACTAGCGCACAGCCGACACCACCAACAAGTGCAAGAATGAAGTGTCAACAACTGTCACTGCACCGCAACTCTGATTCTGAGGAGGTTTGGGGGGTGTGGGGAATGCGGACCCTTTTTGGGTTGGAGTATTCCGAGGTAAAGGGCTGTGAAAGATTTTTGAGGTAATGCACCGTGGCTGCAGCAGCCCGGAATAGATCCTCCACCATAGACCATGTTTCCTTCAGAAGATGAGCAGCGGTTTTGGTAAGTTGCTGCATCGACCAATGTCGTGAGGTACGCAGGGATTGAACCCCAAAATTCTATTGCCTTCGGCAGTGCACCTCGAAGAGAGGCTGACAGTCAGCCAATCAGTCAGTTAGCCACGCTAGTAGTCAGTCAGTCAGACAGGTCGGCGGCACCTCCGCCGCCGACTTTCCACCCAGCAGGATTCGAACCGAAAGATCTGTGGTCGGCTGCGTTACCATTCAACCAGGCTTGGTTGTTACAGTAGTGTGTCTCCCCACTGCTTGGAGCCTTCTGAGCGAAAACTTTTGACCCCCCCACCCCCCCCCCAAAAAAAGTGATATCCAGTTTTAGGGGATAGAGGCCTCAGAATAAAAAAATTCATTGGGGGACTATCTTATTGGGCAAAATAATGATTTTACAAGGGGTTGGACATCAAATATCATCCCTTGGGGTATGCTACGCGAATGACCCCCAAAAAGGGGGGGTATACGACGCCTGCGCCTGCGCTTGATCTAACAACCTCTCTTCGAGGTGATTTTCTTTCTCTGTGCTACACGTTTCCATCAGGGTGTCGTGATAGGCAAGAAGGAAAGTGCCCCTGGCATCTTCAAACAATGATGCAGCGACGCAAAGTTGCAAAGGAAGTGTGTAGGCTGGTGTAACATCCGGCCTTGCTTGGTGTATTTGCAACCCTACATGTGGCCTTATTTTGGTGTATTCATGACACTACATCTGGCTTGATCCACGTGTTCCCACCACTGCCTTTGGTATGCATGAGAGGCTCCATGTTATGTGAGGGTAAGGCTTTAGGGCTCTTCGACAGGTGCTTAAACAGCACAAGAAACGAGGTCAAAGGAAGCAAAGTACGAGGTCCCCTGTTCGAGTCCCTCCTGCTCCACACACGGTCCCTTCCCCCCAAGGCCCTTGTGCGGTCCCCTCCCCAAAGTCCCGCCTGCTGCTTGCTGTTGTGCCATGGTCTCTCCTCCCCCCTCTGCTGCCCTCTAGAGTCCCTCCTGTTCCTAGTTCCTTCCCAGGAGTCCCTCCTCACTCCCTCTCCTTGCTACTGCCCTCCCAAATCCCTGCTGACCTACCCCCACAGCAACACCCCAAAGTCCCTCCTTCCCCCCACAACTCCCTGATCCATACCCCAAGACCACTTCTTGGCCCCTTTGCATTGCCGTGTTCCCATGTCTGTTGAAGTGTGTGTACTTGGAGGCCGTGACTTAGGCCTCCACCACAGGTGACAACCTTCAACTGTCTAGTTCTATTCGTAGGGGCAAACGTAGTAAAACTCTGTTGGTTCGGGCCCATGGAAAGCATGTTTTTTTGCACGGATTGTTGCAATAGGTTGTTCAGACCGGTAACACCCGGAAGAAGTGCTTTCTTACATGCCCAAGCTATTGGAAGTGCGTGCAATTTGCAGATAGCACTTTGTTGCTGATTTCTGTGGTAGCCCTGCAAAAGGAGGTGTTTGCCAATTGCCAATTGCCCCGTGCTGGGGTTGATTCAATCCATGCTCAGTTAATGCCTGTGGCAGTTCTTTGAGGTACTTTGTACACACTTGCATAGCTAAAAAAAATGGGGCTGGTTCGTGGGTCACTAGCGTACATTGTGCCTTGGCGCTCTGCCTGTCACCAGTCTGGCTCTGGGTGCGGAATGTCCATCGGCGCATTACGCATCTCCTGCCGCCTATGGCGGATTACTATAAGCCTGTCACTGCCTGAGTCACTGTCTGAGACTGCACTACTGCCTGCCTCTTTACCCCTCTCGTTCTTGTGTGCTTTTGCCTCCTAGCCCTCGGTCCGTCATCCGTTAGCTCCCTGGGCCGTACCGCTTTGCATACCGTGGACTTTGCCGCCCCAGCTCTAGCCAGGGCATCTGCAGCCTCGTTATATACCAATTTATTATGCCCACACACATGGGTGACGGACACTGTCGCTGTCCTGCCTTGCAATAGCTGGTATATGTCTTCCTATATATCATGGTACCTGACTGGCTGCTTCCCCTTTGCCATCCAAGCGCGGTGTTTATATAGCTGCAGATTGCTAAAAATATCGAGACACCACTTGGAGTCACTATA
This sequence comes from Eutreptiella sp. 'Long Island Sound 2002', assembly GCA_964036045.1. Taxonomy (NCBI): domain Eukaryota; phylum Euglenozoa; class Euglenophyceae; order Eutreptiales; family Eutreptiaceae; genus Eutreptiella; species Eutreptiella sp. 'Long Island Sound 2002'. The sequence continues at coordinate 6,050,980 of OZ038382.1, read as the reverse complement.
CAGGCACAACTCCTGGGTGTTGCTGCGCACAGCGCGAATTTCTGCTCTGACTGCCGATACCTCCACCCTATTATTTATCTGTGCTCCCACCACCGGCTCGTTGATGTTATCATATTCTGCATGCGAAAAAAAGACCCCGAACCCTGCTCGCCCCCGTATCTCCGACCCGTCCGCCCAATCATGAATCTTTGTGAAGTCCAGCAGAAATTCAAGCACGGACTCCGCATCCGACAGGTCTGCCAAAAAATCTTGTACACGTGCCCCATGGTTGCACTTGTCTTCTGGCGTACTCATGTGCGTGCACGCTGGTGACCAGTGGTCGTCCGAATGTATGTGTGTGTGCGCGCCATCTGCCACTCGCGTGTCTTCTTTGTCTGACGTGGCCATATGCGTACATGCCGGGGACCATTGCGTGTCCGTCAACCCTAACATGCCGTCCTGCTTATGCACTTCTTGTGGCACCATGGGATCGCCCCCCATCGGTCCTGCAGCTTCCAGGTCCGCTGCTTGGTCCATCGGCCGCCGGTGGTCTGCTATTTGACTGATCCGTTTTTGTTGCCACCTGGGCTCAGGTGTCCCGCTGGGTCTATTGCCTCTCCCGCTTGCGTTTCTGGGCATTTTCCTTCTCTAGACCTTGGTTCGCCTGTCTTGCACTTCTCTTTGCTGATCGTGAGACGATCCCCACGGCACTCTCAGAGTCCACAGGCAGATCCACTAGACCCCATTGGCTCACGTGCCCCATCTGAGCGCGAGCACGTGCACATAGGCTGGATTCACCAAACCCGTCCGATTGTGCAATTGGCTGGAGTGTGTTCTAAGGCTGTTTGTTGCCCCCTCGCATGCAACATCAATGCAAAGAGAGGGCCGAGGTGTTTGTGTGTGGGGGGGGGGAAAGGCCATATTAAAGAGGAAGACCTACATGGGTCTACGGGCCGCGTGCTATGAAAAAAAAAAGAGGGAGGGGTGCCCGCAGATGAGCCCCCGCACCGGTCGGTGGGTGGAGAGAGGGCTCCTCTCCCCCGCATGCGGCCCTCGCCTAGGCCACAGCCTCTCTGGGGTGTGTGTTTATGTTACCTCCGTGCCCGCACGGCAGCTATGTGTATAAAGTCTGAAGTCTGAAGTCTGATTTGGCATCTCGTGTCAAGGACAGAAAATAGAACACATCTCAGCAAAAGTCTGATAAAAGTGTGGTACCCGACCCCTCCCTTCCTTCCTTCATCTCAGAAAGGGACAAGGAAAAGTCTACCACTCCCCCCGCCCCCACCCAAACACAGACACCCACCAGAAAACCCCCTCGCTGGCCCCCCTCTGGATAGATATTCCACTGAGGTGGTACACCCCTTTCAAGTGGAGAAATATTCCACGGAGGGAGTGTACAACCCTCCCCCGTGGATAAATATTCCACAGAGGGACTGCGCACCCCTCCCAAGTGGCGGAGGTATCAAATAAATCACGGAGGGGGGTAAATAATTCACGGAGGGGTCAAATAATTCACGGAGGGGGGTAAATAATTCACGGAGGGGTAAATAATTCACGGTGGGGGGTAAATAATTCACGGAGGGGTCAAATAATTCACGGAGGGGGGTAAACAATTCACGGAGGGGTCAAATAATTCACGGAGGGGGGTAAACAATTCACGGAGGGGTCAAATAATTCACGGAGGGGGGTAAATAATTCACGGAGGGGTCAAATAATTCACGGAGGGGGGTAAATAATTCACGGAGGGGTACAATAATTCACGGAGGGGGGTAAATAATTCACGGAAGGGTCAAATAATTCACGGAGGGGGGTAAATAATTCACGGAGGGGTAAAGTAATTCACGGAGGGGGGTAAATAATTCACGGAGGGGTAAAATAATTCACGGAGGGGGGTAAACAATTCACAAAAAGGTACAATAATTCACGGAGGGGGGTAAATAATTCACGGAGGGGTACAATAATTCACGGAGGGGGGTAAATGATTCACGGAGGGGTAAAATAATTCACGGAGGGGGGTAAACAATTCACGGAGGGGTACAATAATTCACGGAGGGGGGTAAACAATTCAGGGAGGGGTACAATAATTCACGGAGGGGGGTAAACAATTCACGGAGGGGTCAAATAATTCACGGAGGGGGGTAAACAATTCACGGAGGGGTCAAATAATTCACGGAGGGGGGTAAATAATTCATGGAGGGGTTAAATAATTCACGGAGGGGTACAATAATTCACGGAGGGGGGTAAATAATTCACGGAGGGGTACAATAATTCACGGAGGGGGGTAAATAATTCACGGAGGGGTAAAATAATTCACGGAGGGGGGTAAATAATTCACGAAGGGGTACAATAATTCACGGAGGGGGGTAAACAATTCACGGAGGGGTACAACGATTCACGGAGGGAGGTAAACAATTCACAAAGGGGTAAAAGAATTCACGGAGGGGGCTAAACAATTTACAAAGGGGTAAAATAATTCACGGACAGGGGTAAATAATTCACGGAGGGGTCAAATAATTCACGGAGGGGGTAAATAATTCACGGAGGGGTACAATAATTCACGGAGGGGGTGAATGATTCACGGAGGGGTCAAATAATTCACAGAGGGGGGTAAACAATTCACGGAGGGGTCAAATAATTCACGGAGGGGGGTAAACAATTCATGGAGGGGTAAAATAATTCACGGAGGGGTAAAATAATTCACGGAGGGGGGTAAACAATTCAGGGAGGGGTACAATAATTCACGGAGGGGGGTAAACAATTCACGGAGGGGTAAAATAATTCACGGAGGGGGGTAAACAATTCACGGAGGGGTACAAGAATTCACGGAGGGGGGTAAACGATTCAGGAAGGGGTAAAATGATTCACGGAGGGGGGTAAACAATTCATGGAGGGGTCAAATAATTCACAGAGGGGGGTAAACAATTCACGGAGGGGTAAAATAATTCACGGAGGGGGGTAAATGATTCACGGAGGGCTCAAATGATTCACGGAGGGGGGTAAATAATTCACGGAGGGGTCAAATAATTCACTGAGGGGGGTAAACAATTCACGGAGGGGTCAAATAATTCACGGAGGGGGGTAAATAATTCACAAAGGGGTACAATAATTCACGGAGGGGGGTAAACAATTCACGGAGGGGTGAAATAATTCACGTAGGGGGGTAAACAATTCACGGAGGTATCAAATAATTCACGGAGGGGGGTAAACAATTCACGGAGGGGTCAAATAATTCACGGAGGGGGGTAAACAATTCACGGAGGGGTAAAATAATTCACGGAGGGGGGTAAACAATTCACAAAGGGGTACAAGAATTCACGAAGGGGGGTAAATAATTCACGGAGGGGTCAAATAATTCACCAAGGGGGGTAAATAAATCACGGAGGGGGGTAAATAATTCACGGAGGGGTCAAAGGATTCACGGAAGAGGGTAAATAATTCACGGAGGGGTAAAATAATTCACGGAGGGGGGTAAATAATTCACGGAGGGGTAAAATAATTCACGGAGGGGGGTAAACAATTCACAAAAAGGTACAATGATTCACGGAGGGGGGTAAATAATTCACAAAGGGGTACAATAATTCACGGAGGGGGGTAAATAATTCACGGAGGGGTAAAATAATTCACGGAGGGGGGTAAACAATTCACAAAGGGTACAACAATTCACGGAGGGGGGTAAACAATTCACGGAGGGGTACAATAATTCACGGAGGGGGGTAAACAATTCACGGAGGGGTCAAATCATTCACGGAGGGGGGTAAACAATTCACGGAGGGGTCAAATAATTCACGGACGGGGGTAAACAATTCATGGAGGGGTAAAATAATTCACGGAGGGGTACAATGATTCACGGAGGGGGGTAAATAATTCACGGAGGGGTACAATAATTCAGGGAGGGGGGTAAAAAATTCACGGAGGGGTAAAATAATTCACGGAGGGGGGTAAACAATTCACGGAGGGGTACAATAATTCACGGAGGGGGGTAAACAATTCACGGAGGGGTCAAATAATTCACGGAGGGGGGTAAACAATTCACGGAGGGGTACAAGAATTCACGGAGGGGGGGAAAAATTCACAAAGGGGTAAAATGATTCACGGAGGGGGGTAAACAATTCATGGAGGGGTAAAATAATTCACGGAGGGGGGTAAATAATTCACGGAGGGGTAAAATAATTCACGGAGGGGGGTAAAGAATTCACGGAGGGGTACAATAATTCACGCAGGGGGGTAAACAATTCAGGGAGGGGTACAATAATTCACGGAGGGGGGTAAACAATTCACGGAGGGGTACAATAATTCACGGAGGGGGGTAAATGATTCACGGAGGGGTCAAATAATTCACGGAGGGGGGTAAACAATTCATGGAGGGGTAAAATAATTCACGGAGGGGTACAATAATTCACGGAGGGGGGTAAATAATTCACGGAGGGGTACGATAATTCACGGAGGGGGGTAAATAATTCACGGAGGGGTAAAATAATTCACGGAGGGGGGTAAACAATTCACGGAGGGGTACAATAATTCACGGAGGGGGGTAAACAATTCACGGAGGGGTACAAGAATTCACGGAGGGGGGTAAACAATTCACAAAGGGGTAAAAGAATTCACGGAGGGGGGTAAACATTTTACAAAGGGGTAAAGTAATTCACGGACAGGGGTAAACAATTCACGGAGGGGTCAAATAATTCACGGAGGGGGTAAATAATTCACGGAGGGGTACAATAATTCACGGAGGGGGGTGAATGATTCACGGGGGTTAAATAATTCACAGAGGGGGGTAAACAATTCACGGAGGGGTGAAATAATTCACGTAGGGGGGTAAACAATTCACGGAGGTATCAAATAATTCACGGAGGGGGGTAAACAATTCACGGAGGGGTCAAATAATTCACGGAGGGGGGTAAACAATTCACGGAGGGGTAAAATAATTCACGGAGGGGGGTAAACAATTCACAAAGGGGTACAAGAATTCACGAAGGGGGGTAAATAATTCACGGAGGGGTCAAATAATTCACCAAGGGGGGTAAATAAATCACGGAGGGGGGTAAATAATTCACGGAGGGGTCAAAGGATTCACGGAAGAGGGTAAATAATTCACGGAGGGGTAAAATAATTCACGGAGGGGGGTAAATAATTCACGGAGGGGTAAAATAATTCACGGAGGGGGGTAAACAATTCACAAAAAGGTACAATGATTCACGGAGGGGGGTAAATAATTCACAAAGGGGTACAATAATTCACGGAGGGGGGTAAATAATTCACGGAGGGGTAAAATAATTCACGGAGGGGGGTAAACAATTCACAAAGGGTACAACAATTCACGGAGGGGGGTAAACAATTCACGGAGGGGTACAATAATTCACGGAGGGGGGTAAACAATTCACGGAGGGGTCAAATCATTCACGGAGGGGGGTAAACAATTCACGGAGGGGTCAAATAATTCACGGACGGGGGTAAACAATTCATGGAGGGGTAAAATAATTCACGGAGGGGTACAATGATTCACGGAGGGGGGTAAATAATTCACGGAGGGGTACAATAATTCAGGGAGGGGGGTAAAAAATTCACGGAGGGGTAAAATAATTCACGGAGGGGGGTAAACAATTCACGGAGGGGTACAATAATTCACGGAGGGGGGTAAACAATTCACGGAGGGGTCAAATAATTCACGGAGGGGGGTAAACAATTCACGGAGGGGTACAAGAATTCACGGAGGGGGGGAAAAATTCACAAAGGGGTAAAATGATTCACGGAGGGGGGTAAACAATTCATGGAGGGGTAAAATAATTCACGGAGGGGGGTAAATAATTCACGGAGGGGTAAAATAATTCACGGAGGGGGGTAAAGAATTCACGGAGGGGTACAATAATTCACGCAGGGGGGTAAACAATTCAGGGAGGGGTACAATAATTCACGGAGGGGGGTAAACAATTCACGGAGGGGTACAATAATTCACGGAGGGGGGTAAATGATTCACGGAGGGGTCAAATAATTCACGGAGGGGGGTAAACAATTCATGGAGGGGTAAAATAATTCACGGAGGGGTACAATAATTCACGGAGGGGGGTAAATAATTCACGGAGGGGTACGATAATTCACGGAGGGGGGTAAATAATTCACGGAGGGGTAAAATAATTCACGGAGGGGGGTAAACAATTCACGGAGGGGTACAATAATTCACGGAGGGGGGTAAACAATTCACGGAGGGGTACAAGAATTCACGGAGGGGGGTAAACAATTCACAAAGGGGTAAAAGAATTCACGGAGGGGGGTAAACATTTTACAAAGGGGTAAAGTAATTCACGGACAGGGGTAAACAATTCACGGAGGGGTCAAATAATTCACGGAGGGGGTAAATAATTCACGGAGGGGTACAATAATTCACGGAGGGGGGTGAATGATTCACGGGGGTTAAATAATTCACAGAGGGGGGTAAACAATTCACGGAGGGGTCAAAAAATTCACGGAGGGGGGTAAACAATTCATGGAGGGGTAAAATAATTCACGGAGGGGTACAATAATTCACGGAGGGGGGTAAACAATTTACGGAGGGGTACAATAATTCACGGAGGGGGGTAAACAATTCACGGAGGGGTAAAATAATTCACGGAGGGGGGTAAACAATTCACGGAGGGGTACAAGAATTCACGGAGGGGGGTAAACAATTCACGGAGGGGTACAATAATTCACGGAGGGGGGTAAACAATTCATGGAGGGGTAAAATAATTCACGGAGGGGGGTAAATAATTCACGGAGGGGTGAAATAATTCATGGACAGGGGTAAATAATTCACGGAGGGGTCAAATAATTCACAGAGGGGGGTAAACAATTCACGGAGGGGTAAAATAATTCACGGAGGGGGGTAAATAATTCACGGAGGGGTCAAATGATTCACGGAGGGGGGTAAATAATTCACGGAGGGGTCAAATAATTCACTGAGGGGGGTAAACAATTCACGGAGGGGTAAAATAATTCACGGAGGGGGGTAAACAATTCACGGAGGGGTCAAATAATTCACGGAGGGGGGTAAACAATTCACAAAGGGGTACAATAATTCACGGAGGGGGGTAAACAATTCACGGAGGGGTGAAATAATTCACGGAGGGGTCAAATACTTCACGTAGGGGGGTAAACAATTCACGGAGGTATCAAATAATTCACGGAGGGGGGTAAACAATTCACGGAGGGGTCAAATAATTCACTGAGGGGGGTAAACAATTCACGGAGGGGTAAAATAATTCACGGAGGGGGGTAGACAATTCACAAAGGGGTACAATAATTCACGGAGGGGGGTAAATAATTCACGGAGGGGTCAAATAATTCACCGAGGGGGGTAAATAATTCACGGAGGGGGGTAAATAATTCACGGAGGGGTCAAAGGATTCACGGAGGAGGGTAAATAATTCACGGAGGGGTCAAATAATTCACGGAGGGGGGTAAATAATTCACGGAGGGGTAAAATAATTCACGGAGGGGGGTAAACAATTCACAAAAAGGTACAATAATTCACGGAGGGGGGTAAACAACTCACGGAGGGGTGAATTAATTCACGGAGGGGGGTAAACAATTCACAAAGGGGTTCAATAATTCACGGAGGGGGGTGAACAATTCACGGAGGGGGGTAAATAATTCACGGAGGGGTACGATAATTCACGGAGGGGGGTAAATAATTCACGGAGGGGTAAAATAATTCACGGAGGGGGGTAAACAATTCACGGAGGGGTACAATAATTCACGGAGGGGGGTAAACAATTCACGGAGGGGTACAAGAATTCACGGAGGGGGGTAAACAATTCACAAAGGGGTAAAAGAATTCACGGAGGGGGGTAAACATTTTACAAAGGGGTAAAGTAATTCACGGACAGGGGTAAACAATTCACGGAGGGGTCAAATAATTCACGGAGGGGGTAAATAATTCACGGAGGGGTACAATAATTCACGGAGGGGGGTGAATGATTCACGGGGGTTAAATAATTCACAGAGGGGGGTAAACAATTCACGGAGGGGTCAAAAAATTCACGGAGGGGGGTAAACAATTCATGGAGGGGTAAAATAATTCACGGAGGGGTACAATAATTCACGGAGGGGGGTAAACAATTTACGGAGGGGTACAATAATTCACGGAGGGGGGTAAACAATTCACGGAAGGGTAAAATAATTCACGGAGGGGGGTAAACAATTCACGGAGGGGTACAAGAATTCACGGAGGGGGGTAAACAATTCACGGAGGGGTACAATAATTCACGGAGGGGGGTAAACAATTCATGGAGGGGTAAAATAATTCACGGAGGGGGGTAAATAATTCACGGAGGGGTGAAATAATTCATGGACCGGGGTAAATAATTCACGGAGGGGTCAAATAATTCACAGAGGGGGGTAAACAATTCACGGAGGGGTAAAATAATTCACGGAGGGGGGTAAATAATTCACGGAGGGGTCAAATGATTCACGGAGGGGGGTAAATAATTCACGGAGGGGTCAAATAATTCACTGAGGGGGGTAAACAATTCACGGAGGGGTAAAATAATTCACGGAGGGGGGTAAACAATTCACGGAGGGGTCAAATAATTCACGGAGGGGGGTAAACAATTCACAAAGGGGTACAATAATTCACGGAGGGGGGTAAACAATTCACGGAGGGGTGAAATAATTCACGGAGGGGTCAAATACTTCACGTAGGGGGGTAAACAATTCACGGAGGTATCAAATAATTCACGGAGGGGGGTAAACAATTCACGGAGGGGTCAAATAATTCACTGAGGGGGGTAAACAATTCACGGAGGGGTAAAATAATTCACGGAGGGGGGTAGACAATTCACAAAGGGGTACAATAATTCACGGAGGGGGGTAAATAATTCACGGAGGGGTCAAATAATTCACCGAGGGGGGTAAATAATTCACGGAGGGGGGTAAATAATTCACGGAGGGGTCAAAGGATTCACGGAGGAGGGTAAATAATTCACGGAGGGGTCAAATAATTCACGGAGGGGGGTAAATAATTCACGGAGGGGTAAAATAATTCACGGAGGGGGGTAAACAATTCACAAAAAGGTACAATAATTCACGGAGGGGGGTAAACAACTCACGGAGGGGTGAATTAATTCACGGAGGGGGGTAAACAATTCACAAAGGGGTTCAATAATTCACGGAGGGGGGTGAACAATTCACGGAGGGGTGAAATAATTCACGGAGGGGGGTAAACAATTCACGGAGGGGTACAATAATTCACGGAGGGGGGTAAACAATTCACGGAGGGGTCAAATAATTCACGGAGGGGGGTAAACAATTCACGGAGGGATAAAATAATTCACGGAGGGGGGTAAATGATTCACGGAGGGGTCAAATAATTCACGGAGGGGGGTAAATAATTCACGGAGGGGGGTAAACAATTCACGGAGGGGTACAAGAATTCACGGGAGGGGTAAACAATTCACGGACGGGTAAAATAATTCACGGAGGGGGGTAAACAATTCACAAAGGGGTACAATAATTCACGGAGGGGGGTAAACAATTCACGGAGGGGGTAAATTGGACGGAGGGGGGTAAACAATTTACGGAGGGGTACAATAATTCACGGAGGGGGGTAAATAATTCACGGAGGAGTAAAATAATTCACGGAGGGGGGTAAACAATTCACGGAGGGGTAAAATAATTCACGGAGGGGGGTAAATAATTCACGGAGGGGTACAATAATTCACGGAGGGGGGTAAACAATTCACGGAGGGGTACAATAATTCACGGAGGGGGGTAAACAATTCACGAAGGGGTAAAATAATTCACGGAGGGGGGTAAACAATTCACGGAGGGGTCAAATAATTCACGGAGGGGGGTAAATAATTCACGGAGGGGTCAAATAATTCACGGAGGGGGGTAAATGATTCAATGAGGGGTAAAGTAATTCACGGAGGGGGGTAAATAATTCACGGAGGGGTCAAATAATTCACGGAGGAGGGTAAACAATTCACGGAGGTATCAAATGATTCACGGAGGGGGGTAAATAATTCACGGAGGGGTCAAATAATTCACGGAGGGGGGTAAACAATTCACGGAGGGGGGTAAATAATTCAAGGAGAAGGGTGAATGATTCACGGAGGGGTCAAATAATACACGGAGGGGGGTTAAAAATTCACGGAGGGGTCAAATGAATCACGGAGGGGGGTAAATAATTCACGGAGGGGTAAAATAATTCACGGAGGGGGGTAAATAATTCACGGAGGGGGGTAAATAATTCACGGAGGGGTAAAATAATTCACGGAGGGGGGTAAATAATTCACGGAGGGGGGTAAATAATTCACGGAGGGGGGTAAATAATTCACGGAGGGGGGTAAATAATTCACAGAGGGGTCAAATAATTCACGGAGGGGGATAAACAATTCACGGAGGGGTCAAATAATTCACGGAGGGGGGTAAACAATTCACGGAGGGGGGTAAAAAATTCACGGGGGGGTACAATAATTCACGGAGGGGGGTAAATAATTCACGGAGGGGTCAAATAATTCACAGAGGGGGGTAAATAATTCACGGAGGGGTCAAATAATTCACGGAGGGGGGTAAACAATTCACGGACGGGTCAAATAATTCACGGAGGGGGGTAAATAATTCACGGAGGGGTCAAATAATTCACGGAGGGGGGTAAACAATTCACGGAGGGGTCAAGTAATTCACGGAGGGGGGTAAATAATTCACGGAGGGGTCAAATAATTCACGAAGGGGGGTAAACAATTCACGGAGGTATCAAATAATTCACGGAGGGGGGTAAATAATTCACGGAGGGGTCAAATAATTCACGGAGGGGGTAAATAATTCACGGAGGGGTAAAATAATTCACGGAGGGGGGTAAATAATTCACGAGGGGTCAAATAATTCACGGAGGGGGGTAAATAATTCACGGAGGGGTCAAAATAATTCACGGAGGGGGGTAAACAATTCACGGAGGGGTCAAATAATTCACGGAGGGGGGTAAACAAGTCACGGAGGTATCAAATAATTCACGGAGGGGGGTAAATAATTCACGGAGGGGTCAAATAATTCAAGGAGGGGGGTAAATAATTCACGGAGGGGTAAAATAATTCACGGAGGGGGGTAAATAATTCACGGAGGGGTCAAATAATTCACGGAGGGGGGTAAAAAATTCACGGAGGGGTCAAATAATTCACGGAGGGGGGTAAATAATTCACGGAGGGGGGTAAACAATGCACGGAGGGGTAAAATAATTCACCGAGGGGGGTAAACAATTCACGGAGGGGTCAAATAATTCACGGAGGGGGGTAAACAATTCACGGAGGGGTCAAATGATTCACGGAGGGGGGTAAACAATTCACGGAGGGGTAAAATAATTCACGGAGGGGGGTAAACAATTCACGGAGGGGTCAAATAATTCACGGAGGGGGGTAAACAATTCACGGAGGGGTCAAATAATTCACGGAGGGGGGTAAATAATTCACGGAGGGGTCAAATAATTCACGGAGGGGGGTAAATAATTCACGGAGGGGTCAAATAATTCACGGAGGGGGGTAAATAATTCACGGAGGGGTCAAATAATTCACAGAGGGGGGTAAATAATTCACGGAGGGGTCAAATAATTCACGGAGGGGGGTAAACAATTCACGGAGGGGTCAAATAATTCACGGAGGGGGGTAAACAATTCACGGAGGTATCAAATAATTCACGGAGGGGGGTAAATAATTCACGGAGGGGTCAAATAATTCAAGGAGGGGGGTAAATAATTCACGGAGGGGTAAAATAATTCACGGAGGGGGGTAAATAATTCACGGAGGGGTCAAATAATTCACGGAGGGGGGTAAAAAATTCACGGAGGGGTCAAATAATTCACGGAGGGGGGTAAATAATTCACGGAGGGGGGTAAACAATGCACGGAGGGGTAAAATAATTCACCGAGGGGGGTAAACAATTCACGGAGGGGTCAAATAATTCACGGAGGGGGGTAAACAATTCACGGAGGGGTCAAATGATTCACGGAGGGGGGTAAACAATTCACGGAGGGGTAAAATAATTCACGGAGGGGGGTAAACAATTCACGGAGGGGTCAAATAATTCACGGAGGGGGGTAAACAATTCACGGAGGGGTCAAATAATTCACGGAGGGGGGTAAATAATTCACGGAGGGGTAAAATAATTCACGGAGGGGGGTAAATAATTCACGGAGGGGTCAAATCATTCACGGAGGGGGTCGAATAATTCACGGAGGGGTCAAATAATTCACGGAGGGGGGTAAACAATTCACGGAGGGGTCAAATAATTAACGGAGGGGGGTAAATAATTCACAGAAGGGTCAAATAATTCACGGAGGGGGGTAAATAATTCACGGAGGGGTAAAATAATTCACGGAGGGGGGTGAATAATTCACAGAGGGGTCAAATAATTCACAGAGGGGGGTAAATGATTCACGGAGGGGTAAAATAATTCACGGAGGGGGGTAAACAATTCACGGAGGGGGGTAAATAATTCACGGAGGGGGGTAAATAATTCACGAAGGGGTCAAATAATTCACGGAGGGGGGTAAACAATTCATGGAGGGGGGTCAAATAATTCACGGAGGGGGGTAAATAATTCACGGAGGGGTCAAATAATTCACGGAGGGGGGTAAACAATTCACGGAGGGGTCAAATAATTCACGGAGGGGGGTAAATAATTCACGGAGGGGTCAAATAATTCACGGAGGGGGGTGAATAATTCACGGAGGGGTAAAATAATTCACGGAGGGGGTAAATAATTCACGGAGGGGTCAAAAAATTCACGGAGGGGTCAAATAATTCACGGAGGGGGGTAGACAATTCACGGAGGGGTCAAATAATTCACGGAGGGGGGTAAACAATTCACGGAGGGGGGTAAATAATTCACGGAGGGGGGTAAATAATTCACGGAGGGGTCAAATAATTCACGGAGGGGGGTAAACAATTCACGGAGGGGTAAAATAATTCACAGAGGGGTCAAATAATTCACGGAGGGGTAAATAATTCACGGAGGGGGGTGAATAATTCACGGAGGGGTCAAATAATTCACGGAGGGGGGTAGACAATTCACGGAGGGGTCAAATAATTCACGGAGGGGGGTAAACAATTCACGGAGGGGGGTAAATAATTCACGGAGGGGGGTAAATAATTCACGGAGGGGTCAAATAATTCACGGAGGGGGGTAAACAATTCACGGAGGGGTACAATAATTCACGGAGGGGGGTAAATAATTCACGGAGGGGGGTAAACAATTCACGGAGGGGTCAAATAATTCACGGAGGGGGGTAAGTAATTCACGGAGGGGTCAAATAATTCACGGAGGGGGGTAAACAATTCACGGAGGGGTCAAATAATTCACGGAGGGGGGTAAATAATTCACGGAGGGGTCAAATAATTCACGGAGGGGGGTAAATAATTCACGGAGGGGTCAAATAATTCACGGAGGGGGGTAAATAATTCACGGAGGGGTCAAATAATTCACGGAGGGGGGTAAACAATTCACGGAGGTATCAAATAGTTCACGGAGGGGGGTAAATAATTCACGGAGGGGTCAAATAATTCACGGAGGGGGGTAAATAATTCACGGAGGGGTCAAGTAATTCACGGAGGGGGGTAAATAATTCACGGAGGGGTCAAATAATTCACAGAGGGGGGTAAACAATTCACGGAGGGGTCAAATAATTCACGGAGGGGGGTAAATAATTCACGGAGGGGTCAAATAATTCACGGAGGGGGGTAAATAATTCACGGAGGGGTCAAATAATTCACGGAGGGGGGTAAATAATTCACGGAGGGGTCAAATGATTCACGGAGGGCGGTAAATAATTCACGGAGGGGTCAAATAATTCACGGAGGGGGGTAAATAATTCACGGAGGGGTACAATAATTCACGGAGGGGGGTAAATAATTCACGGAGGGGTCAAATAATTCACGGAGGGGGGTAAATAATTCACGGAGGGGTCAAATAATTCACGGAGGGGGGTAAATAATTCACGGAGGGGTCAAATAATTCACGGAGGGGGGTAAATAATTCACGGAGGGGTCAAATAATTCACGGAGGGGGGTAAATAATTCACGGAGGGGTCAAATAATTCACGGAGGGGGGTAAACAATTCACGGAGGGGTCAAATAATTCACGGAGGGGGGTAAATAATTCACGGAGGGGTCAAATAATTCACGGAGGGGGGTAAATAATTCACGGAGGGGTCAAATAATTCACGGAGGGGGGTAAATAATTCACGGAGGGGTCAAATAATTCACGGAGGGGGGTAAACAATTCACGGAGGTATCAAATAGTTCACGGAGGGGGGTAAATAATTCACGGAGGGGTCAAATAATTCACGGAGGGGGGTAAATAATTCACGGAGGGGTCAAGTAATTCACGGAGGGGGGTAAATAATTCACGGAGGGGTCAAATAATTCACAGAGGGGGGTAAACAATTCACGGAGGGGTCAAATAATTCACGGAGGGGGGTAAATAATTCACGGAGGGGTCAAATAATTCACGGAGGGGGGTAAATAATTCACGGAGGGGTCAAATAATTCACGGAGGGGGGTAAATAATTCACGGAGGGGTCAAATGATTCACGGAGGGCGGTAAATAATTCACGGAGGGGTCAAATAATTCACGGAGGGGGGTAAATAATTCACGGAGGGGTACAATAATTCACGGAGGGGGGTAAATAATTCACGGAGGGGTCAAATAATTCACGGAGGGGGGTAAATAATTCACGGAGGGGTCAAATAATTCACGGAGGGGGGTAAATAATTCACGGAGGGGTCAAATAATTCACGGAGGGGGGTAAATAATTCACGGAGGGGTCAAATAATTCACGGAGGGGGGTAAACAATTCACGGAGGGGTCAAATAATTCACGGAGGGGGGTAAATAATTCACCGAGGGGTCAAATAATTCACGGAGGGGGGTAAATAATTCACGGAGGGGTCAAATAATTCACGGAGGGGGGTAAATAATTCACGGAGGGGTCAAATAATTCACGGAGGGGGGTAAACAATTCACGGAGGGGTCAAATCATTCACGGAGGGGGGTAAACAATTCACGGAGGGGTCAAATAATTCACGGAGGGGGGTAAACAATTCACGGAGGGGTACAATAATTCACGGAGGGGGGTAAGTAATTCATGGAGGGGGGTAAACAATTCACGGACGGGTCAAATAATTCACGGAGGGGGGTAAATAATTCACGGAGGGGTCAAATAATTCACGGAGGGGGGTAAATAATTCACGGAGGGGTCAAATAATTCACGGAGGGGGGTAAACAATTCACGGAGGGGTCAAATGATTCACGGAGGGGTCAAATAATTCACGGAGGGGTCAAATAATTCACGGAGGGGGGTAAACAATTCACGGACGGGTCAAATAATTCACGGAGGGGTCAAATAATTCACGGAGGGGTCAAATAATTCACGGAGGGGGGTAAATAATTCACGGAGGGGGGTAAACAATTCACGGAGGTATCAAATAATTCACGGAGGGGGGTAAACAATTCACGGAGGGGTCAAATAATTCACGGAGGGGGGTAAATAATTCACGGAGGGGTCAAATAATTCACGGAGGGGGGTAAACAATTCACGGAGGGGTCAAGTAATTCACGGAGGGGGGTAAATAATTCACGGAGGGGTCAAATAATTCACAGAGGGGGGTAAACAATTCACGGAGGGGTCAAATAATTCACGGAGGGGGGTAAATAATTCACGGAGGGGTCAAATAATTCACGGAGGGGGGTAAATAATTCACGGAGGGGTCAAATAATTCACGGAGGGGGGTAAAGAATTCACGGAGGGGTCAAATGATTCACGGAGGGCAGTAAATAATTCACGGAGGGGTCAAATAATTCACGGAGGGGGGTAAATAATTCACGGAGGGGTCAAATGATTCACGGAGGGCGGTAAATAATTCACGGAGGGGTCAAATAATTCACGGAGGGGGGTAAATAATTCACGGAGGGGTACAATAATTCACGGAGGGGGGTAAATAATTCACGGAGGGGTCAAATAATTCACGGAGGGGGGTAAATAATTCACGGAGGGGTCAAATAATTCACGGAGGGGGGTAAACAATTCACGGAGGTATCAAATAATTCACGGAGGGGGGTAAATAATTCACGGAGGGGTCAAATAATTCACGGAGGGGGGTAAATAATTCACGGAGGGGTCAAGTAATTCACGGAGGGGGGTAAATAATTCACGGAGGGGTCAAATAATTCACAGAGGGGGGTAAACAATTCACGGAGGGGTCAAATAATTCACGGAGGGGGGTAAATAATTCACGGAGGGGTCAAATAATTCACGGAGGGGGGTAAATAATTCACGGAGGGGTCAAATAATTCACGGAGGGGGGTAAATAATTCACGGAGGGGTCAAATGATTCACGGAGGGCGGTAAATAATTCACCGAGGGGTCAAATAATTCACGGAGGGGGGTAAATAATTCACGGAGGGGTACAATAATTCACGGAGGGGGGTAAATAATTCACGGAGGGGTCAAATAATTCACGGAGGGGGGTAAATAATTCACGGAGGGGTCAAATAATTCACGGAGGGGGGTAAATAATTCACGGAGGGGTCAAATGATTCACGGAGGGGGGTAAACAATTCACGGAGGGGTCAAATGATTCACGGAGGGCGGTAAATAATTCACGGAGGGGTCAAATAATTCACGGAGGGGGGTAAATAATTCACGGAGGGGTACAATAATTCACGGAGGGGGGTAAATAATTCACGGAGGGGTCAAATAATTCACGGAGGGGGGTAAATAATTCACGGAGGGGTCAAATAATTCACGGAGGGGGGTAGACAATTCACGGAGGGGTCAAATAATTCACGGAGGGGGGTAAACAATTCACGGAGGGGGGTAAATAATTCACGGAGGGGGGTAAATAATTCACGGAGGGGTCAAATAATTCACGGAGGGGGGTAAACAATTCACGGAGGGGTACAATAATTCACGGAGGGGGGTAAATAATTCACGGAGGGGGGTAAACAATTCACGGAGGGGTCAAATAATTCACGGAGGGGGGTAAGTAATTCACGGAGGGGTCAAATAATTCACGGAGGGGGGTAAACAATTCACGGAGGGGTCAAATAATTCACGGAGGGGGGTAAATAATTCACGGAGGGGTCAAATAATTCACGGAGGGGGGTAAATAATTCACGGAGGGGTCAAATAATTCACGGAGGGGGGTAAATAATTCACGGAGGGGTCAAATAATTCACGGAGGGGGGTAAACAATTCACGGAGGTATCAAATAATTCACGGAGGGGGGTAAATAATTCACGGAGGGGTCAAATAATTCACGGAGGGGGGTAAATAATTCACGGAGGGGTCAAGTAATTCACGGAGGGGGGTAAATAATTCACGGAGGGGTCAAATAATTCACAGAGGGGGGTAAACAATTCACGGAGGGGTCAAATAATTCACGGAGGGGGGTAAATAATTCACGGAGGGGTCAAATAATTCACGGAGGGGGGTAAATAATTCACGGAGGGGTCAAATAATTCACGGAGGGGGGTAAATAATTCACGGAGGGGTCAAATGATTCACGGAGGGCGGTAAATAATTCACGGAGGGGTCAAATAATTCACGGAGGGGGGTAAATAATTCACGGAGGGGTACAATAATTCACGGAGGGGGGTAAATAATTCACGGAGGGGTCAAATAATTCACGGAGGGGGGTAAATAATTCACGGAGGGGTCAAATAATTCACGGAGGGGGGTAAATAATTCACGGAGGGGTCAAATAATTCACAGAGGGGGGTAAATAATTCACGGAGGGGTCAAATAATTCACGGAGGGGGGTAAACAATTCACGGACGGGTCAAATAATTACCGGAGGGGGGTAAATAATTCACCGAGGGGTCAAATAATTCACGGAGGGGGGTAAATAATTCACGGAGGGGTCAAATAATTCACGGAGGGGGGTAAATAATTCACGGAGGGGTCAAATAATTCACGGAGGGGGGTAAACAATTCACGGAGGGGTCAAATCATTCACGGAGGGGGGTAAACAATTCACGGAGGGGTCAAATAATTCACGGAGGGGGGTAAACAATTCACGGAGGGGTACAATAATTCACGGAGGGGGGTAAGTAATTCATGGAGGGGGGTAAACAATTCACGGAGGTATCAAATAATTCACGGAGGGGGGTAAATAATTCACGGAGGGGTCAAATAATTCACGGAGGGGGGTAAATAATTCACGGAGGGGTCAAATAATTCACGGAGGGGGGTAAACAATTCACGGAGGGGTCAAATGATTCACGGAGGGGGGTAAGTAATTCACGGAGGGGTCAAATAATTCACGGAGGGGGGTAAACAATTCACGGACGGGTCAAATAATTCACGGAGGGGTCAAATAATTCACGGAGGGGTCAAATAATTCACGGAGGGGGGTAAATAATTCACGGAGGGGGGTAAACAATTCACGGAGGTATCAAATAATTCACGGAGGGGGGTAAACAATTCACGGAGGGGTCAAATAATTCACGGAGGGGGGTAAATAATTCACGGAGGGGTCAAATAATTCACGGAGGGGGGTAAACAATTCACGGAGGGGTCAAATGATTCACGGAGGGGGGTAAATAATTCACGGAGGGGTCAAATAATTCACAGAGGGGGGTAAACAATTCACGGAGGGGTCAAATAATTCACGGAGGGGGGTAAATAATTCACGGAGGGGTCAAATAATTCACGGAGGGGGGTAAACAATTCACGGAGGTATCAAATAATTCACGGAGGGGGGTAAACAATTCACGGAGGGGTCAAATAATTCACGGAGGGGGGTAAATAATTCACAGAGGGGTCAAATAATTCATGGAGGGGTCAAATAATTCACGGAGGGGGGTGAATAATTCACAAAGGGGTCAAATAATTCACGGAGGGGGGTAGACAATTCACGGAGGGGTCAAATAATTCACGGAGGGGGGTAAACAATTCACGGAGGGGGGTACATAATTCACGGAGGGGGGTAAATAATTCACGGAGGGGTCAAATAATTCACGGAGGGGGGTAAGTAATTCACGGAGGGGTCAAATAATTCACAGAGGGGGGTAAACAATTCACGGAGGGGTACAATAATTCACGGAGGGGGGTAAATAATTCACAGAGGGGTCAAATAATTCATGGAGGGGTCAAATAATTCACGGAGGGGGGTGAATAATTCACAAAGGGGTCAAATAATTCACGGAGGGGGGTAAGTAATTCACGGAGGGGTCAAATAATTCACGGAGGGGGGTAAACAATTCAAGGAGGGGTCAAATAATTCACGAAGGGGGGTAAACAATTCACGGAGGGGTCAAATAATTCACGGAGGGGGGTGAATAATTCACAGAGGGGTCAAATAATTCACGGAGGGGTCAAATAATTCACGGAGGGGGGTAAACAATTCACGGAGGGGTACAATAATTCACGGAGGGGGGTAAATAATTCACGGAGGGGGGTAAACAATTCACGGAGGGGTCAAATAATTCACGGAGGGGGGTAAATAAATCACGAAGGGGTCAAATAATTCACGGAGGGGGGTAAACAATTCACGGAGGGGGGTCAAATAATTCACGGAGGGGGGTAAATAATTCACGGAGCGGGGTAAATAATTCACGGAGGGGTCAAATAATTCACGGAGGGGGGTAAATAATTCACGGAGGGGTCAAATAATTCACGGAGGAGGGTAAACAATTCACGGAGGTATCAAATAATTCACGGAGGGGGGTAAATAATTCACGGAGGGGTCAAATAATTCACGGAGGGGGGTAAACAATTCACGGAGGGGTCAAATAATTCACGGAGGGGGGTAAAAAATTCACGGAGGGGTCAAAAAATTCACGGAGGGGGGTGAATAATTCACGGAGGGGTAAAATAATTCACGGAGGGGGGTAAATAATTCACGGAGGGGTCAAATAATTCAGGGAGGGGGGTAAACAATTCACGGAGGGGGGTAAATAATTCACGGAGGGGGGTAAATAATTCACGGAGGGGTCAAATAATTCACGGAGGGGGGTAAATAATTCACGGAGGGGTCAAATAATTCACGGAGGGGGGTGAATAATTCACGGAGGGGTCAAATAATTCACGGAGGTATCAAATAATTCACGGAGGGGGGTAAATAATTCACGGAGGGGTCAAATAATTCACGGAGGGGGGTAAATAATTCACGGAGGGGTCAAATAATTCACGGAGGGGGGTAAACAATTCACGGAGGGGTCAAATAATTCACGGAGGGGGGTAAACAATTCACGGAGGGGGGTAAATAATTCACGGAGGGGGGTAAATAATTCACGGAGGGGTCAAATAATTCACGGAGGGGGGTAAACAATTCACGGAGGGGTCAAATCATTCACGGAGGGGGGTAAATAATTCACGGAGGGGGGTAAATAATTCACGGAGGGGTCAAATAATTCACGGAGGGGGGTAAGTAATTCACGGAGGGGTCAAATAATTCACGGAGGGGGGTAAACAATTCACGGACGGGTCAAATAATTCACGGAGGGGGGTAAACAATTCACGGAGGGGTCAAATAATTCACGGAGGGGTCAAATAATTCACGGAGGGGGGTAAATAATTCACGGAGGGGGGTAAACAATTCACGGAGGTATCAAATAATTCACGGAGGGGGGTAAATAATTCCCGGAGGGGTCAAATAATTCACGGAGGGGGGTAAATAATTCACGGAGGGGTCAAATAATTCACGGAGGGGGGTAAACAATTCACGGAGGGGTCAAATGATTCACGGAGGGGGGTAAATAATTCACGGAGGGGTCAAATAATTCACAGAGGGGGGTAAACAATTCACGGAGGGGTCAAATAATTCACGGAGGGGGGTAAATAATTCACGGAGGGGTCAAATAATTCACGGAGGGGGGTAAATAATTCACGGAGGGGTCAAATAATTCACGGAGGGGGGTAAATAATTCACGGAGGGGTCAAATAATTCACGGAGGGGGGTAAATAATTCACGGAGGGGTCAAATAATTCACGGAGGGGGGTAAATAATTCACAGAGGGGTCAAATAGTTCACGGAGGGGGGTAAACAATTCACGGAGGTATCAAATAATTCACGGAGGGGGGTAAACAATTCAGGGAGGGGTCAAATAGTTCACGGAGGGGGGTAAACAATTCACGGAGGGGTCAAATAATTCACGGAGGGGTCAAATAATGCGCGGAGGGGGGTGAATAATTCACGGAGGGGTCAAATAATTCACGGAGGGGGGTAGACAATTCACGGAGGGGTCAAATAAATCACGGAGGGGGGTAAACAATTCACGGAGGGGGGTAAATAATTCACGGAGGGGGGTAAATAATTCACGGAGGGGTCAAATAATTCACGCAGGGGGGTAAACAATTCACGGAGGGGTACAATAATTCACGGAGGGGGGTAAATAATTCACGGAGGGGGGTAAACAATTCACGGAGGGGTCAAATAATTCACGGAGGGGGGTAAATAAATCACGAAGGGGTCAAATAATTCACGGAGGGGGGTAAACAATTCACGGAGGGGGGTCAAATAATTCACGGAGGGGGGTAAATAATTCACGGAGCGGGGTAAATAATTCACGGAGGGGTCAAATAATTCACGGAGGGGGGTAAATAATTCACGGAGGGGTCAAATAATTCACGGAGGAGGGTAAACAATTCACGGAGGTATCAAATAATTCACGGAGGGGGGTAAATAATTCACGGAGGGGTCAAATAATTCACGGAGGGGGGTAAACAATTCACGGAGGGGTCAAATAATTCACGGAGGGGGGTAAATAATTCACGGAGGGGTCAAAAAATTCACGGAGGGGGGTGAATAATTCACGGAGGGGTAAAATAATTCACGGAGGGGGGTAAATAATTCACGGAGGGGTCAAATAATTCAGGGAGGGGGGTAAACAATTCACGGAGGGGGGTAAATAATTCACGGAGGGGGGTAAATAATTCACGGAGGGGTCAAATAATTCACGGAGGGGGGTAAATAATTCACGGAGGGGTCAAATAATTCACGGAGGGGGGTGAATAATTCACGGAGGGGTCAAATAATTCACGGAGGTATCAAATAATTCACGGAGGGGGGTAAATAATTCACGGAGGGGTCAAATAATTCACGGAGGGGGGTAAATAATTCACGGAGGGGTCAAATAATTCACGGAGGGGGGTAAACAATTCACGGAGGGGTCAAATAATTCACGGAGGGGGGTAAACAATTCACGGAGGGGGGTAAATAATTCACGGAGGGGGGTAAATAATTCACGGAGGGGTCAAATAATTCACGGAGGGGGGTAAACAATTCACGGAGGGGTCAAATCATTCACGGAGGGGGGTAAATAATTCACGGAGGGGGGTAAATAATTCACGGAGGGGTCAAATAATTCACGGAGGGGGGTAAGTAATTCACGGAGGGGTCAAATAATTCACGGAGGGGGGTAAACAATTCACGGACGGGTCAAATAATTCACGGAGGGGGGTAAACAATTCACGGAGGGGTCAAATAATTCACGGAGGGGTCAAATAATTCACGGAGGGGGGTAAATAATTCACGGAGGGGGGTAAACAATTCACGGAGGTATCAAATAATTCACGGAGGGGGGTAAATAATTCCCGGAGGGGTCAAATAATTCACGGAGGGGGGTAAATAATTCACGGAGGGGTCAAATAATTCACGGAGGGGGGTAAACAATTCACGGAGGGGTCAAATGATTCACGGAGGGGGGTAAATAATTCACGGAGGGGTCAAATAATTCACAGAGGGGGGTAAACAATTCACGGAGGGGTCAAATAATTCACGGAGGGGGGTAAATAATTCACGGAGGGGTCAAATAATTCACGGAGGGGGGTAAATAATTCACGGAGGGGTCAAATAATTCACGGAGGGGGGTAAATAATTCACGGAGGGGTCAAATAATTCACGGAGGGGGGTAAATAATTCACGGAGGGGTCAAATAATTCACGGAGGGGGGTAAATAATTCACAGAGGGGTCAAATAGTTCACGGAGGGGGGTAAACAATTCACGGAGGTATCAAATAATTCACGGAGGGGGGTAAACAATTCAGGGAGGGGTCAAATAGTTCACGGAGGGGGGTAAACAATTCACGGAGGGGTCAAATAATTCACGGAGGGGTCAAATAATGCGCGGAGGGGGGTGAATAATTCACGGAGGGGTCAAATAATTCACGGAGGGGGGTAGACAATTCACGGAGGGGTCAAATAAATCACGGAGGGGGGTAAACAATTCACGGAGGGGGGTAAATAATTCACGGAGGGGGGTAAATAATTCACGGAGGGGTCAAATAATTCACGCAGGGGGGTAAACAATTCACGGAGGGGTACAATAATTCACGGAGGGGGGTAAATAATTCACGGAGGGGGGTAAACAATTCACGGAGGGGTCAAATAATTCACGGAGGGGGGTAAGTAATTCACGGAGGGGTCAAATAATTCACGGAGGGGGGTAAACAATTCACGGAGGGGTCAAATAATTCACGGAGGGGGGTAAATAATTCACGGAGGGGTCAAATAATTCACGGAGGGGGGTAAATAATTCACGGAGGGGTCAAATAATTCACGGAGGGGGGTAAACAATTCACGGAGGGGTCAAATAATTCACGGAGGGGGGTAAACAATTCACGGAGGTATCAAATAATTCACGGAGGGGGGTAAATAATTCACGGAGGGGTCAAATAATTCACGGAGGGGGGTAAATAATTCACGGAGGGGTCAAATAATTCACGGAGGGGGGTAAACAATTCACGGAGGGGTCAAGTAATTCACGGAGGGGGGTAAATAATTCACGGAGGGGTCAAATAATTCACAGAGGGGGGTAAACAATTCACGGAGGGGTCAAATAATTCACGGAGGGGGGTAAATAATTCACGGAGGGGTCAAATAATTCACGGAGGGGGGTAAATAATTCACGGAGGGGTCAAATAATTCACGGAGGGGGGTAAATAATTCACGGAGGGGTCAAATGATTCACGGAGGGCGGTAAATAATTCACGGAGGGGTCAAATAATTCACGCAGGGGGGTAAATAATTCACGGAGGGGTACAATAATTCACGGAGGGGGGTAAATAATTCACGGAGGGGTCAAATAATTCACGGAGGGGGGTAAATAATTCACGGAGGGGTCAAACAATTCACGGAGGGGGGTAAATAATTCACGGAGGGGTCAAAAAATTTACGGAGGGGGGTAAATAATTCACGGAGGGGTCAAATAATTCACGGAGGGGGGTAAACAATTCACGGAGGGGTCAAATGATTCACGGAGGGGGGTAAATAATTCACGGAGGGGTCAAATAATTCACGGAGGGGTCAAATAATTCACAGAGGGGTCAAATAATTCACGGAGGGGTCAAATAATGCGCGGAGGGGGGTGAATAATTCACGGAGGGGTCAAATAATTCACGGAGGGGGGTAGACAATTCACGGAGGGGTCAAATAATTCACGGAGGGGGGTAAACAATTCACGGAGGGGGGTAAATAATTCTCGGAGGGGGGTAAATAATTCACGGAGGGGTCAAATAATTCACGGAGGGGGGTAAACAATTCACGGAGGGGTACAATAATTCACGGAGGGGTAAAATAATTCACGGAGGGGGGTAAACAATTCACGGAGGGGTCAAATAATTCACGGAGGGGGGTAAGTAATTCACGGAGGGGTCAAATAATTCACGGAGGGGGGTAAACAATTCACGGAGGGGTCAAATAATTCACGGAGGGGGGTAGACAATTCACGGAGGGGTCAAATCATTCACGGAGGGGGGTAAATAATTCACGGAGGGGTCAAATAATTCACGGAGGGGGGTAAATAATTCACGGAGGGGTCAAATAATTCACGGAGGGGGGTAAACAATTCACGGAGGTATCAAATAATTCACGGAGGGGGGTAAATAATTCACGGAGGGGTCAAATAATTCACGGAGGGGGGTAAATAATTCACGGAGGGGTCAAATAATTCACGGAGGGGGCTAAACAATTCACGGAGGGGTCAAGTAATTCATGGAGGGGGGTAAATAATTCACGGAGGGGTCAAATAATTCACAGAGGGGGGTAAACAATTCACGGAGGGGTCAAATAATTCACGGAGGGGGGTAAATAATTCACGGAGGGGTCAAATAATTCACGGAGGGGGGTAAATAATTCACGGAGGGGTCAAATAATTCACGGAGGGGGGTAAATAATTCACGGAGGGGTCAAATGATTCACGGAGGGCGGTAAATAATTCACGGAGGGGTCAAATAATTCACGGAGGGGGGTAAATAATTCACGGAGGGGTACAATAATTCACGGAGGGGGGTAAATAATTCACGGAGGGGTCAAATAATTCACGGAGGGGTGTAAATAATTCACGGAGGGGTCAAATAATTCACGGAGGGGGGTAAATAATTCACGGAGGGGTCAAATAATTCACGGAGGGGGGTAAGTAATTCACGGAGGGGTCAAATAATTCACGGAGGGGGGTAAACAATTCACGGAGGGGTCAAATAATTCACGGAGGGGGGTAAATAATTCACGGAGGGGTCAAATAATTCACGGAGGGGGGTAAATAATTCACGGAGGGGTCAAATGATTCACGGAGGGCGGTAAATAATTCACGGAGGGGTCAAATAATTCACGCAGGGGGGTAAATAATTCACGGAGGGGTACAATAATTCACGGAGGGGGGTAAATAATTCACGGAGGGGTCAAATAATTCACGGAGGGGGGTAAATAATTCACGGAGGGGTCAAACAATTCACGGAGGGGGGTAAATAATTCACGGAGGGGTCAAAAAATTTACGGAGGGGGGTAAATAATTCACGGAGGGGTCAAATAATTCACGGAGGGGGGTAAACAATTCACGGAGGGGTCAAATGATTCACGGAGGGGGGTAAATAATTCACGGAGGGGTCAAATAATTCACGGAGGGGTCAAATAATTCACAGAGGGGTCAAATAATTCACGGAGGGGTCAAATAATGCGCGGAGGGGGGTGAATAATTCACGGAGGGGTCAAATAATTCACGGAGGGGGGTAGACAATTCACGGAGGGGTCAAATAATTCACGGAGGGGGGTAAACAATTCACGGAGGGGGGTAAATAATTCTCGGAGGGGGGTAAATAATTCACGGAGGGGTCAAATAATTCACGGAGGGGGGTAAACAATTCACGGAGGGGTACAATAATTCACGGAGGGGGGTAAATAATTCACGGAGGGGGGTAAACAATTCACGGAGGGGTCAAATAATTCACGGAGGGGGGTAAGTAATTCACGGAGGGGTCAAATAATTCACGGAGGGGGGTAAACAATTCACGGAGGGGTCAAATAATTCACGGAGGGGGGTAGACAATTCACGGAGGGGTCAAATCATTCACGGAGGGGGGTAAATAATTCACGGAGGGGTCAAATAATTCACGGAGGGGGGTAAATAATTCACGGAGGGGTCAAATAATTCACGGAGGGGGGTAAACAATTCACGGAGGTATCAAATAATTCACGGAGGGGGGTAAATAATTCACGGAGGGGTCAAATAATTCACGGAGGGGGGTAAATAATTCACGGAGGGGTCAAATAATTCACGGAGGGGGCTAAACAATTCACGGAGGGGTCAAGTAATTCATGGAGGGGGGTAAATAATTCACGGAGGGGTCAAATAATTCACAGAGGGGGGTAAACAATTCACGGAGGGGTCAAATAATTCACGGAGGGGGGTAAATAATTCACGGAGGGGTCAAATAATTCACGGAGGGGGGTAAATAATTCACGGAGGGGTCAAATAATTCACGGAGGGGGGTAAATAATTCACGGAGGGGTCAAATGATTCACGGAGGGCGGTAAATAATTCACGGAGGGGTCAAATAATTCACGGAGGGGGGTAAATAATTCACGGAGGGGTACAATAATTCACGGAGGGGGGTAAATAATTCACGGAGGGGTCAAATAATTCACGGAGGGGTGTAAATAATTCACGGAGGGGTCAAATAATTCACGGAGGGGGGTAAATAATTCACGGAGGGGTCAAATAATTCACGGAGGGGGGTAAGTAATTCACGGAGGGGTCAAATAATTCACGGAGGGGGGTAAACAATTCACGGAGGGGTCAAATAATTCACGGAGGGGGGTAAATAATTCACGGAGGGGTCAAATAATTCACGGAGGGGGGTAAATAATTCACGGAGGGGTCAAATAATTCACGGAGGGGGGTAAATAATTCACGGAGGGGTCAAATAATTCACGGAGGGGGGTAAACAATTCACGGAGGGGTCAAATCATTCACGGAGGGGGGTAAACAATTCACGGAGGGGTCAAATAATTCACGGAGGGGGGTAAACAATTCACGGAGGGGTACAATAATTCACGGAGGGGGGTAAGTAATTCATGGAGGGGGGTAAACAATGCACGGAGGTATCAAATAATTCACGGAGGGGGGTAAATAATTCACGGAGGGGTCAAATAATTCACGGAGGGGGGTAAATAATTCACGGAGGGGTCAAATAATTCACGGAGGGGGGTAAACAATTCACGGAGGGGTCAAATGATTCACGGAGGGGGGTAAGTAATTCACGGAGGGGTCAAATAATTCACGGAGGGGGGTAAACAATTCACGGAGGGGTCAAATAATTCACGGAGGGGTCAAATAATTCACGGAGGGGTCAAATAATTCACGGAGGGGGGTAAATGATTCACGGAGGGGGGTAAACAATTCACGGAGGTATCAAAGGATTCACGGAGGGGGGTAAACAATTCACGGAGGGGTCAAATAATTCACGGAGGGGGGTAAATAATTCACGGAGGGGTCAAATAATTCACGGAGGGGGGTAAATAATTCACGGAGGGGTCAAATGATTCACGGAGGGGGGTAAATAATTCACGGAGGGGTCAAATAATTAACAGAGGGGGGTAAACAATTCACGGAGGGGTCAAATAGTTCACGGAGGGGGGTAAATAATTCACGGAGGGGTCAAATAATTCACGGAGGGGGGTAAATAATTCACGGAGGGGTCAAATAATTCACGGAGGGGGGTAAACAATTCACGGAGGGGTCAAATAATTCACGGAGGGCAGTAAATAATTCACGGAGGGGTCAAATAATTCACGGAGGGGGGTAAATAATTCACAGAGGGGTCAAATAGTTCACGGAGGGGGGTAAACAATTCACGGAGGTATCAAATAATTCACGGAGGGGGGTAAACAATTCACGGAGGGGTCAAATAATTCACGGAGGGGGGTAAATAATTCACAGAGGGGTCAAATAATTCACAGAGGGGTCAAATAATTCACGGAGGGGGGTGAATAATTCACGGAGGGGTCAAATAATTCACGGAGGGGGGTAGACAATTCACGGAGGGGTCAAATAATTCACGGAGGGGGGTAAACAATTCACGGAGGGGGGTAAATAATTCACGGAGGGGGGTAAATAATTCACGGAGGGGTCAAATAATTCACGGAGGGGGGTAAGTAATTCACGGAGGGGTCAAATAATTCACGGAGGGGGGTAAACAATTCACGGAGGGGTACAGTAATTCACGGAGGGGGGTAAATAATTCACGGAGGGGGGTAAACAATTCACGGAGGGGTCAAATAATTCACCGAGGGGGGTAAGTAATTCACGGAGGGGTCAAATAATTCACGGAGGGGGGTAAACAATTCAAGGGAGGTCAAATAATTCACGGAGGGGGGTAAATAATTCACGGAGGGGTCAAATAATTCACGGAGGGGGGTAAATAATTCACGGAGGGGTCAAGTAATTCACGGAGGGGGGTAAATAATTCACGGAGGGGTCAAATAATTCACAGAGGGGGGTAAACACCCACGGAGGGGTCAAATAATTCACGGAGGGGGGTAAATAATTCACGGAGGGGTCAAATAATTCACGGAGGGGGGTAAATAATTCACGGAGGGGTCAAATGATTCACGGAGGGCGGTAAATAATTCACGGAGGGGTCAAATAATTCACGGAGGGGGGTAAATAATTCACGGAGGGGTACAATAATTCACGGAGGGGGGTAAATAATTCACGGAGGGGTCAAATAATTCACGGAGGGGGGTAAATAATTCACGGAGGGGGGTAAATAATTCACGGAGGGGTCAAATAATTCACGGAGGGGGGTAAACAATTCACGGAGGGGTACAATAATTCACGGAGGGGGGTAAGTAATTCATGGAGGGGGGTAAACAATTCACGGAGGTATCAAATAATTCACGGAGGGGGGTAAACAATTCACGGAGGGGTCAAATCATTCACGGAGGGGGGTAAACAATTCACGGAGGGGTCAAATAATTCACGGAGGGGGGTAAACAATTCACGGAGGGGTACAATAATTCACGGAGGGGGGTAAGTAATTCATGGAGGGGGGTAAACAATTCACGGAGGTATCAAATAATTCACGGAGGGGGGTAAATAATTCATGGAGGGGTCAAATAATTCACGGAGGGGGGTAAATAATTCACGGAGGGGTCAAATAATTCACGGAGGGGGGTAAACAATTCACGGAGGGGTCAAATGATTCACGGAGGGGGGTAAGTAATTCACGGAGGGGTCAAATAATTCACGGAGGGGGGTAAACAATTCACGGAGGGGTCAAATAATTCACGGAGGGGTCAAATAATTCACGGAGGGGTCAAATAACACGGAGGGGGGTAAATGATTCACGGAGGGGGGTAAACAATTCACGGAGGTATCAAATAATTCACGGAGGGGGGTAAACAATTCACGGAGGGGTCAAATAATTCACGGAGGGGGGTAAATAATTCACGGAGGGGTCAAATAATTCACGGAGGGGGGTAAACAATTCACGGAGGGGTCAAATGATTCACGGAGGGGGGTAAATAATTCACGGAGGGGTCAAATAATTCACAGAGGGGGGTAAACAATTCACGGAGGGGTCAAATAATTCACGGAGGGGGGTAAATAATTCACGGAGGGGTCAAATAATTCACGGAGGGTAAATAATTCACGGAGGGGTCAAATAATTCACGGAGGGGGGTAAACAATTCACGGAGGGGTCAAATAATTCACGGAGGGCAGTAAATAATTCACGGAGGGGTCAAATAATTCACGGAGGGGGGTAAATAATTCACAGAGGGGTCAAATAGTTCACGGAGGGGGGTAAACAATTCACGAAGGTATCAAATAATTCACGGAGGGGGGTAAACAATTCACGGAGGGGTCAAATAATTCACAGAGGGGGCAAATAATTCACAGAGGGGTCAAATAATTCACGGAGGGGTCAAATAATTCACGGAGGGGGGTGAATAATTCACGGAGGGGTCAAATAATTCACGGAGGGGGGTAGACAATTCACGGAGGGGTCAAATAATTCACGGAGGGGGGTAAACAATTCACGGAGGGGGGTAAATAATTCACGGAGGGGGGTAAATAATTCACGGAGGGGTCAAATAATTCACGGAGGGGGGTAAGTAATTCACGGAGGGGTCAAATAATTCACGGAGGGGGGTAAACAATTCACGGAGGGGTACAATAATTCACGGAGGGGGGTAAATAATTCACGGAGGGGGGTAAACAATTCACGGAGGGGTCAAATAATTCACCGAGGGGGGTAAGTAATTCACGGTGGGGTCAAATAATTCACGGAGGGGGGTAAACAATTCAAGAGAGGTCAAATAATTCACGGAGGGGGGTAAATAATTCACGGAGGGGTCAAATAATTCACGGAGGGGGGTAAATAATTCACGGAGGGGTCAAATAATTCACGGAGGGGGGTAAATAATTCACGGAGGGGTCAAGTAATTCACGGAGGGGGGTAAATAATTCACGGAGGGGTCAAATAATTCACGGAGGGGGGTAAATAATTCACGGAGGGGTCAAATAATTCACGGAGGGGGGTAAATAATTCACGGAGGGGTCAAATGATTCACGGAGGGCGGTAAATAATTCACGGAGGGGTCAAATAATTCACGGAGGGGGGTAAATAATTCACGGAGGGGTACAATAATTCACGGAGGGGGGTAAATAATTCACGGAGGGGTCAAATAATTCACGGAGGGGGGTAAATAATTCACGGAGGGGTAAAATAATTCACGGAGGGGGGTAAATAATTCACGGAGAGGTCAAATAATTCACGGAGGGGGGTAAATAATTCACGGAGGGGTCAAATAATTCACGGAGGGGGGTAAACAATTCACGGAGGGGTCAAATAATTCACGGAGGGGGGTAAATAATTCACGGAGGGGTCAAATAATTCACGGAGGGGGGTAAAAGATTCACGGAGGGGTCAAATAATTCACGGAGGGGGGTAAATAATTCACGGAGGGGTCAAATAGTTCACGGAGGGGGGTAAACAATTCACGGAGGGGTCAAATAATTCAAGGAGGGGGGTAAATATTTCACGGAGGGGTCAAATAATTCACGGAGGGGGGTAAACAATTCACGGAGGGGTCAAATCATTCACGGAGGGGGGTAAATAATTCATGGAGGGGTCAAATCATTCACGGAGGGGGGTAAATAATTCACGGAGGGGTCAAATAATTCACGGAGGGGGGTAAACAATTCACGGAGGGGTCAAATAATTCACGGAGGGGGGTAAACAATTCACGGAGGGGTCAAATAATTCACGGAGGGGGGTAAATAATTCACGGAGGGGTCAAATAATTCACGGAGGGGGGTAAATAATTCACGGAGGGGTCAAATAATTCACGGAGGGGGGTAAATAATTCACGGAGGGGTCAAAAAATTCACGGAGGGGGGTAAATAATTCACGGAGGGGTAAAATAATTCACGGAGGGGGGTAAACAATTCACGGAGGGGTCAAATAATTCACGGAGGGGGGTAAATAATTCACGGAGGGGTCAAATAATTCACAGAGGGGGGTAAATAATTCACGGACGGGTCAAATAATTCACGGAGGGGGGTAAATAATTCACGGAGGGGTCAAATAATTCACGGAGGGGGGTAAATAATTCACGGAGGGGTCAAATAATTCACAGAGGGGGGTAAACAATTCACGGAGGGGTCAAATGATTCACGGAGGGGGGTAAATAATTCATGGAGGGGTCAAATAATTCACGGAGGGGGGTAAATAATTCACGGAGGGGTCAAATAATTCACGGAGGGGGGTAAATAATTCACGGAGGGGTCAAATAATTCACGGAGGGGGGTAAATAATTCACGGAGGGGTCAAATAAGTCACGGAGGGGGGTAAATAATTCACGGAGGGGTCAAATAATTCACGGAGGGGGGTAAACAATTCACGGAGGGGTCAAATAATTCACGGAGGGGGGTGAACGATTCACGGAGGGGTCAAATAATTCACGGAGGGGGGTAAACAATTCACGGAGGGGTCAAATGATTCATGGAGGGCGGTAAATAATTGACGGAGGGGTCAAATAATTCACGGAGGGGGGTAAACAATTCACGGAGGGGTACAATAATTCACGGAGGGGGGTAAATAATTCACGGAGGGGTCAAATAATTCACGGAGGGGGGTATATAATTCACGGAGGGGTCAAATAATTCACGGAGGGGGGTAAATAATTCACGGAGGGGTCAAATAATTCACGGAGGGGGGTAAACAATTCACGGAGGGGTCAAATAATTCACGGAGGGGGCAAACAATAAACAATTCACGGAGGGGTCAAATAATTCACGGAGGGGGGTAAACAATTCACGGAGGGGTCAAATAATTCACGGAGGGGGGTAAATAATTCACGGAGGGGTCAAATAATTCACGGAGGGGGGTAAACAATTCACGGAGGGGTCAAATAATTCACGGAGGGGGGTAAATAATTCACGGAGGGGTAAAATAATTCATGGAGGGGAGTAAATAATTCACGGACGGGTAAAATAATTCACGGAGGGGGGTAAATAATTCTCGGAGGGGTGAAATAATTCACGGAGGGGTCAAATAATTCACGGAGGGGGGTAAATAATTCATGGAGGGGTCAAATAATTCACGGAGGGGGGTAAACAATTCACGGAGGGGTCAAATAATTCACGGAGGGGGGTAAATAATTCACGGAGGGGTCAAATAATTCACGGAGGGGGGTAAATAATTCACGGAGGGGTCAAATAATTCACGGAGGGGGGTAAACAATTCACGGAGGGGTCAAATAATTCACGGAGGGGGGTAAATAATTCACGGAGGGGTCAAATAATTCACGGAGGGGGGTAAGTAATTCACGGAGGGGTAAAATAATTCATGGAGGGGGGTAAATAATTCACGGAGGGGTCAAATAATTCGCGGAGGGGGGTAAACAATTCACGGAGGGGTCAAATAATTCACAGAGGGGGGTAAACGATTCACGGAGGGGTCAAATAATTCACGGAGGGGGGTAAACAATTCACGGAGGGGTCAAATCATTCACGGAGGGGGGTAAATAATTCACGGAGGGGTCAAATAATTCACGGAGGGGGGTAAGTAATTCACGGAGGGGTAAAATAATTCACGGAGGGGGGTAAATAATTCACGGAGGGGTCAAATAATTCACGGAGGGGGGTAAACAATTCACGGAGGGGTCAAATAATTCACGGAGGGGGGTAAATAATTCACGGAGGGGTCAAATAATTCACGGAGGGGGGTAAATAATTCACGGAGGGGTCAAATAATTCACGGAGGGGGGTAAACAATTCACGGAGGGGTCAAATAATTCACGGAGGGGGGTAAATAATTCACGGAGGGGTCAAATAATTCACGGAGGGGGGTAAGTAATTCACGGAGGGGTAAAATAATTCATGGAGGGGGGTAAATAATTCACGGAGGGGTCAAATCATTCACGGAGGGGGGTAAACAATTCACGGAGGGGTCAAATAATTCACGGAGGGGGGTGAATAATTCACGGAGGGGTCAAATAATTCACGGAGGGGGGTAAACAATTCACGGAGGGGTCGAATAATTCACGGAGGGGGGTAAATAATTCACGGAGGGGTCAAATAATTCACGGAGGGGGGTAAACAATTCACGGAGGGGTCAAATAATTCGCGGAGGGGGGTAAACAATTCACGGAGGGGTCAAATAATTCACAGAGGGGGGTAAATAATTCACGGAGGGGTCAAATAATTCACGGAGGGGGGTAAACAATTCACGGAGGGGTCAAATAATTCACGGAGGGGGGTAAATAATTCACGGAGGGGTCAAATAATTCACGGAGGGGGGTAAACAATTCACGGAGGGGTCAAATAATTCACGGAGGGGGGTAAACAATTCACGGAGGGGTCAAATAATTCACAGAGGGGGGTAAACAATTCACGGAGGGGTCAAATAATTCACGGAGGGGGGTAAATAATTCACGGAGGGGTCAAATAAGTCACGGAGGGGGGTAAGTAATTCACGGAGGGGTCAAATGATTCACGGAGGGGGGTAAATAATTCACGGAGGGGTCAAATAATTCACGGAGGGGGGTAAACGATTCACGGAGGGGTCAAATAATTCACGGAGGGGGGTAAACAATTCACGGAGGGGTCAAATGATTCATGGAGGGCGGTAAATAATTCACGGAGGGGTCAAATAATTCACGGGGAAGGGGAAAAAAATCCAGGAGGGGTACAATAATTCACGGAGGGGGGTAAATAATTCACGGAGGGGTCAAATAATTCACGGAGGGGGGTATATAATTCACGGAGGGGTCAAATAATTCACGGAGGGGGGTAAACAATTCACGGAGGGGTCAAATAATTCACGGAGGGGGGTAAATAATTCACGGAGGGGTCAAATAATTCACGGAGGGGGGTAAATAATTCACGGAGGGGTCAAATAATTCACGGAGGGGGGTAAACAATTCACGGAGGGGTCAAATAATTCACGGAGGGGGGTAAACAATTCACGGAGGGGTCAAATAATTCACAGAGGGGGGTAAACAATTCACGGAGGGGTCAAATAATTCACGGAGGGGGGTAAATAATTCACGGAGGGGTCAAATAAGTCACGGAGGGGGGTAAGTAATTCACGGAGGGGTCAAATAATTCACGGAGGGGGGTAAACGATTCACGGAGGGGTCAAATAATTCACGGAGGGGGGTAAACAATTCACGGAGGGGTCAAATGATTCATGGAGGGCGGTAAATAATTCACGGAGGGGTCAAATAATTCACGGGGAAGGGGAAAAAAATCCAGGAGGGGTACAATAATTCACGGAGGGGGGTAAATAATTCACGGAGGGGTCAAATAATTCACGGAGGGGGGTATATAATTCACGGAGGGGTCAAATAATTCACGGAGGGGGGTAAACAATTCACGGAGGGGTCAAATAATTCACGGAGGGGGGTAAATAATTCACGGAGGGGTCAAATAATTCACGGAGGGGGGTAAATAATTCACGGAGGGGTCAAATAATTCACGGAGGGGGGTATATAATTCACGGAGGGGTCAAATAATTCACGGAGGGGGGTAAATAATTCACGGAGGGGTCAAATAATTCACGGAGGGGGGTAAACAATTCACGGAGGGGTCAAATAATTCACGGAGGGGGGTAAACAATAAACAATTCACGGAGGGGTAAAATAATTCACGGAGGGGGGTAAACAATTCACGGAGGGGTCAAATAATTCACCGAGGGGGGTAAATAATTCACGGAGGGGTCAAATAATTCACGGAGGGGGGTAAATAATTCACGGAGGGGTCAAATAATTCACGGAGGGGGGTAAATAATTCACGGAGGGGTAAAATAATTCACGGAGGGGGGTAAACAATTCACGGAGGGGTCAAATAATTCACGGAGGGGGGTAAACAATAAACAATTCACGGAGGGGTCAAATAATTCACGGAGGGGGGTAAACAATTCACGGAGGGGTCAAATAATTCACGGAGGGGGGTAAATAATTCACGGAGGGGTCAAATAATTCACGGAGGGGGGTATATAATTCACGGAGGGGTCAAATAATTCACGGAGGGGGGTAAATATTTCACGGAGGGGTCAAATAATTCACGGGGGGGGGGTAAACAATTCACGGAGGGGTCAAATAATTCACGGAGGGGGGTAAACAATAAACAATTCACGGAGGGGTCAAATAATTCACGGAGGGGGGTAAACAATTCACGGAGGGGTCAAATAATTCACGGAGGGGGGTAAATAATTCACGGAGGGGTCAAATAATTCACGGAGGGGGGTAAATAATTCACGGAGGGGTCAAATAATTCACGGAGGGGGGTAAATAATTCACGGAGGGGTAAAATAATTCACGGAGGGGGGTAAACAATTCACGGAGGGGTCAAATAATTCACGGAGGGGGGTAAACAATAAACAATTCACGGAGGGGTCAAATAATTCACGGAGGGGGGTAAACAATTCACGGAGGGGTCAAATAATTCACGGAGGGGGGTAAATAATTCACGGAGGGGTCAAATAATTCACGGAGGGGGGTATATAATTCACGGAGGGGTCAAATAATTCACGGAGGGGGGTAAATAATTCACGGAGGGGTCAAATGATTCACGGAGGGGGGTAAACAATTCACGGAGGGGTCAAATAATTCACGGAGGGGGGTAAACAATAAACAATTCACAGAGGGGTCAAATAATTCACGGAGGGGGGTAAACAATTCACGGAGGGGTCAAATAATTCACGGAGGGGGGTAAATAATTCACGGAGGGGTCAAATAATTCACGGAGGGGGGTAAACAATTCACGGAGGGGTCAAATAATTCACGGAGGGGGGTAAATAATTCACGGAGGGGTAAAATAATTCATGGAGGGGGGTAAATAATTCACGGACGGGTAAAATAATTCACGGAGGGGGGTAAATAATTCACGGAGGGGTGAAATAATTCACGGAGGGGTCAAATAATTCACGGAGGGGGGTAAATAATTCACGGAGGGGTCAAATAATTCACGGAGGGGGGTAAACAATTCACGGAGGGGTCAAATAATTCACGGAGGGGGGTAAATAATTCACGGAGGGGTCAAATAATTCACGGAGGGGGGTAAATAATTCACGGAGGGGTCAAATAATTCACGGAGGGGGGTATATAATTCACGGAGGGGTCAAATAATTCACGGAGGGGGGTAAATAATTCACGGAGGGGTCAAATCATTCACGGAGGGGGGTAAACAATTCACGGAGGGGTCAAATAATTCACGGAGGGGGGTGAATAATTCACGGAGGGGTCAAATAATTCACGGAGGGGGGTAAACAATTCACGGAGGGGTCAAATAATTCACGGAGGGGGGTAAATAATTCACGGAGGGGTCAAATAATTCACGGAGGGGGGTAAATAATTCACGGAGGGGTCAAATAATTCACGGAGGGGGGTAAATAATTCACGGAGGGGTCAAATAATTCACGGAGGGGGGTAAACAATTCACGGAGGGGTCAAATAATTCACGGAGGGGGGTAAATAATTCACGGAGGGGTCGAATAATTCACGGAGGGGGGTAAATAATTCACGGAGGGGTCAAATAATTCACGGAGGGGGGTAAACAATTCACGGAGGGGTCAAATAATTCACGGAGGGGGGTAAATAATTCACGGAGGGGTAAAATAATTCACGGAGGGGGGTAAACAATTCGCGGAGGCGTCAAAATATTCACGGAGGGGGGTAAACAATTCACGGAGGGGTCAAATAATTCACGGAGGGGGGTAAATAATTCACGGACGGGTAAAATAATTCACGGATGGGGGTAAATAATTCACGGAGGGGTCAAATAATTCACGGAGGGGTCAAATAATTCACGGAGGGGGGTAAATAATTCACGGAGGGGTCAAATAATTCACGGAGGGGGGTAAATAATACACGGAGGGGTCAAATAATTCACGGAGGGGGGTAAATAATTCACGGAGGGGTCAAATGATTCACGGAGGGGGGTAAGTAATTCACGGAGGGGTAAAATAATTCACGGAGGGGGGTAAATAATTCACGGAGGGGTCAAATCATTCATGGAGGGGGGTAAATAATTCACGGAGGGGTCAAATAATTCACGGAGGGGGGTAAACAATTCACGGAGGGGTCAAATAATTCACGGAGGGGGGTAAACAATTCACGGAGGGGTCAAATAATTCACGGAGGGGGGTAAATAATTCACGGAGGGGTCAAATAATTCACGGAGGGGGGTAAACAATTCACGGAGGGGTCAAATAATTCGCGGAGGGGGGTAAACAATTCACGGAGGGGTCAAATAATTCACAGAGGGGGGTAAATAATTCACGGAGGGGTCAAATAATTCACGGAGGGGGGTAAACAATTCACGGAGGGGTCAAATAATTCACGGAGGGGGGTAAATAATTCACGGAGGGGTCAAATGATTCACGGAGGGGGGTAAGTAATTCACGGAGGGGTAAAATAATTCATGGAGGGGGGTAAAACATTCACGGAGGGGTCAAATCATTCACGGAGGGGGGTAAACAATTCACGGAGGGGTCAAATAATTCACGGAGGGGGGTGAATAATTCACGGAGGGGTCAAATAATTCACGGAGGGGGGTAAACAATTCACGGAGGGGTCAAATAATTCACGGAGGGGGGTAAATAATTCACGGAGGGGTAAAATAATTCACGGAGGGGGGTAAACAATTCACGGAGGGGTCAAATAATTCGCGGAGGGGGGTAAACAATTCACGGAGGGGTCAAATAATTCACAGAGGGGGGTAAATAATTCACGGAGGGGTCAAATAATTCACGGAGGGGGGTAAACAATTCACGGAGGGGTCAAATCATTCACGGAGGGGGGTAAATAATTCACGGAGGGGTCAAATAATTCACGGAGGGGGGTAAGTAATTCACGGAGGGGTAAAATAATTCACGGAGGGGGGTAAATAATTCACGGAGGGGTCAAATAATTCACGGAGGGGGGTAAGTAATTCACGGAGGGGTAAAATAATTCACGGAGGGGGGTAAATAATTCACGGAGGGGTCAAATAATTCACGGAGGGGGGTAAACAATTCACGGAGGGGTCAAATAATTCACGGAGGGGGGTAAATAATTCACGGAGGGGTCAAATAATTCACGGAGGGGGGTAAATAATTCACGGAGGGGTCAAATAATTCACGGAGGGGGGTAAACAATTCACGGAGGGGTCAAATAATTCACGGAGGGGGGTAAATAATTCACGGAGGGGTCAAATAATTCACGGAGGGGGGTAAGTAATTCACGGAGGGGTAAAATAATTCATGGAGGGGGGTAAATAATTCACGGAGGGGTCAAATCATTCACGGAGGGGGGTAAACAATTCACGGAGGGGTCAAATAATTCACGGAGGGGGGTAAATAATTCACGGAGGGGTCAAATAATTCACGGAGGGGGGTAAACAATTCACGGAGGGGTCAAATAATTCACGGAGGGGGGTAAATAATTCACGGAGGGGTCAAATAATTCACGGAGGGGGGTAAACAATTCACGGAGGGGTCAAATAATTCGCGGAGGGGGGTAAACAATTCACGGAGGGGTCAAATAATTCACAGAGGGGGGTAAATAATTCACGGAGGGGTCAAATAATTCACGGAGGGGGGTAAATAATTCACGGAGGGGTCAAATAATTCACGGAGGGGGGTAAATAATTCACGGAGGGGTCAAATAAGTCACGGAGGGGGGTAAGTAATTCATGGAGGGGTCAAATAATTCACGGAGGGGGGTAAATAATTCACGGAGGGGTCAAATAATTCACGGAGGGGGGTATATAATTCACGGAGGGGTCAAATAATTCACGGAGGGGGGTAAATAATTCACGGAGGGGTCAAATAATTCACGGAGGGGGGTAAACGATTCACGGAGGGGTCAAATAATTCACGGAGGGGGGTAAACAATTCACGGAGGGGTCAAATGATTCATGGAGGGCGGTAAATAATTCACGGAGGGGTCAAATAATTCACGGAGAAGGGGAAAAAAATCCAGGAGGGGTACAATAATTCACGGAGGGGGGTAAATAATTCACGGAGGGGTCAAATAATTCACGGAGGGGGGTATATAATTCACGGAGGGGTCAAATAATTCACGGAGGGGGGTAAATAATTCACGGAGGGGTCAAATAATTCACGGAGGGGGGTAAACAATTGACGGAGGGGTCAAATAATTCACGGAGGGGGGTAAACAATAAACAATTCACGGAGGGGTCAAATAATTCACGGAGGGGGGTAAACAATTCA
The DNA here is from genome assembly GCA_964036045.1 of Eutreptiella sp. 'Long Island Sound 2002'. Taxonomy (NCBI): domain Eukaryota; phylum Euglenozoa; class Euglenophyceae; order Eutreptiales; family Eutreptiaceae; genus Eutreptiella; species Eutreptiella sp. 'Long Island Sound 2002'. The sequence continues at coordinate 6,011,032 of OZ038382.1, read as the reverse complement.
CGGAGGGGTCAAATAATTCACGGAGGGGGGTAAATAATTCACGGAGGGGTCAAATAATTCACGGAGGGGGGTATATAATTCACGGAGGGGTCAAATAATTCACGGAGGGGGGTAAATAATTCATGCAGGGGTCAAATAATTCACGGAGGGGGGTAAACAATTCACGGAGGGGTCAAATAATTCACGGAGGGGGGTAAACAATAAACAATTCACAGAGGGGTCAAATAATTCACGGAGGGGGGTAAACAATTCACGGAGGGGTCAAATAATTCACGGAGGGGGGTAAATAATTCACGGAGGGGTCAAATAATTCACGGAGGGGGGTAAACAATTCATGGAGGGGTCAAATAATTCACGGAGGGGGGTAAATAATTCACGGAGGGGTAAAATAATTCATGGAGGGGGGTAAATAATTCACGGACGGGTAAAATAATTCACGGAGGGGGGTAAATAATTCACGGAGGGGTGAAATAATTCACGGAGGGGTCAAATAATTCACGGAGGGGGGTAAATAATTCACGGAGGGGTCAAATAATTCACGGAGGGGGGTAAACAATTCACGGAGGGGTCAAATAATTCACGGAGGGGGGTAAATAATTCACGGAGGGGTAAAATAATTCACGGAGGGGGGTAAATAATTCACGGAGGGGTCAAATAATTCACGGAGGGGGGTAAGTAATTCACGGAGGGGTAAAATAATTCATGGAGGGGGGTAAATAATTCACGGAGGGGTCAAATCATTCACGGAGGGGGGTAAACAATTCACGGAGGGGTCAAATAATTCACGGAGGGGGGTGAATAATTCACGGAGGGGTCAAATAATTCACGGAGGGGGGTAAACAATTCACGGAGGGGTCAAATAATTCACGGAGGGGGGTAAATAATTCACGGAGGGGTCAAATAATTCACGGAGGGGGGTAAACAATTCACGGAGGGGTCAAATAATTCACGGAGGGGGGTAAATAATTCACGGAGGGGTCAAATAATTCACGGAGGGGGGTAAATAATTCACGGAGGGGTCAAATAATTCACGGAGGGGGGTAAACAATTCACGGAGGGGTCGAATAATTCACGGAGGGGGGTAAATAATTCACGGAGGGGTCAAATAATTCACGGAGGGGGGTAAACAATTCACGGAGGGGTCAAATAATTCACGGAGGGGGGTAAATAATTCACGGAGGGGTCAAATAATTCACGGAGGGGGGTAAACAATTCGCGGAGGGGTCAAAATATTCACGGAGGGGGGTAAACAATTCACGGAGGGGTCAAATAATTCACGGAGGGGGGTAAATAATTCACGGACGGGTAAAATAATTCACGGATGGGGGTAAACAATTCACGGAGGGGTCAAATAATTCACGGAGGGGTCAAATCATTCACGGAGGGGGGTAAATAATTCACGGAGGGGTCAAATAATTCACGGAGGGGGGTAAATAATTGACGGAGGGGTCAAATAATTCACGGAGGGGGGTAAACAATTCACGGAGGGGTCAAATAATTCACGGAGGGGGGTAAACAATTGACGGAGGGGTCAAATAATTCACGGAGGGGGGTAAACAATAAACAATTCACGGAGGGGTCAAATAATTCACGGAGGGGGGTAAATAATTCACGGAGGGGTCAAATAATTCACGGAGGGGGGTAAATAATTCACGGAGGGGTCAAATAATTCACGGAGGGGGGTAAATAATTCACGGAGGGGTCAAATAATTCACCGAGGGGGGTAAACAATTCACGGAGGGGTCAAATAATTCACGGAGGGGGGTAAATAATTCACGGAGGGGTCAAATAATTCACGGAGGGGGGTAAATAATTCACGGAGGGGTCAAATAATTCACGGAGGGGGGTAAACAATTCACGGAGGGGTCAAATAATTCACCGAGGGGGGTAAATAATTCACGGAGGGGTCAAATAATTCACGGAGGGGGGTAAACAATTCACGGAGGGGTCAAATAATTCACGGAGGGGGGTAAATAATTCACGGAGGGGTCAAATAATTCACGGAGGGGGGTAAACAATTCACGGAGGGGTCAAATAATTCACGGAGGGGGGTAAATAATTCACGGAGGGGTCGAATAATTCACGGAGGGGGGTAAATAATTCACGGAGGGGTCAAATAATTCACGGAGGGGGGTAAACAATTCACGGAGGGGTCAAATAATTCACGGAGGGGGGTAAATAATTCACGGAGGGGTCAAATAATTCACGGAGGGGGGTAAACAATTCGCGGAGGGGTCAAAATATTCACGGAGGGGGGTAAACAATTCACGGAGGGGTCAAATAATTCACGGAGGGGGGTAAATAATTCACGGACGGGTAAAATAATTCACGGATGGGGGTAAACAATTCACGGAGGGGTCAAATAATTCACGGAGGGGTCAAATAATTCACGGAGGGGGGTAAATAATTCACGGAGGGGTCAAATAATTCACGGAGGGGGTAAATAATTGACGGAGGGGTCAAATAATTCACGGAGGGGGGTAAACAATTCACGGAGGGGTCAAATAATTCACGGAGGGGGGTAAACAATTGACGGAGGGGTCAAATAATTCACGGAGGGGGGTAAACAATAAACAATTCACGGAGGGGTCAAATAATTCACGGAGGGGGGTAAATAATTCACGGAGGGGTCAAATAATTCACGGAGGGGGGTAAATAATTCACGGAGGGGTCAAATAATTCACGGAGGGGGGTAAATAATTCACGGAGGGGTCAAATAATTCACCGAGGGGGGTAAACAATTCACGGAGGGGTCAAATAATTCACGGAGGGGGGTAAATAATTCACGGAGGGGTCAAATAATTCACGGAGGGGGGTAAATAATTCACGGAGGGGTCAAATAATTCACGGAGGGGGGTAAATAATTCACGGAGGGGTCAAATAATTCACGGAGGGGGTAAATAATTCACGGAGGGGTCAAATAATTCACGGAGGGGGGTAAACAATTCACGGAGGGGTCAAATAATTCACGGAGGGGGGTAAGTAATTCACGGACGGGTAAAATAATTCACGGATGGGGGTAAATAATTCACGGAGGGGTCAAATAATTCACGGAGGGGTCAAATAATTCACGGAGGGGGGTAAATAATTCACGGAGGGGTCAAATAATTCACGGAGGGGGGTAAATAATACACGGAGGGGTCAAATAATTCACGGAGGGGGGTAAATAATTCACGGAGGGGTCAAATAATTCACGGAGGGGGGTAAGTAATTCACGGAGGGGTAAAATAATTCACGGAGGGGGGTAAATAATTCACGGAGGGGTCAAATAATTCACGGAGGGGGGTAAACAATTCACGGAGGGGTCAAATAATTCACGGAGGGGGGTAAATAATTCACGGAGGGGTCAAATAATTCACCGAGGGGGGTAAACAATTCACGGAGGGGTCAAATAATTCACGGAGGGGGGTAAATAATTCACGGAGGGGTCAAATAATTCACGGAGGGGGGTAAATAATTCACGGAGGGGTCAAATAATTCACGGAGGGGGGTAAATAATTCACGGAGGGGTCAAATAATTCACGGAGGGGGGTAAATAATTCACGGAGGGGTCAAATAATTCACGGAGGGGGGTAAACAATTCGCGGAGGGGTCAAAATATTCACGGAGGGGGGTAAACAATTCACGGAGGGGTCAAATAATTCACGGAGGGGGGTAAATAATTCACGGACGGGTAAAATAATTCACGGAGGGGGGTAAATAATTCACGGAGGGGTCAAGTAATTCACGGAGGGGTCAAATAATTCACGGAGGGGGGTAAATAATTCACGGAGGGGTCAAATAATTCACGGAGGGGGGAAACAATTCACGGAGGGGTCAAATAATTCACGGAGGGGGGTAAATAATTCACGGAGGGGTCAAATAATTCACGGAGGGGGGTAAATAATTCACGGAGGGGTCAAATAATTCACGGAGGGGGGTAAATAATTCACGGAGGGGTCAAATAATTCACGGAGGGGGGTAAATAATTCACAGAGGGATCAAATAATTCACGGAGGGGGGTAAGTAATTCACGGAGGGGTAAAATAATTCACGGAGGGGGGTAAATAATTCACGGAGGGGTCAAATAATTCACGGAGGGGGGTAAACAATTCACGGAGGGGTCAAATAATTCACGGAGGGGGGTAAACAATTCACGGAGGGGTCAAATAATTCACGGAGGGGGGTAAACAATTCACGGAGGGGTCAAATAATTCACGGAGGGGGGTAAACAATTCGCGGAGGGGTCAAAATATTCACGGAGGGGGGTAAACAATTCACGGAGGGGTCAAATAATTCACGGAGGGGGGTAAACAATTCACGGACGGGTAAAATAATTCACGGAGGGGGGTAAATAATTCACGGAGGGGTCAAATAATTCACGGAGGGGTCAAATAATTCACGGAGGGGGGTAAATAATTCACGGAGGGGTCAAATAATTCACGGAGGGGGGTAAACAATTCACGCACGGAGGGGTCAAATAATTCACGGAGGGGGGTAAACAATTCACGGAGGGGTCAAATAATTCACGGAGGGGGGTAAATAATTCACGGAGGGGTCAAATAATTCACGGAGGGGGGTAAACAATTCACGGAGGGGTCAAATAATTCACGGAGGGGGGTAAATAATTCACAGAGGGGTCAAATAATTCACGGAGGGGGGTAAGTAATTCACGGAGGGGTAAAATCATTCACGGAGGGGGGTAAATAATTCACGGAGGGGTCAAATAATTCACGGAGGGGGGTAAACAATTCACGGAGGGGTCAAATAATTCACGGAGGGGTCAAATAATTCACGGAGGGCTCAAATAATTCACGGAGGGGGGTAAACAATTCACGGAGGGGTCAAATAATTCACGGAGGGGGGTAAATAATTCACGGAGGGGTCAAATAATTCACGGAGGGGGGTAAATAATTCACGGAGGGGTCAAATAATTCACGGAGGGGTCAAATAATTCACGGAGGGGTCAAATAATTCACGGAGGGGTCAAATAATTCACGGAGGGGGGTAAACAATTCACGGAGGGGTCAAATAATTCACGGAGGGGTCAAATAATTCACGGAGGGGGGTAAACAATTCACGGAGGGGTCAAATAATTCACGGAGGGGGGTAAATAATTCACGGAGGGGTCAAATAATTCATGGAGGGGGGTAAATAATTCACGGAGGGGTCAAATAATTCACGGAGGGGGGTAAGTAGTTCACGGAGGGGTAAAATAATTCACGGAGGGGGGTAAATAATTCGCGGAGGGGTCAAATAATTCACGGAGGGGGGTAAGTAATTCACGGAGGGGTCAAATAATTCACGGAGGGGGGTAAATAATTCACGGAGGGGTCAAATAATTCACGGAGGGGGGTAAACAATTCACGGAGGGGTCAAATAATTCACGGAGGGGGGTAAATAATTCACGGAGGGGTCAAATAATTCACGGAGGGGGGTAAACAATTCACGGAGGGGTCAAATAATTCACGGAGGGGGGTAAATAATTCACGGAGGGGTCAAATAATTCACGGAGGGGGGTAAATAATTCACGGAGGGGTCAAATAATTCACGGAGGGGGGTAAACAATTCACGGAGGGGTCAAATAATTCACGGAGGGGGGTAAATAATTCACGGAGGGGTCAAATAATTCATGGAGGGGGGTAAACAATTCACGGAGGGGTCAAATAATTCACGGAGGGGGGTAAATAATTCACGGAGGGGTCAAATAATTCACGGAGGGGGGTAAATAATTCACGGAGGGGTCAAATAATTCACGGAGGGGGGTAAACAATTCACGGAGGGGTCAAATAATTCACGGAGGGGGGTAAATAATTCACGGAGGGGTCAAATAACTCACGGAGGGGGGTAAGTAATTCACGGAGGGGTACAATAATTCACGGAGGGGGGTAAATAATTCACGGAGGGGTCAAATAATTCACGGAGGGGGGTAAACAATTCACGGAGGGTTGAAAATAATTCACGGAGGGGGGTAAATAATTCACGGAGGGGTCAAATAATTCACGGAGGGGTCAAATAATTCACGGAGGGGTCAAATAATTCACGGAGGGGGGTAAATAATTCACGGAGGGGTCAAATAATTCACGGAGGGGGGTAAATAATTCACGGAGGGGTCAAATAATTCACGGAGGGGTCAAATAATTCACGGAGGGGTCAAATAATTCACGGAGGGGGGTAAATAATTCACGGAGGGGTCAAATAATTCACGGAGGGGGGTAAATAATTCACGGAGGGGTAAAATAATTCATGGAGTGGGGTAAATAATTCACGGAGGGGTCAAATAATTCACGGAGGGGGGTAAACAATTCACGGAGGGGTCAAATAATTCACGGAGGGGGGTAAATAATTCACGGAGGGGTCAAATAATTCACGGACGGGGGTAAACAATTCATGGAGGGGTCAAATAATTCATGGAGGGGGGTAAATAATTCACGGAGGGGTCAAATAATTCACGGAGGGGGGTAAATAATTCACGGAGGGGTCAAATCATTCACGGAGGGGGGTAAATAATTCACGGAGGGGTAAAATAATTCACGGAGGGGGGTAAACAATTCACGGAGGGGTCAAATAATTCACGGAGGGGGGTAAATAATTCACGGAGGGGTCAAATAATTCACGGAGGGGGGTAAACAATTCACGGAGGGGTCAAATAATTCACGGAGGGGGGTAAATAATTCACGGAGGGGTCACATAACTCACGGAGGGGGGTAAATAATTCACGGAGGGGTCAAATAATTCACGGAGGGGGGTAAATAATTCACGGAGGGGTACAATAATTCACGGAGGGGGGTAAATAATTCATGGAGGGGTCAAATAATTCGCGGAGGGGCGCGCCGACACTCAAATGACATTCAGATTGCGCGCGAAGGCTCAAACTAGACTCAGAGCACGCGCCACCACTCAAATGACACTCACAGCACGGGCGATAGTCAAATTACACTCACAACACACGCCCACACTCAAATGACACTCACAGCACGTCGAACGCTCAACTTTTGGTCACAGCACGCGCGAACACTAAAATGACACTCACAGCACGCGTCCACACTCAAATTAAACTCACAGCACTCGTCGACACTCAAATGATACTCACAGCACGCGCGAACACCCAAATGACACTCACAGCACGCGCGAACACTCAAATGACACTCACAGCACGCGCAAACCCTGAAATTACACTCACAGCACGCGCTGAGACTCAAATGACACTCAAAGCACACGCGAACACTCAAATGACACTCACAGAACGGGCCGACACTCAAATGACTCTCACAGCACGCGCGAACACTCAAATGACACTAACAGCACACGCCGACACTCAAATTACATCCACAGCACGCGCGGACACTCAAATCAAACTCACAGCACGCGCGAACGCTCAAATTACACTCACAGCATGCCGAACACTCAATTGGTGTTGGGGGCTAACCTGTGAAGCGTGGAACAGGCTACGAGCCGAAGGCTCGTAGACACTGGGCTAACTGGTGGACATACCAGGAACCACCAGCTAGCGCTTGGAAGGGAGGACCGCGAGCACCACGTAAAAGAAAATTTGACGCACTGTGACGCAATGTGAGTACGTGTCGTTCATGGCAAAGTCGTTCTTCTTCTTCTGTGCTTCCCCATTTGTTTGGTGTGATCTGCGCCCTTTTTGCTGGGCGAAAAATTGCGCTGTCGAAGACAGCGAAGTGCACCAATCACCCTGCCCTACACCACCTGAAACGTTCACATGCAGGCACTGTTTCGGGCTGAGGAACCTAACCACCCTCGCCGTATTATACGGGTCTTCGAGTGGAAAATAATACGCTGTCCCGAAACAGGTCCTTCCAAGCAAGCAAGCTTAAGGAACTCCGCCCGTTCTCTTGTAGAACGTAGGGCGGAGCCCCTGGGTAACCTAAACAAGGGTTTACCGAGCGCACCACGCGTGGCCTACCCTTTAATGCGTCATGTGCATGCATCACATCACATCACATCACATCACATCACAGCCCCTGGGGGGGCTGGCGCCCCCCCTGGTCAAGAAACTGGGGGGCCTCCCCTTATTTCATCCCATTTCCTCCACCCCGTGGGGACACCGACAGTGGCGTCCCCCACGGACAAAGAACTAGGGACCGGGAGGCCTCCCCTTCTTTCAGGACACCTCCGGGCACTGGGAGGGGATGGCGCCGCTCCGCGGTACAGGCTCGGGGGGCCTCCCCTTAGTTCACCCCACACGCTCCCCACATCCGACCTGTGACCGGGGGGCCTCCCCTTATTTCAAGGCACACCGGGCAGACAGCGCCCCTTCGTGGTAACCCCGGGGGGGGGCGCCCCTGCCATCATGGACTGTCATGTTCTCGTGCGGCCCGCCCCCCCCCCCTTAATTCATGGGGAGCCAGACTGCCGAAGCTGCAGGTAGGTGCCATTACCCCGGCGCAGTGAGCACCGTAGCGGCAGGCGCTGGCCCTTTCCTCAGCCCCGGCGTTGTCTCCCCTTTACTCCACCGTCCCCCAGCTCCCGTAGGCACGACCGGGCACCGCGGAGGCTTCGGTAGCCCCCATGTCCAAGAGCTCGATCCCCCAGCCCGTGATGCACCTGTGCAGAACACGCGGAGTGCATGGGCTGGGGAAAGGGGGGAAACTCAAGCCCTGGGGTGGGCTGGGCCACAGGGAGACCCGGAAACCCTCGCTAACCGCCACCCCCCGGTGGAGCCCACCCTGTACCATCGTGGCTCCCCGACGGTGGTCGGCGGGGGATGGGGCGCGTGATCCCGCGACCCAGCCGCCGCGGCTGGACTGGGCCGCCCCCCAGATTGCGTGTCCCCCCCCTGGTTTCAGCCCCACACCACGGTGAGGTCACGCGCCCCTGGGCGGCCGTGGGGGTATCACATCACATGACATGACATGACATGACATGACATGACATCACATGACATGACATGACATGACATGACATGACATGACATGACATGACATCACATGACATCACATCACATCACATCACATCACATCACATCACATCACATCACATCACATCACATCACATCACATCACATCACATCACATCACATCACAAATGTGTCCATGACTCAATGAAACTACTGTACTACTTACTGTACTGGCAAATTCATCTCGAAATCCCTGGCTGGCACCCTCATAATCACCGATTCCCTCATCCTTCCTCCCTGAATCAGGACATATTATCTGGAAATGAAGCAAGGTGTAGAAGGGGGGTGTACAAACAAGGACAACTCAATAGTTGCAAATGTGGGGAGAGGGGGGGGGGGGCGGGACAGCTCTGCTCAGTGATTCTGTCCTCTGTGTCCTTTTCTGGGTTTTTCCCTAACCAAAGCCTTGAGAAAGCCGAAGCAGGAGGGGTTGCCGGCAGGGGAGGGACCGAGAGGCTCGTAGGGGTGCCTAATCTTTTAGGTAGGACAATGTACCCCTCAGCCTCGCTCTCCTTGACTCTCTGGTGCTTGGGCGTCCTCTCGGGCCCCCCACACCCGGCGAAGAACCCCTTGCACCCCACCCAGGCACCAACCCTGCAGACAGTGTCGTTTAACTGACAGAAAAAAAAATGCCATGTGGAAAATAGCAGGCGCACCTGCAAAAAAAATTGTTTTTGGCAGAAGAGACACTGCTGCGGGCCCCCGTTTCATTGAAAAAAAGAGGGGAAGAGTCGAGAGCGGGGAGAGGGGGGTAGACCGTAGACGGTAGACAATGGAAAAATTGGGTCCCCCACACTAAATGGGGGACCCCACTGAAATCGGGGGGTGTGAAGCAAAGCAGAATGCCCCTCCAGGCAGACACACAAAGAATGCAAAACACATACACAGAGCAATGTGAAGCAAAACACTGAATGTACAATCACATGTGCTTCCATGACCCTGCATCGCCTGTCTCCCTGGACTGAGATTCAGGGCTCACATTGCCCCGAAAATACCCCGAAATGTACTAAAAAGCCCCCCAAAACGTACTACAAAACCCCCGGAAATGTACTAAAAGATCCCCTGAAATGCACTAAAAAACCCCCCCAAATGTACTAAAAAAACCCCCCTAACTGTACTAAAAAAACCCCTAACTGTACTAAAAAACCCTCCTAACTGTACTAAAAAACCCCCCGAAATGTACTAAAAAACCCCCCGAAATGTACTAAAACTCCTTTGTACCAACAACCAACAAACAAATTGCAATCACAAAAAGACTGGCAACGCGATATCCTGAACTAGCCCCTTTATCTGCTTTGGGGCACATCAATAGCCACATTCAAATATGCACGTCCCGAACTAGCCCCTTTATCTGCGTTGGGGCACATCAGCAACCACATTCAAATATCCACGGCCCAAACTAGCCCCTTTATCTGCTTTGGGGCACATCAGCAGCCAAATTCCACTACCGTGCGTCGCACGGTATTTTAACACTTGTCACAATCCTGGATACATCATTCTCTGAAAGCAAAGCAAGGTGCAGAACGGGGCATGAGACACGGAAGAGGGGGACAACAAGCAGTGGGGCAAACTCTCCCGCGATTCTGGCATTCTTGCAAAAAGGGGGGGCAAGGGCAAAAATTATTTTATTTTTGCGATTTTTTTTGCGGAACCCATTTTTGCGTAAGGCGTGAAGCCAATAATTAATTTTTTTTGCGTTTTTTTTTTGCGGACGGGGGGGGGGGGAGAAAAGCCTGATGGGGGGTTTTGGGTTGAGCGTTGGGGTAGCCCACCAGCAAAACTGACCCTGTTGTTATTCACATACCTAGTTCATGCCTACGGTCATGGTCTGCAAAGGAAGCAAGGTGCAGAATTGGGCGAGAGAAAAGGGGGGGGAGCCAAGTCTGATATGGGGGGCAAAGCACAAGTGTGATATTGGGGGGGGAGGGGGGCAAAGGCCTATCATGGGGGGCTTGGGGGGTTGGGGGTTGGGGGTGATGGCCCATAAAAGTCTGAAGTTTGAAGTCTGATAACCCATTGGGTTACTATACCCATAGCTGCCGCACGGCCGTGCCACTGCGTTGGGCGCTTGCCGGGTCTCGCTTGGGCGGGGATCTCCCTTTGTCGCTTCATTCCCCTCACCCCGCTGCTGGGGGCTGGTGGGTGGGCTGGCCCGTGGCGTGCGTGCTGGACCCCAGGGGGAATCCTCCCTATAGGCTGCTTGAGCGCTGGCGTGCCCCCCGCCCCCGGGGTGCGCTGGCTGGCCAGCCGCCCGCGCCGTGGTGTGTGTCTCCGTGTGCACGGTATGCAGGTGCCCTTCGGGTGGCCGTGGTGCCCCCCCCTTGCTGCAGCAGTGTCTCGCTCCCCTGTGTGTCAGCACACATGTCGGAAGGGGGGGGTTCCCATGTCGTTTGCAGACCAAGGACTTGGTCAGCCGCCTCTGGGTTTCCTTTTTTCTGACACCATCCCGGGTTGTTGGTGGCATGAAAATGGGCGCTGCTGGTCTATCACTGCCTCCGCCTGTCGCTGCGCCGCCCGACGGCGCAAAGACTTTGTCCCTCCGTTCGGCCGGAGCCTTCTCAGGCTTTGCATAGAACTCGGTCGCATAGTGCTTCAGTGCGCTTTTTGCTCCACCCTTTGCTAGGCACCTCTTCCTCTCTGGATTCGCTACTGCTCCTGGCTGCCTTGCTGCTGGTTTCCTGGCTGTGCCCTTCGTTTTGGCCTGGCGCTTCGCCGTGCGTGCTTTTTGCTTTTGAGCCCATCTGGCTTCCCCGTATGTGCGGACCCTCTCCAGGTGTTTCCACACCGCCGTCGGTGTGGTGAAAACGGGGCGTCCCTCCAGTCCCATGACGTTGCCCGCCCCCATTGACGTGAGCTCCAGTCCCATGACGTTGCCCGCCCCCATTGACGTGAGAGAGCGGCAGTGGCGTGTCATCCTGACCGGGAAGATTGATTCGCATTCTGTGGCCCTGCCCACCACTGTGACAATCAGCCGCAGCACCCTGCCTTTCTCCTAGAGGGACAGGTACCCCCCGACGTATTTCGACTGCGGGCCGGCGGCAGCGGCCGTCCTACGAATGCCTCAAAGTCTAGGGCCAACTCCATGAATGACACTTGCCAGTGTGCCCGCGGGATACGTTCGTGTGCCGGCGGCATTTTTAGCCACCCAAGCTCGGCGTGCCACCGAAGCACCATGGGCAGCAGGCTGGGTCCCCACTTCCATTCCCTGGGCAATTGTCCGATGACTGTGATTTCCGGGGGTATCCCGCGCGGTCGCGGGAGCTGAAGTTGGTGCCATGGGTACGTGTCCCGCTTTTCATGTTGTGCCGAGACCGGAAAAAGAAGCCCCGATTCATCATCCTTGAGTGTTCTGGCCCGCACTACTGCCACGAACATGCCGTGTAGGTTGGTCACAAAAATTTCCGAGGGGTGTTTGTCCCCGGCGGCGCACTGACGACCCGCCTCTGCCGATTGCTGCAGCTCCTTTCGTTTGGGCTCCGGCTCCTCCTCGGGCAGAACCAGCCAGCTTCGCGGAATTCTGTATAGGTCGTCACACCGTTTACGCCAACGGCTATCCTGGTCCATTCCACTGGTCCGCACTGCCTTGTCAGGCACTATCCCGTAGAGGCGCAGACATGGTGGCTAGTCTCTCAGGGATCCTAATTGCATGCCAGTAGCATTACTTCAGCGATAAAGGGGTCTCTGGCCTGCGCCCAGGCACCGCACCGCCAGAGCAGATGCTCCTCATCCTCCGGCACTCCTGCTGAGCAAAAGGGACATGTGCTTGTGACCCTGAGCCCCCTTGCTTGCGCCCGGACCGCTGTCCACAGTGCCCCTGCCAACACTCCTTGTAGCAGGGCTTTGTCCAGTTGATTGTCGCAGTCTGCTGCGTGTGTCAGTGTGAGGGCTCGGTGTATGCTGGCATCCATGCCTCCAAACAGTCGGGGTCGCCTGGCCTCTAGCTGGCGCAGCTGTTGCTTGCGCAGCACCTCCCTGAAGACGTGCTCCACGTACAACTGGGAGTCCAGCGCCAGGTTGACTGGGGCATGCGCCCCCGGGTATGTCTACTTCCACCACCCCATCAGCGGCTGCCATCCCAGCTTGCGGATTTCCTGCAGGGCTCGCCCCAGGGGGCCTGTCACCTTCGGCGTCGGTACGGCTTCCCATATCGCTTGTATGATGGTTTGCGGTGTGCCCCTAGTGCGTGCCTGTCGTGCCAGCCAGCACATTCTCTGGTACGGGATGACCATGGTCGGCGCCACGCGGTGCCCCGGCACGAGAAGAGCAAAAACTATCATGGTCTGCTTGGGCCCCATAGCGCATACATGACCGTGGACTCCAGTGCTGCCGCCGTCTTCCTGGAGATGTCCGCTAGTTCCACTCCATACAACGCTGCCGCGATGATCATCACTGCTGCTATTGACGCCCGCCCATCGAATCCCAAGGGGAGGGATCGTGATTTTTTCAATGCTTGTTTGTGCCTCCTGGACTCGCTTTGTGAGCAGTGGGCCCGTGCCCCTCTTGGGGTGCATAAGCACTCCAATTCCCAACTGCCTGAACTCATGTTCCCTTGGTAGGGTTTCGCCATTTAGCTCCACACCCTGGGCCTTCCTGGTTCCCCGGGCCGTGTGCTGCACCGCGAAGGCCAGCGACTTTTTCACGTTGATTTCTTGCCTTGTCAGCGTTGTCCACTGTCCCGTCGCCTGGAGCATGAGCATGAGCGTCATGGCTCATATTGCCAGCATGTAGGTGTCGTCTGTGTATCCTTCCGCTGATATTTCGACTGTGGTGCCCGGCGCCATCTCCTCACTCTGGTCCCCTCCACCATGACTGCTTGCCTCATCTTCGTCGGTGGAGTTGTCCCTACCCGGGCTGAACAGCACTCTTGGCTCAATGGGCGAGCGCGGTGAGTCCGGGGGGGGGGGGGGGGGGGATGCGGATGCCCTGGCTGTCCGGTGTTGCTGGCCGCCTCAAGGAGGCTCGCGACGTCTCCGTGCTCGCTGGGGAGGCCATTTCCATTAGGCCCAGCCGGGCCCACACCTATGCCGCCAGCGTGTCCCCCTAGGCCCTGCGGCTCTTGGGCCGCAGCGGGGGGTCGACTGTGCTCCCTTGGTCGGGGTTCGGGGGTAGCAGCCGCTGCCTGTCCACCGGCCATCCCATTTCTGCGCAGCAGCACAGCGTCTCACACCGCTAGACCCATGCTTGGTCTGCTCCTGCTCCCACACTCTTCCACCAGCACGATGGCCTCTCCGGTTCCTGCGCCTACGGCGGCAGTTTCTTGGTGACTACCACTACTGGCTTCTTGATGTTGTCGATCATGCGTTTCCATGTTGTGGTGAGTGCGTTTATTACTATGACGCTCAACGGGCATCCTTGTAAGATGCCATTGGCGGCTTGCCACCGGGCTCCCAGGCATCCCTTGATCTAAAATTTCCCTCGCAGCTGGCTGTACATGCCGTGGAAGGCGTTCAGGACTCCTCGCTCCATCCCCATGAGGTCCAGCATGGCTACTGATATTGCCTTTGGAATCAAGTCGAAACACTTGGTATAGTCTGTGCCCGCCCCCACCAGGGCCTTGAGCTCCTGGGACAGCTCCACGAGTAGCGTCAGTACCGCTGCCGCGTCCATGGACCCCCGATGGGGGCGGAAGGCATACGATTCCTAATGCGCCCACTGCTCTTGCCATGCCAACGCATCCTCCATGCGCAGCCGGGCCCATATCCCGTATACTTGCGACAAGACCGTTAGTGGTCTCATTTTCATTGGGTCCCCGCCTCCCTCGCCCTTGGGCACCAGCAAAGTGAAGCCTTCGGCTATCCGCTCCGGCCATATTCCTGTTTTCCCTACGGTGCCCAGGAGTTCTGCCAGCTTATCCCAGTACTGCATTGGCAGTCATTTCAGCAGCTTGATCGACCACAGGTCCATCCCATTGGTTGTCTTCTCGCCCATCTTCTTGGCCCTGCGCTGAAGCGCTGGGCCATCTAGGTGTCGCGCCTACATGGGACTTCTCCGCATGTGCTTTCGGTAGTGCTGCATGAATATTTCCACTAACGGTTCTGGCCTGTGCTCATACTTGAGGTTGACTAGGCGCCACGCCCCTCTGATGACTTTGTCCATGTCATCTATGTTCGCCGTGAGCTCTCCACCCGGCTGTTGTATCATTTGCACGTCCATGTGTATGTGTGTGTGTGTGTGTGTGTGTGATCTGTACTTTTAGAGTCGGATCCTTGTGCAGCGTTGGGCTGGACGCCTCATTCGGCTCAGGTCTGCTGAGGCCTCTTTGTGACATTGTTTCCCTCCCTTCTGCGGAATCGGAACCTCTGTAATTAGCTGGCTAGGTATCCAGAGTGTTTGCTCTCCCATGCCTCGTCAGGAAAAGCGGGCGGGCGACATCCTCCAGCCCCTGTGGGACAGGGGCTGGTGGGGACTGAGGGGGGGTGTTTTCGGCCTCCTGCGTTTGTGTGTGTGTGTGTGTGTGATCTGTACTTTTAGAGGTGGATCCTTGTGCAGCGTTGGGCTGGACGCCTCATTCGGCTCAGGTCTGCCGAGGCCTCTTTGTGATGTTGTTTCCCTCCCTTCTGCGGAATCAGAACCTCTGTATTCTGCTGGCTAGGTATCCAGAGTGTTTGCTCTCCCGTGCCTCGTCACGAAAAGCGGGCGGGCGACATCCTCGGCCACGGTCTCCTCCAGCCCCCGTGGAACTGGGGCTGGTGGGGACGGAGGGGGGGGTGTTTTCGGCCTCCTGCGTTTGGGGGCTGGAGGGGTGGGGGGTTGGTGTGGGGACCTCAGCAGACCCGTAGAGATACGTGCAGGCCCTTGCAGGCGTGGTCGTTTGTTGGGCAGTTGTGCATGTGCAGCAAGTGGGCGCTTCCGGCGCGCAGGCACTGGGGTGCACACTTTATGGTGTCCCCGCTGACAGCAGTGGCACACTCCCCTTTGCTTGAGTGTGCACCTCGGGCACGGTGGCAGGCCATGCAGTGGGCACAGTTGCAGTTGCGGTCTGCGTGCTATGTGGTCATCGGCGTGATGTCCCAGCGCACAGCATGCTTCAGCTGTGCGCCGAAGTCTCTTGCAGGTCGTGCATGCGTCAGCAGAGTGCTGGGCACACTTTGACGGATCAGCCGGCGGCGCCGGTGGTGGCGCCCTGTGTGTGTTTGCGCGCCTGCGTGTCCCGGTGTAGGGGCGCTGTGGGAGCTTCCCATCCCCCATCACAGGGAAGAAATCAACTGCAAAGGAGGAGCAGCCCCCCCCCCCCCCTTTGGCAAAAGTGGTCTGCTCCGAGGACGGAGCCAGCCCCAACTGCAGATTCCCCTGGAGTGCACGCTTTAGTCGATGCTCCTCCACTTCCTGCGCTGTTCTGCGTGGCCTATGTGTGTACGGGCGCAGTTTGTGTATTCTGTTGAGACCAACCTTGGTGGCCCACGTGCGCTCACAGTATGCCGCTAACTGCTGAACGTGCATGTTCATGGCACTACGGCAGGTGAAATAGGGGCGGCAGTTCAGGCCGCAGAGTGCCGGCCCCCCCAAAGGAACTAAAGAGCTGCAGCGTGTGACCACACGCGCTGGATGCAAATGGCCTTTGGTGACTAGGCGCTGCGCATTTGCCATTGCCAGTCGTAAGACCCGGCCTCTCTCCTGCAGTGAAAGGGTGGTGCCCTTAAATTTTGCTTGTGGAGCGTGTGGGAGGGTGCGTTGCGCAAATTCCTCAAAGTCCAGTGCGAGTTCCAAGAACGTTACTGTGCCTGGTTCAGGGGCCCAGTGCAGTTGTGTAACTATTTCACCCGCTGAGTCTATGACTCAAGCTAACAGCCGCTTTTGAGTTTGCGCATAATGCCCACTCCAGCGCAACATGCATTTCCGATTCACCTTTTGGTCATCTTCATTAAAACTGCCTCCCTAAGATGGGTACGGTGATTTCGGCCAATGGACACCTCAGAACATGGGGGGGTGCCCAGGTGCAGTCCTTGACCCCAACACCCCCTAAACATTTTGGCCCCTTGAAGGGGGTGGGGGGCAGACCTGTGGTTATAGCCGTGCGCGCACGGTTACGCACGCTTGCGCACATCGGGGCCGCACGGTTACGCACACTTGCGCCTGATTCCTTCGCACGGTTGCGCACGGTTGCCTTATTGGTGCTGGTATTTCTGTTTAAGGGTACTGTTTGTTTACCAAGATCCCCCGGTCATTTCCGGGATAACATTTGTACGTTAGCGCCCCACCAGGCCGAGCACCAGTCATTACAAATCCTTCAACGCATCCACCAACAAACGGCGATGTCCAGGGAGTATGTTCATGTCAGCCATGTCATCCGGAGTAAGAAGTCTCAAAGATTGTAATGTATCCCATCCATCACGGCGCAACCGAACTTCATAAACTGCCAATTACGGCTTATACTTCGCCAGCCACGATAAGAAGTCCCCCTCCTAGTCGCCAGTTTTGGTTTCCTCGGACAAATTTTGTTCCATACGGGGTACCGGTACGTCTGGCACATCACACTCATGCCTCAGCTGAAGGTCTGAGTGTCTACTCCTTTCTGGCAAGCATACCACACTACCCTGTGGCCCAAGCAACTTCTGACTTCCACACCCACAGTAGCGCCAAATACCCATCTTTTCATACCATAAATGCTGTCAAAATATTCCATTTGGTGCTGCATGCTTGCCTCTCCGCAGTGTGAATACCATGGGTCTGCTTCTGAGTTCGTTTTGTACAGCAGCTTTTGTTGGCCAAGAAGTGGACCGCAATAAAAAAACCCCACCCCTCCGGTGTTGTGCAACTAAACACCATCATCGGACGCGGCCGGCACCTAAGGGGCTCTCCGGTCAAAAATGTTTTCTTACAAGGTTGCGCACGGTTACGCACGGTTGCGCACATCGGGGCCGCACAGCTACGCACGCTTGCAACCATAACCTCTGCACGGCTGCGCACGCTTGCACCTCATTAGACCGCACGGCTATAGCCACAGGTTTGGTGGGGGGTGGGGGGGGGGGGTTGGGACCAAAAAAAAAAGCCCCTTTCAACTATCGTGGTATCCCAACAATATTCACACCCACGCACCAGCTGGGTCCAACAGTATTGTGGCCTGGTGACAAGTTTCACCCCACACCATCTGCTAACTCATGCCGGGGCTGAGCTTCGAGGGCATGATCTTCAATGAGCAACAAGCGACATTTGTCCCCATTTGTCCCCATGGCGGGGAATGATCGATGTGCCCACAAAATCAGAAGTGGCTGCACAAATCCTGCCTTCTTGGGGGCCTAGGGAAAATTCCGAGAAAAAACTGAGCATTTTGAGGATAAACACATGGGGGAACCGGTTCTCTCAGCCCCTTTAAAGGGGGGAATAAAAATTTTGCGCGCCCGCGGCACCATCCAATTTCTCCATATTGGCTTGTATGATGATCGGGACCTCTCAAACATTTTGGCCCCCAGAGGGGGAGGGGGTGTTGGGGTCAGGGCCTGCACGCCCCCCCCCCCCGTGCCTCAAAAAGCACTTCTTTTTTTTGGTACAGTTCGGTTGCTGCCCCTGTCTATTCAACATCCCAATCAGACCACCGTTTATTTTTTGTAGTTTTACAGACCAAATCCGTTCCATGAGACAGGGGTTGAATGAAATGGGAGGGCTTGTAAACATGCAGTGCACATGCAGCAAACTTTCGCAGAGACGCCTAGATTTCATGTGGGCACTTTCACAGCCAATTTGAAACGCAAAATTTCCCACACTAAATTGACTCACCTCAAACCCCCCCCCCCCCTATAGGCTTTGTGGAGGACCTTGCGGATGGTGGTCACATCTGATCAATGGTGGATCCATATGGCCGAGTGCACAAACAGTTCTCCTACGTTCTACACTGGCCCCACCTCAGTGCATCCCAGTCCTAGGCATCCTTTGCCTCTTGTGCCCACATTTGCCCATCCACTGTGACCGGTGTGTGTTGTGTGGCCACGTTCCGCTTCCGTGAAGTACTAAATGGGGCTCCCATTTGGGCATACAAGGAGCATGTGGTCAGGCATGGTTCCTTGTTGATGGGCCGTAACTTAGTGAGCCATAGCTGGGAGATCTTGCGTGGTGGGCTGCAGGGAATGAATTGCTTACGTAGCTTCCCTGCGCCTGGTGTAACACTGCAACTTCCCAACAACTTCTCTAGTGAATCGCTTTCCTTCGGCAAAAGGAATGGTATCCACGAAGGGAGAAAAGAAAGGTGAAGGAAACCCCAACCCCCCTCCCCAAGCCACCCAAGGCCCCAAATTGCATCCTCAACAGCACCTTACAACAGAATGAGAGGCACATGCACAATAAACACATCCGAAGTGAAATTATTCGAAATTCGCAGTTTTTCTCAATGTCTGAACGTAAGAAACAATACAATATAATTACGGCTCATCATCTTGCAAGTCAAACGAGTGATTAGCCATGCATTTATTGCACAAAAACAGATGGCTTTGGCAGCACTGTGAAGTCTCTTTGTGTGCACACAATTGGCATAAATACGTATCATCTGAGTCAGGCTCCAAAGGAGGTGCTTCCTCGTCGCAGGAAATGGAAGAAGGGAAATGCTCCCAAGCTCCGTAGGGCTGATACACCTTCTGCCAACGGAGCTGAAATTGAGTAAAGTGCAGAAGAATGCGTGTATTGGCGCTCTCTTGGGCTTCGGCTTGGATGTTGAGCGCCACGGTGACCTGCCCCGTGAGCGTGAACATCCCGACCGCTATGCCGACCGCGAAGGTGATGTCCGCTGCGCCGCCGAAGAGGGTACCGGCGGTCGACGCGGAGGGGGACCGTGCCGACTGTGGCTGTGACACCGACGTAGAGGGTGTATTCGGTCGCCGCGATGGGGGGGGATCGCACCGCTTATCTGGTGATGCGAGGAGCACGGGGGGGGGGCGTCTCCTCGCTTTTACACGCGACCCCCCCCCCCCCAGTAGAAGTGGGCCGAAGGCCCCGGGGGGGGGGGGGGGGGGGGGGGGGGGCATTGGATGGGGGGTTCGGGGAGGGGAAATGGGGGGGGGGGGAGGGAGGGGCGATGGGGGGGTTGGGAGGGTCAGTTGGGGGGGGTCTAGGTGGGGCGATTTGGGGTGGTGGGGGGGGGGCGGGGCGGGGGGGGGGCACAGGCTCCCCTTACCTCCCCTTGCCTATCTAACCATACCATCACCATAAACCTAACCCTAACCTTTGCAGCCAAGCCAGTTGGTTTGGCCATGCCCGCCATGTTAATTGGGTTGCACAAGATCCCCCAAATTTCGTTCATGGCTGCTTTTGCCACATCATTGCTCTCCATTTTGGACCCCAACACTCACTCTAACCCGAGCCTAGGGTGAGAGCTAGGGCTAGGGTTAGGGCTAGGGCTAGGGTTAGGGTCACTGAGCTGGTGGAACCAGTCTTGGTTTTATAACCCTTTTTAGGGTCTAGGGTGGACCTACCAGGTTTAGCAGCAGCAACAGCAAGCAGCAGCAAGCAGCAGCAAGCAGCAGCAAGCAGCAGCAAGCAGCAAGTAGCAAGCAGCACGCGCGAAATGGGGAAAAAATCAGAACTCCATCGTGGTGCTTCAGATTCGGCTGAAATTTTGGTGGATGATACCTATGGGTGTGAGGGACAACCACACAAAGTTTGAGCAAGAAACTCAACGGTGGCGGCCGGGATCGGGATTCGCAAGTGGCGGACCTCAGTTTCAAAAACTGCAGTTTAAAGCCAAAAACAGCCATTTTTGGGCCAAAAAATCCCTGTAACACTTTCAAAACGGCCAATCGAAGGGAAACGGTGGGTACACTTCACGTGCGGCTTGACTTCCCCGTGTCAACGAGCTCTTTGCCGCCCTCTAACTACATGATATGTCCCGAAAACAGCCCAAAAAGGCCCCCAGAAGCTCCAAATGCCGACAGCCACAAACCAAGAATAGGCCATATTTTTGGCTACATGGCTCAAAATGCGGTTCCGAGGGCACCTACTCCACCTGCAACCCCCCACTTTTTGTGGTTTCCACCCCTCAGAATTGCCCAAACGGACGCCTAGACCCCAATACCTAGGCCCACTAGGCCGCGGCAAGCTGCAAGCTCAAGCCCAAACAGGTGGGTGCCCAAATGGGTCAACAGGGTCCAGTTGGGGCAAAAAGATGACTTTTCTCAAAAATGATCCTAG
Organism: Eutreptiella sp. 'Long Island Sound 2002'; assembly: GCA_964036045.1. Lineage (NCBI taxonomy): Eukaryota > Euglenozoa > Euglenophyceae > Eutreptiales > Eutreptiaceae > Eutreptiella > Eutreptiella sp. 'Long Island Sound 2002'. The sequence goes on along the minus strand of OZ038382.1, from coordinate 5,990,013 downwards.
ACCATGTGCGACGCTAAAACAAGTGTTTTTGGACCGTTTTGAGCTTGTGGTGGCCCATTTTGGTCCTCCGAAAATCCCAAAATGCCTTGAAAATGGGCTGTTTTGGGACCAAAAATGGGTCAAAAATGGGTCAAAAACGCATTTTTCCAAACCTCATCCTGGACCATTTGGGGTGCACAAACGGGTAAAATGAGCCCATTTTGAGCCCATTTTGGGGCATTTTGGCCCTCAAAAGTTCAAAAAGCCTTGAAAGTGGGCCTCGTGGTGATGGGGTTCACTTGCAAGCTGATTTCACTTTGTCAAGAGCCATCAATGTGTGAATCATTCTTGATATCCCTCACCAGTCATAGCTGATGTTCCCTCCCCCACCAGCTCGGTCCCAATATTCAGTCTTGATTAGGGTCAAGGGTAAGGTTTGGGGGTAGGGTTAGGAGTAGGCTGAGGGTTGGGGTGGGCATTAGAGTCAAGGTTGGGTTCAAGGATAGTGTTGGGGTGCAAAGTGGACAAAATGGGCAAGGGGAATGAAAAAAACATTTTCGGGCGCCTTTGGCGCCAACATATGTATGGCCAGTAGCTGTTGGCCCTTGGCAACTAAGTGGGCCCGGAGGGCAGGGAGGGGGGGGGTCGCGTACAAGAACCGAGGAGACGTCCCCCCCGTGGCGAGGAGACTGAGGGCAAGCTACCTAGGAGAGGGTGGTGGTGAAGGGGACCGCACGCGGCCGTCCCTTTCCATTGATGTGGACATGAAGGTCTGAGAGACAGCAGAGTAATGGAGGCCCCCGAACAAGGTACCCGAATGTATCACCATAGCACCGAATCGGGTACCCTTTGAGAGTGACATGCACAACAACACACACAAATGCAACACAAATGAGGGCTAGGCATGCAAGGAACTCATATAAATGCACAACAAGGCTAATTGTCATTGGTACTAAACAGTGCTATGTAGGTTGGGTATGTTCTTGTACAAACTTTGTGCACAGCGCGCAAAACGCCCCCAACACAAGACATGCAGCCACAAGGGTATATGAACCACAAAATGAGCCGGAAACTGCTTGTTGAGATGCATGTTCAGTTCTAGTGAGAGACAGGCTCCGTGCGCCACTTTTTCTGGTCCGAGTATTTGACTCTGAAGAGCTGCACATGCTCAGCAGGAGCCACAGACATGGGTGCTCCAGATGCAGGCTTGGCTGCCACCTGGCAGCAGGTTTGGCTGCACTCTTAATTGAGGGTTTGGCACAGGGTTTGGAAGCTTTGGGAGCAGGCTTGGCATCACGCTTGGCAAGGGGCCCCAGCCCCTGTGGCAAGCAGGTTGCCTCAGGAAGATTGCGCGCGAAATACAAGTTTCCATTGGTAAAAACATTTGCCAGTCCCCATACACCACACACACTCTTTGCCCACACAATCTCAGTGTCTGATGAACTGTCACGGTCTTCTTCAACACCACTTGGGAGGCCACTTTCAACAGATGTCAGCGATGAAACATCAGAATCTGTGGCATCCTGTGAGGCATCTGTGGCATCCTGTGAGGCATCTGTGGCATCCTGTGAGGCATCAGACGTTGACCCTTACCCTGACCCTGAAGTACCTGTCCCAACACGATCACCTTCCGATGAACCAGAGATGGTGACGGAGGATTGGAAGGAGGCTTAAATCTGAAGCACACAGCAATTCACCAACAGTACACCTTGTCCAGCCAGCAAACGCACAGGAGAAGCTCAATATCAAACCTTCTGAGCAAATTTGCAAAACGGAAAGTGATGGTCCCCTCGCCCCCCCCCCCCCCGGTTACTATGCAAGGGCGGTTACTATACAAAGGGGGGGGGGTACAACCAACACAGGCAAGCACGACGACTGGCCACTGGTCGAAGAGTGAATCTCGTCAGGCCGCTTGCACAGTCAAGAAGGCATAGAAGTGTGACCATGCTACGACTAACCGCCCCCCAATTAACCCCCCCCCAGGTTATCCCCCACCCCTCCAGGGCCCCAAAAATGCCAGATCATAAAACCATCCCCCTTGTGGACCCCAGAAATTCCAGATCGATAAACAACCTGGGGGGTTTCACTGGTGTGTGTGGGGGGGGGGGGGGGGGTTGCGGGTTAGGCGTCTTTCTACTCTTTCTAAAGCACAGGTACTATGGCGCGCGTGTCGGGATGTACCTCCCCAGTGCAAGGACCCTCGGTGCGCGTAATGAAATGCCAAATCGGAATTCAGCACTTGTAGTGTACGCCAGTCACCAGCACCCAGCCAGTTGTTTAGTCGCTCCCAGTGAGCATCCTGGAGACACGGTTGGTGGTGGCAAGTGAGGCATGTACTGTGCTGCCGAGAAACCGCTCCCAGTGAGCATCTGCCAATGCCCCGACTGCTGGACTGTGCACCTTCAAGGAAATATCCACTATGCTTGCGGCACTGCGTGCACACTGACCAGAATTGGGTCTCACTCTGGTGAGTCGAAATTCTGATAATGACACACATAAAGATCAAGCAACATTTGTGCTGCCCATCTCAAGCTTCGGGCAGATGAGCATTGGTCTTGCACGTGTGAGCAGGGCTCCTTTTAGGGGGGGGGGGTCGGTGGGTCTAGAGGGGGGGGGGGGGGGTGGGCCACCCCCCCTCCCCGGGGGTGCCGAATTTTCAGGGGTGCCGAAATGAATTTTTGGTGAAATCGTGAGACCCCACATGAAAAAACAGATCGCATCCCATGTGTGATGGCCAAAACTGGCCAATGCAGGAATTAAACGCAGGGCGCTGTCTCCTGAATGCAGGTGGTAAACCACTGGACCAACTGCTGTCACTGCTGCACTATGATCAAGCACTGTGTATAGCCTGACGTTCGACCTGCCACTGTCACTGTCAACCAACAAAACTGCGATTGTCCCTGCCGCATCGTGTCCATTTTCTGTGAACCATGGAAGGGAAGTGTCAGGCAGGTAGTACAGGGACCCAAATACAACAAACAAACAGAGGTAACAACGGCAGACCAAGGAATGCACGACAGAGTACAAGGACGGCGACTACAGGGATCAATTACGCCGAAAGCGCCGAAGCAAAATTTTGGCCCAATCTTTTTCCAAGGGGGGTGGGGGGTGTGGGTGGGTGGGTCTGGGGGGGGGGGGTGGGTGGGTGGTGTGGGACCCAGGACCCCCCCCCCCCCTCCCCGGGGGTGCCGAGTTGTTAAAAGGAGCCCTGTGTGTGAGGCTCCATACAGAAAATGGGGTGACACCAAACCTCCTCCACCCTCCTACAAGTCTTACGCGCACAGCCCATACAGCTGACACCCCTAAATATTCATCGTATCTTGCAATAATCAGCAGGAACGTGCTTTCTAGCCATCTATTTCTTGAAAATGCCCTACTTTTGGCACTGCGCGCCCACTGCACAGACTGCGCCCCCTCAATTCTTGTTTCCTTGCTCTACATATCTGTTGAGCACAAGATATCATGTCCAATCCATGACTCCAATAAACCTAAAAGTGATAGAGAAACACATTCAGTGGATCATTTCAAATATGTTTCACACCCTTTTGTGCACCCATGTGAAACGCCAATCAACAAAGCTGCATCATGTCACAGCTCAGGCACACTTATTCCCGTTGAAGATCCATCTGCTGGACAATAAAACTCGAATGCAGTTCCCAGATTCTCGAGGATATCAGGGGCAGTAGTTGCCCGCTTCTTGACTTCGAAGGTCAGTACGGATGCTTTCTTGACAATCACTGCAGCAGACCTGGCAGACCACATCAGAGGCCCACCTTTCGTCCATTCCCGAGTTGCGTTGCGGTTGTACTCATAAGCCCAACCAGCAATCACCCCAATACTGCCCGCCAGAAGGTCGCCCACGCCTCCACAGCGTTTCGGTGATCCTTCAACGGAGCACCCCATCACATTGTTTCCATCGGAGATCAAATCAGTCAGCCCCTTCTTGCATATTGTTACGCCTCCCAAAGCCTTGCACAAGTGCTTCAACTCCTCCTCCGGCGTTCGGGCATCCAACTCTACGCCACACACACTAGCCTTCAGGCGGTTGAACTCGCTGATGTTTGGGGTCAAGATCACATTTGGGTTATCTTTCACAACTTCTGGTCTCTGGTTGATCAACCAGAGGCCGTCAGCGTCGATTACCACAGGCAGGTCATACTCCCGCACTTTGGACAAAATCCTCGCCACAGCCTCCAAGACTGACTCATCCCGGCCCAATCCTGGCCCAATGACGAGTGCTGTCAGCCGCGGCAGAAACCTCTCCACCGTGGCAACCATTGCGGCGACGCCGGTGTCCCTGCCATCAGGCCACTTTGCGGAGTACACAGGGGTGACCATCAACTCGGGACTGTAACTCTTGATGGGGTTGGCTGCCTCCTCGGCAGTGAAGAGATACAGCAAGTCACAACCAACAAGGACGGCCGATTTGCCTGCATAATAAGGGGCTCCGGTGTAATCTTTCGAGCCCCCTAACACCCCAACACGGCCTGCATCACCCTTCTTGCTTAATCCATCCAATGGAGGGGCCACTAGAGAGAGGAAAGATCTTGCGGCTCGTTCGTCATCATGCATGAGATTAGTCATCTCGGAGAAGAATTTCGGATGTGGCAAATTCCTCGGGCTCTTGCGCAGAAGGAGACGTCGTGCGCATAAACACATTCACTGACAAGAAAAATAGACAATCAGAAAGTGTAGTAGCCTCGGTAGTAGTAGACTTCCTAGTAGCCTTGGTCTTGACTGTACGCTCTTACCACACCCTGGTTGTCGAGGACAATTTCATCCCCCGTGTTGGCCAGGTCCATGGTGATGCCATGGTCTCCGCCTGGGATACCTGTTGTGGCCCGGAGATCTAAAGCTGCCTGGTATGTGCCGTTGGTTATGCCCCCTCCTTCCTCATAAATCGCTAACAACTGGGCACTTTAAGTCATTATGCATTTGCCAATCGACAGCCTCCAAAATGAAGGTCTGGCCCACTGTGTGACACATCGTGGTTCATCTGGGTGTTGTAGACTGTCGTAAGATAGCCTTGCGAGCTTTGCGGGCACTTTTGTAGGCCACGAATTGGGTGATCGGGCTTTCAATTGCGGGGGGGGGGCATGAGGCAACGGAAACTGGGCTCGCATACGCCCCCGTGTCACAGGCGCATGGTCATAACCACATTGTTCAGTGTGTTTCTTGCTGCACTGCAGCGCAGACCAGTTCTGTACCACACCAGGTGGTTGCTGACTGTACTTTGGCTTTGGTCCTCTGGACACTGAGGTCAGCTTGCACCCACCACCCTCCCACAGTGCCGGTTAGTCTCTAACCCTTGCCCTGCAGGTCGTGCCTCTGTCAAGCACTTGCTCTCTGGCACGTGAGGACGTGTCGTACCCGAACCTCGGGGGCGCAATGGCGCCTTTGGTGGCGCAAAGGCGTCTCAACATTTCAACAAAAGCTCCGGCTGCCGGACACCTCAACAGTTCATTGCTGTACTGTGTGTGGCGTGTACCTTTTCAGCCCCACACCATGCGTGCACAAGCCGCCCACATTTTCATGTCCACTCGCATTCAACGCCCTCTCATGGGCCGCATTCTCGCGGCCCTTGCCATGCTTCGGCTTTCCAACACGTAATGACGTGTCGCGCCTGTGCTCCAGGGGCGCAATGGCGCCCTGTTATTTCACCATTGTACTGCTCTGTGCTGCCTTGGCGTCCCATACACCCTGGTCAGCTCGAACCCACCACCCTCCCTTTGCGCCGGTTAGCCCCCGACTCTTGCTCTGTGGGTCTCTCTCCCACTCTCTCCCTCTCTTTCTCTCCTGCTCTCTCCCCTGCGCCCCACCCTCTCTCTCTCTCCTCTCCGTTCCTTTCCCACTGCGTCCCACTCTCTCTCTCTCTCTCTCTCTCTCTCTCTCTCTCTCTCTCTCTCTCTCTCTCTCTCTCTCTCTCTCTCTCTCTCTCTCTCTCTCTCTCTCTCTCTCTCTCTCGCATAAAAGGGGTTTTCGGGACGTTCGGTGTATCACTATCCCCCCCGGGGTTCGAACCATCCTCCGCAGGACAGAAGAGGTGCGGTTAATCCACTGGGCTACGACGATTGGGTATCTGCACCATTGCTCCAATGTGTCCCCCTGCGTGTCACCCCCTGTCATGCATATCTCCTTTCGCATGGGGGTGTGCTCAGCAGCGTGTAGAGGAACCGGACAGCGTCCCCGGGTACCGGGTCCGCCTGCCTGAAGAGCGTTCTTTGGAACAGCCTCAAGAGGTCTGCTCGGCCCGCCAGCCACACATGCATGCAGTCTCCAGTTCTGCTCACTGAGGAGGGCACCGCTCTGTGTCCCTCTGCCGTCGGACAGTGGAGGATCGCCTCCCACTGGAACGGGTGCCACTTGCCTGCACTTTTGGGTCGCCACTGGACCTGCATGTTCGCCAGAGCCTGAGTCTTCAGGGTCCAGTTGATCTGGACCATCACCGAGTAGAGCTCCTGATTGCTCATCAGCAATGGTTCCCCATGATTGTCCACAATCTCACAGTGCATCCTGGTGCTGTGTGGTTGGTCCAGTCGGAGCCAGATCTGCTGATTGCGGGCCCAGGCCATTGTGGTCAGCTCTGCTTCGACTGCTCGCAGTCCTTCATTTGCAATGGCGTCTAGCTGGCTCAGTGCTTGCACCTTGAAACGCTGGCGTTCTTGCTGAGGCTTGACCTTCTTTGGGGCTGGCTGGATGTGTGTGTAAGGGCCATGCCGTTGCTGACGTGGTCCTTTCTCCTGCCATGTCCTTCCCGGCGGCATTACGCCCGGATGCTCTCCCGCGACAGGACGCGGGGTTCAGCTGCTTTGTGGTCGCTTCTGTGTGCTGCTGCTCGCCGCGTCAAGACGCGGCTCTTGTGTCGAAAAACTTTGCGTCAGAACGTAGATTTCAGACATGCATGCATTGTTGAGCTTAAAAACTGTGAGATATCCGCACCAGAATGCAGGGGCTACAGGTTCTGTCATTACCGACCCTGTCCTGGGTTCCTGCTTTTCCTGAGCTTTCGCTTTTTGCGCTGCCGCCTGGTGTCGCTCACTTCTGTGCTGAAGGACAGTGTGTCCGCTGCAGACAGTGTGTCCGCTGCAGACAGCTCATTCAACAACTCTCCCTGGTGTGTGTGTCCTGTCCTTATGTCCTCGCTTTCTGAACTGCTTGAGGTGTATGGTCCCATTCCACGTGGCGCTGGTTCCCCGGATGCTTCCCCTGTCAGTTCATCACTATCCATGGGTACCATACCCAAGGATGACTAGAGTGCCTTGGTGTCCTCTGAATCTGATCCAGACCCTCCCTTCAAGCCTACCGTGGATTCCGACCCTGATGATGAGTGTGGTGCAACATGCTGAGACCACAGCGGGCTCGAACACATGCCTTCCATCGCCAGTCCATTCGCCACCTCATTCCCCTGTACGTTGACATGGGCCGGGACATGCTCCCACCTGACTTCTCTTCCCGGCGTCGCCATTTCCTGGAGCAGCATTTCCCAGACGGGGACGTGGACCTGCAGCTTACCAGACGTGGTTGTCCATCCCTTTGACTTCCAGTGCTGGGCCCTGCCATTCGCTCCCAGCTGCAGGTACTGTGAGTCGGTGAGGATTGCCAGTTTTGGCACCCAGAACCCCTGTAGGGCTTCCAGGGCTGCCCAAAGCTCCGCTCCGTTATTTGTTTGCCCGTGGCGTGTTGGTACGTAGCCGCAGAAGCGCACCACCGGTCCTTGCTCATCTTCCGCTGCGAATACGCCAAAGCCCCCGGCCCTGCGCATGTCCTTGTGGCTCAGCCGTTTTGACGACCCGTCCGTGTACACAATCCTGTAACCCTTTGCTACCAGTTCTGCAATCAGATCTTGCACTCCTTGTAGCACTCCCGGGCCTGCCTGCCTCGGGCGCTTCGGGCGTGATTCCGTTTCCCTATGCCAACTGAGCTTCAGCTCCGCCGTCCGGACCATGCCGAGCTGGATATATGGGAGGTTGTCTTTGGATGGTGTGAACCCGATGGTTGTCGCCCACGCATAGAAGGTCTCCACTGCCTTGTCGGGATACTTGTGAGGCTCCCCCAAAAGGTTGACGAACGGAGCCGCTGCCTGGTGCATGAGAAACAGCTCTGGCTCCGGCAGTGCCAGTCCCCCGTGCGTTCTTGGCCGTGAGAGGATTGGCAGAGTGATTCCCCAGCTGTTGGTACCCATGGTCACGTGGTACACCAACTTCAGCTGTCTGACCACTGAGATTGGGGCATAGTATGCCTTGGATACCCAGGCCACAACCGGTAGGATCCATGATGTCAGCATGAATGCACGTTCGTCCATCGACAACTGCAGCGTGGATACCACCCGTGCGCGACGAAAGGCCTCTTGCAGTGCTGGTGCAAAAGCCTGCTCTATTGTCAGCCCCCATCCTTGGTCATCCTGTTGGTGCCGTATATTCCCGAAGCGTACACCCAGATACTTGACGAAGTTTTTGACGTCCACCCCAATGTCCCGAAAGCACCTCGCCCACTCCATTCCCCCACAGTTGCGAACTATCGCCGCCGTTTTGCTCAGGTTGACCTTCAGCCCAGAAAATTGTCCAAAACAAGACACCACTTCCCATACCCTCCTCAGCAGCTGTGGGTTGGCACGTCCATCCAAGAAAATGATGAGGTCGTCCGCATACATCATGATAGTCAGCCCTGGACCCAGGTCTGGTAGTGGGAAAATCACAAAGGATGCCTGCCACCAGGGAGAACAGTGCCGGGGAGAGTGGGTCTCCCTAGCGCGTGCCTGCACGCGGGTGGTGATAGACACCTGGAACGTATCCCTTACCAACCGAGTACAGATACGGTGCACGTAAAAGATGCAGTATCAGCCGGATGTACAGGAACGGTATGCACATCAGACCCAGTGCCGCCGACACCATCTCGTGAGACATCGTGGGGAACGCATTTCTGAAGTCCACTGACAACGCCGCTCCTTCACGTAAGCCATCCCAGAGTGCTCGTGACCCGTAGACATGCTGGAGGATACTTCTGTGGCGAAGGAAACCCGTTTGATGTGATGGGATGCAGTGGAGAAGTACGTCCTCTAACTGGATCAGGAGAATGTTGGTGAGCCACTTCTGCCATGTCGTTTGCAGTGCAATTGGTCGGAGAGAATCTGGCGTTTGCATTGCCTTTGTCTTGGGGATCATTGTCACCACTCCCGAGGTCCATGTCTCCGGCATTGTACCCGCGTCGAGGAAGCGTTTCAGTGACTCATACATTTGCGGTTCGAAAATTTCCGAGAACCTCTTGAAGAATTTTGCCGAGAAACCATCCAATCCAGGGGAGCTGTTGCTGTTCAACCTCTTAAGACCTTCGTGTACTATGTCCAGGGAAAGCTGCTTGAACAGGAGTCGACCTGCCTTGCGCAGCTGCTGCTCCACTCCTAACGCTTTCAGATAGGCCACACATTCTTCCTCCGTGGCTCCTGTTGGGGTGGACACTTGATCCCAATGTTCCACCAGCTCTTTTGCCACCGCCTTTGCTCCGCGCACTGCCGTGCCTGCCCGGGACACCAGCTGCTGAAGTTTCTTTCGCTCCTGCAGCTCCCGCATTAGCCGGTACAACTCGTTTCTTCGCGTTCTCAGATCCCCTGAGGTTTCCCCCGACGTGATCACCCCCTTGAGCTTGGAGAGTGTTTCCATGCCCGTTCTGTCACGCTGTGCCTTTTCATATACCCCAACCAGGAGAGTGTAAGCCGTTGCCGCTTCTGTCGCTGCAATTCCCAGTGACGAAAGAAATTGATAGACCGCCGGTGTGACGGAGTCCCTTGTGGAGCCATGTAGGAGCCGTAGGGCTTGTAGTTCAACCGATTGCTTTTTGTTTTTGTGCTCCCTTTGGTAGCTGACCGCCTTCTTTTGGATGCAGCCCAGTGCATCTTCCCACCATTGATCTCCCGTCGAGGTGATAGACTTGAGAGAGGTCTCCAGATCTTCCATTGCCTCAGAGTCTTGGAGGATGGCCTCCGGGCAGAAGAATCTAGGAACTGTGTCCTCGGTTTCGAAGGATGGGGGTGTGAATTCAGCCAGGATTGCCTTGTGGTCCGAGTTGGCAGCAAACATGGGGTACACGCTGGTCGCCAAGCTCAACAAGTTTGGCGTCGTGTGTATGCGGTCAATACGGCGTAATCTCTGGGGATCGAGCCGCTCTCCTTCTCGAGGATAGCCGTATGTGAAGCCCGTCGGGCACGATGATTCTTTGTCCTTGATGTCCGTCAGAGTTGGACAATGGATGTCCACCCAAACGTCTTGCAGACCCGCTTTTGCTAAAGTTGTCACCTCCTGTTCTCGGGCACGTAAAGACGTGTCATGGTCAAACTCTGGGGGCGCAAAGGCGTCCCTGTGTTTTACCACTAAACTATTGTGATCAGCACATAAAATCAGGTTCGGTCCATGTAACTCCTTGGCGATGTCCTTCCATTGCGACTGTCGTCGCGTGTGCTTGTGATGGAGGTGGGCCACCACTAAAGTGATCTCCAGTGGACCACTTGACAGTGAGGCTTTCAGCGCCCTGGGAGACAGGAACTTCATTGATTGTAATGTCCACTTGGATGTTTTCCACGCCAGTGCCACTCCCCCCCGTCCTTCTTCATGAAGTGGTCCGTCCAGGCCATACCCGTACTTTGATAAGCACTGCATGCCCGCTTGACGATCCTCCACCGTGACGAAGTGGGGCTCTTGGATGGCGAAGAAGTCCACCTCCAGGGACCGCAGCAGTGACCCTAGGGCCACTATGCGCTTTTGCTTACGCTTTCTCATGGTTATTTTCGTTTGAAACCCATTGATATTTTGGGACAGTACTCTGAGCGTGCTGCTCAGAGGGATGCTTGATGCAGACGTCATCGTGCTGCTCCATTGGACGACGAAGCCTCATCCTCCTTCAAGTCCCGCTTGCGCTTGAGGGAGCTGATGACCTTGTCGACTTGGTCGTCCAACTCCATGGCCTTGGCCATTTCACCCGCCGTGATTAGGCCTTGCCTGCGTGTCTTTGCGTCATCTGTGCTCCTGGGCCGGTCCGTGATGCGTCTTTTCCGCGCCTCATAATCCGCCTCGGAGATCACAAACATTGGAGGCATTCCAGAGTCCAACAAGTAGACTTTTCCAATCAGCTGTGTCACACTTTCCCCGGTCAGTCGCCGTGCGCATCTCCCCAACACTCCACCTGACACGGTCTGCGATGTACCGGCACTGTACCGAAGGAGCAAGAGCCTCAGTCAGATCCGAGAGATACCACCAGGGTGCCACATCCAATATGTACACTGTGCCCACCAGTTCCTTCTTCCACGTCGAAGGGACCGTGGGCTTGGAGATGATGTCTCTGTCGAGGAACTGTCCTGTCTTCAGGTCCTTGAAGACAGCCCCGATGGCAGCCACCAGTTCACGGTACCTTGTCTTCAACAGCGAGTGCCCAGATTCTGTGAGACCCAGCAGTAGCTTACTGGGACCCAGTACGTGGATTTTCACTGGCGACTGCGCCTGCAAGACGCCCGGGATTGTCCAAAATATTGCGAGAACTGAGGCATACAGCATGGGCGACCATGTTTCCTTGTGTGTCTTCTTTATCCATACCTCATAGACAGCAGACATGTTGGTCAGGTTGGCCCCACGATACCATTCCACTGGCTGGATCTGGAACCTTGGCTTGGATCCGAATTGTGACACCATGGTATTCACTTGTTCCTCATTTAGTTCCGTGAAGAACAGCTTCGAGTTCCGTGGGTCTGTTCCCGGAAGGAGATGGACTTCATCAGAGTTCAAACCAATAGACCCCAGCAGCCCGTTGATTAGGTCATTGTGGACCTTGATGGCGTACTGATTATCCCGCACATGTGGCTCGTGGAACACCACCTTGTCACCCTCTGCCCCAGGTGTCATAAGCCGCAGGAGCTTGTACGTTGGGGGCGGTGATAGGTTCCTGGAATCTCTTGTGCTGCTTGCAATCCAGACATCAAATCGACCATGTGTGCGTATGTGCATGAGGGACCTGTCCGCCATTTGCAGCTTGTCGCAACCGAAAGGCAAATTAGAGTTGAGAGCGAGTGCCCGATTGAGAAACGATGGCTTGTCATCATCATCGCTGACAGGTTCAAGCAGGATAGCAACAAAGCGGCCCAGCATGGGCAAATCAGCAAGCAGTCTCTTAATTGCATTTTGGATTTTGTCATATCAGTCATTTCCCCAACGAGCACTACGTTGGGGCGACTGCCGTAAAGGACGGCAGCTAGTTTTTCGGACGAGTCGTAGTCCTTGAAGAGGTCGTACGACAGGGAGGCATCCTCTGGAACTCCACTCTTCAGCACCACTTCGTCCTGGATGATGTAATCTGCGTCATCGATGGCGGCCAAACACGCCAGTTGACCGGCGTCGGCAGGAACGATGACCTCCTCGCCTGGCGTGGCCAGACGGGCCTGGGTGTCCCGGACACTCATGCAGTCAGGGGACAGGGAGGTGACGTCGGCGGCAGTTTGTCAAGGCCCAGCGGCCCGGGCAAGCATGGACAAAAAGACACCGAAAAAAAATAGACACTCAGAAAGTGCGGGGGGGGGGGGGGGGGTAGATAGAGCCCCTTGGCTAGACCCAAAAGGGCTCAATTGACGGAAACCCCCAAAACCAACCTTGGGACCTTCGTGGTTCGAATGGCGGTGGTGTTTGTGTTTCAGGACAGTTGGTCTTTGATCAATTCTGGCTACGCATGTGTGTAGCGCCCCACCAAGGCCTTCCCTAAGAACCACATGACGAAGAGCTACATTCAAAGTCTGAGTCAGAGTCAGAGTGAGAGTTAGAGGTAGAGTCGGAGGAAGAGCTCGAGTGTGAGTTGGAGCTTGAGTCGGAGTTAGAGTTGGAGGTAGAATTGGAGGTAGCAAATGCCTCCGTTGCAGCCCTTGAAGGCACATAGTTAGGGTCAAACAAATGGATACGAATCGGCGTGATTGTACACCCGTTGCATGAGCTCAGCCTTAGAGCCGGAGGCACTCAAGTCCAATAAGTCAGCAACTGCTTCACATTTGAAACAATGCATTGCCCATTCACACCCAAACAATCAGGTGCTTGCCAGAGCAAACGTTCCACCTCACCCTTCACTCCAGGGGTAACCATACCATAGCGGGGTTTGAGGTGCTGCTCGGCTTTTGCGAATTTCTGCCAGTGGTGGCGAGCAAACCAATCGTGCACAACACGCACACTTGCAGCATCACCAATGCCAAAGGCAGCCACCGGAACAGCACGAATCTCTTTTGCCTTTGGTTAGTTGTTTGTTCCCACAACCGTTTGCACAATACAAAAGGGGGTGCAACCTTGCAAATCCTCTGCACACTTTTTCCTCAACATTTGCTTATTTGTTAACAACCTCACACTAGGTTGGATAATGGGATCATCCCCAAAACTAGGGACGCCTTGCAACTGCAACTCTGTACAACACTTGAAAAAAGGGGGGGGGGCGGATAGTCATTTGGTGTGCACAACCGACCCATTATCAACGTTGCCCAACAAGCGTTCCTACGAAGTTGGAAATCAGAGTGCATATCCCAACAACCATGATATTGCTTGTATCGCAACGCACAAACAATGCGGGGCCAGCCCCCAAAGGGATGTCTTCCTCTTTCCCATCAAGTGCTAGTCTACACATAAGACGGAACTCATGATCATAAATGTGTGACCGGCAACGCAGGGGTGAGACACCAAGCTGCGAATATTTTGCTTTGCACAGTGGCCTCCCGCAATTGAAGCAACAGGAACGAATTGAAAATGCTGCCAACGGGAAGGCAATGCTTCTCGGGAGGGGGGGTCCTCTGCCAGCAACACGGCCCCACGTCACGGGGGGTGGGGGCGACCCCTCGGTTCTGGACGCCAACTACCCCCCCCCAACTAACTGTTGGCCGGAGGCCCCCGGGGGGGGAGGGGGGGCACAAGCTCCCCTTACCTCCCCTTGCCCTCAATCTAACCATACCATCACCATAAACCTAACCCTAACCTTTGCAGCCAGCTAGTTTGGCCATGCCCGCCATGTTAATTGGGCTGCACAAGATCCCCCAAATTTCGTTCATGGCTGCTTTTGCCACATCATTGCTCCATTTTGGACCCCAACACTCACTCTGACCCTACCTAGGGTTAGGGCTAGGATTAGGGTCACCGAGCTGGTGGAACCAGTCTTGGTTTTATAACCCTTTTTAGTGTCTAGGGTGGACCTACCAGGTTTAGCAGCAAGCAAGCAAGCAGCACGCGCGAAATGGGGAAAAATCAGAACTCCATCGTGGTGCTTCAGATTCGGCTGAAATTTTGGTGGATGATACCTATGGGTGTGAAGTACAGTCACACAAAGTTTGAGCAAGAAACTCAACGGTGGCGGCCGGGATCGGGATTCGCAAGTGGCGGACCTCAGTCTCAAAAACTGCAGTTTAAAGCCAAAAACAGCCATTTTTGGGCCAAAAAATCCCTGTAACACTTTCAAAACGGCCAATCGAAGGGAAACGGTGGGTACACTTCACGTGCGGCTTGACTTCCCCGTGTCAACGAGCTCTTTGCCGCCCTCTAACTACATGATATGTCCCGAAAACAGCCCAAAAAGGCCCCCAGAAGCTCCAAATGCCGACAGCCACAAACCAAGAATAGGCGATATCTTTGGCAACATGGCTCAAAATGCGATTCTGAGGGCACCTACTCCACCCGCAACCCCCCACTTTTTGTGGTTTCCACCCCTCAGAATTGCCCAAACGGACGCCTAGACCCCAATACCTAGGCCCACTAGGCCGCGGCAAGCTGCAAGCTCAAGCCCAAACAGGTGGGTGCCCAAATGGGTCAACAGGGTCAAGTTGGGGCAAAAAGATGATTTTTCGCAAAAATGATCCTAGACCATGTGCGACGCTAAAACAAGTGTTTTTGGACCGTTTTGAGCTTGTGGTGGCCCATTTTGGTCCTCCGAAAATCCCAAAATGCCTGTTTTGGGACCAAAAATGGGTCAAAAACGCATTTTTCCAAACCTCATCCTAGACCATTTGGGGTGCACAAACGGGTGGAATGAGCCCATTTTGAGCCCATTTTGGGGCATTTTGGCGCCTCAGAAGTCCAAAAAGCCTTGAAAGTGGGCCTCGTGGTGATGGGGTTCACGTAAGTTGATTTTACTTTGTCAAGAGCCATCAATGTGTGAATCATTCTTGATATCCCTCACCAGTCATAGTTGATGTTCCCTCCCCCACCAGCTCGGTCCCAATATTCCGTCTTGATTAGGTGTAGGTGTAGGGTTAGGAGTAGGCTGAGGGTTGGGGGTGGGTGTTAGAGTCAAGGTTGGGTTTAAGGATAATGTTGGGGTGCAAAATGGACAAAATTTTCCTTAGGGCACCTTTTGTGTTCATGCAGCGTTGGGCGCCTTTGGCGCCCATGGACGCCTGAGGGCGACACCTTTGGCAACTAACTGTTGGCCGGAGGCCCCTAGGGGGGGGGGGTAGTTGGTGTCCTAGGAGCCGTGGAGTCGCCCCCCCCCCCCCCCCCGGGGCTCACGTAGCAAGGCCGTTTGCATTGCACCAGTCTCAGCGGTGTTTAGCCGCTTCGCCTCGTTCCATGATGACATCCGGCACAACCAACATAGTGAAGGTGCACTCGCGGTCCGGATGATCGAGGGTGAGAGCCAACAGCACCTCCCCACTGTGGGGATTGTGATCTCACCCCCCATCACTAATGCTTCCACCCCCCGACACACCAAAAATGTTCGCATTCCTCACTAGCCAACACCCAGTGCAAATCGTTTAGGGCTTGGATAGGCGTGCCGTGCCGTTCTACACAACACGTGTCACTGTGCACAACAACTTTGCCACTGGTTGGTCATATTTCTGAGGAATAATAGGCACAGGTGCTTTGGCAGTAGGTGGGGAAAAAAGCATTGAATTCGTCACACACTTCATCATGCCCGTAATAGGGCTAGAGTCGGAGCATGGGGCGGTTTTGAACTGCTCTTTGTGGACAACTACAGGCCGCTTTTGGAACATACCACCGGTGAGCTCCCAAGCGGCATGATCGTCCGTGTGGACCACCATCCCCCCTCGGTCAATTGTGCACTCAATTGCACGTATCCAGCTTGGTATTCACCATACCCTCCTCACATTCTATTGCCTTCGGCAGCACACCTCAAAGAGAGGCTGACAGTCAGCCACGCAGTCAGTTAGTGAGGCAAGCAGTCAATCAGACAATCATTCGGGCAAGCAGGCAGGCAGGCAGGCAGAAACACACAAGTTGGGGGTTTTTAGTGGCAGACTTGGCTTCAAGCACTGGGGAGAACAAATACTATCGAAACAAGCAACGGTCCAACAGAAATGCACCTGACCACAGACGTGTAGGTCGGCGGTTCGAATCGTGGTCAGCCGGCGGCCCTAGCCGACCGTCATTTCTGCCCAATCTGACCCTGGTTCAAACCTTGGTGAGCACAAACTTTTGAGCACAAACAGTTGACCCCCCCCCCAAAAAAAAGTGATACCGAGTTTCAGGGGATAGAGGCCTCAGAATAAAAAAATCCATTGGGGGATTGTCTTATTGGGCAAAATAATGATTTTACAAGGGGTTGGACATCAAATATCATGCCTTGGGGTATGCTAAGCGAATGGCCCCGCAAAAGGGGGGTATACGACGCCCGCGCCTACGCTTGATCTAACAACCTCTCTTCGAGGCGATTTGCCCAACACTTGCAGAGCAAGCTCCACCTCAGTTGGAAGGTCAACGCCACAGGCTATGGCCTCATCAATCTTACGCCGCTTTCGCCAGGGTTGCGGCGGTGCGATCATTCCACCCATGAAACTCTGCACATCTTTTTTTTTGTCTCCTTTTGTGTACAGGCCTTGAGGTCTTTGGCCGTGGCATACATTCAAAATTCAAATTGCCCGGAGGCCAGAAGGGAGGCACCAACAAGGCTATGTGCATTCCTAATGGACTGCTCCTTCCACAGCAAACTCTTTTTGAGTGCGGAATTGCTTGTCAGCGTGGAAAGACTGAAACACCCTACTTGCCACCCATGTTGGGAAACATTGAAGATATTGACGCGCGGGCAATGCCGCAACCTTTCCACGGGCTGTGGCGGTTGCTTGCACATGTGCGCAATGCTTGGACAAAAGATCGATCAAAGGAACTCTAGGTTTCGGGGGGCGATACCTATACACATCATTTCCACCTTCACCCATTGTTTGACATGGTGCCATACCACGCAAGTGCACAATCAGCCATTTGTTGAACCGACTATTGGACTGCATGGACTGGCATGTGTTGGGTGTGTTGGTTTCCAAGTGCAAACGGCATAGATAGCTTTGCTTTGCTGCCGGCGCATGACGCAAGACATCAACACACAAGGCTAAGTGATGGCAGGCAGCGGCATTTAACTACTTCAATTTTGGGTACGCCCAATGTGAAGACCGATGCTTGAAGAGGGGGGACAAATGAGGCTACATTACCACTCATGCTACATCACCACTGGAAACCATCAGTGGGGGGAATTGCTATGTAACCCCTGCGTTCTCGGGGGTCCCCAAAAGAGGGGACAAAATCAGAAAGGGCTTCATCACCCTTGCCTTCTCGGGGGTTCAGAATTGGGCGGAATTGCTCCGCAACCCGTGCGTTCTCGGGGCTCCCCAAAGGAGGGGAGAAAATCAGGAGTAGCTACATCACCCTTGCCTTCTCGGGGATCCCCATAGTGGGGAGACATGAACAAGAGACACAGCGGTGCCTCTTCTCCCCTACTCAAATGCGGCAAACCCAATATGCCACTGTTTTCCTGGCTTGTCACCCGCACTTACGCAATGGTGTGTGTGGGGGGGGATCAATGGTCGGTATAGATTGACTGGATGTCCCTGCCATAGACACTTTCAGCCATTAGTCAGTCATTCCTGTGTGTGTGTGGGGGGGGGGGGGGGGGGATACATGGTAGGGGTAGGGTGCCTGTGTGGCACACCCATGAAAGCACTGTGCGGCATGCAAGCCAAAATGCCCACAAAAGTGCCCGTGAAGGAGTGTCTGCTGGTATCCTCCAGACCTCCTTTCCTCCACAATTCGCACACAACCACTTCACACTACATTCTTGACCCCCCATGGACAACTCTATGGCTCATCCCATGCTTGAAGCTAAGCATCCCTAACACCCATTGCTGTCATGGCTTCCATTTCCTTTTTGTGGGCTTTCAAGACATGCTGTGGCTTACCCCGATGTGAACATACTTAGATGGTCCCACTTGGGTACTAACATGGAATTAGGGTCACTGATGGGCATCAACCATCAGCCAAGGTTGGGAACTGGTTCCGGGCCAATTGCAATTTATTCCCAAGCCACCACTACTCCAATGGGTCATCAGAACAATGCATTGACGGTATGAGCCATTCTTGGCCTTCTGTGTCTCGCACCACCACCGCCAATGCTCGCGCGGAGCATTTACCGATCGAAAAACCAATGACAACCCATCACACAAAACCTAAACGCAACCTCTTGATCCCTCAGCCAGCGTAGCAGGTCCGCCAAAAAGGGCATTTCCCACTGCCATTCCACCTTCTTAGGGGTACGCAAAAGAAGTAACCCTTTGTCTTCCGGTCTGGGGAGGGGTCCCACCAGTTGGTGGTACGGGTATTGCCGAAGCTGCTGTGAGAGGCTCGACCCCATGAAAAGCATGGGGGATTGTGTGTCTCGTAACTTGCGGGCCTGCAAAACGGCTACTAACATATTGTGCAGAGCTGTCATGAATGCGAGCGCTGTCCCTGACTTGACGCTGTCTGTGTCTAACTCTGGGGCTAATCCACAAAGTCGTAAACATGGAGGCCACTGGTCCATGAGGGCGCCGTCCTGATGCCCGGCAGGTGGGTGTCCCGCACTGTACTCCAGGCTGAACACTGCCAAAAAATGTGCTCCTCGTTTTCCGGAGCATTGCCACAGTACGGGCACGTGGATGTGGCTCTCATGCCACGTTGATAGGCCCGGAGGGCTGTCCAGGTTGCTCCTGATAGGATGCCCCGCAGGATAGAGCGCTGTAACTCTGTGGCAAATGACGCTATGCTGGGCTGGACCAGGCGCCGGCATGTGGTGTAATGAGCCCCCGCGGAAAGGCGGGGACGTCTCTGAACCAGGCTGTCCAGCATTTGCGAGCGCAGCTGTTCACGCACCTCGTGCTTGATAGTGTTTTTATCCCCGTATAGGAGGAGGGGTTCCTGGCGCCCAGGCACTTTCCATCCCCACCATCCCTGCGTAGCGACCCAGCCACACTCCTGTGCTGTGGACATGGCTCGGCCGTATGGGCCGGAGCCTTTGTGAAATGTTGTCATCTCCCAAATGGCCTGGGCTGTGATCTGTCCAGCACCCCTGGTGCGACACAGCTGGGATAACCACAGGATGCGATGATACTTAAGTACCAAGGTAGGTGCAATCCGGTGCCCTTTGCACAGCAAGGTGAAAAAGATTTCTTTGGCCCTGCCGGGCCGTGACTGTCCCCAAATGGTCTGCATGACCTTAGTCTCGAAGGGCAGGAGGTCTTTAGGCTGAAGTGGCACTATTTCTGTGTGTGTGTGTGTGTGTGCCAATAGCCAGTTGCCCCGCCGCGAGGGTGGTTTTTCACGCAGTCATTTCTTGCCTTCGGCAGTTCTCTGGGATTGTTCTCCCTGCCCTAGCCCTGCTTGCAGACTGGGATAGGTTCGTCAGTCAGTGCTCCGAGAGTGTATGTGTGCACACGTGCCAAAATGCCAAATGCCCCACAACAGTGGGTTGATTCAATCTCATTCACTTCACATTATATTGACATGGCATTGTCTTGCGTGCCATCGCAGACCAGTGCCTTGATCTTGCATTGTTCTGCTTGTTGTCCGGCCCTGCATCTCGCCCTAACCCTACTGTCGTTGCACTGAGTAATCAAGAACATCAGGTAGGCCAGGAAGTTTTCAAGCTGTCCCCAGCCACCTAGCTAGACCTTGGCACAGTCACTCGCGGCAATTATCCCATTCTGGGTGTGGTAACCCAGGACTTTCGAGCACATTTTGGCAGCTGTTTTGCGGGGCCACTATGATATGGCCCCTTTTCCGTGCCCCCTTCAGGCCTGGTCTGAGGTGACCCCAAAGAGGATGATGTGAGGTTTGGTACAGTTGGTGGCAGGTTTTGCAGGCGGTGACTGCCCCCTTCCCCAACAACCCTTTGCGCTGCTCTTTGGGGACACACGTGTGCCACAAATAACAATATACCAATGAAGAAAAACGAAAAATCAGTCCCCTTTGGCCACTGCATTCATATTCGAACACCCCCCCCCCCCCCCTAACCCCACACACAGTGGGGGCAGTCAGACTGCAAAAGATGTGCAAAGTGCGCAAGGTGTAATGATGACCGGGGACGGTGTGGCAGGTGTCCGGGCTGCTGCCATACCATTTTTCCATCGGTAGCCATGATGGCATTCGCCTGGAGCGCACGGCCCAGCGGTACTTCATGGAGGGCACCGCCTTTTCTCCCTTCGTGCCACCTGTTCCTATCATGGCCATTCTTGGGTAGTTTCGATACCGACTTGTTGACAGCCCTTATTTCGTGTTGTTGCAGGGTTGACAACAAACTCTTCAACCACACAATGTGCTGTCTGGCATAGGTCTGCATTTACAAAAATACTTAGCATTTCAACCAATCACGTACTCCGAACCGCCATGGCTTCTGATTGGTCAACATAAGCACAGTGCTTCAGGTCGGTATAAAAACGAGCACAAATGCACATAATGAAAACAAATCCAAGAGATGCAGCTTAGTCCCCAGGTACTTACAATGCAAACAACCGGAAATGTCTGCTGCAACTTGGACAAATTGTCATAACTTTGGCTTGTGGTTGGTTTATTGGTTGGCCACTCAGCTTGCAGAGGCTGTTTGTGCGCATATATAGCACCTGTTTTGGTTTTATGCCTGTGGCCAACCCTCACTGTAGGGATAAATAAACATGTCGAGAAACAACCCCACAAATGAAAGAGCTCAGCCTGATTCATCAAAGAAGCACGGAGTATCTGCAGGTCACACACCCAAAACTAAGGCAAATGCCACACAATATCTTGCTGAAATGTGAAGCCTGTGTGTGGGGTGTCGGCAGTCATTGCAAGCAGCTCCAGCTTCATAAGCTCTAATACTTCCAGGGACCTAAGAGATCCACATTTAGAGCATTTACTCCTCAAGCAATCGGTTAATTGCAATGGAGACAGAGCCATTACATTCTTGCAAAACCTTCCGGTTGCGCTCTTCATCAAGAAATCCGCATTCCCGGAGCTTGTGCAACTTCACATCCATCTCGTCCTCAACATTTGCCTCTACTGGGACTGCAGCGGCTTCTTGCTGCTCTTCAGTGGCCACATGGTCTATGACAGTGGCAGGCACAGTGGTGTTGGAAGGTGCTTCTGCCGGCTGCACTACCACTGTCTCAGGCAGCATTTCTGCTTCAGGGACTGTTGATGGTTGATTGTCTTCTGTGACCTCGGAAGCCTCATTGCCCATGCTTGCCGTTGCTGCTAGCTGCTCAGTGCTGGTCTCAGGCAGCGCGAGCATAGCTTGTTCTGGCCGCTCGGTCGTGTTCGGAGCCACCGCTTGCGTGGGTGCTGATGGTGATTGTCCTGTCTGCATGCTGGACACTGGATCCTTAGAGATGGCCAGCGCCTCTTCAATCAAAACCTCAAGGTCACTGTCACTGCTGGACTCACTTTCAAAAGGGGGCTGCTCCGTAGAATCATCTTGAGACAGTTGATCGGTGTCCGCAGGGGCTTGGGGTGCAAAGTTGGTGGTCAACCCCATGAACATCTCTGCGGCAGCTTGCATTTGTGGTGCAGCAGCCTCCAGTGTCGCAGCCCACTCCGGCAGGTGCTGCTGCAGATGTGGCAGCAAAGCATCCAGCATGGGACATCCATCGCCTGCACCGCCTTCACTACTGGCTTTTCCATCCGAAGAGGCTGCTCCTTGCGCCGATTCTTGGTTCTGCTCTTCGTCCATCAATCCCTTGATCATTTCTGTGAACATCTCCTCATCACTCAACACCTCAAGATCTGGGTCAGAAACCAAGCTGTTCCAATCCTTGTAACCATTGCAGATACTTGCCTTCAGTGCCTCCAGTGCCTCTGCTTTCTGGCCCAGCTTGGCATGGCAACGGGCCATCACATATAAATTGTGTGCCTTGGCCTTTATCCAGGAGGCCCGCTTCAGTACGCGCAGGGCCCCTTCGTAGTCTTGGCACTCCATTTGCTTCAATGCCCTTTGGCGCATCACTTGGACCTTGTAATCCGCCCATGACCCAGACCAACCATGGTCTTGGTTTCCACTGAAAGCTCCACAGAGACCAAAGTCCTTACCTTTGCCCTTGCCAAAGCCCTTGCCAAGGCCCTTACCAAAGCCCTTGCCAAAGCCCTTGCTGAAGCCCTTGCCTTTGCAACACCCACCATAGCCAAAGCCCCAGCCCTTACCACGTCTACGTACACCACGGCCAGCGCTTCTTTCACTTCCTTGTGTTTCAGGCTTTGCTTCTGGGTGCTTTCCCTCCTTCAAATCTGATATGATCTCTTGGAATTGTGGAACGAAGTGCAATGATGCTAGATCTTTATCTGACTGCATGTGCTCCCAGTTGTGGTACCCCTTGGCCACACTCTTCTTCAGGGTTGTCAGAGCCTCAGTCTGCTGCCCCATAAGGGCATAGCAGCACGCCATATTGTACAAATTGACCGCATTCACTTCAATCTCACATGATTTGTGCAGCACCTCCAGCGCTTTGGCATAACATCCGTCGTCCATCAATTTGACTGCATAAGTGTTCATCATAGTCACTGGTATTAGTTTTCCGAAGGCATCGAAGACCTCGGCCACAGTGTTCCCTTGCCACGGTGATCGTTCCTCAGTGTCGTTGGTCTCCTCATCATCACTGGACATTGCAGTGCCTGATTGTTGCCCTGCACTGATATGCAAATGCAGAGTCGTGGGGGCCCCAACTACATCCAAGCACTCCTCCCACTCTTCCTGCGAAGAGATCAACACTTGGTCTCCATCTGGGTCTACATAGCGAACATGGTATCCATCGTCCATCTCAAACATCTTGTTCAAGCGGTCCTTGATGGCCTCCCACTTCGAGTCTTTCTGGACAGACAAGCGCCGGATCTCCTCACTTTCACAAGCGTGGAAAAACACTTTGAGTGGTTGCATGGAATTCATTGCAAAAACGATGGCAAAGAAATAGACTTTCGGAAACTGAGAATGGGGCCAAGGTGGCGTGGAGACAATGTATCATTAGATCTGAGGCAACTGGCTCAGGTGGTCCTCCCTGCCCAAAGCCCTATCCCACTAACCCAGGAGGAATGGCCGGACTGTGGGATATCAAAGCATGCATGTATGCCACGACATCCGGCCTTGCTTGGTGTATTTGCAGCACTGCACCTGACCCTATTTTGCTGTATTCATGACACTACATCTCGCTTGGTCCAGTGTTCCCTCCATTGTCTTTGGTACATTAGAGGCTCAGTGCTGCTTCAACAATTTGCTCTAATTGGCTGGTAGAGATGGATACTTGGCTAACTGGCTAACCCTGCTCACAGGTCCGAGCCCCTAACAAATCGTCCATTGTTCATGGGGAAGATTGACTGAATGTCGAGAGGTCATCCCACAATTACACAGGCGCCCAAACAAAGCACAGAAATAGACAGCAAGGTTACAATAGGCATTCGGCACACTTGTTGTTTTCTGCTTCGCGCCCAAGCGAAGCACGCGACTAGGAGACAGGGTCAGGTCAGGCACCCGCACCATTTTGGTTGTTCACCTTGCGGTGGTTCCCTATCCCTCAGTAGTGGAGCCAAGAATTGTTCACACTCATCTCCCGTGGTCCATCCCCCACTGTCATCAGACAATTTACTGTCCTCTCCCTCTTCACTGGAGACTGCTACGCTACTACACTGACATCCGATGATCCCGTTGAGCAGTGGGTGTCATGCAGGACCTCATCCTCCTCACAACTGCTGGCCCCGCCTCCATCGGAAAACGTCCCCAAGTCACTTGCCACCTAGGAGCACTCAGAGGGGAGGTCAAGGGACTGGACTGTCTAATCAGGACGTCAGACTCTGGGGCGCTTCTTTTTTTGTCTCTCCTCATGGTATGGGGGCCATAGGTGCCCCTCCTCAGCCAAACCATCTGCCTCCTCATTTCCTGTAATCCCCACATGTGAGGGCAGCTAAAATAAACGCGCCGTGGTCTGATGGTGCCTTAGCTGGGCCAGAAGCTGGCCCCACAAGTCACTGTGCTCAACAAGCTTTGAACTGGTGAGCCAACCGTCCTGCTCCCACTCCAGCACATGTTTGGTGATGAAAAATGTAAGTCATGTAAAAAAATTCGTCAAGTTCTGTAATTATAAAAAAAAATTAGACCAGTGAAAAAAAAAAAACTCATCAGCGTGTGTAAATTTTCTTTCGCAGTAAGACTTGTATTCATAAAAAAAATTGGAAAAATGGAAGGGAAAAAATGCAACTTTTGCAATACATGAGCAATATGTACGATTGCCGGTTCCGTACGGCACCCCATAGCAACCTTAACGAAAGGAACGCCGAGTCCACAAAGCACCAAGTACTCTGTGTGGCCGCCAATTAGTTGCGACTCGGCAGAGTACAATTGGGACTTGGCACTAGAAAGAAAATCAGGCTCAAGAAAAGAGTCCTAATGGGGCCATGGCCAACATCAGTGTGCCGGCACTAGGGTGTCATAGAATGAAGAGAACTCGGCAGGGCCACAGCCAACGTTAGTGCCACCGTTTAATTGGGACTCCGCCAAGATAAGGATAAGGAACTTGGCAGAAAGGATATCCACTCAGATGCGCCCAAGGCCCGAGGGCTCCTGCATGCAATGAGAAGACCGCTACAAGTAGTGGCACAAATGGAAATACTCTCTGTGGCAACCAAGGCATCGTGATGCGGCCAATATAATAGCATGTTTTTACGCTCCACATTTGGTACACCAATAGGCGGAGGACAATATAGTAACGCGAAAAGCTATGCACCTGCTACAAGTAGTTGCAGAATGCACGTTTGTAGATGAGATCAGTCTTTGTATCAGAGGACTTGGGCTTTGCCCCAGGACGGGTGTTCCACTGACAAGCCTCACGCCACTCAACTACCAGCTAATTGGTCAGCTCATTGATGAACTGCTAGTCACACTCCAGCTGGCGGGTGCATCTTTGGGGTAGCTATCCGGCACCTTGCGCCACTTTCTACGGATGAGGACCTTCAAACGGGTGTCCCCCTCTGTGGCCGAAGTGGCGATGAAAGGTGCCTAGGTCCTAGGCTCCGGGCCTTCCATGCTTTGCTCAGAGGAGGCATCCTTGACTTTGAGCGGGATTGGGGTGGCCTCAACACTCTCCTGAGTCTCGGCATCCTTGCCTTTGAGCGGGGTGGGGGTGGTCTGAACACTCTCCTCAATCTCCGAAAGTGCACTTTGAACTTGGGTGCTGCGGGTGGACACAGGAGGGCAAGGATGCTCAGTCACCTCTTCGAAAACACATTGGGAGGCGGTTCAATGACCCGCACGGCGACTCCTGCTGATACTTATATCAAGAGAGAGAGTGTCCACATGGATGCAAATTGTTGATTCCAACAACACAATGGACAACATGATGTGGTGTGGTTGCCACACTTTTGTGGCCGATAGCGATGGCCAAGAGGGGTTGCATGGGTTGTGCATGCCTTCGATTGTCATGTCTGGTTGCAGGGTTTCATTTTTTGGGGTTGGGAACCCTTGAACCCCATTTCCTTGATCCGCCCTTTCTTAGCGGCGCTCAAGAAGCACAGCTTTACCTCCAAGCATTGGGCCTTGGGATTCCAAATGGAAGGTTGGTCTCGTGGTTTTTAGAGCCTGCACCTCAAAAACCTAGTGGTGGATCAACGGGGTTCTTTTTTGGATCCTCGCCTCACCCTAATGCCTCTAGGTTTTGTTGACTAAGTGCCGTCCATTGCTAATGCCCAGGTAGGTGGTCCAGCAATTTCCATGTGGTAGAGCTCTTGGTTCAACACGAGATATCCTTGTCCGTCAACCAATCTCCCACCCCCAAAGGGTGTGATTTGCTAGGGATGGTACTCTCAGTACACGTTTTAGACATCGGAGGTGCGACGGGGGGCACACTTGGCAAGGCCTTCCCCCCTTCAGCTTTATGGCACAAGGGCGATAGCAAGAGGAGCAAAGTGGTCCACCTCCGAATCACATGATTGGACCTCTTTTTTCTTCACCTCCTTACCCGGGGGAGAGGCCAAAAGAGGGTTAGAAAAGAAGTCCAACTCCTCGTCACTAGACACGGGTTGCTTTGGGAGCGTGCCCGTCAAAACCTCCTCAACGTGTTAGGGTGGGCCCTACCACGAACAAGGAACACCAAAGTGGGCAGGCAAAAGCCACATCCTTCATGATGCATGCACCATAGGTACACAATCTTGTGAAATTGGTCAGACACAAGGGATGAGGCAATGCCGGCTCTTCCGATGCACCTTCATGCATTCAACTTTTTGGGAGGCGCAACAACAAGATTCGGAGAGTTGGATTCACCATGACCGGGTGCCTTCTTAGGGTGCCGCGTGGTCTAGTTGTCAGGAGCAAGCGTGGGGACATTGGCACTGCTATCGGCATCACTACCGGACACGACCCTTCGGCGGCATTTTGCAGCAACAACAACACACCCTCACACATTGCAAACGTGCAATAGTTAGCACAAGTACAACCATGTGTTGTGACGCGGTGCATACCTAGAGGGTTACGAATTCATCCCACATAATTGAGGCCCCTTCCTCAATCTTACATATTGTGGTTTCCGATTATGGCACATCGGCCCCATCAATGGGCCAATGGTCAACTTTTCTACGTTTCATGGATCCCTTTGGTAAAAAAAAGCGGGCATCACGATAATAACAGAAAGGAACCCGCCACATGCACCGCTTGGCTCTCTAGCCAGATCCTCGGGTTGGGGGACACACATAACCCCTACCAATTGGGGGGTCCCCAATGCTTCAAAGTGGGGACAAAATCAGCAGTGGGCCACAAATGGGCAAATTTGCTACATAACCCCTACCGTCTTGGGGGTCCCCAACACTTTAGAGCGGGGGACAACATCAGCAGTGGCCCACAAATGGGCAAATTGGCTACATAACCCCCGCCGGCTTGGGAGTCCCCAACACTTTAGAGCGGGGGACAACATCAGCAGTGGCCCACAAATGGGCAAATTAGCGACATAGGGGGAATCCTTGCGCTGCGTGCTACTGTTAGACTACGTCCCCCCCGAAGAGCCAACAGGCCACACCCCTTGGAAACGCCCTTAGAATTAGGTGACCCAAATTGCCCCATCTCAAGAAATTTGCAAACTACCTTCCCTTCACATAACACACATCATGCACAGCTGGAAAAACCATGAACAGCGCATCGGTCGCCACCCTCAACAACACACAACTGTCTTTCTGTTCTGTTGTCAACTAAGTACACATTGAGAATACGCAACTTGTGTACACAACATGACACAGTTGCAAAATTAAAGAAATGTCATGTTGTCACATGTGTGTGTGTGTGTCAATGCAATCCGTACAATATTGCAGTTCAAAGTTGTCACCTACGCCGTGGGGCAACAATGATGCCCCTAGTATCTCAAAGCATGGGTCTCCAGTACGGCCAGACGCCCAAATAGTTGCACTGCGCCTAAGGCGCCCCCATAACCCCTGCCGTCTGGGTGGTCCCAAACGCTCTAGAGCGGGGAACAAAGTCAGCAATGGGCAACAAATGGGCAGATTGGCTACATAATACTTGCTGGCTTGGGGGCCCCCAATGCTCGAGAGCGGGGGACAAAATCAACAATGGCCCACAAATGGGCAAATTGGCTACATAACACTTGCCGGCGGCGGGGGGGGGGGGGGGGGGGGGGGGGCGGTCCCCAACGCTTCACAACGGGGGCCAAAATCAGCAGTTGCCCACATATGGGCAAATTAGCGACATAACCTCGAATGTCTTCGGGGTCCCCAACGTTTTGGAGCGGGGAACAAACTCAACAATGGCCCACAAATGGGCAAATTGGCTACATAACACTTGCCGGCTTGGGGGTCTCCAACGCTCGAGAGCGGAGGACACAATTAGCAGTGGCCCACAAATGGGCAATGTGGCTACATAACCCCTACTGTGTTGGGCGTCCCCAACTCTTTAGAGCGGTTGACAACAGCAGCAGTGGCCCACAAATGGGCAAATTGGCCACCTATTACTTGCTGGCTGGGGGGTCCCCAATGCCCCAGAGCGGGGGAGAAAAACTCATCCCCCTTGTGGCGTCGGCGCCCCCTGTGTTGGTCCTTCTGGCCGCGGTCTGCGTTGCGCGTCCTTGGGCCCTACCTTCCCCGCTGCTGCTGGTTGGGGCTTGCGGTTTGTGTGGTGTGTGCTCTTTGGCTCGGGTCCCTCCCTCTGCCCCCTCTGCGCGTGTTGCATCTTTTTCGTCACCCCGCGTGCGCTGCGCGTTCGTTGCCGGTCCCGCGGTGTTGTGGTGGTGCTGTGTCGTGCTGGTGTTGTGCGTGGGGTGTCGGCTTGGTACGCCGGTGCCATGGTTGTCAGCACTGGTCCATAAATGGGCAAATTGGTGACATGACGCCTGCCTTTTTTGGATCCCCAACGCTCCACAGCAGGGACAAAATCAGAAGTGGCCCACAATTGGGCAAATTGGCTACATAACCCGTGCCACCTAGGAGGTCCCCAATGATTCACAACGGGAGCCAAAATCAGCAGCTGCCCACATATGGGCAAATTAGCGACATAACCCCTGATGTAATGGGGGACCCCAACGTTTTAGAGTGGGGGACAAACTCAACAATAGCCCACAAATGGGCAAATTGGCTACATAATACTTGCCATCTTGGGGTCCCCAACGCTTCGGACCAAAAGACAAAATCAGCACTGACCCGCAAGTGGGCACATTGGCCACATAGCATGTGCCGTTTGGGGGGTCCCGAACACTTCACAGCACGGAACAATATCAGAAGTGGCACACCAATGGGCAATTTGGCTACATAACCCCTGCCGTCTTGGGGGTTCCCAGTGCTTCACGGCACGGAACAATATCAGAATTGGCGCACAAATGGGCAAATTGGCTACATAAGACTTGCCGATTGGGGGATCCCAAATGCTTGAGAGCAGGGAACAAAATCAGCAGTAGCCCACAAATGGGCGAATTGGCCACATAACCCCTGCCGTCTTGGGGGTCCCCAACGCTTCACGGCGGGGGACAAAATCAGAAGTGGCCCACAAAAGGGCCATTTGGCTACATAACACTTGCCGGCTGGGAGGTCCCCAACGCTTCAAGGCGGGGAACAAAATCAGCAGTGGCTTACATATGGGCAAATTGGCCACATAACACTTGCCGGTGCGAGGGGGGGGGGGGGGGGAGTCCCCAACACTTCAGAGCGGGGGATAAAATCAGCAGTGCCCCACAAATGGGCAAATTATCGACACAAACCCTGCCGGCTAGGGGATCCCCAATATTTCAGAGTGGGGGACAATATTAGCATTGGCCCACAAAAGGGTAAATTGGGTACATAACCCGTGCTGTCCAGCGGGCCATCAAAGCTTTAGAGTGGGGAACAAAATCAGCAGTGGCCCACAAATGGGCAGATTTGCGACATAACCCCTGACCAAACGTGGGTCCCCAACGTTTTGGAGCGGGAAACAAACTCAACAATGGCCCACAAATGGGCCATTTGGCTACATAACACTTGCCGGCTGGGAGGTCCCCAACGCTTCAAGGCGGGGAACAAAGTCAGCAGTGGCCCACAAATGGGCAGATTTGCGACATAACCCCTGACCAAACGTGGGTCCCCAACGTTTTGGAGCGGGGAACAAACTCAACAATCGCCCACAAATGGGCCATTTGGCTACATAACACTTGCCGGCTGGGAGGTCCCCAACGCTTCAAGGCGGGGAACAAAATCAGCAGCGGCCCACAAATGGGCAAATTGGCCACATAACACTTGCCGGTGCTGGAGGGGGGGGTCCCCAACGGTTCAGAGCGGGGGATAAAATCAGCAGTGGCCCACAAATGGGCAAATTGGTGACACAACCCCTGCCGGCTAGGGGATCCCCAATATTTCAGAGTGGGGGACAATATTAGCATTGGCCCACAAAAGGGTAAATTGGGTACCTAACCTGTGCCGTCCGGCGGGCCATCAATGCTTTAGAGCAGGGAACAAAATCAGCAGTGGCCCACAATTCGGCAAATTGGCTACACAACCCCTGCTGATTAGGGGTCCCCACCACTTTGGAGCGGGGGACAACATCAGCAGGGGCCCAGGAATGGGATGACACTTGCCGGCTTGGGGGTCCCCAATGCTCAAGAGCGAAGGACAAAATCAGTAATGGCCCACAAATGGGCAAATTGACCACATAACCTTCACGGGGGCGGCCGCCAGCCAATGTGTGACCCCGAGGGGTGTTCGACAGTTTGGGGGGCTGTAGGGGGGGGGGGGGGGACCCCACCCCCCCCTTCGTTGACCCAAACCCAGCACCTTTTCCGTCAGGCCCCGTCCAAGCGCGCAAACACACAAAGCTAAAGAGCCCCACCCCTTAAGAGCGGGGGACAAAATCAGAAATGGCCACTTGTGGGCAATGTGGCTACATAACCCCTGCTGCCTCGGGGAGCCCCTCCGCTTCAGAGCGGGGGACAAAATCAGAAGTGGCCCACAAAGTGGGCAAGGTGGCTACATAACCCCTGCCGCCTCGGGGAGCCCCTCCGCTTCAGAGCGGGGGACAAAATCAGAAGTGGCCCACAAAGTGGCCAAGGTGGCTACATAACCCCTGCCGTCTTGGGGAGCCCCTCCGCTTCAAAGCGGGGGACAAAATCAGAAGTGGCCCACTTGTGGGCAAGGTGGCTACATTGTGCTTTTTAGCCATTTTTGAATTCTCCACGAAATTCTGAGTATTTTGAGTAGAGACACATAGGGTCGAACAAAAAAATTCCCCCTGCCGTATGCCTAAAACAAAATCTCCGGCGCCTCCGGCGCTGAAAAAGCACATTGTTCCGTGCGACAATTTTGGGGTCCGTAGAGGGGGGGGGGTCCCCCCCCTTTGGGGTCGGGTCCCGACCAGGAGCGCCCCCCGTGATAACCTTTCCCTTTTTGGGGGTCCCCAACGCTTTAGAGCGGGGGACAACATCAGCAGTAGCCCACAAATGGGCAATTTCGCTACGTAACACCTTTAGTTTGGAGGGTCCCCAACGCTTCAAAGAGGGGGACAAAATGAGCGGTGGCCCACGAATGGCCAAATTGGCTACATAACACTTGCTGGCGGGGGGTCCCCAATGTTTCAGAGCGGTGGATAATCAGCAGTGGCTCACATATGGGCAAACTAGCTACATAACCCCTGCCGGCTAGGGGATCCTCAATGGTTGGGTGGGGGACAATATTAGCAGTGGCCAACAAAGGGGGACAAAATGAAAGCACAAAAGAAAACAAAAAAAAACCAAAACAAAATTTTTTCCATGGTTTCCCTTATCCAGCCTACCGTCTTGCAAATTGCCCCCACTGGGGTTTGAACCCCGACCTTTCAGCTGCAGAGGCACTGCTTTACCCACTAGGGTATGGGCCATCTCTGACATACTTCTGCACAGGGGTGGTATTCATATTTGGTCCAACTTGGTTTTCAGCCATTATTGGGTTCTCCTGAAAAAACTGAGTATAGACACATGGGTTTAAAACCCATTTTTCACCCTCTACTAGTTCAAGCAAAATTTCCTTAGGGCGCCTTTGGCGCCCATGGTCCGGCATTTCGAAGCCAAAAACCAGCAGGGAGGGGGGGGGGGTCGGCGTAAAGGGTCCCGTCCTCCCCCCCCCCCGTGACTCTGACACAAGTGTCCAGTGTGTTTCAAGTATGCTCCTGTACCACACAATATCGCTGTTACCACCCGTTGCGCTCGATTTACACACACCTCGAACCATCTAAACGACACGCGTGACCACACTCCACTGGATGCATTGCCTCCACATGTAACCGTGGCGCTCGTCCTCGTCCAGCGGGCCATTAATGCTTCAGAGCGGGGAACAAAATCAGCACTGGCCCACAAATGGGCAAATTGGCTACATACGCCTGCCGGCTAGGGAGGTCCCAAATGCTTTGGAGTGGGGGACAAAATCAGTAGGGGCCCAAGAATGGGCAAATTGGCTCCATAACCCCTACTATTTGGGGGGGTCCCCAACGCTTCACAAATGGGGGCAAAATCAGCACTGGCCCACAAAGGGGCAGATTGGTTGCATAACCCATACCGTCTAGGGGGTCCCCAACCCTTAACAACGGGGGGCAAAATCAGAGGTGGCCCAACAATGGGCAAAGTGGCTACATAACCACTGCCGTTTGGGAGGTTCGCAACGCTTCAGAGCGGGGGGGGGGGGGGGGGTCAGCATTGGCCCAAAATGGGCAAATTGGCTGCATAACCCCTACAGTTTGGGGGGTCCCCAAAACTTCGGACCAGGGGACAAAATAAGCAATGACCCACAAATTGGCAGATTGGCTACATAACCCTGCCGTCTAGGGAGTCCCTAATGCTTCAAAGCGGGGGACAAAATCAGCAATGGCCCACAAATGGGCAAATTGGCTACATAACCTGTGCCATCCGGGGGGTCCCCAAGGCTTCACAACGGAGGACAAAATTAGCAGTGAACCACAAATGGGCAAATTGGCTACATAACCTCTGCCGTCTTGGGGGTCCCCAAAGATTCGCTACCTAACCCTTGCCGTCTTGGGGGTCCCCCACGCTTTACCACGGGGAACAAAATCAGCACTGGCCCACAAATGTGCAATGTGGCCACATAACCCCTACCGTATGGGGGGTCCCTAAGAATTCACCGCGGGGGACAAAATCAGCAATGCTTCACAAATGGGGAGATTGGCTACATAATTCGTGCCGTATGGGGGGGCCCAATGTTTCACAGAAGGGAACAAAATTAGCAGTGGCCCACAAATGGGCAGATTGGCTACACCTGCCGTATGTGGGGTCCGTAAAGCTTCACAGCAGGGGGCAAAATCAGCAGTCGCCCACAAATGGGCGAATTGGCTATATAACCCCTACCATTTCAGGGGTCCCCAACGCTTTAGAGCGGGGAACAAAATCAGCAGCCACCCAAAAAAAGGCAAATTGGATACATAACCCCCGCCGTCTTGGGGGTCCCCAACACTTTAGAAACATTTAGAGCGAGGGACAAAATCAGCCATGGCCCACAAATGGGGAGGTTGGCTACATAACCGCTACCGTCTAGGGGGTCCCCAACGCTTTAGAGCAGCGGACAAAATCAGCAGTGGCCCACAAATGGGGAGATTGGCTACATACCCCATACCGTTTAGGGGGTCCCCAACGCTTGAGAGCGGGGAACACAATCAGCAGTGGCCCACAAAAGGGCAATTTGGCTACACAACACTTGCCGGCCAGGGGGTCCCCAACGCTTGAGAGCGGGGAACAAAATTAGCAGCGGCCCATAAATGGGCAAATTGGTTACATCACACTTGCTGGCGGGGGGGGGGGGGGGGGCTCCCCAACGCTTCAGAGCGGGGGATAAAATTAGCATTGGCCCGCAAATGGGCAAATTTGCTACATAACCCCTTTCACCTGGGGGGTCCCCAATGGTTCAAAGTGGGGGACAAAATTAGCAGTGGCCCACAAAAGGGTAAATTGCCTTCATGACCTGTGCCGTCCAGCGGGCCATCAATGCTTCACAGCGGGGAACAAAATCAGCACGGGCCAGGAATGGGCAAATTGGCTCCATAACCCCTACAGTTTGGGGGTCCCCGACGCTTCACAAAGGGGGGCAAAATTAGCAGTGGCCCACAAAGGGGCAGAATGGCTGCATAACCCATACCCTCGAGGGGGTCCCCAACCCTTAACAGCGGGGGACAAAATCAGCATTGGCCCAACAATGGGCAAAGTAGCTACATAACCACTGCCGTTTGGGGGGGCCCTACCGCTGCATAGCGGGGGGGGGGGGGGGTGGGATAGCAGTGGCCCACAAACGGGCAAATTGGCTGCATAACCCCTACAGTTTGGGGGGGTCCGCAACAGTTCAGACTAGGGGACAAAATCAGCAATGGCCCACAAATAGGCAAATTGGGGACATAACCCTGCCATCTGGGGAGTCCCCAAAGCTTCACAGCAAGGGACAAAATCAGCACTGGCCCACCAATGGGCAAATTGGCTACTTAACGCTTGCCGTTAGGGGGTCCCCAACGCTTCAGAGCGGGGGGTGAAATCAGCAGTGGCCTACAAATAGGAAAAATGGCAACATAACATGTGCCATTTGGGGGTCCCCAAGGCTTCACAGAGGGGGACAAAGTCAATAGTGACCCACAAATGGGCAAAGTGGCTTTAGAATCAATGCCGTCTAGGGGTTCCCAAACGCTTCACAGTGGGGAACAAAATCAGAATCGGCCAACACATTGGCAAATTTGCTACATAACCGCCGCCGTCTTGGGGGGGGGGGGGGGGGCAAAAATCAGCAGCAACCCTCAAATGGGCAGATTGGCAACATAACCCGTGACGTCATGGGGAGTCGCCAATGCTTCACAGCAGGGGACAAAATCAGAAGTGGCCCTCCAATGGGCCGATTGGTGACATAACCCCTTCAGAGCAGGGGACAAAATCAGTAGTGGCCCAAAACTCGGCAAACTAGCTACATAACCCCTACCGTGTTGAGGGGTCCCTGACAATTTAGAGCGGGGCACAACATCAGCAGGGGCCCACAAATGGGCAAATTGGCTACATAACCCCTACCGTTTGGGGTATCCCAAACTCCCTAGAGCGGGAGACAGAAGTAGCAATGGCCCACAAATGGGCAAATTGGCTACATAACCCCTGCCGTCTTGGGGTCCCCAATGCTTCACACCGCGGCGAAGATCAACAGTGGCCCACAAATGGGCAAATTGGCTGGATAACCCCTGCCGTCAGGGGGGTCATCAATGCTTCACAGCATGGGACAAAATTGGCAGTGCCCACAAATGGGCAAATCGGCTACATAACCCCTAACGCTTGAGGGGTTCCCTGCGCTTTAGAGTGGGAAAGAAAATCGGTAGTGGCCCATAAATGGGCAAATTGTCTACATAAGCCCGGCCGCGTGGGGCATCCCAAAGGCTTCAGAGCGGGGGGGGGGGATCAGCACTTGCCCACAAATGGGCAAATTGGCTACATAATCCCTGCCGTTTGGGGGGTCCCAACGATTTAATTCGGGGGACAATATCAACAGTGGCCCAATAATGGGCAAATTGGCTACATAATCCCTGCCGTTTGGGGGGTCCGCGATGCTGCACAGTGGGGAACAAAATCGCCAGTGGCCCATAAATGGGTCAATTCGCTACGTCCCGGGGCCGGGGTTTGAGAAGGGCGGCGGCGGAGCACAAGAAGCAATACACACAGAAGCTGACACCGAAGATGTCTTTATCACATGGTGTGATGTGATGTATGCACATAACACAAATAGCACAGACACTGAAAAACAAACAACACAGGAGATGCCCTAAATTTTTATACCTGAAACTCCAGCTTGCACAAAAACTAGAGATCCCCAATGCTTCCGAGCGGGGGACAAAATCGCCACTGGCCCACAAATGGGCAAATTGTCTGCATCACCCCTGCCGTGTGGGGGGTCCCCTACTCTTCCAAGCGGGGGACAAAAGCGGCACTAGCCCACAAAAACATAAACATGATCGTCCATGGCGTCTTTAATGCTTCAAAGCGGGGTACAAAATCAGCAATGGCCTACAAATGGGCGATTTGGCTGCATCCCCCTTGCCATAGGTGGGGGGGGGGTCACAATGCGTCACAATGGGGGACACAATGAGCAGCCACCCACAAATGGGCGAATTGCCTATACAACCTCTACCGTCTAGGGGTCCCCAACGCTGCAAAGCGGGGGGACAAAGTCAGCAATGGCCGACAAATGGGCAGATTGGCTACTTAACGCTTGCCGTATGGGGGCTCCCCAATGCTTCAGAGAGAGGGGGAAAATCAGCGGCACGCAAATGGGCAAATAGGGTACAGAACCCCAGAACCCCCGCCGTCGAGGGGGTGCTCAACCCTTCAGAGCGGGGAACAAAATCCGTAGTGGCCACAAATGAGCAAATTGGCTACATGACCCCTGCCATCTCGGAGGTCCCCAACACTTCAGAACGGGGGGCAAAATCAGCATTGGCCCACAAATGGTCAAATTGGCTACATCACCCTTGCCGTCTGCGGGGGCCTCAATGCTTCGAACCGGGGGACAAAATTAGCGGCCCACAAATGGGCAAATTACCTGCATAAACCCTACCGTGTGGGGGGTCACCAATGCTTCGGAGGGGGGGGACAAAATCAGAAGTAGCCCACAAATGGGCAAATTGGCTGCATAACCACTGCTGTCTGGGGGTCCCCAGCGCTTCAGAGCGGGGGACAAAATCAGCAGTGGCCCATAAACGGGCAAATTGCCTACATGACGCCTACCGTCTAGAGGGTCCCCAATGCTTCACAGCAGGGGACAAAATCGGCAGTGGCCCAGAAAAATGGGCAAATTGGCTACATAACCCCTGCCGTCTTGGGGGGCCGTCAGCAATTTAGAGCGGGGGACAAAATCAGTAGTGGCCCACAGATTGGCTACATGACCCCTAATGCCTAGGTTCCCGAAGCTTCACAGCGGGGAACAAAATCAGCACAGGCCAACAAATGGGCAGATTGGGGACATAATCCCTGCTGTCCCGTGGGGTCCCCAACACTTCACAGCACGGACAAAATCAGCAATGGCCCACAAATGGGCACATTGGCTACATGCCCTTGCCATCTGGGTCCCCAACTCTTCAGAGCGGATGAATCAATATGGCTCCCTACTCCGTGCCTTCTTAGGTCCCTATAGTGGGAAAGAATCCATGTGACTGCATGTCCCGCTACTTTCTCGAGGTTCTCATATCAATTTACTTACGCGACCTAATAGTGCCACCGCATATCTCTCTGGGACATCCGTTTTCCTGCCAACACGGAGCGTTTTCACATTTTTTCAGACTTTCTCAACTTTTGGTCTAATGCGCCAAAATGTCGTCACCTTGGGGGGGTATGTGTATGCTTTTCGAAATCTGTGAGAAAACGCCGTTTCAGAAACGAAAGGGTTGGGGGGGGATAGGCGACCATATTTTTGAGTACCGAGGCCGAACTTTTCAGCGTTTCAGGGTTTTCGGGCCTCAGGGTGCTCCGCTCATGCGTGCGTGCGGGACACCAACTCACAGGTCTTCCCCTGGGTGCTCCGACATATTGTGGAGTTGGAGCAAAGTGAAAGGAGGTACATGGATGCATTTTGACGTGCTGAATCCAAATATTGTGGTCTCATGTCCCAACCTGACCTGTTTGAGAAATTCTGCCATCTTTGATTTCTTGCACTCTGGTGAGCTTGATGCTGCAAGTTGCACCAGGCATCACCCGGGTGTCCAAGGTAGTTATTGGTCAAAGTCTTCAACATATTGGGGTCTTGAGGGGACCCATGTTGCACATGTCTTCTACACATCATATGCAACAAATGCACCCGAACGACTTGACCCTCATATGTCCACATGTTGGAGTAATGGGGGTAGGGGTGCAGTGCAGTCTGTCTGAAACCGGACTAGAACAGACAAAAAAAACCCAACCTGTCAGCGGTAGCGGCCACTTTTCGAAAAAATATGGTTCCGGACCCCCCCTAACCAATACATGTCCGAAAAGCCCTTTTCAAGGGCTTTCCGAATATACCCCACATACCCCCCCTTTTGGGACACTCAGCGGGCGCAAATGAGGCACCAAAGGCACCAACCCCTGAAAACGCTCCGTGTTGGCATGAAATTACGCGTCCAAGAGAGATATGGCAGCTGACCTATTGCTTTGCACCATTGCTGTTATTTCGTGGTGGGCTTTGGATGATTGCTGTTACTTCTGGGTTGACTCTGCATGGTTCGTTGGCCAAGACCGCCAGCAGTTGGTCTGCAATCGCTAGCCCAAAGGGTGTTCCTGCTAAAAAAAAAAACCTGGTTCCTAAAGGAGAGCCCTAGGGCGCGTCTACCCTACCCTAAGTGGTTGACGGACTGTTCCTGAGAGGGGTTGTAGCTGCAGCACCCCAAGCAGGCATGACAGGGCAGGTGCAGCAGGGTGAGTGTGGCAGGGCAGGTGTGGTAGGGCAGGCACGGCAGGACAGGCAAGGCATAGACGACATTATTCCAGAAGAAAAGCAGTAACCTGCTGGGGAGTAACCCACCAGCGTTGATGATTATGGGGTGCAAGCTGTACTGCAGTCCGACCCCCCCTCCCCACATCCGACCCGCGACAAGCTGCATCAGAGGCATGTACGGTACACACCATTGAAACAGACAAAACGCTTGTTTGTTACTCCTTTGAAAGATGAAAAGCAAGCTTTGCACAAAATTTGAATTTGAGTCTGCCCCAAGACTCAACCGCGGGCTCATGAACAAAACATTGATTAGCAACTGACAATCGCCAGATACAATTGTTATGGGCAGGATGGCAAATCTGAAGAGGCAATTAAGCAGCAGTGGCTATGTTTTCATGTGCCGGGCAAACGCTGGAGAGAAATGAAAAAAAAAGGAGCAGGGACGCAGCAGGGTGCAGCAAAGCTGACTCACACAATCCTGCCAATTAGAGACAGTCGCTAGATTAGGGCAAAGCAATGCTGGCAAATCTTGGACCACAGAAATGTTTTAAACGCAACCATGGGGGCGTTTTCACACAGCGCGGGCACAGCGCAAATGTTTTAAACGCAACCATGGGGGCGTTTTCACACAGCGCGGGCACAGCGCCAATTATTACGTTGTTTATCCCGGGAACACCCCTGAAAACCACCCACCTACAGAAACATACATCATCAATTCAAAACAGCATGGGGTGCAGAATTCAGGACCCTGGGACCCATGGCAAGTATCAGACTCAAAAAAAAACAAACCCTGGTGTACCAGCAGGGGCTGTAGGGTGCAGAATTCAGGACCCTGGGGCCCATGGCTACCGGTGGTGGGAAACAGCCGACTCTTGGCACAGCGCGGGCACAGCGCACGTTGTGCCCCCCTTCTGGTGCCCACCCGGAATTAACAACAACCATCCAAAGCCCACCAGGAAATAACAGCAGCCATCCATACCCCACCTGGAAATAACAGCAAAGATGCAGAGCCCACTCAGAAGTCACAGGAACCATACAGAGCCCACGCAGATGTAACAGCAACCATGCAGAACGCACGCAGAAATAACAGTAGCCATGCAGAGCCCACCTGGACACAACACCAACCATGCACATCCCTTGCGAAAATAACAGCAACCATGTGGAGCCCAGCCGGAATTAAGAGCAACCATCCAAAGCCCACCCATAACAGCACGCTTCTCCAACCTGCATCTGTTTTCACACGCACATGTGATGGGATGGTTCTGGGTGCTTCAAAAAAAAATCCAACGTGCAAAACAATCTGCCAGTGTTGAGGACGGGTACTGCATATTGAACACCAAGGCAAGAAGGACAAAGCTTGCAATGGTCATCTGCCCTAGACACACACGAGTTTTTGAATGCTCCCCTCAGCCCGGGATCATTGCCAACACAAGTGTGAATTGCCATAATCACATGTTAGTACAATGCAGAGGTGCAATTGCTGGCACAGTTGTGGCCTGTTCTGTATGTACAGCATGTCTTCCTGCTTCACCTTGCTGTATGCGCCCCAGGGGTAAATAATGTAACAGAAACCTGTTTTTCAGAATACTCGCTCTTGTGAAAAAAAACAACTCCCCGAACAAGCCCAATGAAACAGAAATTTGGGCACGCAACAGAACATCCACGAGAGTCCTCACAAAGCCGAAACAAGCACTCCAGTTTTTGTTGGTTCTTCTGAATCAGCACAACCACAGAAGAGACAAAGTCATTATTTCAGAGGTTGTGCACCCACAGGCTGCAGTGAAAGATTGCCCATACTGTGTAGGTTTGCCGGATTCCGATCTGATGGTTGCTTATGTGTGTGCAAGCTGCCCCTTCGTGGCTGCGAATTGGCTTGGGCGAACGGCCTGCAGACACTTGTGATTTGCAACACTGTTTGAAAGCGCTGCAATGAACCGCTTCCTTGAAAATTGTATGCAAGGGAATGTAAACATGCAACCAGCGAAAGAAAGATTGGTGTCTCTTAAACCTGCAACTAAATGCACTCTCAACCAAACCGACCACACAAGATTTCACACTCCACCAATGACCCACTGCACAGAAACTTGATTCTCCAATACTACCATACTGGGATACACAACACACACGCACACACACACACTGGTGCAATCAACCCCATACATCGACATAAACGCGAAAATGTGACGAACACAATCCTTGTGAAATGAACACTCTCTCACCGCATGATTGAGCTCTCCATCCCCCCACCTGACTGCGATCAGGTGCCACTGCCACATGAAGGGCACCAGGATGATCTCCCACAATCACGGTTTACAAAACCTTAAACTGCCCCAAATAATGAGCCAAATCAGCAGCTGCTGCATCAACTGCCCATATTCATGCCATTCAATTCAGGCAAATCATCGCCAACCCGATAGAACGATGTGCGCTGACCAACGGAAGCACTTGCATAATTCTTCTGCTGCAGCACGACCCTCAAACACGTGCAACCCGCTGCATGCTACGCTGGTTGGCCCTACACCGTTGCATTCTTAGGGATTTTGAGGTCCTTTGCAAGGACGCCTGTGTTGTTGATTTTGTTGGCATAAATGAAAAGGTATCGGGTGACCACAAGCTCTTCCATTTCAACACGGTAATGTGGGGATGAGGTGGAGTGCTTGCACTTCGGCCTGTGAAGCTGCCCGGTGCAATGTTTGCCATCTTCAGGACCATAATTCACAATCTCACAGAGTGCGCTGCACTTGACAGATGCGCCAAACTGAGAGTGTTGCCAGCCTGTGCCAACATGTCCATAGCCTGCGTAAAAAAGTGCCGTTGCACCATCCACCGCCATGTAAATCCCTGGTCCATACACTGCGCCGTGCGATTGCTTTTCTGTACCACTGAAGTTCTTCAGGCCCAAGCGCAAAATGGAATGCCAATTTCCAAGGCCGCTTCCGTGGAACGCATAGAAAGTTCCCCTGTGCTCCTGTTTCAACTGCTTAAACGCACGCTCTTTCTCAGGAGGAGTGGATCGCAAGATGAACTGATGTTCTGTATGGACGCCTTCCACCCGCATGCTGCTATCAGTGAGGTAGTGCAGGTGGCACCGATTGGTCCCAACAATCCAGCGCAACAGCTTGTAAAGAAGTGGGTGAACAGCTTCCAGTTCTTCACGAAGGCATCCACGTTTAATCATGTCTGCAAA
Organism: Eutreptiella sp. 'Long Island Sound 2002'; assembly: GCA_964036045.1. Lineage (NCBI taxonomy): Eukaryota > Euglenozoa > Euglenophyceae > Eutreptiales > Eutreptiaceae > Eutreptiella > Eutreptiella sp. 'Long Island Sound 2002'. The sequence continues at coordinate 5,948,718 of OZ038382.1, read as the reverse complement.
AAATGAGCGGCAGGGGTTTGACAGGCTCGTGGGCGCGTTTGCTGGTACGCTTGTGGAACAAAACACAAGGGGGCGCACAGCAAAATACCTATCATCTTCGAAATGGAAGGACACTTCTGCAGAACTTCCCCCACTTCGCGAGGCTTATTTCGATCAAAGGATATTTTTCTAGATTCCCCAGACGGCGTGGTGAACACTGCCTCCACCGTTGGAAAGGGCTCAAAATGCCGTCCACTGAAGGAAGCGCCCGTGGTCATACTGCGAAACGGTATGCAGTGGAGAGAATTGATGCCCCCCAGTGCAGGACCGAAAAGAGACGGAGAAGGTTGGGCGACACATAACTGCGGTGCACACGAATTCCGCATACCTTATGAGCAAATCACACGCCTGGGGAGACTTGACAATCTCGTTCTCGATGTTGATGCCTAAACCCATATTTGTGAACTGGAAATTGCACAAATCCTCAGAGCACACTGTAGGTTTCAGCAACTGCAAGGGGTGTGGTTTGTCGCAAACTATGCAGAAGCGGGTGCAATCTTCGATCCGCTTCTGCACACAGTGAAGGCACTTCAAGAGCATGTTGATGCCGTCAACACTTCGAACTTGGGGTGCTGCGCTGTTCTTGCCTTCTTTCTGCAGTTCCAGCTTTTTCTTCTCATCAAACAGCAAGTCAGTTGCGCAATCCAAGTGGTTGTTTGAATGTACCAATGCAAGCTTGGCAACTTCCCGTGACACCGCATGAATTTCCATTAAGTGCTTAATATTCTTGGAAGAAGCCAGTTTCTCTCTTTCACGCAACCTCTCCATAGTACGCTGTTGCCCCAGAGAGATCTCCTTCCATTCTTGTTGCAAGTACTCTGATAGCCGCTGTTCCAAAGTCCACCACAAGCCAAACGGCTCGCAGTCAGACAAGCCAAGCGTGCTAAAGTCTCGCTTGGTGGTTTGACGGATGAATATGTGCTTGTCCTTTACCGTGGGACAACGCGAGCCGTAAACAGGTGGATCTGTGAAAACTAACTTCACTGCAACAGACTTCGCGTGGTCTAAGCCGCAAGCAAACAGTAAATCCTTCGTAAAAAAAGACAAAGGGAAGCCAACCCAGACGGAGCATTCGATACGATTGCTGTCCAGCCCGACAAAATATCCACGCGACTTAACTTCTAGCATGTCATCTTCGAGCAATACGTTGGAAATGTCGGCAGCTTCGTGTTGCGGATGCTCGCCATCAGAATCCACATATTCCTCGTCCTCATACTCGACATAATCCTCTTCGTCGGAGGACATAGCAACTGCAGAAGATACATTAGTGAGGGAATAGCCCAAATTTTGGTAGTCTACTGACGCAAGAGAGGGAACGAAGGGGGCAAGTGCAACAGCACAAGACACAAAGGCCAGGTGTGGAGTTGTGTTTGCAGGAGCGGACCAGGATTGCTGGATTGTTTCCACCTGAAGACACGCGTGCAGCATTAACCATCCACAACCTGAGTGGGAACTGTTAAATCTGATCCCAAGTTATGAACTCAGTTACAAAATAGTCTTCCTGCAGGTTCTGGTAATTTTCCCAGTCACATTCCACCTCACACATGAACGCACTGCTGGGACAGACCCTACGTGTCTTGTGGCCCGTGTGGGTGTGGGCCTGTCTGTAGGCAGGATGTGCCACCCAACATGCAGGCCTCATCTCCCTCAGCTGCTGTTCTTTCCAATCAACTTGGTTTCCCTTGTTGCGATCGAGAATCAGCGAAAGGCCTTGTAACATTGTGAGCCGCAAAAATTCAGTGTTTAAATTGAATGGCATGCATTTTGCATCCCGCATTGGCTCAATCTACTGCTGCATATCCCTTGAGAAGGCACCAACGGCAAAAAGTAGTTTCTTTTGCATAATCTTGCTCAGGGCGGTCTCAAGTGCCATGAGGTAGATGGAGGATTTTTGAATGTTTGGAGCTGCTGCCTCACAACTCAAAGTAAATCATGTAGTGAAAAATGCAAGTCATGTACAAAAAAATGGTCTAGTCATATGATTTTTTTTGCGGTAAATGCGTGTTATTTTTTTTTTTTGCAGTAAGTCGTGTAAATTATTAAAAAAATTGATTTTTGGGGGGGGGGGTAAATGCGTGTATTTTTTTTTGCGGTAAGTCGTGTAAATTATAAAAAAAAATGAAAAATTGAAAGAAATGCAACTTTTGCAATACATGCGCAATATGTACAACTGCCGGTTCCATACAGCACCCATAGCGACCTTAGTACCTAGGACCTAGCACTCTGTGTGGCCGCCAAATAGTTGGGACTCGGCCAATATAACATAGTTTCACATGGTGTCATTGTCACTAGACACAAAATCAGGCCCAAGAAAAGAGTCCTGACAGGGCCATGGCCAACATCCAGTGTGCCGGCACTGGGAACAAAATCAGGCTCAAGAAAAAGAGTCTTGACAGGGCCATGGCCAACGCTAGTGCCACCATTATGGGCAGGGGTCATGCAAACGCCCGTTACCAAAGCTGTTGACAGGTTGACGGGTGGGTCCAAAAAAGGGTGTTTTTTTTTTCAGTTTCAGGTGTTCTTTTCCCGTTTTTTTGTTGTTTTTTGGGCACAACTTGCTGCCAAAAGCCCATTTTGGGGGGTTTCAGGGGGGGGGTATGGGGTATGGGGGGTATGGGGTATGGGCTAGGGTGATTCGGTGCCATGAACTAGTGTACCCTGTTTTTTTTTTGCTTTACTTGCTGTTTTTGGCAACACACCATTGTGTTTTTCTGTTTTATATTTTTTTTGTATCAACAATCCAGGGAATCTAACCTGATGTTTGCCATAGGTACTAGTGTCCCCATTTTTGCACTTGCTAGCCTCTATTGTTGTACCAGGAGTTTTAAATTTTTAGTCTGATGTTTGCCATGGGCCCCAGTATCCCAATTTTTTCCCTTGCTGGCCGCTGCTGGTGTACCGGGAATTTTAAATTTTTGGTCTGATGTCTGCCATGGGCCCCATTGTCCCCATTTTTGCCCTTGCTGGCCTCTACTGGTGGACCATGAATCTTAAATTATTAGCCTGATGTTTGCCATGGTTCCCGTGTCCCAATTTTTGCCCTTGCTGGCGTCTGCTGGTGTACCACGAATTTTAAATTTTTAGTCTGATGTTTCCCATGGGTCCCAGTGTCCCAGGTAGAAAGAGAAGGGTGGGAGCCTCATACCATTTCCCCTTCCCTTGCCCTCCCTCAAACCTTTTGCTACTGCAAGTTGCGAAACCACACCTTAACTATGCGATGTTCCCTGTCTTTTGTACGTTGGCAATGCAAAAGCTACGCTCATTGAAACTATCTCGCATCTATTGAGTCCATTAGGCCTATTCATACATACCACATTGGAACTGGAAGTTGAATAAGTAAACACCCACGGCAACTAGTTACGATTGCTCACTAGCACGACAAATTCCGTTAAAATACAACAAATGTGTGAAAAATGTAGGAGTTGCATATCTCAAACTTACCAAAAAAGGATTGCAAAACCCAAAAAATAGCGGAAAAAATACAAAAAACCATCAAAAAACAAGAAAAAAGGGGGGGAAACGGGGAAAAAACAAAAAGAACAGTGCTTTTTCCTAATTGACGGGTGGCTGGACAAGCATTTGCATTTCCAGTAATTGTAGGCCACCAAGGCACTCGTTCGGGGCCAATACGATAGCATTATGATACGCTCCACCATTGCTACACCAAACGGGCGGAGGAAAATACAGCCCACAAAACATGCACGTGCTACAAGTAGTTGCAGAATGCACGCTTGTAGATCAAGTCAGATTTTGGGTCGTTGGACTTGGGTTAAGCTGACAAGCGGCGCGCAACTCCGCTACAGGCTGCTTGGCCAGGTCATTGATGAAAAGCGGGTCACGCTCCAGCTGGCCGGATGCATCTCTCAGGTAGCCATCAAGCACCTTGCGCCACTCTCTATGCATGAGGACCTTGGGACAGGTGTCCTCCTCAACCCTGCCTTCTCGGGGGCCCACAAGAGGGCGGAAGTGCTACGTAACCCATGCATTCTCGGGGGTCCCCAACGGAAAGGGCGGGTAGAAAATGAGTACTGGCTACCTGACCATTGCCTTCTCAAGGGCCTAGAGGAGGGCGGAAGTGCTACGCAACCCTTGCGTTCTCGGGGGTCCCCAACGCCAAGCGTTGGGAGAAAATCAGAAGTGGCTACCTCACCCCTGCCTTCTCGTGGGCCCAGAAGAGGGCGGAAGTGCTACGTAATCCCTGCATTCTCGGGAGTCCCCGACGCCAAGCGCAGGGAGAAATTCAGGAGTGGCTACCTCACCCCTGCCTTCTCGGCGGGCCAAAGAGGGCGCAAGTGCTACGTAACCCCTGCATTCTCCTGGGTCCCGAACGCCAAGCGCGGGAAGAAAATCAAAAGGGCTGCTTCACCCCTACCTTCTCGGGGGCCCAGAAGAGGGCGGAAGTGCTACATAACCCCTGCATTCTCGGGGATCCCCAACGCCAAGCGCAGGAGGAATTCAGAAGTGGCTACCTCACCCCTGCCTTCTTGGGGGCCCAAAAGAGGGCGCAAGTGCTGTGTAACCTCTGCATTCTCCGGGTGTCCCCAACGCCAAGTGCGGCGAGAAATTCATAAGTGGCTTCTTCACCCCTGCATTCTCGGGGGCCCACAAGAGGGCGGAAGTGCTACGCAACCCCTGCATTCTCGGGGTCCCCAACGCCAAGCGCGGGGAGAAATTCAGAAGTGGCTACCTCACCGCGGCCTTCTCAGGGGCCCAGGTGAGGGGGGACGTGCTATGTAACTCCTGTGTTCTCGGGGGTTCCCAACGCCAAGCGCAGGGAGAAATTCAGAAGTGGCTACCTCACTCCTGCCTTCTCGGGGGCCCACAAGAGGGCGGAACTCCGGCGCAACCCCTGCATTATCGGAGGTCCCGAACGCCAAATGCGGGGAGAAAATCAGAAGTGGCTTCCTCACCCCTACCATCTCAGGGGCCGAGAAGAGGGCGGAAGTGCTACGAGTGCTACGTAACCCCTGCATTCTCCGGGATCCCCAACGCCAAGCGCAGGGAGAAATTCAGAAATGGCTAGCTCACCCCTGCATTCTCAAGGGCCCACAAAGAGGGCGGAAGTGCTATGTAACCCCTGCATTCTTGAGGGTCCCCTACAGGGGGAAAAGCAGTACTGGCTACCTGACCACTGCCTTCTTAAGGGCCCCGAAGAGGACGGAACTGCGACGTAACCCCTGCGTTCTCACGGGCCAAGCGTTGGGAGAAAATCAGAAGTGGTTGCCTCAGCCCTGCCTTCTCGGGGGCCCAGAGGAGGGCGGAAGTGCTATGTAACCCCTGCATTCTGGGGGGGGGCCAACGCCAAATGCGGGGAGAAATTCAGAAGTGGCTACCTCACCCCTGTCTTCTCGGGGGCCCAGAAGAGGGCGGAAGTGCTACGAAACCCCTGCATTCTCGAGGTCCCCAACAGTGAGAAATTCAAAAGTGGCTACCTCACCCCTGCATTCTCGGGGGTCCCAAACGCCAAATGCGGGAACGAAATCAGAAGTGGCTACCTCACCCCCGCCCTTCTCAGGGGCCCAGAAGAGGGCGGAACTGCTACGCAACCCTTGCGTTCTCGGGGGTCCCCAACGCCAAGCGCAGGGAGAAATTCAGAAGTGGCTACCTCACCCCTGCCTTCTCCGGGGCCCACAAGAGGGCGGAAGTGCTACGTAACCCCTGCGTTCTCAGGGGCCAAGCGTTGGGAGAAAATCAGAAGTGGTTGCCGCAGCCCTGCCTTCTCGGGGGCCCAAAAGAGGGCGGAAGTGCTACGTAACCCCTACATTCTGGAGGTCCCCAACAGGGAGAAATTCAAAAGTGGCTACCTCACCACTGCATTCTCGGGGGTCCCAAACGACAAATGCGGGAACAAAATCAGAAGTGGCTACCTCACCCCCGCCCTTCTCAGGGGCCCACAAGAGGGCGGAACTGCTACGCAACCCTTGCGTTCTCGGGGGTCCCAACGCCAAGCGCAGGGAGAAATTCAAAAGTGGCTACCTCACCCCTGCATTCTCCGGGGCCCACAAGAGGGCGGAAGTGCTACGTAACCCCTGCATTCTTGAGGGTCCCCAACAGAGAGAAAAGCAATACTGGCTACCTGACCACTGCCTTCTTAAGGGCCTAGAAGAGGACGGAACTGCAAACGTAACCCCTGCGTTCTCAGGGGCCAAGCGTTGGGAGAAAATCAGAAGTGGTTGCCTCAGCCCTGCCTTGTATGGGGCCCAAAAGAGGGCGGAAGTGCTACGTAACCCCTCCATTCTCGGGGATCCCCAACGCCAAGCGCGGGAAGAAATTTAGAAGTGGCTACCTCACCCCTGCCTTCTCGGGGAACGTAACCCCTGCATTCTCGGGGGTCCCCAACGCCAAGCGTTGGGAGAAATTCAGAAGTGGCTACCTCACCCCTACCTTCTCGTCGGGCAAAAAGAGGGCGGAAGTGCTACGTAACCCCTGCATTCTGCGGGGTCCCCAACGCCAAGCGCGGGAAGAAAATCAGAACTGGCTGCTTCACCCCTACCTTCTCAGGGGCCCAGAAGAGGGCGGAAGTGCTACATACCCCCTGCATTCTTGAGGGTCCCCAACGCCAAGCGCAGGAGGAATTCAGAAGTGGCTACCACACCCCTGCCTTCTTTGGGGCCCACAAGAGGGCATAAGTGCTGTGTAACCTCTGCATTCTCCGGGTGTCCCCAACGCCAAGTGCGGGGAGAAAATCACAAGTGGCTACCTCACCCCTGCCCTCTTGGGGGCCCACAAGAGAGCGGAAGTGCTACGTAATCCCTGCATGCTCGTGGGTCCCCCAACGCCAAGCGCCGGGAAAAATTCAGAAGTGGCTACCTCACCCCTAACGCCAAGCCCGGAGTCCCCAACGCCAAGCGCAGGGAGAAGCCCAGAAGTGGCTACCTCACCCCTGCCTTTTCGGGGGCCCAAAAGAGGGCGGAACTCCTACGTAACCCCTGCATTCTCCGGGGTCCCAAACGCCAAATGCGGGGAGAAAATCAGAAGTGGCTTCCTCACCCCTCCATTCTCGGGGGCCCAGAAGAGGGCGGAAGTGCTACGCAACCCCTGCATTCTCGGGGATCCCCAACGCCAAGCGCGGGAAGAAATTCAGAATTGCCTACGTCACCCCCGCCGTCTCGGGGACCGTAACCCCTGCATTCTTGGGGGTCCCCAACGTCAAGCGCAGGGAGAAAATCAGAAGTGGCTACCTCACCCCTGCCTTCTTAGGGGCCCACAAGAGGGCAGAAATGCTACGTAACCCTTGCATTCTTGGAGTCCCGGACTCCAAGCGCAGGGAGTAAATTAGTACTGGCTACCTCACACCTGCCTTCTGAGTGGCCCAAAAGAGGGCGGAATTGCTATGTAACCTCTGTATTCTCGGGGTCCCCAACGCCAAGCGCGGGGAGAAATTCAGAAGTGGCTACCTCACCCCTGCCTTCTCGGGGGCCCAGAAGAGGGCGGAAGTGCTACGTAACCCCTGCATTCTTGAGGTCCCCAACAGGGAGAAATTCAGGGATGGCTACCTGAACCCTGCCTTCTCGGGGGCCTAGAAGAGGGCGGAGGTGCTACGCAACCCCTGCATTCTCAGGGGTCCCCAACGCCAAGCGCCGGGAGAAATTCAGAAGTGGCTTCCTCACCCCTAACACCAAGCATGGGTAGAAATTCAGAAGTGGCTACCTCACCCCTGCCTTCTCGGGGGGCCGGAAAAGGGCGGAACTCCTACGCAACCCCTGCATTTTCGGGGGTCCCGAACGCCAAATGCGGGGAGAAAATCAGAAGTGGCTTCCTCACCCCTGCCTTCTCGGGGGCCCAGAAGAGGGTGAAAGTGCTACGCCACCCCTGCATTCTCGGGGGTCCCGAACGCCAAGCGCGGGAAGAAATTCAGAAGTGGCTACCTCACCCCTGCCTTCTCAGGGGCCCAGAAGAGGGCGGAACTGCTACGCAACCCTTGCATTCTCGGGGATCCCCAACGCCAAGCGCGGGAAGAAATTCAGAAGTGGCTACCTCACCCCTGCCTTCTCGGGGGCCCACAAGAGGGCGGAAGTGCTACGTAATCCCTGCATTCTCGGGGGTCCCCAACGCCAAGCGCGGGTAGATATTCAGAAGTGGCTACCTGACCCCTACCTTCTCGGGGGCCTAGAAGAGGGCGGAAGTGCTGTGTAACCCCTAGATTGCCCGGGGTCCCCAACGCCAAGCGCGGGGAGAAAATTAGTACTGGCTACCTCACCCATGCCTTCTCAGGGGCCCAGAGGAGGGCGGAAGTGCTACGTAACCCCTGCATTCTCAGGGGTCCCCAACGCAAAGCGCAGGGAGAAATTCAGAAGTGGCTACCTCACCCCTGCCTTCTCGGGGGCCCACAAGAGGGCGGAAGTGCTATGTAACCCCTGCATTCTTGAGGGTCCCCAGCAGGGAGAAAAGCAGCACTGGCTACCTGACCGTTGCCTTCTCAAGGGCCCAGAAGAGGGCGGAATTGCTACGTAACCCTTGCATTGCCTGGTGCCCCCAAAGCCAAGTGTTGGGAGAAAATCAGAAGGGGCTGCCTCACCCCTGCCTTCTTGGGGGCCCAAAAGAGGGCGGAAGTGCTACGTAATCCCTGCATTCTCGGGGATCCCCAACGCCAAGCACAGGAAAACCTTCAGAAGTGGCTACCTCACCCGGACCGTCTCGGGGACCGTAAGCCCTGCATTCTAGGGGGTCCCCAACGCGAAGCTCAGGGAGAAATTCAGAAGTGGCTACCTCACCCCTGCCTTCTTAGGGGCCCACAATAGGGCGGAAGTGCTACGCAACCCTTGCGTTCTCGGGGGTCCTGCACGCCAAGTGCGGGGAGAAAATCAGTACTGGCTGCCTCACCCCTGCCTTCTTTGGGGCCCACAAGAGGGCATAAGTGCTGTGTAACCTGTGCATTCTCCGGGTGTCCCCAACGCCAAGTGCGGGGAGAAAATCACAAGTGGCTACCTCACCTCTGCCCTCTTGGGGGCCCACAAGAGGGCGGAAGTGCTGAGTAATCCCTGTATGCTCGTGGGTCCCCCAACGCCAAGCGCCGGGAAAAATTCAGAAGTGGCTACCTCACCCCTAACGCCAAGCCCGGAGTCCCCAATGCCAAGCGCAGGGAGAAGTTCAGAAGTGGCTACCTCACCCCTGCCTTTTCGGGGGCCCAGAAGAGGGCGGAACTCCTACGTAACCCCTGCATTCTCCGTGGTCCCAAACGCCAAATGCGGGGAGAAAATCAGAAGTGGCTTCCTCACCCCTCCATTCTCGGGGGCCCAGAAGAGGGCGGAAGTGCTACGCAACCCCTGCATTCTCGGGGATCCCCAACGCCAAGCGCGGGAAGAAATTCAGAATTGCCTACGTCACCCCCGCCGTCTCGGGGACCGTAACCCCTGCATTCTTGGGGGTCCCCAACGTCAAGCGCAGGGAGAAAATCAGAAGTGGCTACCTCACCCCTGCCTTCTTAGGGGCCCACAAGAGGGCAGAAATGCTACGTAACCCTTGCATTCTTGGAGTCCCGGACTCCAAGCGCAGGGAGTAAATTAGTACTGGCTACCTCACACCTGCCTTCTGAGTGGCCCAGAAGAGGGCGGAGGTGCTATGTAACCTCTGTATTCTCGGGGTCCCCAACGCCAAGCGCGGGGAGAAATTCAGAAGTGGCTACCTCACCCCTGCCTTCTCGGGGGCCCAGAAGAGGGCGGAAGTGCTACGTAACCCCTGCATTCTTGAGGTCCCCAACAGGGAGAAATTCAGAGATGGCTACCTCACCCCTGCCTTCTCGGGGGCCTAGAAGAGGGCGGAAGTGCTACGGAACCCCTGCATTCTCAGCGCAACCCCTGCATTCCCAGGGGTCCCCAACGCCAAGCGCCGGGAGGAATTCAGAAGTGGCTTCCTCACCCCTAACGCCAAGCATGGGTAGAAATTCAGAAGTGGCTACCTCACCCCTGCCTTCTCGGGGGCCCAGAAGAGGGTGAAAGTGCTACGCCACCCCTGCATTCTCGGGGGTCCCGAACGCCAAGCGCGGGAAGAAATTCAGAAGTGGCTACCTCACCCCTGCATTCTCAGGGGCCCAAAAGAGGGCGGAAGTGCTACGTAACCCCTGCATTCTCAGGGGTCCCCAACGCGAAGCGCAGGGAGAAATTCAGAAGGTTACCTCACCCCTGCCTTCTCGGGGGCCCACAAGAGGGCGGAAGTGCTATGTAACCCCTGCATTCTTGAGGGTCCCCAGCACGGAGAAAAGCAGTACTGGCTACCTGACCATTGCCCTGTCAAGGGCCCAGAAGAGGGCGGAATTGCTACGTAACCCTTGCATTGCCCGGTGCCCCCAAAGCCAAGTGTTGGGAGAAAATCAGAAGGGGCTGCCTCACCCCCGCCTTCTTGGGGGCCCAAAAGAGGGCGGAAGTGCTACGTAATCCCTGCATTCTCGGGGATCCCCAACGCCAAGCACACGAAAACCTTCAGAAGTGGCTACCTCACCTGGACCGCTTCGGGGACCGTAAGCCCTGCATTCTAGGGGGTCCCCAACGCGAAGCGCAGGGAGAAATTCAGAAGTGGCTACCTCACCCCTGCCTTCTTAGGGGCCCACAAGAGGGCGGAAGTGCTACGCAACCCTTGCGTTCTCGGGGGTCCTGAACGCCAAGTGCGGGGAGAAAATCAGTACTGGCTACCTCCCCCTTGCCTTCTCAGGGGCCCAAAAGTGGGCGGAAGTGCTATGTAATCGCTGCATTCTCGGGGGTCCCCAACGCCAAGCGCAGGAAGAAATTCAGCAGTGGCTACCTCACCCCAGCCTTCTCGGGGGCCCACAAGAGAGCGGAAGTGCTACGTAACCCCTCCATTCTCAGGGGTCCCCAACGCCCAGCGCGGGGAGAAAATTAGTACTGGCTACCTCCGGCCTACCTTGTATGGGGCCCGGAGGAGGGCGGAAGTGCTACGTAACCCCTACTTTCTCGGGGGTCCCCAACGCCAAGCGCAGGGAGTAATTCAGAAGTGGCTACCTCACCCCTGCCTTGTCGGGGGCCCACAAGAGGGCGGAAGTGCTACGGAACCCCTGCATTCTCAGCGCAACCCCTGCATTCCCAGGGGTCCCCAACGCCAAGCGCCGGGAGGAATTCAGAAGTGGCTTCCTCACCCCTAACGCCAAGCATGGGTAGAAATTCAGAAGTGGCTACCTCACCCCTGCCTTCTCGGGGGCCCAGAAGAGGGTGAAAGTGCTACGCCACCCCTGCATTCTCGGGGGTCCCGAACGCCAAGCGCGGGAAGAAATTCAGAAGTGGCTACCTCACCCCTGCATTCTCAGGGGCCCAAAAGAGGGCGGAAGTGCTACGTAACCCCTGCATTCTCAGGGGTCCCCAACGCGAAGCGCAGGGAGAAATTCAGAAGGTTACCTCACCCCTGCCTTCTCGGGGGCCCACAAGAGGGCGGAAGTGCTATGTAACCCCTGCATTCTTGAGGGTCCCCAGCACGGAGAAAAGCAGTACTGGCTACCTGACCATTGCCCTGTCAAGGGCCCAGAAGAGGGCGGAATTGCTACGTAACCCTTGCATTGCCCGGTGCCCCCAAAGCCAAGTGTTGGGAGAAAATCAGAAGGGGCTGCCTCACCCCTGCCTTCTTGGGGGCCCAAAAGAGGGCGGAAGTGCTACGTAATCCCTGCATTCTCGGGGATCCCCAACGCCAAGCACACGAAAACCTTCAGAAGTGGCTACCTCACCTGGACCGCTTCGGGGACCGTAAGCCCTGCATTCTAGGGGGTCCCCAACGCGAAGCGCAGGGAGAAATTCAGAAGTGGCTACCTCACCCCTGCCTTCTTAGGGGCCCACAAGAGGGCGGAAGTGCTACGCAACCCTTGCGTTCTCGGGGGTCCTGAACGCCAAGTGCGGGGAGAAAATCAGTACTGGCTACCTCACCCTTGCCTTCTCAGGGGCCCAAAAGTGGGCGGAAGTGCTATGTAATCGCTGCATTCTCGGGGGTCCCCAACGCCAAGCGCAGGAAGAAATTCAGCAGTGGCTACCTCACCCCAGCCTTCTCGGGGGCCCACAAGAGAGCGGAAGTGCTACGTAAGCCCTCCATTCTCAGGGGTCCCCAACGCCTAGCGCGGGGAGAAAATTAGTACTGGCTACCTCCGGCCTACCTTGTATGGGGCCCGGAGGAGGGCGGAAGTGCTACGTAACCCCTACTTTCTCGGGGGTCCCCAACGCCAAGCGCAGGGAGTAATTCAGAAGTGGCTACCTCACCCCTGCCTTGTCGGGGGCCCACAAGAGGGCGGAAGTGCTACGGAACCCTTGCATTCTCGGGGGTCCCCAGCGCCAAGCGCGGGGAGAAAATCAGTACTGGCTACCTCACCCCCGCCTTCTGAGGGCCCAGGATGGGGGGACGTGCTATGTAACCCCGGCGTTCTGGGGGGTTCCCAACACCTAGCGCAGGGAGAAATTAAGAAGTGGCTACCTCACCCTTGCCTTCTCCAGGGCCCACAAGAGGGCGGAAGTGCGACGTAACCCCTGCATTCTCTGGGGTCCCGAACGCCAAGTGCGGGAAGAAAATCAGAAGTGGCTTCCTCACGCCTACCTTCTCAGGGGCCTAGAAGAGGGCGGAAGTGCTATGGAACCCCTGCATTCTCCGGGGTCCCCAATGCCAAGTGCGGGGAGAGAATGAGTACTGGCTACCTCACCCCTACCTTCTCGGGGCCCAGAAGAGGGCAGAAGTGCTATGTAACGCCTGCATCGCCCGAAGTCCGCGACGCCAAGCGCAAGGGAAAAATCAGAAGTGGCTAGCTCACCCCTGCATTCTCAAGTTCCCCGAAGAGGGCGGAAGTGCTACGTAACCCCTGCGTTCTCGGGGGCCTCCAACGCCAGACGCAAGGAGAAATTCAGAAGTGGCTACCTCACCCCTTCCTTCTCGGGGGTCCCCAACGCCAAGCGCAGGGAGAAATTAAGCAGTGGCTACGTCACCCCTGCCTTCTCGGGGGCCCACAAGAGGGCGGAAGTGATACGTGACCCCTGCATTCTCGGGGGTCCCCAACGCCAAGCGCGGGTAGATATTCAAAAGTGGCTACTTGTCCCCTACCTTCTCGGGGGCCTAGAAGAGGGCGGAAGTGCTGTGTAACCCCTGCATTGCCCGGGGTCCCCAACGCCAAGCGCAGAGAGAAAATCAGAAGTGGCTGCCTCACCCCTGCCTTCTTGGGGGCCCAGAAGTGGGCGGAAGTGCTACGTAACCCCTGCGTTCTCGGTGGTCCCCAACGCCAAGCGCAGGGAGAAATTCAGAAGTGGCTACCTCACCCCTGCCTTCTCGGGGGCCCACAAGAGGGCGGAAGTGCGACATAAACCGTGCATTCTCAGGGGTCCCCAACGCCAAGCGCGGGTAGATATTCAGAAGTGGCTACCTGACCCCTACCTTCTCGGGGGCCTAGAAGAGGGCGGAAGTGCTGTGTAACCCCTGCATTGCCCGGGGTCCCCAACGCCAAGCGCAAGGAGAAATTCAGAAGTGGCTACCTCACCCCTACCTTCTCGGGGGCCGAGAAGAGGGCGGAAGTGCTACATAACCCCTGCATTCTCAGGGGTCCCCAACGCCAAGCGCGGGTAGATATTCAGAAGTGGCTACCTGACCGCTACCTTCTCGGGGGCCTAGAAAAGGGCGGAAGTGCTGTGTAACCCCTGCATTGCCCGGGGTCCCCAACGCCAAGCGCAAGGAGAAGGGCAGAAGTGGCTACCTCACCCCTACCTTCTCGGGGGCCGAGAAGAGGGCGGAAGTGCTACATAACCCCTGCATTCTCAGGGGCCCCAACGCCAAGCGCAGGGAGAAATTCAGAAGTGGCTACCTCACCCCTGCCTTCTTGGGGGCCCACAAGAGGGCGGAAGTGCTACATAAACCCTGCATTCTCGGGGGTCCCCAACGCCAAGCGCGGGTAGATATTCAGAAGTGGCTACCTGACCCCTGCCTTCTCGGGGACCTAGAAGTGGGCGGAAGTGCTGTGTAACCCCTGCATTGCCCGGGGTCCCCAACGCCAAGCGCAGGAAGAAATTCACAAGTGGCTACTTGACCCCTGCATTCTCGAGGGTGCCCAACGCCAAGCGCGGGTCGACATTCTGATGTGGCTACCTCACCGCTGCCTTCTCAAGGGCCCACAAGACGGCGGAATGGCTACATAAACCCTGCATTCTCGGGCGTCCCAACCGCCAAGCGCGTGGAGAAAATTAGTGCTGGCCACCTCACCCCTGCCTTCTCAGGGGCCTAGAGGAGGGCGGAAGTGCTACGTAACCCCTGCGTTCTCGGGGGTCCCCAACGCCAAACGCAGGGAGAAGTTCAGAAGTGGCTACCTCACCCCTGCCTTCTGGGGGCCCACAAAGGGGCGGAAGTGCTACATAACCCCTGCATTCTCAGGGGTCCCCAACGCCAAGCACGGGGAGGAAATCAGTACTCGCTACCTCACCCATGCCTTCTCAGGGGCCTAGGTGAGGGGGGACGTGCTATGCAACGCCTGCGTTCTCGGAGGTTCCCAACGCCAAGCGCAGGGAGGAATTCAAAAGTGGCTATCTGACCCCTGCCTTCTCAATGGCCCACAAGAGGGCGGAAGTGCTACATGACCCCTGCATTCTCGAGGTCCCCAACAGGGAGCAATTCAGAAGTGGCTTCCTCACGCCTACTTTCTCAGGGGCCTAGAAGAGGGCGGAAGTGCTACGGAACCCTTGCATTCTCCGGGGTCCCCAATGCCAAGCGCGGGGAGAAAATCAGTACTGGCTACCTCACCCCTACCTTCTCGGGGCCCAGAAGAGGGCGGAAGTGCTATGTAACGCTTGCATTGCCCAGAGTCCGCGACGCCAAGCGCAGGGGGAAAATTAGAAGTGGCTACCTCACCCCTGCCTTCTCAGGTGCCCCGAAGAGGGCGGAAGTGCTACGTAACCCTTGCATTCTTGGAGTCCCGGACTCCAAGCGCAGGGAGAAATTCAGAAGTGGCTACCTCACCCCTGCCTTCTCGGGGGCCCAGAAGAGGGCGGAAGTGCTACGTAACCCCTGCATTCTCGAGGTCCCCAACAGGGAGAAATTCAGAGATGGCTACCTCACCCCTGCCTTCTCGGGGGCCTAGAAGAGGGCGGAAGTGCTACGCAACCCCTGCATTCTCAGCGCAACCCCTGCATTCTCAGGGGTCCCCAACGCCAAGCGCCGGGAGGAATTCAGAAGTGGCTTCCTCACCCCTAACGCCAAGCATGGGTAGAAATTCAGAAGTGGCTACCTCACCCCTGCCTTCTTGGGGGCCCAGAAGAGGGTGAAAGTGCTACGCCACCCCTGCATTCTCGGGGGTCCCGAACGCCAAGCGCGGGAAGAAATTCAGAAGTGGCTTCCTCACCCCTGCCTTCTTGGGGGCCCAGAATAGGGTGAAAGTGCTACGCCACCCCTGCATTCTCGGGGATCCCCAACGCCAAGCGCGGGAAGAAATTAAGAAGTGGCTACCTCACCCCTGCCTTCTCGGGGGCCCACAAGAGGGCGGAAGTGCTACGTAATCCCTGCATTCTCGGGGGTCCCCAACGCCAAGCGCGGGTAGATATTCAGAAGTGGCTACCTGACCCCTACCTTCTCGGGGGCCTAGAAGAGAGCGGAAGTGCTGTGTAACCCCTACATTGCCCGGGGTCCCCAACGCCAAGCGCGGGTAGATATTCAGAAGTGGCTACCTGACCCCTGCCTTCTCAGGGGCCCAGAGGAGGGCGGAAGTGCTACGTAACCCCTGCATTCTCAGGGGCCCAAAAGAGGGCGGAAGTGCTACGTAACCCCTGCATTCTCAGGGGTCCCCAACGCGAAGCGCAGGGAGAAATTCAGAAGGTTACGTCACCCCTGCCTTCTCGGGGGCCCACAAGAGGGCGGAAGTGCTATGTAACCCCTGCATTCTTGAGGGTCCCCAGCACGGAGAAAAGCAGTACTGGCTACCTGACCATTGCCCTGTCAAGGGCCAAGAAGAGGGCGGAATTGCTACGTAACCCTTGCATTGCCCGGTGCCCCCAAAGCCAAGTGTTGGGAGAAAATCAGAAGGGGCTGCCTCACCCCTGCCTTCTTGGGGGCCCAAAAGAGGGCGGAAGTGCTACGTAATCCCTGCATTCTCGGGGATCCCCAACGCCAAGCACAGGAAAACCTTCAGAAGTGGCTACCTCACCTGGACCGCTTCGGGGACCGTAAGCCCTGCATTCTAGGGGGTCCCCAACGCGAAGCGCAGGGAGAAATTCAGAAGTGGCTACCTCACCCCTGCCTTCTTAGGGGCCCACAAGAGGGCGGAAGTGCTAAGCAACCCTTGCGTTCTCGGGGGTCCTGAACGCCAAGTGCGGGGAGAAAATCAGTACTGGCTACCTCACCCTTGCCTTCTCAGGGGCCCAAAAGTGGGCGGAAGTGCTATGTAATCGCTGCATTCTCCGGGGGTCCCCAACGCCAAGCGCAGGAAGAAATTCAGCAGTGGCTACCTCACCCCAGCCTTCTCGGGGGCCCACAAGAGAGCGGAAGTGCTACGTAACCCCTCCATTCTCAGGGGTCCCCAACGCCCAGCGCGGGGAGAAAATTAGTACTGGCTACCTCCGGCCTACCTTGTATGGGGCCCGGAGGAGGGCGGAAGTGCTACGTAACCCCTACTTTCTCGGGGGTCCCCAACGCCAAGCGCAGGGAGTAATTCAGAAGTGGCTACCTCACCCCTGCCTTGTCGGGGGCCCACAAGAGGGCGGAAGTGCTACGGAACCCTTGCATTCTCGGGGGTCCCCAGCGCCAAGCGCGGGGAGAAAATCAGTACTGGCTACCTCACCCCCGCCTTCTGAGGGCCCAGGAGGGGGGGACGTGCTATGTAACCCCGGCGTTCTGGGGGGTTCCCAACACCTAGCGCAGGGAGAAATTAAGAAGTGGCTACCTCACCCTTGCCTTCTCCAGGGCCCACAAGAGGGCGGAAGTGCGACGTAACCCCTGCATTCTCTGGGGTCCCGAACGCCAAGTGCGGGAAGAAAATCAGAAGTGGCTTCCTCACGCCTACCTTCTCAGGGGCCTAGAAGAGGGCGGAAGTGCTATGGAACCCCTGCATTCTCCGGGGTCCCCAATGCCAAGTGCGGGGAGAGAATGAGTACTGGCTACCTCACCCCTACCTTCTCGGGGCCCAGAAGAGGGCAGAAGTGCTATGTAACGCCTGCATCGCCCGGAGTCCGCGACGCCAAGCGCAAGGGAAAAATCAGAAGTGGCTAGCTCACCCCTGCATTCTCAAGTTCCCCGAAGAGGGCGGAAGTGCTACGTAACCCCTGCGTTCTCGGGGGCCTCCAACGCCAGACGCAAGGAGAAATTCAGAAGTGGCTACCTCACCCTCTCGGGGGCCCACAAGAGGGCGGAAGTGCTACGTAACCCCTGCATTCCCGGGGGTCCCCAACGCCAAGCGCGGGTAGATATTCAGAAGTGGCTACCTCACCACTACCTTCTCGGGGGCCTAGAAGAGGGCGGAAGTGCTGTGTAACCCCGGCATTGCCCGGGGTCCGCAATGCCAAGCGCAGGGAGAAAATCGGAAGTGGCTACCTCACCCCTACCTTCTCACGGGCCCAGAAGTGGGCAGACGTGCTACGTAACCCCTGCATTCTCGAGGGTCCCCAACGCCAAGCCGGTTCGACATTCTGATGTGGCTACCTTACCCCTGCCTTCTCAAGGGCCCACAAGAGGGCGGAAGTGCTATGTAACCCCTGCATTCTCGGGGGTCCCCAACGCCAAATGCGGGGAGAAAATTAGTACTGGCTACCTCACCCCTGCCTTGTCAATGTCCCAGAGGAGGGCGGAAGTGCTACGTAACCCCTGCGTTCTCGGGGGTCCCCAACGCCAAGCGCAGGGAGAAATTAAGCAGTGGCTACCTCACCCCTTCCTTCTCGGGGGTCCCCAACGCCAAGCGCAGGGAGAAGTTAAGCAGTGGCTACGTCACCCCTGCCTTCTCGGGGGCCCACAAGAGGGCGGAAGTGATACGTGACCCCTGCATTCTCGGGGGTCCCCAACACCAAGCGCGGGTAGATATTCAAAAGTGGCTACTTGTCCCCTACCTTCTCGGGGGCCTAGAAGAGGGCGGAAGTGCTGTGTAACCCCTGCATTGCCCGCGGTCCCCAACGCCAAGCGCAGAGAGAAAATCAGAAGTGGCTGCCTCACCCCTGCCTTCTTGGGGGCCCAGAAGTGGGCGGAAGTGCTACGTAACCCCTGCGTTCTCGGTGGTCCCCAACGCCAAGCGCAGGGAGAAATTCAGAAGTGGCTACCTCACCCCTGCCTTCTCGGGGGCCCACAAGAGGGCGGAAGTGCGACATAAACCGTGCATTCTCAGGGGTCCCCAACGCCAAGCGCGGGTAGATATTCAGAAGTGGCTACCTGACCCCTACCTTCTCGGGGGCCTAGAAGAGGGCGGAAGTGCTGTGTAACCCCTGCATTGCCCGGGGTCCCCAACGCCAAGCGCAAGGAGAAATTCAGAAGTGGCTACCTCACCCCTACCTTCTCGGGGGCCGAGAAGAGGGCGGAAGTGCTACATAACCCCTGCATTCTCAGGGGTCCCCAACGCCAAGCGCGGGTAGATATTCAGAAGTGGCTACCTGACCGCTACCTTCTCGGGGGCCTAGAAGAGGGCGGAAGTGCTGTGTAACCCCTGCATTGCCCGGGGTCCCCAACGCCAAGCGCAAGGAGAAGGGCAGAAGTGGCTACCTCACCCCTACCTTCTCGGGGGCCGAGAAGAGGGCGGAAGTGCTACATAACCCCTGCATTCTCAGGGGCCCCAACGCCAAGCGCAGGGAGAAATTCAGAAGTGGCTACCTCACCCCTGCCCTCTTGGGGGCCCACAAGAGGGCGGAAGTGCTACATAAACCCTGCATTCTCGGGGGTCCCCAACGCCAAGCGCGGGTAGATATTCAGAAGTGGCTACCTGACCCCTGCCTTCTCGGGGGCCTAGAAGTGGGCGGAAGTGCTGTGTAACCCCTGCATTGCCCGGGGTCCCCAACGCCAAGCGCAGGAAGAAATTCACAAGTGGCTACTTGACCCCTGCATTCTCGAGGGTGCCCAACGCCAAGCGCGGGTCGACATTCTGATGTGGCTACCTCACCGCTGCCTTCTCAAGGGCCCACAAGACGGCGGAATGGCTACATAGACCTTGCATTCTCGGGCGTCCCAACCGCCAAGCGCGGGGAGAAAATTAGTGCTGGCCACCTCACCCCTGCCTTCTCAGGGGCCTAGAGGAGGGCGGAAGTGCTACGTAACCCCTGCGTTCTCGGGGGTCCCCAACGCCAAACGCAGGGAGAAGTTCAGAAGTGGCTACCTCACCCCTGCCTTCTGGGGGCCCACAAAGGGGCGGAAGTGCTACATAACCCCTGCATTCTCGGGGGTCCCCAACGCCAAGCACGGGGAGGAAATCAATACTCGCTACCTCACCCATGCCTTCTCAGGGGCCTAGGTGAGGGGGGACGTGCTATGCAACGCCTGCGTTCTCGGAGGTTCCCAACGCCAAGCGCAGGGAGGAATTCAGAAGTGGCTATCTGACCCCTGCCTTCTCAATGGCCCACAAGAGGGCGGAAGTGCTACATGACCCCTGCATTCTCGAGGTCCCCAACAGGGAGCAATTCAGAAGTGGCTTCCTCACGCCTACTTTCTCAGGGGCCTAGAAGAGGGCGGAAGTGCTACGGAACCCCTGCATTCTCCGGGGTCCCCAATGCCAAGTGCGGGGAGAGAATGAGTACTCGCTACCTCACCCCTACCTTCTCGGGGCCCAGAAGAGGGAGGAAGTGCTATGTAACGCTTGCATTGCCCGGAGTCCCCGACGCCAAGCGCAGGGGGAAAATCAGAAGTGGCTACCTCACCCCTGCCTTCTCAGGTGCCCCGAAGAGGGCGGAAGTGCTACGTAACCCCTGCATTCCCAGGGGTCCCCAACGCCAAGCGCAGGGAGAAATTCAGAAGTGGCTACCTAACTCCTGCCTTCTCAGGGGCCTAGCAGAGGGGGGACATGCTAGGTAACCCCTGCGTTCTCGGGGGTTCTCAACGCCAAGGCAGGGAAAAATTCAGAAGTGGCTACCTCACCCCTGCGTTCTCAGGGGCCTAGAAGAGGGCGGAAGTGCTACGGAACCCTTGCATTCTCCGGGGTCCCCAATGCCAAGCGCGGGGAGAAAATCAGTACTGGCTACCTCACCCCTACCTTCTCGGGGCCCAGAAGAGGGCGGAAGTGCTATGTAACGCTTGCATTGCCCAGAGTCCCCGACGCCAAGCGCAGGGGGAAAATCAGAAGTGGCTACCTCACCCCTGCCTTCTCAGGTGCCCCGAAGAGGGCGGAAGTGCTACGTAACCCTTGCATTCTCGGGGGCCCCAACGCCAAGCGCAGGGAGAAATTCAGAAGTGGCTACCTCACCCCTGCCTTCTCGGGGGCCTAGTAGAGGGCGGAAGTGCTACGTGACGCGTGCATTCTCGAGGGTCCCCAACGCCAAGCGCACGGAGAAAATCAGAAGTGGCTACCTCACCCCCACCTTCTCGGGGGCCTAGTAGAGGGCGGAAGTGCTGTGTAACCCCTGCATTGCCCAGGGTCCCCGACGCCAAGCGCACGGAGAAAATCAGAAGTGGCTGCCTCACCCCTGCCTTCTTGGGGGCCCAAAAGAGGGCGGAAGTGCTACGTAACCCCTGCATTCTCGAGGGTCCCGATCGCCAAGTAGAGGGAGAAAATCAGAGGTGTTTAGCTCACCCCTGCTTCTCAAGGCCCGATAAGAGGGCGGAAGGGCTACGTAACCGCTGCAGTCTCGAGGGTCCCCAACAGGGAGCAAATCAGAAGTGGCTACCTCACCGCTGCCTTCTCCGCGGCCCAAAAGAGGGCGGAAGTGCTACGTAACCCATGCAGTCTGGGGGTCCCCAACGCCAAGCGCAGGGGGAAATTCAGATGCGGCTACCTCACCCCTGCATTCTCGGGGGTCGAGAAGAGGGCGCAAGTGCTACGTGACCCCTGCATTCTCAGGGTCCCCAACAGGGAGGTATTCAGAAGTGGGTGCCTCACCTCTGCCTTCTACGGAGCCCAAAAGAGGGCGGAAGTGATACGTAACCCCTGCAGTCTCCGGGGTCCCCAACGCCATGCGCAGGGAGAAAATGGGAAGTGGCTACCTCACCCCTGCCTTCTCGGGGGCCCACAAGAGGGCGGAAGTGCTACATAACCCCTGCATTCTCAGGGGTCCCCAACATGGGAAATTCAGAAGTGGCTACCTCACTCCTGCCTTCTCAGGGGCCCAGGAGAGGGGGGACGTGCTATGTAACCCTTGCGTTCTCGGGGGTTCTCAACGCCAAGCGCAGGGGAAAATACAGAAGTGGCTACCTCACCCCTGCCTTCTCGGGGGCCCACAAGAGGGCGGAAATGCTACGTAACCCCTGCATTCTCGAGGTCCCCAACAGGGAGCAATTCAGAAGTGGCTTCCTCACGCCTACCTTCTCAAGGGCCTAGAAGAGGGCGGAAGTGCTACGGAACCCCTGCATTCTCCGGGGTCCGCAATGCCAAGTGCGGGGAAAAAATCAGTACTGGCTACCTCACCCCTACCTTCTCGGGGCCCAGAAGAGGGCGAAAGTGCTATGCAACGCCTGCATTGCCCGGAGTCCCCGACGCCAAGCGCAGGGGGAAAATCAGAAGAAGCTACCTCACCCCTGCCTTCTCAGGTGCCCTGAAGAGGGCGGGAGTCAGGGGGGGGGGGGAATTCAAATAGAGACTGCAAAAAATGCGATGCAAAAAAATGCAAATGAATGCAAATAAATGCAAAAAAAATGCACAAAAAAAAAGCAACCCCACAACCGATGCACATACGGAGCAATTCCGCAACCGCTTTTCCACAACAATGGATGCTGCAGGTCCTTCCAAGTCACTATCACACTGGATTGAACCTGCCCTCAATATCTCCATTAAACATGAGCATATTTGTAATGCGCCTCGTTTCTTTTCAGCTTCTTCAGGTTCTTCCAAATCAGGTTCATTGTCGCCCTCACCATCAGTCAGCTCGGGGGTATCGTCAACATCGGCAGCAGCATCATTTGCAACACCACGTGACACAAATTTGTCCATGGATTGTGACATTAAAAGGAAAACTAGGCAAACCATATGCAAAAAAAAGCAAAAAAAATGCAAAATATGCAAAAAACCATTGGCTCCTGGATATGCAAAAAAATGCAAAAAAAATGCATTTGCATTTTTTTCCCCCGCCTGCGGAAGTGGCTACCTCACCCCTGCCTTCTGAGGGGCCTAGAGGAGGGCGGAAGTGCTACGTAACCCCTGCGTTCTCGGGGGTCCCCAACGCCAAGCGCAGGGAGAAGGGCAGAAGTGGCTACCTCACCCCTGCCTTCTCGGGGGCCCACAAGAGGGCGGAGGTGCTACATAACCCCTGCATTCTCAGGGGTCCCCAACGCCAAGCGCAGGGAGAAAATCAGAAGTGGCTGTCTCACCCCTACCTTCTGAGGGGCCCAGAAGTGGGCGGAAGTGCCATGTAACCCCTGATTCTCGGGGGTCCCCAACGCCAAGCGCAAGAAGAAATTCACAAGTGGCTACCTGACCCCTGCATTCTCGAGGGTCCCCAACGCCAAGCGCGGGTCGACATTCTGATGTGGCTACCTCACCCCTGCCTTCTCAAGGGCCCACAAGACAGTGGAATGGCTACGTAACCCCTGCATTCTCGGGCGTCCCATCCGCCAAGCACGGGGAGAAAATTAGTGCTGGCTACCTCACCCCTGCCTTCTCAGGGGCCTAGAGGAGGGCGGAAGTGCTACGTAACCCCTGCGTTCTCGGGGGTCCCCAACGCCAAGCGCAGGGAGAAGTTCAGAAGTGGCTACCTCACCCCTGCCTTCTCGGGGGCCCACAAGAGGGCGGAAGTGCTACATAACCCCTGCATTCTCTGGGGTCCCCAACGCCAAGCGCGGGTAGATATTCAGAAGTGGCTACTTGTCCCCTACCTTCACGGGGGCCTAGAAGAGGGCGGAAGTGCTGTGTAACCCCTGCATTGCCCGGGGTCACCAACGCCAAGCGCAGGGAGAAAATCAGAAGTGGCTGTCTCACCCCTGCCTTCTCGGGGGCCCAGAAGTGGGCGGAAGTGCCATGTAACTCCTGATTCTCGGGGGTCCCCAACGCCAAGCGCAGGAAGAAATTCACAAGTGGCTACCTGACTCCTGCATTCTCGAGGGTCCCCAACGCCAAGCGCGGGTCGACATTCTGATGTGGCTACCTCACCCCTGCCTTCTCAAGGGCCCACAAAATAGCGGAATGGCTACGTAACCCCTTCATTCTCGGGCGTCCCAACCGCCAAGCGCGGGGAGAAAAGTAGTACTGGCTACCTCACCCCTGCCTGCTCAGGGGCCCAGAGGAGGGCGGAGGTGCTACGTAACCCCTGCGTTCTCGGGGGTCCCCAACGCCAAGCGCAGGGAGAAATTCAGAAGTGGTTACCTCACCCGTGCCTTCTCGGGGGCCTAGGAGAGGGGGGACGTGCTATGTAACCCCTGCGTTCTCGGAGGTTCCCAACGCCAAGCGCAGGGAGAAATTCAGAAGTGGCTATCTGACCCCTGTCTTCTCAATGGCCCACAAGAGGGCGGAAGTGCTACATAAACCCTGCATTCTCGAGGTCCCCAACAGGGAGCAATTCAGAAGTGGCTTCCTCACGCCTACCTTCTCAGGGGCCTAGAAGAGGGCGGAAGTGCTACGGAACCCCTGCATTGTCCGGGGTCCGCAATGCCAAGTGCGGGGAAAAAATCAGTACTGGCTACCTCACCCCTACCTTCTCGGGGCCCAGAAGAGGGCGGAAGTGCTATGCAACGCCTGCATTGCCGGAGTCCCCGACGCCAAGCGCAGGGGGAAAATCAGAAGTAGCTACCTCACCCCTGCCTTCTCAGGTGCCCCGAAGAGGACGGAAGTGCTACGTAATCCTGGCATTCTCAGGGGCCCCAACGCCGGGCGCACGGAGAAATTCAGAAGTGGCTACCTCACCCCTGTCTTCTCGGGGGCCTAGAAGAGGGCGGAAGTGCTACGGAACCCCTGCATTCTCCGGGGTCCCCAATGCCAAGTGCGGGGAGAAAATCAGTACTGGCTACCTCACCCCTACCTTCTCGGGGCCCAGAAGAGGGCGGAAGTGCTATGTAACGCTTGCATTGTCCGGAGTCCCCGACGCCAAGCGCAGGGGGAAAAATAGAAGTGGCTACCTCACCCCTGCCTTCTCAGGTGCCCCGAAGAGGGCGGAAGTGCTACGTAATCCGTGCATTCTCGGGGGCCCCAACGCCAAGCGCAGGGAGAAAATCAGAAGTGGCTACCTCACCCCCACCTTCTCGGGGGCCTAGTAGAGGGCGGAAGTGCTGTGTAACCCATGCGGTCTGGGGTCCCCAACGCCAAGTAGAGGGAGAAAATCAGAAGTGGCTACCTCACCCCTGCCTTCTCGGGGGCCCGATAAGAGGGCGGAAGGGCTACGTAACCCCTGCAGTCTCGAGGGTCCCCAACAGGGAGCAAATCAGAAGTGGCTACCTCACCGCTGCCTTCTCCGCGGCCCAAAAGAGGGCGGAAGTGCTACGTAACCCATGCAGTCTGGGGGTCCCCAACGCCAAGCGCAGGGGGAAATTCAGATGCGGCTACCTCACCCCTGCATTCTCGGGGGCCGAGAAGAGGGCGCAAGTGCTACGTGACCCCTGCATTCTCAGGGTCCCCAACAGGGGGAAATTCAGAAGTGGGTACCTCACCCCTGCCTTCTCCGGAGCCCAAAAGAGGGCGGAAGTGCTACGTAACCCCTGCAGTCTCCGGGGTCCCCAACGCCAAGCGAAGGGAGAAAATCGGAAGTGGCTACCTCACCCCTGCCTTCTCGGGGGCCCACAAGAGGACGGAAGTGCTACATAACCCCTGCATTCTCAGGGGTCCCCAACATGGGAAATTCAGAAGTGGCTACCTCACTCCTGCCTTCTCAGGGGCCCAGGAGAGGGGGGACGTGCTATGTAACCCTTGCGTTCTCGGGGGTTCTCAACACCAAGGCAGGGAAAAATACAGAAGTGGCTACCTCACCCCTGCCTTCTCGGGAGCCCACAAGAGGGCGGAAATGCTACGTAACCCCTGCATTCTCGAGGTCCCCAACAGGGAGCAATTCAGAAGTGGCTTCCTCACGCCTACCTTCTCAGGGGCCTAGAAGAGGGCGGAAGTGCTACGGAACCCCTGCATTCTCCGGGGTCCGCAATGCCAAGTGCGGGGAAAAAATCAGTACTGGCTACCTCACCCCTACCTTCTCGGGGCCCAGAAGAGGGCGGAAGTGCTATGCAACGCCTGCATTGCCCGGAGTCCCCGACGCCAAGCGCAGGGGGAAAATCAGAAGTGGCTACCTCACCCCTGCATTCTCAGGTGCCCCGAAGAGGGCGGAAGTGCTACGTAACCCTTGCATTCTCGGGGGTCCCCAACGCCAAGCGCACGGAGAAATTCAGAAGTGGCTACCTCACCCTTGCCTTCTCGGGGGCCCACAAGAGGGCGGAAGTGCTATGTGACCCCTGCATTCTCGGGGCTCCCCAACACCAAGCGCGGGTAGATATTCAGAAGGGGCTACCTCACCCCCACCCTCTTGGGGGCCTAGTAGAGGGTGGAAGTGCTGTGTAACCCCTGCATTCTCGGGGGACCCCAACGCCAAGTGCAGGGAGAAAATCAGAGGTGCTTACCTCACCCCGGCTTCTCAGGGTCCCACAAGAGGGCGGAAGTGCTACGTAACCCCTGCATTCTCGGGTGCCCAAGAGACGGCGGAATGGCTACGTAACCCCTGCAGTCTCAAGGGTCCCCTACAGGGAGAAAATCAGAAGTGGCTACCTCACCCCTGCCTTCTCAGGGGCCCAAACGAGGGCGGAAGTGCTACGTAACCCATGCAGTCTGGGGGTCCCCAACGCCAAGCGCAGGGGGAAATTCAGAAGTGGCTACCTCACCCCTGCATTCTCGGGGGCCGAGAAGAGGGCAGAAGTGCTACGTAACCTCTGCATTCTCGAGGGTCCCCAGCAGAGAGAAATTCAGAAGTGGCTACCTCACCCCTGCCTTCTCGGGTGCCCACAGGATGGCAGAAGTGCTACATAACCCCTGCATTCTCGGGGTCCCCAACGCCAAGCGCGGGTCGACATTTAGAAGTGGCTACCTCACTCCTACCTTCTCGGGGGCCAAGAAGAGGGCGGAAGTGCTACGTAATCCCTGCATTCCGGGGGGTCCCCAACGCCAAGCGTGGGGAGAAATTCACATGTGGCTTCCTCACCCACGTAACCCCTGTATTCTCGGGGGGTCCCCAACGCCAAGCACGGGTAAAAATTCAGAAGTGGCTACCTCACCCCTGCCTTCTCAGGGGCCCACAAGAGGGCGGAAGTGCTACGCAACCCCTGCATTCTCGGGGTCCCCAACGCCAAGCATGGGGAGAAAATCAGGTGTGGCCCACTAGTGGGCACATCGCCTACAAGCATGCATTTTCATTGAAATTGGTTATTTTTTCTTTGCGGCAAACGTGTGTAGGAAAAAATCGTTATGTCGTGTTTTTTTTTTGCGGTCAGTCGTGTAATTTTTTTTGCGGTAAATGTGTGTAATAAAAAATCATCACGTGGTGTAATCCTTTTTGTGGTAAACGCGTGTACAATTGTCAAGATGTGGAAATTTTTTTGTTGTATATGTGTGTTCAAAAAATCGTCAAGTCGCGCAATTTTTTTTTGCAGTAATGCGTGTGACGGGCTTACACGACTTGACGCAAAAACAAAATTACACGACATGACAATTTTTTTGTTACACACATTTACTGCAAAAAAAAAATTACACAACTTACAACATACACAATCATGTGGCATCGGGAAAAGGAGTTTTTTCCAATTGTCCTAACACCACATCAATTAGGATCTTGTTTCTCATGCTTTGAGAGCCACATACTGTTTGAAAGTGAAGATGCACGCCTAAAAAAAAAAAAAAGAAGTGTGCACCCGCAACCTCATTGGGGACTAGGCAATGGGGCAGAAGGGGAGTGTTGGTCGAGGTCTGATCCACGATCCGCCCTGATCCTTGGGTGGGGGATGGGGGGTTTTTGGCGAGGTCCAATACACAATCCGCAGACCAAAAAAGTCAAGTTTTTTCTATGCATGTACAATTGACTAATACTAGAATGGATGTGTGCTACTGTTGTGGGGCAGCCTGGTTTTTTTTTGGACAAGAATACATTGTGATCTGCCCTTTTTTTTAAGGGCATTGTTTTACGTCGTTGTTGAGTGCTACACCACATCACTACCCTCCCGGGGGGTAGGTGCGTTTTTTTCTGGGGAGGACACAATATGGGTTGATCACCCGGTGCGCTTTTAATTAACAACACAAGATGGGTCGTACAACACATCTTTTCTCTTAGGGAGAACGCAATGTGGATTGGGGTTTTGAGGTGGCTGCGGTTTACTCGCGTGCAACAACATCAACTGAACATCAACAACATACACAAGCTGCCCCAACAACTGCAACCACACACAATGGTAGGCTGCACATACCCTCAACAATGCCAACAACACATTCAGCTTCTGCCTCACTGTTCTCTGCTGTCGGTGGCGAGCATGCGCCCAATGTTGCTAATCCCAGGACACCCTAACAGTGCCTAGCAACACACCAAAGCCTCATCCCCCCCCCCCCCCCGCGCAACGACTGCGTTGCACAACGACCACCTCATCGTCACACGGCGCTCTTCTGCACACTAGCTTTTTTCCAGTTGTGTTCTCATGGCTGTTGGACAAATTGTTGTGGCTGTAGCACAATAATTTGGGCGTGCAGGACAAATGTGATGCATGTGAGATGACAATATGCAGGGGGCGGGGATTTCATGGACAGTAAACTTCACCTGGGAAATTTGGTGTTTTAGATTGGCCACGAAATGTGCCACAGCCGTCTTGGGGGTGCGCAAAGCGGGGAGGAAATCAAAATGGCTACTAGATCTTGCTGTCTCCGGGGTTCCCCAAAGCAGAGAGGAAATTTTTTCCTTTCCTCCCCGTTTTGGGGACCCTTGAGGCGGCATGGGTTAAAGGGAGCCACCTCCTCCTCTGTTCTGTGTTCTTTCCTGCCTTACAAGAAATATGTGCAGGTGCCCAACGCGCGCCCGCCTTCTCAGAGGTTTTTTGTAGGGTTGCAGAGATTTTTGTAGGGTTGCGTTGGTTGATTGCACATTCAGGACCTGTTTGAGTTTGGTGTTCCTACCCAATGCAGAGTGGGAACTGTTGTGCAACATGGGGAACTAAACTGGGGATGGATTGGGGTGTGCTGGTCAAGGTGGCATGCCTTCCATTATGACTGGGCAGCTGCATTGGGGAGGCCCAAAAGGGGACACCAGAGCAGAGGCAGAGCCCTGAAACAGTGAATATGATGTCTCCATCCTCTGTCACATGATCCGGAAAATGCACCTACGACCAAGCAACCAAGCAATGCTTGCTACAATGGCCGTAGGCAGTTGTGAGGAGGGAGGGTTGGTGCACAGAGTCAGGTCCATAGGTGAATTTACCCAGTAAATTTGGTAATATATATATATATATAGAGAGAGAGAGAGAGAGAGAGAGAGAGGGCCCATCATCAACCACTTGGATCTCAGGTTAGAAAGCCCCTGTGATATCTCCAGTGCATAGCCAGAGCTCATGAAAAGAGGCATTGTGCAACTGTTATAACACCCCCCCCCCCACTCGCCTTGCATTCCCCCAGCTGGCGCGATGCTTCCCCCACACCCACAAGGGAACATGGCCAAAATGGCCAACAGTGATGCCCCCCCCCCCCCCACCCACTTGGGGGGATTTCAAGGAACGCACACCACAAAACATGCACAAAACAAGGGCATAGCATGCATAAAATGGCCATGAAAGAACATGGTCCCGTGTGTGCTCAGTTCCATTGCAGTAGAGGCTCTGTGTGCCAATTTTGCTGGCGAGCAAATTTGACCTTGAGGACCTGAACATGCTCAACAGGGGCCACCGGAATGGGCTCACTTGCAGCAGGCTTGGCTGCCACCTTGCCATTCCCGTGTCAACTCAAATGTTCCAGGTGGCAGTTCCCCTGCCCCCCCCCCCCTTGCCCCCAAGGGAATCGCAAGGGCAAAGAACTCGCGTGTGGGGGTGGGGGGGGATTGCTTGATTGTGAAATGATGCCGGTGCGCATCCAGGTGCGCATCCAGCATCCGTCCTTGCAGCGTCGATGCACACATCAGTAGAGAGCTCGTGGCACTCTTTATTATCATTGGATTCGCAAACGGCTGCAAGCGCATCCACAGAAAGCCGCTCATATCACAGGGTATCTCTTTTTTTTGTTCCGTCCGAAACTATTGACAAGTGTTCGAGATTGTTCAGCACTTCAGACACATGGTCTGAGACAGTACATTACCGTCCACTAGTACCTACCCGCCATCCTCACAGAAAGCCGCTCATATCACAGGGTATCTCAAGAGGGCCCATCACCAACCACATGAATCTCAGGTGAGAGGGCCTTTGTGATATCTGCATAGCAGTGCATAGCCAGAGCTCATGGATCTGGTGGGGGGTAAGAGGCACTATGCAACTGTTCTACTTGATTGGGGAAATGATGCTGGTGCGCCATCCAGCATCTCTCCTTGCAGCGTCGATGGACGGAGCAGCAGAGAATTCACGGCATTCTTTATTAACTGTTGGCACGCACAATGTATTAGAGAAATCTCCTGAGCCATTTTGCGAAATGGGGACTACAACATATACCTCACAGATTCTAACGTGGGGTGTGTGCTCAGCCAACGAGCAATGATAGGCGTAACTATTTCACACAACATATTGCTTCGTTTCTTGACAGCCTTCTACCGGTCGGGCGTGTGGCCTGCATTCGTAGACACAAGACGCTGATGACAAGGCACATATGAATTTCGGAAGAAATCTCCTCAGCCACTTTGCTAATGCTGATGCTGCAAGAGCTGCCACCGGAAGCCAGCCCGCATGTCAGAGGGTGAGGATGGGGTTTCACAAGAAGTGCTAGGGCGTGTTGCAGAGCCCATGCCATGGCTGCAGCCATCCTCTGGGGAATTGTGCAGAGGTGCGAATTGTGGGACATGTATGACTGTATGAGGCACGCTCACCCCACAAACATGGAACAGCACAAAACCGAACATCGGCTGCAGCGTGTCGGAGTGTCTTGGCATTACATCCTCTTTTGTGCTTTTGTCTCAGGCGTCAGAGGAGTGAGTGCCCCTGGCGCAAGACTACGTTTGTGACGACTCCTCACTTTCCGCCTTGGCACAGCAGGGGCACTGGAATGGTTGTTGGGGACTGACGGGCGTGGCTGCACCGGTGCAGCCCCACTCTGCTACACATGACCGAGATTCCCTTGAGGGCACACCTTGACATGAGCGCACAGAGGGTGCTTCCCCCATCTTCGAAAGAAAATCAGTTTGTTCTGAAGAATCAGAAGGATCTGACATCAATCCCTGAGTGAGTTGTTGCGTGACGTTTGAGAGCGTGGGGTCCACAATCACAGAGACCTGTCTACCTACCCCCCCCCCCTTGCACAAGCACCAGGAAAGTCAGGAAAACGACGGTCAGACCGGGTCCCGGTGCTTGGACAAGGCGGTGCTTTTGCACGACACATGGTACCAAAAGAACGCATGTCACTGAAAACCTGCCCATACCTCACCCTAAGAACAAGTGTTGTAACAGGGCACTAGAACACAATGTGCAGGCAAATTTCAGCAAGTTCTGGAGGTCCACACTGCCCATCAGGGGCATCAGAAGCTATGGAATAGAAGCCCTTTCCAACCTTGCGCCTTATCTTACACAATTGCACATGCTTGCCCTTTGGGGCAGGCTTTGGAGCAGGCTTGGCTTCAGGTTTTGGAATGGGTTTGGACTTCCTATTCCTTGGGACAAGACTGTCATCAACAATATCTTTGGTGAAGTAAAGCTTGCCCTCAAACACATGGCCATGAATGAAATCATCCCCACGAGCAGAACAACTGATAATACTGGCAGGCGTCTGCTCACTGGTGGACCGGATGTACGTGACAGCCAAGCCAGGAGTAACGACATTATTCATGGCTGAAAATCACATCAAAACAAACAGCAGTCGGTTGCAGTACCAAGCATAATGTTGTTATGAGCTGGAGGACTCATCCCAAACATGACACAGCCCCTGTTTCCCTCTACAATTGGCACACAATCACGTTCTGCTAAGTTTCAGACCACAAAAAATGTGGTCAGAAAAAAGACAGTCAGACTGGGTCCCGGTGCTTAGACAAGGCAGTGCTTCCGCAGGGGGGGGGGGGGGTACCTGAGCCTGATGTAAGGCATCTCTCTGCCACGCCCTGCATCGACGGCAGATACATGGGGTATCAGAAAGACGGTGTGAGAGAAAGACGGTCCCATGAAGAGCGCTGTGTGACGTCAATAGGGCCACTAAACAGCTGTCCCTGCAGGGAGTGGCTCAATGGGTGACCGATGGCGACTTGGACACTCCCTCTACGAGTAGCAATGGGGTGCAACTCTATGCACTCAATGTCCCTCCCTCCCTAGTTTAACAAGGATTGTTCATGGCTATGTTCGTTGACAGGGGACGTGTAGGGACGTCCCCCTAATGCTTGACTGCCCCCCCTCCTGCTCCAAACCCCCGAACATACGCCAATGGGGAGGAGCAGTTTTTTTTCAGTGCATATGTTCATATGCCCTACCACAACCCATGCTCGCTGGTGGGTTATGGAACCCTATTTGGTTTTTACTCCTGGTGAATGGGGTGTGGGTTGACCACCCACCTGTTCGTATTCAAAGCGTTCAAGACATGAATGGATCGCCTCGCGATAAATCACCTCAAAGACAGGATGTTGTAATTGGCCAACAGACGCTGTGTGTGGCCATTGGGAGAGGTGTGCCCTTTGCTCATGGAAAATGATATATCGTGTGGGAGAGAAGCCAGTAGGCGTCCCTGAGGGAGCAGCACCAATACGGGGCGATGTGCCAGGCACTGACCACCGGATATGTCTTGCGTGGGACATGGCATCCCATCATTAAAAAGACATTATTCTACTCCCACAAATAATCCTGCACCAGTTGTATGAAAAATTCACTTTTGACCGATTTTGGACTGATTGTCCATATGCGATATGGCTTTTTTCAAGGGGATTTAAGCTTCCTGAGCACCGTGAAGAGCCCTGCTTCCACTGAGCTTGTGTCGAGCAAACCGCCAGTCAGCGTTGTGTGCCGCCATTCAGCGTCGCCCGCCGCCGAGGAGGATCAAGTAAAGTCGTTTATCCTTCAACCGGCGTCGCTGAAGCCCAACTGCTGTCCATGCTGTTGGCCGCAGGCTAACCCTAAGGACTGTTGTTAACAAAAGTGCAGGAAAGCGTTTCCGCTCCACATGGTCCCAAAAGGATGGTCCCGCCAGACACGCGCCCTGCACATGCATGCTTCCCTCCCAAAACAAAACCCCTCTGGTTCAATGGACCATTTCTTTCTACTGGTCTGTACTAAGAATACCGGTGCTGCTGTTGTGCACTGGATTCAATCACCGTTACACCGCGTTCACACTGCGTCGATTACTGCTGCTGCAGAGCAGTGGCGGATCTGCAGCCGCTTCAGTGGCACAACAACAATCAACTAATTGTCTGCCGAGCAACTTGTTGGCTGTAATCATGCGTGCCTTGCCATTGTGTCCTGTTGCTGACTGCAATGCAATGTCCTCGACATTGTCTTCGTCGAAGAGGGGGATGGTTAGGAGGGGCTAGCCTGGGCTACGTCAGATGGGAACTGGCCAAGGCGAAACTCACGCAAATGCACGTATGCACAGGCATGCACACGTAAACGTTATTCCAAAAGACTGGAACCTTCGATTGGAAAGAAACAGCTCCTCTGAAAAGAGCTGATATGATGTGAACCAAAGTTTGTCTTACAGAATCAATCTCTCTGCTGTTCAAAGGGATGCCCACAGGACAGGTCTG
This sequence comes from Eutreptiella sp. 'Long Island Sound 2002', assembly GCA_964036045.1. Taxonomy (NCBI): domain Eukaryota; phylum Euglenozoa; class Euglenophyceae; order Eutreptiales; family Eutreptiaceae; genus Eutreptiella; species Eutreptiella sp. 'Long Island Sound 2002'. The sequence goes on along the minus strand of OZ038382.1, from coordinate 5,915,824 downwards.
AGTACTCAGGAGAGGACCTCATCCGAAGCAATTTACACAATACACTGCACAACACAACACATCTGAGGCACCAAGCTGATGTGAAAATCTGGCATGAGGGACCATTGCGTTGTGTTGTGTTGCGTTGTGCTGTGTTGTGTCCTGGGAAATCCACCTCCCAAGCAGGGCATTATTGGTGAGAAAGGCACAAAAAATCAACAAAATAAAAACTCTGCAAAGCAGCATGACACGCGTCAAACACAACCGGTATGTGTAAGCAAGCATTGTGTTTCGTTTTTCGAGAAGGGGATGCATACTTCATGGTCACACGCATGGATCTATATATATATATTTATATATGATGGTTGCTGTGACTGTGTTTGGGGGCACATTCCAGAAAAGCATCAGAGCGTCCAGTGAGCACTGCGGCAGATGGATTGGTCAGCTGTGCTTAAATCTTCTCCTCCCTCGGAAGCGCAACCAAACCGATGCCGGGGAAAAGAACGGAATGAACTCTGCTTGATAAGATACGCACTGTAGCGCTTCCAGTTACTCCGAAAGGGTTGTGGGGACTCCAGCTTTCTGCCACTGTCACTGCCACTGTCACTGTCAGCCCAACTCACAGCAGTGTTTCATGTGCACCATTCCCTCGAACTGAGCCTGAATGCAGATGAACGGCCAGGGAGCCTTTCCCACTCCCATAAACGTTTGCCCTTCACACTCCCCATCTACGTTCACTTTGCTGCTGACACAAAGGCGTGTACTAAACTTTTCTAAACTTCACAAGGGCAAAGAGATGCCCAGTGCATGCACGGTGCGGAGGACTGCTGGCGAGTGAGGAGCCAGCAACTGGCCATCAATCGCCAGGGGTCGCCAAGAACCGGTGGTTGGGTGGCAACAACATGGATGTGGCTTTGAGGAATACCTGCCGGAAACCTTCACCATTTAGATTGTTTGCACCCTCGTGCAGAGGGCGCAGGGTTTTGATGGCCAGAGGAGGGATGGTGGACGACTTCATTGCACCAACACAATCGGGATTTTGGCTCGGGACCACTTCTTCAGTGGCCCCTCAATTCCGCTTGGGGCTCGGCCTCATCATCGAAATGAGCCCAATGAGCACAACCCCCAGAGTGATACAGCCCATCATTACTGGGCCCGTGTAGCTGCCTGCAGACTGACGTTGCACGGCCTGCTCCTTGGAAGCGTCCTCAGGGATGCCTGCAGACACGAAGTGCCATGTGAAGTGCAAATATACGCCCAGCTGGGGCGGAGTGACAGCTGGACAAAGGACAGGGGCATTACGCTCCTAATACGACGGTTCTTTTTTTTTATGAAAACAGAGTGCATTCGGGGGGAGGGGGGTTCAGCCAAGGCGGAGGAGTGGTCCCAATCTCCTCAGGGCTGCAGGGAAGGCATGCACACCAGCACGCAGGCAACGATGCGCACGCGCCAGGTACACGGGCCGGTAGATGCACATACACACGATTGACGCGAGACAAACAGGCACGGCAGACAGGGCACAGCACTGCTCGCTAAACGCATCTCGTCCGGCCGTCAGTGTCAGTAGAACATGGAGTGCAAGAAAAGCATGGGTTGGCCAGGCGCCTTTCTGCGGTACGGCTGGCGCACAATGCACGAGTGCACAAGCGGCGGGGCGGTCCACTTCTGTTGGCAAAACGGTGTGAAGCAAGCTATTGCACAGTGGTGCACAGCAGGGCATATGCGCATACACACACACACACACAGGGCAGGCAGGAATGCACATAGACGCACACATGGGTGCACACACGCACTCAGGGAGGCAAACACAGACACGCATACACACATGCCCGCGAGTACACAAACACACACACACACACACACACACACAAACACACACACACACACACACACACACATTGGGAACCACAACAACAAAACAAGAGCACAAAACAGGCGGCCGGAGACGACTCCTCAAGGGCGGCAGAGCAGCCCTAGATACCTTTCGTTCTGGTGGACTGTGGGCGTGGTGTGGAGTCCTGTCCCTGGCATCGCAGAGTGCAACGTTCAGGTAAGACGGCCTCCTGACCCCCTGACAAAGCAAACTCACCCAAGTTGGAGCCCCGCCTCACTGTGCTGGGTGTGCCCACCCAACCGCACACACACACACACACACACACACACACACACACACACACACACAGCACCCTGTGTTTTGGGCAAGAGGGGGCAAAGCAGTTCACTGAGTAGATGCAAACAATGTCTTTCGGAGGTGTAGTCCGGATCGAAGCCTTCAAGGCGGGACTGTAAGTGGACAAATACATTGATAGACAGCATAGAACATCCTTCCTTAACCAGTGCATAAGGCGCTTCGCTGCACCATGACCTACGCACGGCATGTGGTGGGACACTGCGTAGTGTTATCCGCAACCCCCCTACACACGCACGCGCACAGGCAGACGCTGCACGGGCAGGCAAGGACTCACACACACAATAATAATCACAACCTGCAAAATGCTCCATCCACAACTTGGCAGCCGCCTGCTTTCGCTGCCGAATCATGTCCCTGGACTCAGTGAAATGGGACAAAATGCCCCAAATGTCCGTTTGCCAACGTCGCTGCCGCCGCATGATCTGCAGCGTCCGGGCGGCGGACACGCGCGACAAATGGCCGTGCCTCCGGAGCACCGAGACGCACGCCTCGAACACGCCCTCTGCCATCAGGGCGTCCCCGCACACATATATGTGTGTGTCCTCCTTCAGCAGCATGCTGCACAGCTCCGCCCCCATCTCTGTCAACAGATTCTGCACATACACGCGCTTGTCAGGGTACTCTCGCGAGAAGGCCACCTGCGATTCGCAAAGATCAGGTGTTCGTTCACCCACACCGTCGGGGGGCTGGTGCAGAAGAAAAGGAGATGAACCAAAACACACACCATGTAACACAATTTGCATGGACATGGACGTAATGGGCCTTAATGGCCTCCTGCTTCGTCTGTCTGTCTGTCTGCCGGTCTGACTGGAATTGAGATGGGAGCAAGGGCCAGCCCAGGCAAAAGAGCAGCAACAATGCGGCAGGGGCAAAGGTGCAAACTTAGTGGACTATTAGACCTAGTCACAGTGCTCTAACCCCCGCTTTCAACTAAGAGAGCCCGCAGCATCTTGCCGGGGGATCTAAAGCGGGGGGAGGGATGTGAGATTTTGTTAAAGTTTGGTATACATTGCACAGTACCACCTTTACTCTGTCATTTTGACGATTGCATTCAGACATGGCTACTGGACTGCGTTATTTTCCTGCAAACCCTGATGTTTCATTGGATGTCCGGATGCATCTGATTGAGGCAATTAATGTGATGGAGAGGTTGGATTTGACTGACATCAACTGTTCAGCATTGTAGGTTCCTTGGTGGTGCACTGTTGTGCATTGTCTCCTGTGCTGATCCACCACAGAAATCCAATGTCAGCAAGTTTGCATGGGCCCTTCTGGGCTATTTTTGGGCTGTATCAACATATTTACACAGATTTGGTCATAAAAATGGGCCTATTTCGTGGTATGCTGTGAGGTGTAATTGTCTGCAAAGAGGATTTCCCCCAGGCAATAGATTTTTCTTTTAGCCCTGCCCCCTGTGTGACATTCCGTCTGGTTGTTGCTCCTTTACAGGGCCCTGGACAGTCACCGGTTCTTCCCTTCGCATGTTGCGTCGGGTTGCTGCTTTCTGTTGGCCGCTGCGGCCGGTGCTCTTGCTGGGTTCGCGGAGCCCAGTAGTTGGTGTGTTGGGGCTGTGCTGAATGTGACATGGTGTGCCGTTTGCGCGTCAGCGGCGCCCAATAATTGGCGTATTGAGGATGTGCTGGTTGTTGGCGGGGTCGTTTGACTGTTTTTGCTGTCCACACACCTCTGTCCACAGGCCGTCCGTAGCCTGCCTCGCTGTGTTTCTGTGTGCGTGAGGCCCAGGTGCCCTGTTCCTCCACGCGCTGTCCCGGCCGTCCACCATATGTCCTTTTCCCCCTCACCCGCTCCTGTTGCGCAAACAGCCCATCTGGGCTGCGGGAGACACCCCCCACCTGATGCCGGTTGAGCAGGGGTTGCCCTGGCACCCGGTAGCGACAGGGCTGGCTGGCCAAGCCATCCCCTTTATTGTCGCTGCCTCCCATGCGCACGCTCTGCCATCTGCTCCATTCTGGTTCCCTGTTCCCGCTGTTTTGGTTGCCTCTCCTGCCTTGTTGTGCCCCTCCTCCTTGTCTGCTGTGCTCGCCCTTGTCCCTCCTGGTGTGGCTCCCGCGTTCTGTGTGTCTGTGTTGCTCCTCCCCCTGTCTGTTGGCGCTCCTGGTGCCCCTATCGCGCACCCCCTCCTGTCCCACCCGTGTGCCCCCCCGTACGAGGGTTTCACATCTCCGTACGAAGTGGACTGTCCCGTGCGCGGTTGGCTGGTCACGGCCCTGTTGCCACCCCCGTGGCAGGTAGCTCCCGGCGCGCGGGGCGCAGCTCCCGCCCTTGTGGCGTACGTGGGCACCTTGTAGAGGGAGCGGGGGGGGGGGGGGGGGCGTTGCTGATGGCTCGCTCGGCATGCGCCGCATTTGGTGGTTGCTGTAGTGCTCGCACCTCATGGTTCCCTTGTGTATTGTTGTGTGTCCTGTTGGGGCTCGTCTCACTGCCGTGTGTGGGGCGGCCCTGTGCCCAGTTGTTTTGCTGCTTGCGTTCCTCCCAATTTCGGGCTCTTTCTTTTTCTGCTGGCACGCTCATTGCTGGTGTGCAGCGCGGGGGGGGGCCGGCATGTCGCTCCTTGCATCCCCTTGTGGCTGTCGGGTTGTCCCACTTGCAGTTGCAGGGCACTTTTGCACATGTCTCCAAATCTACAAACTGACCTGTCACTAGTGTTTGTTGGGGTTGGTTCTGGGGTGAATGTGGTGCATTGTTGCTTTTGCTTTTTGGGCTGCTGAGAGGCTCCCCGTTTGAGGACTTCACTCCGGGCTGTCCACCCTTGGAGCTAGGGACTCGTGTGAGTCCACCCCCTGGTTGGTCGTGTGCAGTGACCACCAATGGTTTGGACGCTATGTCTCGTAAGCGTGCCCAAGGCCCCTGCACTAGGCCCTGGTGACAGAACTTAGCTACTCGCGGGCAGTACATGTTTTAGGTCGCTGCCCAATGGACAACCGCATAGCCGGCTGCCAACCCCCCGCAGGGGCGACCCCCTTACTTAGGTTTGGGTTGCCTTCTCCTCCCGGTGTGGTCGGGATGGTGATGGCTCCCGGGAGTGCATCAGGGAAGCATCCCTTTATGTTGTGTGTAAGTGTGGTCTTGGTTGTTACGTGTGTGGTGGGCGCCGTTTTGGCGTTGGGGCGTGGGGTCGTGGGCCCTTGGTGATGCTCCATGTGCGTGCCTTGTTTGTGGGCGGCGGTGGCTGTGTGTGGGTGAAGTGCCCGTGTGGTGGGTCTGGCCCCACCCTGGGTGTTGTGTGTTGGGCTGGTGTTGGTGCTCGCGGCGGGTGGTGTGGCTGTCCGCCGTTGTTGTTGCGGTACACTACATTGCTTTGCTCTGCTGTACTGTGTGCTGCATGTTGTCGTGTGCTGGCGCATTTCATTGTGTGCCTCTTGCCGGCTTTGGTCTGCTGCGCTGCGTTGTGTGCTACGCTGCCTCTGCGTCGTGCGCTACGCTGCCTCCGTGAGGCATGGTGGCCGCGGCTACCCAGGCAGGGCCGCTCCCCCCATTGGGGCCGAGTTTGGTAACCTCCGAAGCGCTTGGATAGGGCCGCCCACCAATTGGCGGGGCCGAGTCCGAGCCCGCGGGGCCTGCCTTTGAGGCTTGCGCGCGTGCCTTGTTTGCGGGCGGCGATGGCTGTGCGTGGGTGAAGTGCCCGTGTGGTGGGTCTAGCCCCCACCCTGGGCGTTGGGTGTTGGGCTGGTCTTGGTGCTTGCGGCGGGTGGTGTGGCTGTCCGCCGCCATTGTTGTGGTACAATGCTTTGCTTTGTTCTGCTATTATGTGTGCTGCGTGCTTTCGTGTGCTGGCAAGTTTCGCTGTGTGCCAGCTGTGGCGCACTGAGCTGCGTTGTGCGCTGCGCTGCCTCCATGAGGCTTGGCGGCGGCGGCTACCCGGGCAGGGCCACTCTTCCCGTCGGGGCCGAGTCCGGGTAACCTCCGAAGTGCTTGGATAGGGCCGCCCACCCATTGGCGGGGCCGAATCCGAGCCCCCGGGGCCTGCCTACGAGGTTTGTGTGCTGATCTTCTTTGTGCGCTTCTGTCAGCTCTGTGTGCCTGGGCGTCGTGCTGCCCTGTGCTGTTCTAGGGTGCGTTGCGCTGCACTGTGCTACATTCTGTCGGATCTGCGCGCTTGGGCGTTGTGCTGAACCCCTCAACGCCTCCGGGAGGCTGCCGCGATTAGCTGCGCTAGGCGATCAGTGGGCAACAATCTGCCCGGTTGTGAGACCAGGACGTTCTCTCCTGGTAGGTCCCCGTCTATGTGCACAACCGGTTGCCACTCTCCATGTGTGTAGCACACCCCATGTGGGTGGCAGCTACACTGCGGGGTATACACACCAACAGCCACGATACGCACCCGGACGACCGGCATCGTGAGTCCTGGGCATATGAGGTACCACACCTCACCCCTGGTCATGTTGGGCATCGGCGTGCGGGCCAGCTGCCACTCGTGGGCCCGTACTATACTTGTGTATAGTGCTTCCATGAAGTGCACAGTCGCGTATGCAAAGCGTCGTTGCATCGTCAGTGTGTTTGGTTCCCCTAGCCTTCTGCCCTCCTATCCAGGGTCGTGTGTCGCAGCTCCCCTATTGCAGTGGCGTACCTCCCGTTGTTGGCGCCTATCCCCTCTTTGTATGTCGGCGTCGTGCTGTCTTCGGGCCTCTGTGTCTAGCATTCCGTCCTTTGCCTTCCCTATTTGTTTGAATAGTCGCTCAGCCTTCTCCTTGTGGTGCGTGTTTTTGTCTGGGTGTAGCTTGACACGGAGCTGCTTGTATGCCCGCTTTATTTCCTCTATTGTCTTAGCCCACGCAAACTGCACCCTGTTTTTCACCTCAAGGGCGGCATTTGTGTGCAAAAAAAAGACGCGCAGTTTCCGCGTGTTTCCACCTGAAAACTGAGAATTAAAAAACGGAGGAATCTCAAATATATTTTTTTAGGCTATCAGCGGAATGCAAGTAGTCAGAGGTATGAAAAAAACGTTTTTTTTGGCATGTTGAGTGCGCGAGGCCTCGCGCACTCAATTATGCAGAATGTGTATTTCCCAATGGTCCTGAATAAACAGTATTCCATGCCAAATGAGGCTCTGATGTCTTAATGGGTGCCTCATGGTGTACCGTTCGGGTCATGTCAGCAGCAAGAGTGGTCAATCAATGGACGTCTTGTACACGCCATGCACTATGTAAGGTGTAATAGATCTAAATAGCGGGTTGCCCTCGGTCCTTGCTAAACACACGATTTTCAGTTAGTTTACCTACAAATGAGGTGCCCAGCCTCCCATCTTTTGGGGCTGTACAACACTTTTTCAGAAGCGCTAGGTCACAGGACGTATGAAGCAAGTGCTCTAGAGGAGGATAGTCTAATCGCTACTCTTGAGCTCACTGTTTTCACAGGATTCCAAAAGGGAGGAATCTCAAAAAGCCTTTTGGAGGCTATCGGCAGAATACAAGTAGTCAGGGGTATTCAAAAACCCATGCTTCTAGCATGTTGAGTGCGCGAGCCCTCGCGCACTGAGTGTTCCGCTGTGCAAGTCTTTAACCCATATTGAATCTTGCAGTTTTGCTTTTGCTCCATCCTTGCTTCATGCCACTTCCGATGTCAAAAAGTGATCTCAAAAAAGCCTGAAAATCTCACTCCAGCTGGCTGAGTGCGCGAGGCCTCGAGCACTCAGCCTCCCATAATAAGTATTTTTTCATGTGGACATGTACAGGATGTGTGAACAGCGCCCATCTTTAATAGTTTTCCAGACGATCCAAAAATTGGTATTCTTCAAATTAGCCAACAAAATTTTTTTTCGGGGAAAATGACCGGTAAACCCTCTGATTTTGGACTAAAGAATGGTTATTTGACCCCCCTAAAAACAGCAAAAAATGGGCAAACCTGATGAAAAATGCATTTTTTGGGAGGGTTTGAAAAACAGTATTTTCAAGATGGCAAAAAAAACTATTTTTTTCGGTGACAAAATCTAGGTGCTTAGGTGAAAAAAGGGGGTGCAGTTTGCGTGGGCTAAGATTGTGGCCCCAGGGTACCGCACTCCTAGCACCTCCTACCAGTTCCCTGGCAGTGTGTTTGGCATCTCCGCGACTGGGTCCTGTCCTCTCGTATGTGGGAATGTTGGTTGGTTGGCCCCCACCGGCTGGGGCTTGTGCTGGGGCTGTGGCTGGGGGGCCATGTTTGTTGTTGGCCTCTCCACTCGGACGACATTCGCTCTCTTTACGCGAATTTCCCGTCCTTGTGTGTGCTATGGCCCCTTTGTTATGCGCACCTGCACTCTAACACCATCATGCCCCACCACCATGGCCTCACATGCGTTGAATTCCACCTGACGCAGCCCTTGCAGACACACTGCTGATCCTGTCGCAAGGTGCCATGCGCTACCCACCACCACTACCGCTGCGCCTGCTACCAATGTTAATACGGCCGCCTCCACGCGGGGGGCTGCTGTAGGTGGCGTCACCGGCGCCCTGTCCTGCCTTTGTGCTCCTGCTCTAATTGTTGGCGGCCTATTAGCTTGCTCCCCACTGCCCCTACTATGGCCATTACTTGGGGGCAGGCCGCTCAAGTGGTCGTGGGTGACTGCCACTATTCTGCATCCCTTTTGGTGGTCCAATTGCACTAGAACCCGGTCATTCTCCTCCCCTTGGGCACTTCCTTCTGCTCCATTCAGTTCTGCCCTCCGCAGCCCTGTGAGCCAAACTTTTGTTCCTGGCTGCCACCTGTCCTGGGCCGCCGCCTGCTCCCGTTTCTGTTTCACTATTGTTGCCCTTCGTTGTCTAGTGGCTTGGTTGTGGCTCTTCTGCCACTTTTTGAACCTGTGTACGAGCACCTGCGGGAGGTTGCACTCACACCATGCCCCTGTTTTTTCAATGATGCGCCTATTGTGCACTATGCCCCCACAGATGCATTGTTTGGCGTTGTGTACGTACTTCCCGGCGGTCTTCACATCTTCTCCACAACTAGGCACTCCACACGTCCTTTTCCCGGCACTGTCCCCACTGACATAAAGTCAGCCTTCCACATGCGGCATTGCGCACACAACCACACTCCTAATTGTCCTCCATCTCCACCAGGCGGCGCGCATTGCCTGTGGTTCCATGTGCCACACCCATGACATGTGTATCGTGGTTCTGCCACTAGTGCAGTGCATAATTCCCCATCGCATCTCCTTGTTTTGCCATCTTTCTGCGTCGTCTCCGGTGTTTGCTGAGTTCGTTGTGTCCCTTGCTTGTGGCCCTCCTCCTGTGCTTCTGCCCGACCATCCTCTCTGATAATATGCGCAAGTGTCTATCCCTCCACTGTCCGGTCTGGGGTGTCCTTCATCTTTTCCAGCGGATTGCGCTTCATCCCTTGGCCCGTCTGTCGCGTCTCTTGCGGGTGCATTTTGTTCCACACTCTCGCCAGAGCGTGGAATAGGCACAGCCAATCTAGTGGCGTCTCGAAGATCGTCGTCGTCTCCGGGAGCTCATCTTCTAACTGCCCTGCGCCCTGTCTCACCACTTTACGCCGGCCTAGTGCCAGGCGCAAATGCAATGCCACCCCCGGCGGTAGGATATTCCAAAAATGGGGTGCTCCACGTGCTGTCTCACCCCGCTGTAGCATCACTTTCTTGGTGGCCATGGGCAACCCCACCTCCCGCGCCTTGTACAATGGGCTTTTCCGTGCCATTTTGTCCCTTGTGTACACACCAATATGCACCCCTTCCAAGTGCGCAAAGATCACAATTTCGGGCCAACCTCCGTACGATTGTGGTCCCGTCCCCCGTCTCATTTGCTGGACGTATCTGTAGACCACTTCGTTGTCTTCCCTTGACTGCTCCGGCCGGTGGCGGGGCAATGTCTGCGCTGTGTGTGCTAGTGCCATCCCTTCAAGGCCCAACCCCCAGAACGCCCCTCGTGGTACTTCCAGCATGCGGCCTGCTTGTTCATCCCCCTGACTTGGCGTGCCCTCCACCACATGGACCAGCAACCCCTCCTTTGTCGTGTCTAAAACTTGCACTCGGCACCCATTCCACATTGTGTCACTCATGCCCCATAGAAACCCCTGTGCGTTCTGTCCCATGCGAGACACGACTCCTAACACCGCGGCCACCACGGTGCGTGCCACCACTCCCAACGCCTGCCCCCCCCCCCCCCCCCTCTCAGGTCTCCCCCCCCTCTTGGGCGCCTTTACAGTAAAGGGGTGGTGGTTGAGTAGACACCATTACACGGGCCCCATTGGTGCTACATGGCTTCCTTTGGGTTCGTATGCGCTTCCATCACCAACAGTGATGACCCAGCGAAGGTGGGGTCAAGAGGAGTAGCCCCAAAAAGCTGATTGTTCAGCTGATGAATCAACCGATGCCAGCCTGAACGGAGCCAGTACCCTCATCTGTTGTCCCAGACGACACCCATGTTGCTGCTTTGTTTTCTTTGATTCTGGTCCGCGATCCAAAGCCGCTTTTCTTCAAAGAATAAGAAGGGGCACACTTGTGATGGCAGTGGTGGGGCACCCTCCCCATCTCGGGTTTCTGCCTATGCATGCCTTCGTGGCAGCAGTCCACTTTGGCCCATCCGACTTGGCCAGAAAAGGGAGGGGGGGGCTATGTGGCTGTTCCCGTGTGACGGCCCACCTGGTTTTCATCTCAAGGCTTCTGCGGAGGTGATTTCTTCGCCCTCAGCGCACAGCCCATCAGCCGTTTGGCGTTTCGTGCAATCTTGGGCCAGGAGCGGGGGAGAGACCTAATTAAGGTGAGCTAAGAGAAGCTGTTGGTGGACACCTCGGTAGACTAACCCTGTTTGATACAACCACATACCAAGAGCTGCTGGAGCGTACCCACACATAACTTCTCGCGTCGCTGTGAAAAAAACCTGCGCATTGAGGTCTTCCTGTTGTCCCTGCCCCACGGATCTGAGGCTGTAAATCCCAGCATCCTGGTCCTCCCGGCCACAGGAAAATGCAACATCTTGTGTATGGAGCCTACTCCGTTCCCGCGGTGAAGGACTGCTGCTGCCAGGGCATGAGGAATGAGCACTGCACAGACTCGGGGAAGACTGTCCTCCAGAGCAAAAAGGGGCGGGAATGACAGATGATGCAAATTGGTGTGAGAAACGCACAGTGAGAGCGAGAGCCTCCTGCCCAGGACCGGGGGGGGGGGGGACAACTGGGATTCCCGTATGATTCACGAAAAGGGGGCGGATCTGAAGTCCGTTTTCTCGCCTTGGAGATTGGGGGGCTAGATCAATTTTAAAGGGAAAGGGGTTGCACCTGCATTTTGGTGATGACAGAGCTGAGCCAGTGCTGCTTCAGCTGGGTCCCGTAGATCTGGTCGTGCCGGTGCCGACAGCCCGTGAACACATGGCAGGGCCCCACTGCCTGACCCTCCGCCACCAACAGCTCGCGGTCCTCCAGGAATCCCATCATCGGTGCCAGGCCGGTGCCGGGCCCGACCATAATCACCGGCGCCAGCGGGTTCTCGGGGGCGCGGAAGAAGGAATTGTGCACCGACACCAACGCGCTCTGCCCCACACTCAGGGCGGCCAAGTAGTGGGAGCACACCCCGTGGATGGGCTCATTGGCGGCGGTCTTGTCCCTCAGAACGCGGACGGCGATCTGAATGCGGCATTGCAGAGTCACAACATGCAGAGGTAAGCGTCGCGCGAGTATTGAAAAGGGTCACGCGAGGACTCGTGTGACACCTGAAAAAACACCTCGTGACCTGACACTTGACTCCTTGGACCATTACCCAGGTGGTAGGCAGCAGGTCACCGTGTCTTAGACAAACGGACTTTGTGAAAAAACGTTAAGACCTTACAGTACTATAGGAGTATAACAACTGGCTATCGCAACCTTGCGCGTCCAACGTGCACCCAAGCTGACCACCGAGCTACCTGCACCAGTCGTGGGTCTGGGCGGCCCCGTGGGTTCGAACACAACTCTTCTCACAACCTCCTCCGCGAATCGAACCGTGGCGAGATGCACTTCAGCTCATGCCTCTGGCCACTGCACGACAGGAGTTCCCCCTGAGGCTGGCGGTGAACTAACGGCGCTCGGCAATCAGTGCACAAGGTGTGGGGGAGAGAGCGGGCGCAGGAGGTGTCAGGGTCCTGAAGAAATAGACACCGTGAGATGCCCAGCCGGGAGACCCGTAGCTGCAGACGCACACAACGCTGGCTCTGTGCCTGAGTATCTGCACACCATCCGTGCACATCCTTTGCTGCACACTCTGCTGCACACGCGTACCTGGGGCTTATAAGGGTGGGCCTTGCTGGAGGACGAGATGGAGTAATAGCGCGGCGTCAGGCGACCGAGGACCGGGAGTATGTCCGTGAATGTGAGCACGACGTTGGCGGACTTGGCCGCCTGCAGGAAGCGGTCTATGTACGGGTACCGCGCCACGGCGGCGTTCAGGACCCGCTCCTTCTTCTCCGCAGAGCTCAGGGGGTCTGTCAAGATCTGCCACGAGACGAGGGGCTTGATGGGGTCCGAAAGGCGGACCAGCAGCGGATTGGGCAAAGGACAACGGCCGGTGGGTGTGTGCAAAACTGGTGCAACACGGGGCAGCCCTCAGAGAAGAAAAGAGGAGGAACCACTTCACCAGAGCCTAAACAAAGCAGCACTCGGGCTTCACGGGTCATCAACCATCGAAGGCACGCATGGATTAGAAGAGAGGAGAGGGGGGGGGGGGTCCGGAACCCAAAATTTTGTGGACCAACATGGCCCGAATCCATTTTTCATTGTGCAAATTGCAATTTTCTCCCACTACAAAATCTGCGTCCACGGGGCCACAATGGGTCAGGTTTGCTTCACCGCAATTAGCTCCAACCGCGCCTACCACCACAGGGAAGGGGGCACCCCCCCGCGTCCTATGGTCGTCAGCAGTACGCAGACATCACCGCCGTCATCAAACCCAGTCGTCCACCGCTGTCAATCAGACATTGACCACCGTCATTTGACTATCACCTGCCGTTGGCCAACTGTCAACTACACCCGCGACCCATCAACCGCCGTCCACACAACACCGGCTGTCCCCAGTGAAGCGCAGACCGACGGTGATACCGAAAATACAAGAAAGTTTTCGGACGGGGGCAACAAGCACCCCAGGTCAAACGCAGCAGAGAGAGACGGGTGCACAGGGCTCCTGTTCATGGGGAGCTTGGGGGGGTGTAAGGGGGGGTGGGGGTCCAGCCACCCCAGCGGTCGAAGGCGCCGAAGAAAATTTTTGGTCTAAACTAACTGGGGCTGAAGGCGCCAGAAAAAATTTTTGATTGATTGCCAATGATGATTGATGGCCAAAGGCCCAGAGGAAAATTTAGCCCAATCTTTTAGGGGGGTCCAGGGGGGGGAGGAATGCGGATCCCCCCCCCCCCCCGCAAGCCCCAGTGGTGCCGAGTTGTGACCATCTACATCGGTCCCCGGGACGGACCCACACCTTGTACCAGTCCTTGATCTCCTCCACGACCGCGTGGGTGTTGCCCTCATCCAACTTGTTGACAAAGACGCGGAACAGGGCGTGGACATCGTGGTAATGCAGCGCGAGGTCAAAGTGCAGGCGCAGAGCGTCGCGCAGCATCAGCGGAAGCTTGACCGGGAGGCCTGCAGGAGGCGCAGCAGACGGGTCGTGAAATGCAGGGGGCTGCCGGGGGGCACGCCAGAGGAGGGCTCACGGGCAGCAATGCATTACTCAGGGAGCCATGATCTTTCCATAGCAGGAGGGGGGGGTGTCAGGCCCAACTCTCACCCCTTCCTCGTTTAGTGTATGATCCAGGTCAGAAATGTTGTGGACACTGCTTGTGTTTCTTGCGGCCAGAAGAGAGGAGGGGAGGAAGGGGGTTTTGGTGGGGGAAGGGGGGGAGGGGGTTTGGGTTTGGGTGGGGGGAAGGGGGTAGGGGCTCCGCAGGGCAGGGCGGTCCTGAACGGGGAAAAAAAAAGTGTTCCTGTACACAGTTTTCCCAAAAAAGCCCACGGGCACACCATGTGTTGGCGGTGGGCGGTGGGCGACTGGCGGTTGGTGACTGGCGGTTGGTGGCGGTTGGTGGTGTTTGGCGGCGGTTGGTGGTTGGGGATTGGTGGTTGATGGCGGTTGGCAGTGGTTGGCAGTTGGCGGTTGGTCGCTGCTGGCAGTTGGCGGCAGTTGGCAGTTGGTGGTTGGTGGCGTTTGGTGGTTGGCGGTTGGTGGTCCCTTGAGGGGGTCCCTAAGGGCGGTCCTTAACAAAAACAAAATCTAGTCCCTTCAGGACCCCCCTGCCGCAGGGAGGGGGGGTCCCTCCTCCTACGTTGTCAGCCATTCAAGTACATCACTGCTCACGGGGGGCTTCCTTCTGTCATCCGCCACCTCCTCCGCTCCACCCCAACAGGCATGCAACGCTGTGCTGTGACCGGCAGAGGCTGGCGCATGCTCCTGCCCTGGCCTTGTTAGGGGCAGGCAGCGTTGCCACACCCGGGCCCATGGTGTTGTAAGGTGAGATAGGGTGGGAGCCACATCAGCCAGGAAATTTGTGCCCGTCTCAAGTGGTTGGCCCACAGGTTGAGGGCAGGGGAGAGCGAGGAAAGATGATGGGCTGGTGCAGCACGGGCCCCACATCCAGGGCTGTCCTGAGGGGGAGAAAAAAAGATTCGTAACGCCAACAGAAACACAAGACAAAAACCACAGAAACAGCATTGAACAATGGCTGGCGGTTGGCGGTTGGCGGTTGGCGGTTGGCGGTTGGCGGTTGGCGGTTGGCAGTTCGTGGTTGGTGGCGGTGGGCGGTGGGCGGTTGGTGGTCCTTGGGGGCTGTCCCTAATGGATGTCCTTAACAAAAAAAAATTTGGGTTCTTAAGGACAGCCCTACCCACATCCCGTCAAACTGCTGCCAACCACCTCCAAATGCCACCGGTCATCATCCAACCACTATCACCAGCAACCCTCGGCTCCCCTCCAAGCGCTATCGGTTGCCCTCCGACCGCCGCCGGTTCCCTGGGCTGTTCTTGGGTAATGCCTCCGGGATCGCCATGCCCCCCCCGCATCTTGCAAGTCCAGGGTTGGAGGGTGTAAAGAATGGGTGACCGTCCAGGGCCCCGTAAAGGAGCAACAACCCGACGGAATGTCACACAGGGGGTTGCGGTCAGGGAGGGTCAAACCCAATTATGAAAAATTGCGGGAAATTGCGGAAAAATTGCGGAAAAGTAACCAAACCCCCCAAAGGCTCACGGAGCAACCATTCTGCAAAGGGGGCACACAAGAGGAATGCACGAAAACGGTTTGAGGAGCAGGCGTTTTGTTTTGTGGCTCCGAGGCCCGGCCCATGGGGGGCCTTGCAAGAAGGGCACGGGTGTCCGAAAAAGGAGCTCAAAGGGCCCTGACAGAAGCCTCCACAGAAACAGACTGCCGGGCGGCGTGTACACGCCGGAGGGGTGCATCAACTGTGCGGGCAATGTTTTGCAGCGGCCTATTCCAGCGCTATTCCCTGGTCTAGGGCTCCTGGTTGGTCTCTTGCCTGCGCTAACCAGCCACCGTGGCCCAACCGCCGTCATGTACAGAGAGAGTCATGGTGCGGCAGAAATTGGAATGAGGGCTTCGGTTGGGCGAGGGTTTGACCGAGAATTTGGTAGGCCCCCCCAACGGTCCCAGTAAACACAATGATGCCCTCCCAGAGGGCAGTGGTAGTGCACAAAATACAGGGAAGCCGGTATATGGGCGTTTTCGCGAGGAGAGGGGGGGTTTATTCCGCCCATGAACCGGGTTTGCAACTTTGTGGTACTGGGGCGGAACGCTTTTGTCTATTTCCTCTGATTTTTAGGAACTAGGGCCCAAAATGGCCAAAAACAGAGTGCCAGCCTAATGCCCAAGCCGCTGCCCAGAAACGCAGTTTTTCCACTTCACCGGTCGTGCTCCAACGTTGCCTCACTTCGGCCAAAAGCAACACCACGCAGGGGGGCACATGGGACACGCCCCCTCTCTCCACTGCACCTTGTACCTGCATCCACGGTGCGCGTGCCGTCCATCACGAAAGCATCAAAGCGACTGTTGACGTGCTTCTCAAGGCCGAGCAGCCGCACCGTCCGCAGGGCCCGCGCCTTGTCGTTGAGCGGCTGCACCGCAACGTGGTCGCCGGTGGTGTACAGGGGCTCCTGCCGCTCGGGAAAGGAGAACTGCATCCGCCGGACGGAGCGGAACGAGTGGCCGTGCGGACCGCCCGTGTCCTGCAGCAGCTCCTCGTTCAACGTGCACTCCACTCGGACGGCGTCGCCAAACCGGTCCGGCAGTTCGAGATCCAGTCGGTCCATCAGCGCCGCATCGTCGTCCGGGGCGTCCTCCTCCGCCGAGTCGATCCACTTGAGCACGAGCTGGTCGCTGCCGCCGTGCCTCGCTCGGGCCTTCTTCTCCGCCTCGACCAACGTCGTGCGCAAGACCCTGAGCGCGGACGGGCCGCAGAGGGTGCGGTGACGCACGCGAAGCGCGGGGCATCCCCGGCCACATGGCCAATCGCCGTCGGTTGCCGGCGGGTCTGGGGGGGAATCAAGGTCCGCAATTTTCCGCAATTTTCGCACTTTCCCGCAGTTCATCCGCGATTGCTTTTTGCCTGTCCAGCTTGGGTGCTCGTTGGTGCCCTGTGTGCCCCCTTTGCAGAATGGTTGCTCCGTGAGCCTTTGGGGGGTTTGGTTACTTTTCCGCAATTTTTCCGCAATTTCCCGCAATTTTTCGTAATTGGGTTTGACCCTCCCCGACCGCAACCCCCTGTGTGACATTCCGTCTGGTTGTTGCTCCTTTACGGGGCCCTGGACGGTCACCCATTCTTCCCTTCGCATGTTGCATCGCCCCCCCCCCCCCCCCCCCCGGGCGATCAGCATTTCCGGCCAGCCGGCATGCGTTGAGTGTTGGCGGGTTTGGTGGCGTTGAGTGGGACGCTGGTATATGGCCCCCGGCGGAGCTGTCTGTGAGTAACGAGGGGCTTCTGCGGGTCTTTTCCGAAGGGACAGCCTCAGGGTGTTGGCGGCAGAGTTGCGGTCCGTTGCCGGCGGTTGGCGGTCAACCGACGGCGACTGTCCGGGAACGGACACAGCCATTATGCGTTGGCCGGCGCTTTGTGAGGCCCAGGCGGACGGAGCCCGGCAGTGGGTTTTTGTCCGATCGAGGACTGCCCTGCCAAGTGAGGCCGCACGATATCAGGATAGTGGCAATTCGTCCCATTTGTCTCCCTTCCACCTCCCCAGCCCTCACCTTCCATTTTCACATGTGCATGCCCCCTCCCCCCCCCCCAAACGCCCGAGCGACCCCTCCCCTCCTACCCCCGCTGCACATCTGCAGGTACTTCCACTCACAGAACCAGGGGAGCGGGAGCCCCGACGGTGCCCCGCACAGGTGGACCTCCCTCCCCCCTGCCCCTGCCCCTGCCCCTACCCCCAGGCACAGCCACACACAGGAAATACAGTATAGGTGGCCGTACTACACGTAACTGTATTTGCCTGCTAGTATTACCTACCTACCTACCTACCAGTGCAATAATGTATACTGTATGGCCAGTACTGTATCTTCGTGACCCCTCCCCTCCTGCCCCCCGCAGCACATCTGCAGGTGCTTCAACTCACAGAACCAGGGGAGCGGGAGCCCCGACGGTGCCCCGCACAGGTGGACCTCCCTCCCCCCTACCCCTGCCCCAGTACAAAGCACAACGCGAACACGCCAGGGATACGGCCGCACTCAATGCACGTGCGACAATACTAGAGGAGGAGGCGTGTGCCCCGCCCGCTGGCTGCATGGCCAAAGGGTGAGTGTGGTGCGCCGGAGCCGAGCTTCCCCAATGCGGCACTCCGTGGGCCCCTAAGGCCCTCTTCGGATTCGGGAAGGTAAGCCCAAAGCCCAAAGCCCAAACGCCCGAGCAGGCTAGCTGCCGTGGCCGGTGAGTGGCAACGTTCCAACATGTCCGACCGTGAGTGCGTGTGGGTCGCCTCACAACTGCAGTAGGGTACGAAAGGACACATCTTGCGGTCTTCGGGGTGGCGCGCACGCTTTACGTAGGGGGGGGGGGTCCGCCCGGGCGGACGCGGCGCCCCTTCGTAAAGCGCACGCGGGGTCGGTACATAGCTGGTGAGGGGATACCGTGGCAGCACGAGGCGCTCCACCAACTCGAGCCACACCGTGATCTCGGAAGTGTACCCTTTCGCATCATCGATCTTGTAAAGGGGCAGAATGGGCTCGGCGCCGGTCTTTGGGAGCCACTTGTCCACGTCGATGCCGTACTGGCAGAAATCTGGGTAGATACTCGATCCCAGTGCCAACACTGCATACTTGACACCTTGCAGATCAGCAGCACCGGTGGAGTCCTGAAACATATTGAGGCACAGTGCGGTGCGGCAAGGGACACGGCACATAACACCGCAAAACCTCGAAGCAGCACAGCACAAACAGAGCAACAACACAGCACAGCGAAACCCATGCGATGCAGTGCAACGTAGTGCGACACAATGCAGACACGACATGACACGAATGCACATGACACGAAACACGCAACAACAACACAACACAACACAACACAACACAACACAACACAACACACCACAACACAACACAACACAACACAACACAACACAACACAACACAACACAACACAACACAACACAACACAACACAACACAACACAACACAACACAACACAGCACAGCACAGCACAGCACAGCACAGCACAGCACAGCACAGCACAGCACAGCACAGCACAGCACAGCACAGCACAGCACAGCACAACACAACACAACACAACACAACACAACACAACACAACACAACACAGCACAACACAGCACAACACAACACAACACAACACAACACAACACAACACAACACACCACAACACAACACAACACAACACAACACAACACAACACAACACAACACAACACAACACAACACAACACAACACAACACAACACAACACAACACAACACAACACAACACAACACAACACAACACAGCACAGCACAGCACAGCACAGCACAGCACAGCACAGCACAGCACAGCACAGCACAGCACAGCACAACACAACACAGCACAGCACAGCACAGCACAGCACAGCACAGCACAGCACAGCACAGCACAGCACAGCACAGCACAACATAACACAACACAACACAACACAACACAACACAACACAACACAACACAACACAACACAACACAACACAACACAACACAACACAGCACAACACAACACAACACAACACAACACAACACAACACAACACAACACAGCACAACACAACACAACACAACACAACACAACACAACACAACACAGCACAGCACAGAGCAAAAAGAACACATCACAGCAACCAAACAACAAGGCTGAAAAATGACGCAGGCCCTGAAATGCAACGGGGGCAAAGCCAAACCAACGCAAGTCCGGTCCCTGCCCCAAACCCGAGCGGACCTCTGCAGCCGGCGGCAGGAACGCCGCGGCGTTGCTGGGCGCACTGCCCCTCCGGCACGTGCTAGTCACCACCAGCAGATGCGTGTACTGCTGCTTGATGGCCTCTTTCCGCTGGGCGTCCGCGTAGTTGTTCAGCGACCCCAGCACCGGCCGCGTGATGCGCAGCGTCTCGAACAGCCGCCGCGCGATCGACTCCGCCACGCCAGTCTCCGAGCCGAACAGGATGAGCACTCGGGGGCCTTTGGTGTGAGGATGGAGGGGCTTGGGGGGCTCCACGACACGGACCTCCTGCCGCTTGCTCTCGCTCAGGGTTGTGGTGAGCCAGTGCTTGCAGCAGTGCCGGAACCGCGGCTCCAGCACGAAGTCGCGCATCTCTTGATGCCACAGCGGGTTCGTGGGCCCGACCTGAGGACGCGGTGGTGTTCCATAGAGGCCGGTTGGGTAGTACAACCGGTGTCCAATACCGTGTCTTTTGCGTGACCTGCTCGTGGGTGGCGTTCATTTTTTTTGGGGGGGGGGGGTTGGCACAAGGCCTCGGTATCAGGTTGTTTGCCTTTGGCGGTGCCTATTGGCCTCTCGCCACTGCTCATTCTGACCCTCTGTGGGTCCGAACATGTTTTGGTTGTGTCAACTGAGCCCCTGGATGACTTGTCCTGTTTGACTATTCCAGGGTCGGCTGTCCCGCAGACGGGCTGTTGCCCGTGCCGTTGACCAGGGGGGTTCGCATGGCGCCTGGTTGTGTTGCTGTCTGAAGCTGGCGGCGCCTATTGGCCCCTCGCCACTTACCCTTGCCCCTTCCCTTGAGCCCTTTCCCTCCGTAGGCGGCGGCACCCATCGGCCTCTCACCACCTTGTGCCCTTCCTCTCCCTGCCTGGCCTATCCTTCTCTCGTTACTCACCCTTCCTTTCCCTTGGTGCATTGTGCCAACGGTGGGGAGGGGGGCTGAGTAGGTCTGCCGATTGATACTTCCACTGATTGATGCACCACTGGTTTGTTGGGAGGAAATTGTCTGCATTGCCTATCCCCGGCCACTGGGGACAAGCATTCTCAAGCATTCTCACTGCGTGAGAGTGGGACACTTGTCCCTCGGCTCACAAGAGCTGCTTCAGCCCCGTGGCGTCCCTCCCACGCCGGTGGGGGGCGGGGGGAGATGCAGTTTGGTGGGTGAGGTTGGGATACTTGTCCCACGGCTCACAATCACATCGTGGCGTCCCCTCCCCTACCAGCGCTGGCAGGGCAATCATTCCCAGAGGATGGGGAAGGGGGCTTGACATGACATCTGGTTGTGTTGCTGCAGGCAGCTAGCGGCACCTATTGGGTCTTTCCGTCCGTAGGCGGCGGCGCCCATCTGCCTCTCACCACCTTGTGCCCTCCCCACAAACCCTTTCCCTTGGTAGGGTGTGCCAACAGAGCCCCCGGATTGTCCCCGTTTCACTGCTCTGTGTCGGGTCCACACAGAGGAGGGCGACTGGGGGTGGGGGGTCGAATACATTGTCGAGTGCACAGTGGGATGAAAGGGGGACCTTCTGGGGGGGGGGGGATTATTCACCAGGGCATAAAAGCAGACACGTCTAAACCGCGTCGTCGTCGTGGAACCTTCGGGCAGGTGATGGGCAGGCGCTGTTCGAGGGCTCGCTGGCTCACGCTGTACCCTGAAGGAGGGCGGC
This sequence comes from Eutreptiella sp. 'Long Island Sound 2002', assembly GCA_964036045.1. Taxonomy (NCBI): domain Eukaryota; phylum Euglenozoa; class Euglenophyceae; order Eutreptiales; family Eutreptiaceae; genus Eutreptiella; species Eutreptiella sp. 'Long Island Sound 2002'. The sequence goes on along the minus strand of OZ038382.1, from coordinate 5,894,629 downwards.
AGGACGGGATCAAGTGCCTCTGGGGCAGACCGGGCGAATATTCCACCGCTGAGGCACTCAGTTCCGTTTGGACGGTCCTTGAGCCAAGACCCGGAAAGGGGGGCCACCTGGAACACCTGCCGACTGGCGGGGGAAAGGGTGCGGACCTTCAGGGGCAGCCATTTAGGGGTCAGGGGGCTGGTGGTGGAGGGGGGGGGGGGTCGACCCAACCACCTCTCCACACGGGGTAAGGAGGGGGGGTCCATTGGTGTGGGCGCGGACTGGGGGGGGGGTCAGATATTGCTCCCTCTCTCTTTTGAATTCTCCAGTTATTTCGGGACATTTCGAGAGTTACTTAGAAAAGAAAAGAACATGTTTGCGCCCCCACACCGTAGGCTAAAAAATTTCGTCTACCCGTGCCTAACTTGTTGGCCATCTCAGAACGGGGGCGGGAGGTGGGGGGTGGGGGGGGCATGACGCCTGGATGAAGTGCTGCCTGAAGTGGGCAGGGCCTACTGCACTTACCCTGGTCCCTTCATTGAACCCTTCCCCTCTGTAGGTAGCGGTGCCCATCTAACCATGACGGAGGGGGGGCGGGGGGGGGGGGGGGGAAGAGAGTCAGGCAGGGATGTGCCTGAGGGGGGGCGGGGCTTCAACAATTGAAATCCAAATTCAAAAGCGGTCACCGGCGATTCGAGAAGCGGCAGGGAAACAATTTCTGGCGAGTGCAACCGGTTGGAGGGCCGCTGGGCCCGGACAGAAGCGGTTGGCAACGGCTGACCATCATCCCAACGTGGAGGGGCCGCGGGGGAGGGGGGGGTGCCTCTCCCCCTCTTCAAGCGCAAGCGACTGGATTCATGGTACGCCTGAAACCGGACGACAGGAGGGGTTACAGGGGCATCTGAACCGGTTGGAGAGGGTTCACACGCCCCCCGCCCTGCCCGCTGCCTGCCCTTGGGCGCACGCTATGCCATTCCCCAGCCCCTCCGCTCTCCTGCATGACATACCAGGCCCCCGATCGAGCTCCACTGCGCCGGGCACTCGCGCCCTGCGTCGCGTTCCCGCTGGCAGTGCGTGGCGAAGGAGGTCGCGGCAGACTCGTGGCTCATCATGGTCACGCGTGCCTGCTGCCATGAATGCTGCACCGCGACGCTGAGCTCGGCGTGCACCCGCAGCTCCCACGCCGGCTCGGTCGCGTCGATGTCCAGCGCGTCGGCCGCCCGCTGGAGCACGTTGTACCGCTGCAGGGCCTTGACCACGGCCAGGTCCATGTGCCACGCGCTGAACGGGGCGCACTTGTAGTCCACCCCGCCAAAGGAGAAACCCAGAGTGGTGTGCGTTGGCACTGCGTTCCACTGGAGCCCCAGTTTTGCGAATTTGGGGCATCGAGGGTGCGTCAGCACGACCTCCCGGGCGCACTCTGGCGGGAGCTGGTACACGTACGGGTCCCTGAGGTACCAGACAGGCAGGGCCGGATCGGCTCTGAAACAGCCATGAGCAACAACGATCAAAGGCGACATAGAACGGGGACATAGAGGGGGAGGGTGTTGCCATTGGGGCTTGGCAGCGGTGCATTGGACGGGGAGCGACCTCAGAGAGGGCCCCAGCAGCGGTTAGACAGGCGATTGGAGGAGGTTACCAAAGCGGTTGGGGGCGGTTACTGTTGGTTACACATGCTATGGAACCTGGCACTTGCCGTGAGGGAGACAGTGGCTGGGCATAGGCTGGGCGCCCTAGAGGGGGGTTTGGCGCGAGGCCATGGTGTTGGTTTGCCGTTGGCGGCGCCTATTGACCTCTTGCCACTGCACATCCCGACGTACTATGGGTCCAAACGTTTTCTGGTTGTGTCAACGGACCCCCTGGATGACTTGTCCTGTTTGACTACTCCGGGGTCGGCTGTCCCAGAGACGCGCTGCTGCCGGTGCATCCAGATGCACACTGCGAGTCCATGCCAGGTTTGCCAACTCCAGCACTGACTTGTGTGTGCTGGTCTGTGCAGCTACAGGATAAGTTTCCTGACAAGGGCTTCTGAGAACCACCTGATTCTTTCCCTGTTGTCCTTTCCTTTGCCTCCTTCTGCCCTCTGCACCATTTTCAGTGAGTGCGGTCTGCCCTGCTCTGTTACCCCCCCCCCCCCCCCTTGTGGTTCCATTTCCCCCTGCCCAGTTTCCTCTGGGTTCTCCCTGTCTCCCTGTCCTGGGGGTAATGGCTGGTGGCGGGACCTGTTGCTGTGGGGAGGGGGAAGGGGAGGGGGAGGGGGAGGGGGAGGGGAGTCATCGTGCCCTGTCCCCTCCTTCCCCTTGAGGTGGAAGATCCTGGCTCAAGGGGGCTCCTTGTTGGTGTCGGTGGACTTGGTGTTGGTGGTTTTGGCCACTTGCTTCAGCTCAACCACATATCCCAGTCTGTCCTGGGCGTAGTTTCATGCTGTTAGCTAGCTTGATGGCCTTAGCTGGCGCAACGGTGGTAGACCATGCACGTAGCACCTGCAGTCAGACTAAGGGTTCAGGACCAGGGCTAGTTCCCCTTGGTATGCGTCCCCGCAGTTGGGGCAAGGAAGGAGCCCGCAGCCTCCCCCCCCTCCCCTGTCAAGTGTCTGTTGGTCAACCAGGGCCTGTAGTGCCCCAGGCGTCTTTTCATGGCTGCCATGGGCTGTCCTTGGCTGCCCTCTGCTGTTGTGGTGTGGGTGTGTGCAGCCGCCGTTGCTGGTGTTGGTGTTGCTGTGGCATTGGCGTCGTGGTTGGAGTTGCTGGGGTTGTTGCTGGGGTGCAGCAGGGGGGTTGTCCATTCCAGGTGGTGTCAGCGTTGTAATTGGTGATGTGGCCTCTTGTGCCACTAGCAACCAAATCAGTCCCCAATCCGAATCGTGACGGGGCCACATCCGCCATCGGTGACCCTGTCCCCCAGTCACTGGTTCAATTGTGGTTCGGTTGCCGCCAACATCAGTGCCCCACCACTCTATAGTCCCCGCACCCCTCTCCGTGCCCCTGTGTGGTTGGTTGCTTTGGTGTGTGGTATGGGTACTGGTGCTGTATGTGTTGATGTCCATATTTTTTTTATCCCTAGTTCAGCTGCTAAGATGTTTGCGCGGTTTGGTTGAGCCATGAGTCTCACTGGGTCGTCCACTATCAAGTGTATCCCTTCCCCAGCAGCCAATACACCAGGAGTCACCTATCCGCAGCGCCGCTTTCACCGAGCCTCACTCTTCAAAACTCCAGGCCGCGGCGGTGTGCAAACCATTTCTCAATCTGTGCCACTTTGGAGACACTCCCCAAAGCAATTCGTGCCATATCTTCCATTTGTTTCTCCGTGGGATGCTGAGTGACACAGTACAGATTTTTACAATGTACAGACGGAGGGCATTGCGACTCCTGAGGAGGAGCCCTGGGCACCCCCAGTCCTCAAGTTTTTCTTTTCCCCCCTCCCCTTCGGATGTGCCACAAGGGTGTCACACCTGTGAAACATCAAACCCTAGCATCAAGGTTGAGCGCACTAGGGAACTGCCCCCTAGGCCCTGCCCGTGCCCCTTTTATACCCCGTAGGGACCGGCGGGAGTTAGTTCCGGAATTCAGTGAAAAAATGGCAAAAATGGCAAAAAAATTGGTACTTTACCAAGGGTTCTGTCACGGGAGCCCCATTGCTAGCCCCCCTCCCCTCCTTCGGGAGGCTCCCACATCCCCCCCTCTGCGCAAGCCAATTTCCCCCTTGCCCTTCTTCAATTATTCCCCTGCACCCCTCCAAATCCCCTTGTTTCATTCCTACCAACCGCACACCCTGGCCCACCACTAGTTCAGCCCCAATGCCCTGCGATCCCGTGCCCACCGTTGTTTCCCTTGCTGCTGCGCCTAAATTCCTCGGCTGCTTTTCGTTTTCCTGTTCCTTCCCCTCTAAGGCCCCTCTTGTTTCAAAGCACGGCGGCTGCCGCCAGCCAATGTGTGACCCCGAGGGGTGTGCAACCGTTTTGGGGGTCGCAAGGGGGGGGACGCCCAACCCCCACCCAAGGGGCCAACCCCTCAACCCCTTGGTTGAGCCAAACCTTGGGGGTCGGCGGGCCGGGTGGCCAGCCGCCGGGCTCCCCGGGGGGGGGGGGGGGTCGGTGGGTACCCCAACATACATACCTCAAAATGATCCCCATGAAACACTCATCATTTTGAATGTACACAACTGGGGTAGAAAAATTTTTCAAAAAAATTTGCCCATCAACTTAGGCTCCCATCAGCCAAGGTCCGGCCCGGAGGTCGGGTTGGGGTCAAAATACTTTTTTGTGTTTTTAACCAGTTTTTGAGTTCTCCACAAAATTCTGAGTATTTTGAGTATAGACACATCGGGTCAAACAAAAAAAATTCCCCCCGCCGTATGCCTAAACCAAAATCTCCGGCGCTTCTGGCGCCCACAAAACCCATTGTTCCATACAACCATTTTGGGGTTTGTAGAGGGGGGCCGCAGCAGGTCACAAAGCGCTCCACACATGCACGTCCTGGTATGCATATGCAACAATGTTCGGCAGTTCATTCGAGATCATAACTATGATGCACTGTGGTGTTCCACTGAACCAGCCTGTTTGATTCAACACCCTGGTGTTTACATCGAGCAGTACACTTCGGGCGCCCATTGGCTGACTGCAATCCTACTCACCTTGCTTTCGCTGGCTCTACTCGGCCAAGTGAGGTCAGTTTGCACTCCGCGTTTGGGGAAAGGTGGGAAGGGTATTCACTGGGGTGTGTGGGCCAAACGCGTGGCCTACGGGTTCGGGCCAGGCTAGTTAGAATCCGTGTCTGGCGTTTGACATCCAGATGCATAAGACAATCTGTCACTGTCGTAACCATAATGGTGTGAGCTGGCTTCTGTACTCGGGGTGTTCAGCCGCCGTGGAAGGCGAGGCTGAGCAGGTGTTTCTCGGGCGATTAACCCTAGAGCCATCCACCTATTTTCAGGATTGTCGGCAACATCTGACTCATGAAAACTTACTGTGCTGGCAGTGTCATGTGAAGAGATGGACACTGTAGAAGGCTGACGAGCAATTTATGGTGAATGATGAACAATGGACAGCATCTTAGCGTCTTGATCTGAAAAATCCAGGCACTTTGGCAGGATAGGATCTGTGTCATGGCAAGGGGTATGGATTGGTGTTCTGCTCAGCGCTGGTGTATCTCGTGATGGAGTGATAATGTCATTGATGTCAAGCGACCTTGGAACTGCCGGAGCTCGCCGAGGGGTGGGGGTGGCAGGTAGCTCCAAACTGACAACTGGTCTCTCAGGGAGTGATAGAACATGATATAATGGAGCCCTCCTACCCCAGTGTTATCCACAGGTCTACATTACACACTGGCCCTGACTGACCAACCCATCCCGCTGCTCGCCATCTAAAAGCCCCATTGCCCCATTGAGGCCATCATATATGTATTGAGAGTCGGTGATGATCACCAGGCGAAGGTCAACTGACCTAAAGTGTTCCTGTACAGTGATGACTGCCTGTAGCTCTGCTCTGTTGTTTGTTTGTGCCATGGAAGGGGGGAGAAAGCCTTTAGCCTCCCACTGTCCCAACACCACACAACAGTATCCAGCTACCCAACCAATCTTGGGATGGTGCTTCGCTGAGCCATCTGTGAAGGCTAAGGTCCATATATCCTCCTCAAGTTGGGAGATGATTTGTTTGGCTTCCTCTGCTAACTGCTAACTGCTGTTTTCGTTCCTGGGCTTTCCGCTTCTTGAGGTCTTTGCTGGACAGCCGAGGAGTTGTGTTTAAGAATCATGATACGCTCAGCTGGAAGTGCACCGGTTTGCACCAGCGAGGCCAGTGCGTCATGAAACTGCAAAAGCACTTTGCTATAAGACTGTAGAGGTTCCCGGGAAATTACTTGCCCCAAGATTTTCATCCACTGAAAAAGAAAACTCTCATGTGTGGGTAAAGATGCCTTGTGTTTGACTTGATTCCTCGGGGACCAATGGGCAGCCTTAGCCGTCCATCCTATGATGCCCTGTGGTGTGGAGAAAGAATGTTGTGTAGGCAATGCCTTCACCGAGTAGCCGATACCATCCGCGTAGGCAGGGCCCAGCAGAAATCAATTGTGCCCCCCCCCCAAGGGCATGGTAGCTGCACTCCGAGGTTGCATGGCTAACAGATTCAATGGCCGTGCAAATAGGGCACCATGGGAATTTGGTCCAGTTCTGGAGTCGTTCCTGACTTTGAGTTTGGCCCACAAAACTTGATAGGAAAACTCTATGAGAAATGGAGGCAGGCGCGCACGCCAGAATGCCTTCCATGTGGCCGCAGACTGTCAATGCGGGACATAAGGAATGGGAGACATCTTTTTCAGGCTTGCAGATTTCCCCCAACTGCCCACCCACACAGACGGAATGGACCAATCGGTCGCTGGGAGGGAAATACACTTAGAGTGACTGTGCGTAGAGGGGGGGGAAGGGTACCCCCCCCCTCCATTGGGGTCGGGTCCTGACCAGGAGCAGCCCCCGTGTTCCGGAGGTCTTTTCCTTTCTCCTCTGCATGTTCTTCTCCTTCAATATCACTGCCATCTCGAAATGGGTGGTCGAAGTAGTCAACTTCGTCATCCCTGGCGGTTGTGTTCTTGTCTCGTTGTTGTTCCTTTACCCCTTTTCCGTGCTCGGCTGTGGCCTTCACCTGCCGGCGCCGTAGTCTTTCGTTGTCCGTCTCTTCCAGCCATTTTTGTACTCGTGCGTTCTTGCACTTACACTGGAACTCCTTTTTCTCTCTCAGCACTTTCCAAGCCTGAGCTGCTGTGTATCCTGCACACTGTCCCATGTCCCCTGCCACACTGCCACACTGGACCGCCTCGGTCCCCTCTAGACTGCCCCGTCACCACAAAAAAATGTTGGTCCAGAGCACCCTTCGACCTTCGCTGTCCTGGGAAAGATTTCTTGTGAAGCGTGGCCGGCACCGGCGTGGGAGGGACGCCAAGAGGCACAAGCCGCACTTGTGAGCGGAGGGACGACTGTCCAGCTCTCATGTTGGCGGGGAGTGGGGGAGGGAGAGGGGGGTACAAATATTAATGGCAAAATGCCTGGAAATGCTGAGCCCTTGTGATGGGCAACACTTGGTGATCCTGAACCCCTGGCCCTGTGTCACATTTCCCAAGTCAGCGCTGGTGAGCACCCTCTAAATGTCACTGTCTTGGGAAGGGCCTCATGTGAAGCATGGCCACCCCGCCGCCTGCGGATGAACACTGTCGACAGTTTCCTCCTCGAAAACCGAACAGACTGGTGCAGACACCATAAGTACTGACTGGAACCTTCCCCGAGCCCCGGGGAGGCATTGGAAAGGGGGGGGGGGGGGCAGCCCCCCTCCACTGTCAACAGGGACGGCCTCTGCCCTGGGACCAGAGCGCTGGTCTCAGAGAATGAAAGGGGGGAAGGTAGTGTGGGGAGGGCCCAAGCACAAGTGTGGGCTGTGCAACAGGACGACAAAACCCACTGCATCCGCGCTATAGCCAACCGTTGGTGGTCACTCGGCCCATGGGGAGTCCACAGCCGTGCCGCAGCCGCCGGGAAAACACACCTGCCGGGCACCTTCAGCACCAGCGGGAGGATGTCATAGGCCGTGTACTTCGCGGGCGGCTGCCACAGCCCCTTCTCGACGAGGAACTCCGTGAACTCCACGGTCGCGGGGTCCCCGAGGACGCCCCCGTCGGGGTGGAGGCCGCGGTACCCGGCGTACTGCACAAAGTGGTCGTTCCAGAACCGGGGGCCCTCGGTCTCGTCCGGCTTCAGGGGCCGGAACACCGTCATCATCGTGACCACGTTGGGCCCGGTCGTGGCCGTCTGCAGGTGCTCCACGCACTCCTTCAGCATCTCCGCCGGGTCCGTCACGTGCCGCCGGTCGCGCACCACGAGGGCGTTCCACGTGATGCGGCCCACGCACTGCGCAGTGTTCCGCCAGGCAACTCGGGCGCCGTATTCCAGCTCTTGGGGTGTGTGACTGTACGTGCCCGTCAGTGAGACCTGTTGGGGGGGGGAGGACCGGAGGGGATCCGCGTTGATGCAACAGAGAGCCGCACAGTACAACACCCATCGCCAGACAGACACAACACCACACAACACATCATATCGCAACAACTGATTTTTTGTCGGCAGGCTCCGTCACAGCACATCACATCACCTCACAACACATCACATCACAACACATCACATCACAGCACATCACATCACATCACATCACATCACATCACATCACATCACATCACATCACATCACATCACATCACAGCACATCACATCACATCACATCACATCACATCACATCACATCACATCACATCACATCACATCACATCACATCACATCACATCACATCACATCACATCACATCACATCACAGCACATCACATCACATCACATCACATCACATCACATCACATCACATCACATCACATCACATCACATCACATCACATCACATCACATCACATCACATCACATCACATCACATCACATCACAACCGCCCGGTTTGGGACCTGTGCACTGCAGTGACCGTTTTCACTTCTTCTGAGAGCTGCGCTCCCGGTCACCTGCGGGCCATCCCAGGGGGCTTTAAGGGGTCCGTCCATTGACCCCCCCCAACTTTTGTTTTTGAGGGGGGGGGGGGAGGGGTGGCCAGGGGGCTATATTGCCCCCCCTCCCCGCGTGATTGAAAATCCCTGGGCTCCGCACGCGCCATATCGCTTGGAGTCAGCGCAACGAGGGGGTCTGGAGTCCGTGGAGCGGCGTCTGCCCCCCAGTTTTGACCATTTTTGATCCCAAAAAATTTCGTCAGCGCCAGAGTTCACAATGCCTTATTTGTGGTCCCGGTCAGTTACACCCTCGGCCCGGACCTCCGCCACCACCTCTTTTTGGGGGCTTCCCGCAATTCAAAATCCGCTGCGCCATGTGATGTGATGTGATGTGATGTGATGTGATGTGATGTGATGTGATGTGATGTGATGTGATGTGATGTGATGTGATGTGATGTGATGTGATGTGATGTGATGTGATGTGATGTGATGTGATGTGATGTGATGTGATGTGATGTGATGTGATGTGATGTGATGTGATGTGATGTGATGTGATGTGATGTGATGTGATGTGCTGTGATGTGATGTGATGTGATGTGATGTGATGTGATGTGATTGCGCGCCTTAACAGGAGTTGTGCCAATTTGGTGCAACCCCAAGGAGCGAGAATGGATCACATCACTTCACGTGTCATCACATTACGTCGCGACACATTGCATCGCGCCGCGTCACATCACACAACATCACATCACATCACATTAGACATCACATCACATCACATTACGCATCACATCACAGCACAGCACCGCACGGCACCGCACCGCACAGCACATCACATTACGCATCACCAAGTTCCGCTACACAGAAGGCGTGCCCCGGCCACCGCGCGTTTGACGCGATAAGCAAATGGCGGAGTGGCATTTCGTGGTGAGACGCGACTTGTGTCGCCTCAACATGGTCGTCGGCATGGGAGACGCGCTTCGGTTTGGTTTCGGGCAGGAGAGTCGGGTGCTGGTTGACCGGCTTTCAGCAGTCAGCGGTCGGCGGGCAACCGACGCCGATTATCGCTTGTTTGAAGGCAGTCGGCTGTTGGCAGTTGTTCAGGGCTGGTGGCCGTGGAGTGGCAGTGTTGGTTCACACACGCACACCTCCAAACGGACGTCCATCATTCGTTTGGACAGCTGTTCCGGCGACCAGCCCCATTCTGGCACAATGACGTCCAGGAACCACCGTTCCGCCGCGGACAGCAGCTTCTCCTCGCGGGCCATGGGCTGCATGATGAGCCGCACGTTCCGGTCGTGCACCTCCGTGAAGGCCTGCTGCATCTCGGCGCCTGTGAAGGCGCCGTCCGGGCGGTCCTTGAACTCCATGGCGAGGCGCATCTCCTCGGCCATCACCTCGTACACGCGTGTGGGGATGAGCATCCGCCGGTGCACCTCTCCAAGGTGCTGCAGGCGTCGCTGCAGCGTGCCTCCGGCGACGCCGACCTGGGCACGAGAGCGGGGCATGCGGAAGGCACAACTGCTCTTGTTGCTGCTGCCGTTGGCAGCCAAATTGACTGAGACCGTGTTCCTGTGGTCTGAGGCCTCCTCCAATGGTCAGCATTCGTGAATGAAATTACACCTTCATTTGCTGCGTTCGACTGCCATGTATTGCCTTGGGCCCCCTTATGTCGATAAATGATAAACGATGATGAATAGAAACATGTGCAAGCGATTCCCGCTCCCTCAACATCCTGAAGTGCACCAATAGCACCAACGAGGGGCGCACCGTACACACATGCTACGGTAGGATTGGAGCTTCCAAAAACAAATTGCCTTTTAATTCCAACCCCTGTAATTGATTTGAGAAGCCGTCCAAAGCTTAGTAACCCTCCTCTAACTAAAAAATGTACCCAAGGCGGCTCCAGAGACTCTTTTACTCAAAACGGGCTAAAAAGGGCTCAACTGGCTCAAATACCATCTTGTGGTGGTTGACATAGCTCAACACCGACGGGGCCAAACCTTCTCGGTGAGGTGGAACCTCTGTTGAAAAGCATTACCGTCGCCAATTCGCATTGATTTCGAAAAGGGAATGTGTCCCCACTGCTAACACACACAACATTTCTTTTTGCTTTGCCCCATGAATGCCGGGAATTTGGAGTCAAAAGTCCACACTAGTGGATTTAGGTTAGCAGGGGTCATCTATGCATCAAGTAGTGGTTCAAAACAATATTTTCCAAATTTGTTCCCACTGCTTGACCACACCGTACTCCTGCACCGCGATGGCATACTGACTGATCTTTTACGGAACCCCCCCCCCCCCCAGGGACTTGCTTGAGCGGGGGGGGGGGGGAGGGGGTCCAGGGGAGGGGGGGAGGGGGTCCAGGGGGGAGCCCCCCCCCCGTCGGAATGAAAATTAAAGCAAGTCCCTCCCCCCCCCCCCCCCCCCCCGGGGACGTTTTGGAACGCTTCAGCCGATTGTACCCTGCGCTGTCTCCGTGGGGCGGTGGCGGCGTTGGGAGGTCGGTCGTTGAAGGGCCCGTCCTCTGGGTGGTGCCCTGGTGCCCCGGTTGGTACTTCCGGATAACGGCACGAACACAAATGAACGAATCCGTATGTTGTCGCGAGGAGCCTTCCTTCATCTGCATTTTCATGCCTCAACCTCCGCATAACTATTTTGGAGTCGCCCTATCCTGTTCCCGGGCACGCGGACCTCTGGTGCAGAGGTCACCATAATGTCCAGGGCCCGGACAATGTGCAGCGACAACGTGTCCATATCCGCGTTCTTGAAGTAGTCCATGAGCTGAGGGTTGTTGCCCAGGAGCCGCCGGAAGAACTTCTCGCCCAGCGAGGCCCCACTGGGGTCGTCCCGCATGCGGTCCGCCCAGTGCCCCTGCACGCCTTGTCCACCAAAGATGGGGGAGCGCATGTATTTGCGGAGCGCGACCGCGGTCTCAACGGCCGGAGCCGCAACGTGAAGCGAGAAGAACCGCGCGAACACTGATTGGTGGCTTGGCCAAGCGAGGTCCGCGAGCTCCGCTGTCCCCATCGACGGGACGTGGGTGCGTAGGGCCCACACGAAGACCTTCAGCGTGGCACGCCACCACTTTGGGCTGAAGCCCTGGTCTACGAATCTTTGCAGATGCGAATCGCGGCCAGTGGCGTCGGGGCAGGCTGCGCGGTACGCCTCCTGGTGCACCACATGGCGGTCCGGGTTGAGGGCCCGCACGGTGCAATCCAACGTGCTGAAGAGCAGGTCGGGGAACTCTGAGTGCAGATTCTTCAGCACCTGCGGCAGACCTGTTTGAGAAGCAGACCGAAGCTGGTATGCGTTCATGAAGCGAAACCTGGATACACTTATTGGATCTGTGGCTCATGCGTGCCGTGCATCGCACTGTACGCGCAAATTGCGGAAGCAGTTTAGCAGCCCTTGGGCTTACCATACAGCACAAAAGGCTCCACTCTCCCTCCTCATCGAAGCAATGGCCGTTGGAGCTGCCAACACACCCCCTGCCACGGAGGCCCGTTCACCTCCGTAATGCGGGGCACCGCCCATCACGCCGACAAGAGGCCTCACAGGGGGCTCATGTCTGTTTGCTTCCTCCCCTGCTGTGTCATCAGCGGCAGACGTCAGCAATGAGGAGCCCGAAAAAGAGGATAAATGAGAACCAGAGCCTTGGTGCCCAGTGGCCTTCAGCCCGAAGATGGCGCAAGGGAATTCGCCACATCACCGTATTGCTGATAGCGCACATTGCGAGTCCTAACAAGTGCCTGTCCAAACACGGCGGCCCCGTGTTTCCGACCTTCCCCAGAAGAGCCTACATGTCACAACACACGTCCCCTTACGTTGCCATGTATGCCTTGCTTGCAGCTGGCACTCTTCTTCGGCCGGCATGACACAGGTTCCTTCAGGTCAGGGTTCAGAGAGATAGAGGGGAGAAGTAAAGGGAAAATTAGAGCGAGCGTCACGAGCAATGCTATCTCGCTGAGCTTTCATCAGTGCTAAACTCATCACAACTTGCATTGGCCATGGACTGTGTGCTGTACAAGGACAAAAGTCTGTGTGGGGTACCGCTTTCACGTGCACGTGCAAAACACCCCAATACTGTACACTGCGTGTTGCACTGTGCGCACATTTCTCCTGAAGGCAGACCTCACACAATGGTCAGGTAGGAGATGCAATGCCATTACAGATTACTACTTTGGTACGTGTTCGTGGTTGAACTTGACCACAGCACAGAAGAGATTGGGGTGGAATCTGGTGTTGGGGCTGCACATGGGTCTGCTGCCCATCCACTAGAAATCCTTTTCTGTTCTTTCCTACTGCATTGTGTTGCTCCCGGTTGTTTCATACCAGCAGTGCCTGCAGGCTGCCTCGCACCAATTCCCATTGATAGCTTCTTTTTATCCCCCCCCCTTGACACTTCATAGTACCCCCGTTGCATACTTCTGTTACACTGTGTTACAGTTCGCTTCCACTACAGTCCACTTCAGTTGCGCTTCGTCACACTTTGGACCACTTCTGCTTCACTTCCCATCTGCCCTGAGTTCTCATTGCCTGCACTGAGGGTCTCACTGCCCCTCCCTGCATAACGGATCCTTTAACAAATGACCAACGCACATAAATCAACCCAGATTTCTGAGCCTTTATGCCCCACGCCAGACACACTTCACAGCCAGCCCATCCGCCCAGCTCATTCCAGTCCCCATTGTCATTGCCCAACGAACCGGAACATCCAATGAATCAAATTCGAACGCCTGCTGTTTGCCATCTGTGAGTGTCTGGGTGCAGGCGTAGGCCCGGGGCGCAATCTGTCTTTTGAAAATGGGGTGGTGGTGAATGTGCAGTGAGCGTGCAATTGAAGAATGGGTACTTGGGGCACAACCTGTGCATACAAGACACAGACGGATGGCCATCGCTTCCATGAAGGTCTCTTTCCATGCCAACACCTTGTTCCAGCCTTCCTGGACCATGACCTTGTCCTGGTCGGAAAGGGGCGCCATGCCGCTTGTGAATTCTTCCAAGGCAGCGGCCGCCTCAGCATCAAAATCATCAACACGTTCCATGCTGCGTGCAACACTCTGACATCATACGGCATTGGAAGAGCGCGGACCAAACAAATTGCGTCACATGCTGCCGCCAGGTGTGTGCGTGTGTGTTTGTGCTCTGTATCATTTACGAGGGGGATCCATATGCAGCTGCGAGGCGGCAGCCAGATTTGCGCTGTCTGTGTATATGTGCGTGCGTGCGTGCGTGCGTGCGTGCGTGCGTGCATGTGTGTGTATGTGCGCGCGCGTGTGTGTGTGTGCCACCCCCTAGGCTGACCCACCGCCGCATCCTGAACCTCGCCCCCTCTACAACCATGGCCGTTTTATGCGCGGGGAGACCTCAACGCGAAAAAAAGGAGTTCATGGTCCGTGGAACAGTTAGGATGGATGGTCATTGGCCTGTGGGCTGTGGCAGGGATGTCCGGGCTGTGCGGCATCACCGCCAGGTTCCCTTTGAGCCCTGGTCGCCTGCCTTCCCCGCGGCCAGGCCACCAACCACCGATGCACAGGTACACCAGGGCCCGACGGTTGTCTGGGGCTGGGAATAGAAAAGAGAAGGAAACAACTTCCGCCGTTTGTGCGCCACTGGCATTCGAACCCCTGCTTGCGTACTTTGTTAGGTGGATGTAGAGTGAACCTTCACCCGGTGCATGTATGGTACTAACCCTGAATGTCCTCCTGCCGCCCATCTATGTTAGCCTGACCTCCATGCTGTTCATTCTTCCTTTCCTGCATTCCCGAACAAATCTGAGCTGGACAATCAACAGTGTGATGATGTGCAAAAAACGACATTGTGGGGTACCCAACCCAATGCTGTTTGCTTTGATGTGATTTTCATCTGATACAATCTGCAGACGGGACGACAGAGCACCCCTGCCAGGATGACGTGCTGTTTCCTGCATTTGGTGCATTCGAATGCTACACCACTTCGGATGTCCCTACCATCCAGTATCCACTTGGCAAACTTACTGTGCATCTGAATGACTCCCATGATTTCGCTTCTGTAGTTGCTGTAAACCCCGATCCATCACCCTACCGGAATGTAACGGCACAATGTGTTCACTAGGTTCTAATGCGATGCCAGCCATCTTGCCTTTTTTTGGTATCATCCTTGGTGTGCGTCCCTGCATGCCCCTTGACCAGTGCTGTTATGCACTTGGGGCGGAACCTGGCCTGCTGCCCCAGGACCACCTGGAAGTGGGGTGGTGCCTCCGTGGCTTCCGCCGGGCCAGCTCCGGTGTGTGCACGTTGTGCGTGTGGGTGGGTGGGTGGTGTGCTGGTACGTGTGTTTGGGTGTGTTTGGGTGTGGGTGGGTGTGTATCCTCATCACTGACTACCCTTTGTTATCCTCATCATCAACCCTCCCTTACATGTCATGGGGAACGACATACCACGTATCGACCACTGGTGGCTTGTGGCGGGCCGATGAGAGCGAGCCTGAATCGCACCTGACCATTTTGGGACGTGCAAGGAATCAGACGAGGTGGGGAACCTTGAAAAAAAAATGATGGGAGACAGTGTGCTGCATTTGTGGTTCCCAGCACCTAGTGGTATAGTGGTGTGTGTGTGGTTAGGTGTGTGTGTGTGTATGCGTGTGTGTGCAGGTGCGTGTGTGTGTGACGCCCAAATCATTCAAATGTTGCACAAACTGCGAGGTTCAACTCCTAAATCCTACTACTAGGCGACCGAACCATGAGTTCTGGTGCACGCGCGGTGTGTGTGTGTGCACATTGTGCGTTCTATTGTCGTTTGACCAGGTAGCTCTCCATTGTGCCATCACTGTCACCACCTCTTCCAATGATATCCCTCCACTGTCCATTGTCTCATTGTTCTTTTTGGAGCACTTTTGTGGTTGTCCGTGTTTGATGCTGAAGCCAATTTTTGCATTCAGGGGCGCAACACTGCCACCCACATACAAAGCAGGCAGCAAAATGGTGTAGATTGCTAGGATAAATCCACCATCCAAATGCCTCCCACTTAACCAATCCAAAATTGTTGCCCAAGGTTTGGCCTCCAATGTGGCTCAGGTTGCTTGGTTGCAGATTGGTTGCTTCCCTCCCTACCCTTTGTGTCGTGCACAAGCATGGCCTTGTCTCAGCACAGGACCCCACCTAACCATCCAAATAGTGTTAGCAAAACAAACGTCCAACAAGCCACATTGAGGACCATAAACCCAAAAGTATCCATACACTTTTCGCCAAACAAACTTCACGGGGGTGCCTGGGGTTGCGGTTGGGGAATTTGTGAACAAATGGTGAACTGGTGAACCGTGAATTGGTTGCGAAGCTTAGTCCATCTTAGCCCAACACATTGCAAACATTTGGCCATCGCCAGCGAATAGAATGCACCAAAAGCTGAGTGTAGGGCTTGCTACAAACAAACTGAACTAGAGGCGAGCACGCGTGGAACACCGCTAGCTAGTTTCACCGCTAGAGTCCGTACCACAGGTATGCATCACTGAGTGAAATCACACGGAACCCTCCCAAACTACGGGTCTCCACATAGTCCCACAGGTTTGAGGCATGGTGAACACATTCTACTGTGCTTGCAAACTCGGCGGATGGATGACTTGTAACACTTGGTGATCCGGAACCCGTGGCCTAGTGTTGCAACTCTTATATCGATGTTAGAGAGCACCCTCCAACTTTGGTCAACGGATGAATGAATTTGCCAGCAAGGACAGCAAGGATGGGGTAGAACGCCATAATTGCAAGCACTATCATGGGCATTCCGGGCGCATTTTGCATTTAGGGGGCCTTAAGAGCAAAGAAAAGCATGAATGCCTCCGTGTGTGTGTGGTCTCTAGAATTTTGATTTTCACCCTTGCCCACCGGGTTCACTGCCGGACAAATGCCGTAAAAACAAAATCCGAAAACATGCGGTAATGGAACTTAAAATGGTTTTTGCCACCAAAGGAGAATGTCCTTCCGTGTTATGCTTGCTGTTTGGTGTTGTCTGGTGTCGCAAGAGTGATGTGACATAACGATAGCGAGATGACGTCAAGAGATGTCGTCAATCAACAATAACCACAAATGTGTTGTGATTTCCACCTTTATTGCCGAAAAGCATCAAAGAAAAAAATTTGTACTTACAAACCCATATCCTCATGCACATCTAAATAGCAAACCGACAAGCAGATTTTACTACTACTATTGCTACCATTGCGACGATTGCAATGACGACTAGTCACTGCATTTCGCGTTTTGCCCAATAGAAACATGGGAGCCACGGTTCCATTGACAAGGGTGTATCACATCCAGGCAAATAGGCCATCCGTTCTCTTCAAGTCGTCAATCACCAATAACCGCGAATGCATAGCACTCTTGTGTTGTGATCCCCACCTTTGTTGCGAAAAAGCATCAAACAAAAATTTGCAGTTGTGAAGGAGTTTTTGGGCCCATAGCCTGATCTAGAAAGCCGACAAGAAGTTTATATTGCTTCCGCTGATGGTTACAATGACAACTCGCTGCTGCATTTCGGGTTTTCGTCCAGTAGAAACGGGTGCTACGGTTCCATTGACATGGGCACATCACATCTAGGCAATGCGCCATCCGTTCTCTTCAATTTTAACAAAATCGGAAAGGACAAGCGAATGCCCAAACGGTCCGCCAATTTTCCGTTTCCAAACAATTTGAACATATTGCTCCAAACCACGTTGTTTGCTTTAATCGTTGTTTCATTACACTAGGAGGGCAGCACAACGATGTGGGCGAACAACGTGAGGTTCGCTAACGTCGGCCGATGACATTGCACGCACCTACTCCCGCTTTGCACGCCCTTCGGAATCAACATACGGGCAAAGAGATGAAAATCCGAAGAAGCACCACAACTTGCATGTAACTCAAGCTAGCCATCAATGTGACTTCTATGAAGCCCAAAAGATTGATATTCAAAGGGCTTATGCTATGGAATGCGAGGTGCCACATCAACGACGT
Organism: Eutreptiella sp. 'Long Island Sound 2002'; assembly: GCA_964036045.1. Classification (NCBI taxonomy): domain Eukaryota; phylum Euglenozoa; class Euglenophyceae; order Eutreptiales; family Eutreptiaceae; genus Eutreptiella; species Eutreptiella sp. 'Long Island Sound 2002'. The sequence goes on along the minus strand of OZ038382.1, from coordinate 5,877,168 downwards.
GCCACTCTTGCATGCTTTCCCATTATTGTGATGAAAATGTGCAATCGATTGATGCCTCATTTCGATTATTTTGTTGAATCACCTTCGCCGTGCACACCATAGAACACAAATGCCCACAGAAAAGGAAGGCCACTGACATGTCCAGCCCATGAGGCGGGGACAATATATTCGACATTCAATTCGATGTATTCACAAATATGTACTCCGCGGATGCAATCCGGGATCCCCCAGACAGACTCGAAACTTGTACCATGTCCATGGGCAAAGCAACCTCCAAACACTTGCTTGAACTCGCGGACTCGATTGGAGTCCACAACATCACGGAGATGCCGGCTTCTTCAATTCATACCACGAGATTTCCTCGAGTTTTTGACAATTGATCACGATTTGATTCTCCTTCACCCTAAGCACACACAGCATGCATAGGCCAAGAATTTGCAAGCATTTCATGTCGTCTCCTTTCCACTCACAACGTTGACTAAGATTGAGCAACAAGGTTGTCAATGGACACGCACGTTGCCAAGAATGCCACGGTGCGAGCACAAACGCAGTCGTACATCGCATTTCGATACTTGTGGCATTGCGTGGTTTTCGTTGGTGTAAGCCAACACACGAGACTTGTCGCACCCAACGGAACGGCAAGATCGGCAAGATCGAGGTGCGAGGTCTTTAACGTTTGCCCTCCCAAAAGATCTAGATGGAACCACTCCACCGAAACCCAACCACGCGCATCGAGCAAAAACGATACTTGAACGTTGATTGTTCCGGAATGATTTCATTGCGTAGATTTGGCACAAACAAACGGTAATCAACGTTCTCTTCCTCGATACGAAGATCAAATTGCTGCTTCTCAAAGTTGACCTTCACCTTGTGTGCGTTGGCACCAACACCGGGCCAATCCACATACACTTGCACCTTCTTCTTCCCATCCGAGAAAGCATACTTCGCAATATTTTCTACACGCTTGTCAACCATGCGCTAAGAGAAAAGAGCATGATAGCAAGGGTGTACTTCATGAATCCCACTCCGGCGTAAATTCAACCGGAACTACTTGTTGTGAAGTAGGGGCGTGCGCTCCCTAGCAACATGGAAACATAGTCGTATCAACGAAAAAAAATAGACACTCCAAAGGATCTTGCGTGACCGAAGTGTTCTTGCGGTTGCATACCACAACCACATACCGTTTCGGTTGCCACCAATTCGTGTTTTGGAGGTGGCGCCACGTCTCCACTCGCTGCTCGATCCTTCCCATGATTATGCCAATAGTGGTAAGAGTTGGCACCAAACTTCTTATCCTTGTTCAGCACGTCCCCGTCCGGACTCGGAGACTGAATGAGGTGCACATGTAATGCTGACATACGTACATGTGCGACCGCTGATGCGTTTCCTCGAAGGTGAGAAAGTGCAGGTCACTGTACCTCATCACAGTCCATGGGGTCGACTTCCGGATCAGCCATAGAGCCAAGAGGAACTTAACCCACACTGTGCCCAGCGGCTGGGGTATTCCGGTTATACTGGAACTGTCGCGCTAACCTACCTGTTCTCCAAACGCCGGCCCGCTTAACGTAGCTTAGCCCACAAAATGCCACCGGTCTGATGGCATTTTGCCATGATTTTGCGAGATAAAAATGCCGGCCACGAAATGCTGACACATTCTTACCGGTAGATGCCCGCACATTCAGGCCCCCTTGTATATCAAATGCCAGTCACTCAGTCCACCCGTGAGCTCCGGCCAGAAGCACATCAGAGATATCATGCTGGGAGCTTGGCAAAGTAATTCAGAATAGAGCCTTTTCGCTCTTCAAATCCTAACCTTGTACAATTGAGATACGAAGGTGTAGAGACACAAAGCTCTTCGTGCACTCTGCAACTCATGGAATCAATGCTCTATTGCCAAGCCGACCACGTGCCTTCGTTTGCATTTACTTGTACTTGCTCCACCATCTTGGCCACCTCCGTTCTTGATCGTATTTTTCTTCAGTCTTCCTTTTCCCTCCGTGTTATATTCTCCACAACACCACAATGAGTTGCTGTCATGCCACCTTCTTCATGATGGTTGAGCAGGTTATGGGTGATCCGGAAGATTATTACCACGTGGAGCGGGTGTGCCTTGAGTGCCAAGAGCTTTTACACGAAGAAGATTTTCCTGGGGTGCACCCTGCTTACAACGCTGACAATGGTGAGGCATTGTTTTACCTGACAGAAGTGTGTCCTGCGCTTCAATGGTGACCCATGGGCGAGATGCATTGCATTGCCACTATGCTTGCCCGGCTCGAATTCGCGAGGGTTATGCATCAGCGTTCATGCTTGGGCTCCCGCAACACACAATTGCTTGATGTTGATGTTGCGGTCTTGTGCTTGACATGTGCCCTTTGTCATGCAAGTTTTGGGATACATGGGGACCCTTGCGTCTATCATTGCCTTGTGCATTTTGTCATTATGCGGGCAAACCGTAGTTGGATTCAAGTCAGTTATTTTGCCGCTTCCGTTCAATTATGGTGGGTGCTGCCATCAACCACCAAAGGTGTGAAAAGCTAGAACATTACTTTTGTCGATCCCAAACGGTGTGGCTTGATCCACAAGATTTGATGTCGTTTTTGTAACAATGTAGCCACTTGCAAGCTATGACAACGAGATGCAAAGCACATGTGCAAGGAGATTACTAGAGACTACCACAAAGGGGTACGCAGCGAAAACACATGGGGTTGCAACGTGATAAATCGGGTATCTAGCACAACTTGCCCCAGGACCCGCCCCCCCCCCCCACAAAGACGATACATGGGCACCAAGGCAATGGGCCAATGGTGTCTTGGGGGTCCTAGGGCTAGCTTCGGGTTGGCTCGTGTTGCGCGCTTCGCATCGACCCTTGGCTATGGCCGAGAGTGGTTGCATTTGTATTCCTTTGCTTTACTTTGCTTCTTTGCACTTTGATTTGATGCATTTGAGACCCACCCGGGTACCCGGCGACCGACGGATGCCCATACAGATGGAGAGACTTGCACCACACGAGTGGCGAGTGCCCAATCCGTTGCATCACAACAGTCGGTGTCCCATAGCCCGCGGAACATCAACGGGCACAAGCAAATATGCAGCACACTTCGGGCGCACCCCACAACCCACAACGCAACAAGGAAAATGAGCACGAGGGCCACACTACGACAAGAGCCTAGTTGTCGGACCTTGCTGCGAAGGCAACACCACTACCATTACATCATTATTCACATTTGTGCCGTGCACAAGTAACGCATGAGTATTCATCAAGTCAACAAGACGACGGATCCACCACCAACTCTTTACCACTCGAAGCAATAATCGTATGTACCTATGCATGCATGCACATGGCACATCCTTACGTGCGTGTATTCTATCCGACCTACTCTTAGGATGGCGTGAAAGTGGGTGCAGATTCCAAACCTTGCCACAACCGTCGCCGTCGGGAGATGATGCGTTTGCAACATCACGACCCCATTGCGAGCGCTTTTGCGACCGGCGCGTTGGAGAATTCTCCGTCGAGTGGCGTCTGCAGCACTCTCGGGAGCCCCACCGACGATCTCGAGCACACACCCCGCGCCCGCCCGGCACAAGAGCCCCACCAGCGGACGCCCGTGAAGGACAATTTTTCGGATTCCCTCACAGACTTTCTGCACAATCGGGCCTCCAAATGAATACTTCATCCATCGCTTCTAGACCAAGGAGTGCGCTTCAATTGGGAATCTTTTCGAGAGGGAATCAAACTAGTATGCCGAATTCCATGGAGACCAGTGCACGCACATGCATCGGAGCCGCTGCCACACGCCAAACACGTGCGAAGGAGGCACACTCTAGGCATATGCATGAGAATTGTCCTTCGCCGCAAAGGTGCTCCCGCACCGGCGGAGTAGTGTATCGCAAAGTTGCCGACAACGGACATGTGACTCGCGCTCCGACACCGAGAGCCGAATGCACGAGTCGGACGCTTGTCCCCTATGGGCCTTTGCATTTGTAGACGTTTCTACAGTCGGATAGTCGTCGATGGTTGGCTTCCATGGAGACTCACCGGTTCCCTCGGGTCGTCTTCGGGTGTTGGTGCGAGGGTGCTGGCTGGTGGAGTTCCCCTCGGTTGGAGAGGTATCCGGGGAGGCCAAGGACATCGCCAATGGGTTACAGAGAGGTGATGGATCACGTGACATGTGGATGGTCGTGGGGCCACGCGAGCCCCTGCGGTGCATGTATATCCATTGACCGCAAACGTGGCAAATCCAAGTTAAGATCGCAAGGCCAAGACCGTGGACGTACTAGTTGGTGTGCCGGACGCCTTCTCGAGTCTAATCGTTCGAGGTTGAGTGGAGCATGGCAGTCCTCCAAAGCGCCCCGGGGCGGAACTTTGTCCTTTGGCTCGGGATAAAGCCCAACCGCACAAATGAAAAGTTTCGTCGTTTCCTTTTGGCTAACTGAGAAGGTGGAACTCCTTGTGACTGCCATTGGTGTGATCAGAAGATCATTGATGCCAGACGAGACGTCCTGTAACAGCGGGCCTAACCGTCCAAGGCTCTTGGCTCTTCACCACGCCCTGCATCACGGTGGTGGATGCGGGTGGATGCAAGTCCTGGTCCAGCTGCACACTGCATGTCTCATAGGCTTTCAAGTTGAGGGCAGTCAAAGCGGTGACAGCACTATGCATTCGGCCACATGCTGCGGTCAAGATGACGGTGGCCCTCTGCAACGGGGCGGCATCCACCACGGTCTTTCAGGCTGCGTTGCCTTCGCAGGTGCTGATGCCCGACTCAACTTCGGTGTGGGCAGCGGAGAATGCCAAGACCGCAATTTGCGGCCCTATCCCGTAGGTGCGCCTGGGTGCGCAACCGGGACGGAGCACGCGGTCAGAAGTCCTTTGGTGTTTGCCATTTGCATGAATTGTGCCACCAACCCTACACCACCAAGACGCCAGGAGGGCCTCCCCCGCCCCCTCCTCGGACCTCACTCGGTGGTGCCAATTGGAGGGTGGGGGTCCCAGAAAAGCTGATGCCCATGGCTATGGCCAATGGGGAGGGGAGGGGGATGCTCCTCCCTTTGGGCCGCAGGGCTGCAAGGTTCCCGGATGCCCAGCGCACAAGCGGTGCCGCACAGGCTGGTGCTGCCCCGGGAACCGATGTCCGGCCTCTGAGGCGCAATGCTGCCACCTGGCAACGTGAACGAGGAGTGCATAGGACTCAGTTTCACTTGAGCATCCCCCTTCTCAAGGTGCCATGGGGTTAGAAACAGTGGACCGACGGAAAGACACGCGGAAATTGCATTGCATGCATGTTGTGCACCAATGGCCGTGGTGTTTGGTCGTCTGACGGGGGCTTGGCCTCATGTGAGAGTCGGTCTGCTGATTAGGGCACTGCAAGCGACCTGCAAATCAATGCCTCAAAGCCTGACTGGCACTGCGAAGACCGTAAGAATGGCGAGTGCGGAACAGGCACGCTGAAAGAGTCCAGAAAGAATCGGTGATTGCCCACTGCGTTTAACACGCCACCCGTTCACAACGTTTTAGTATGGACATATCTCCGAGGGGGGCGGTCCATGGGCAAAGAGGCAGGGTTTCCCACTGATCTGGAAACGAATCTTTCCGAATATTTCCAAATATTTGCAAATCAGTGCTATACCTGCCAATTCCGAATGTTCTGAATATTTCCAAATATTTCAGAATATGAGAAGGGTGGGCTGTTCTGAATGAACATTCCAAATATGTGCATGTGCATTCGCTGCATATTTCGCGTGGGGTCCCCCCCTTCAGTGTGGGGGACCCAGTCTGTCCAGTGTCTACCTGTCTACCGCCTACCCCCCCCCCCCCCGGCTCGCAACTCTATCCTCTTTTTTTCAATCAAACGGGGGCCGCAACAGTGTCTCTTCTGCCAGAAAACAATTTTTTGCAGGTGCTCCTGCTATTTTCCACCTGGCATTTTTTCCTGTTGATTAAATGACACCGTCTGCAGGGCTGGTGCCCGGGTGGGGTGCAAGGGGTTCTTCGCTGGGTGTGGGGGGCGTGAGAGGACACTCAGGCACCAAAGAGTCAAGGAGAGCGAGGTTGAGGGGTACATTGTCCTACTTCTAAATGAAGGCACCCCTACGAGCCTCTCGTTCCCTCCCCTGCCAGCAACCCCTCCTGCTTCGGCTTTTTAAAGGTGTTGGTGAGGGGAAAACTCAGAACAGGACACAGAGGACGGAATTACTGACAAGCAGAACTGTCCCTTTTGGCAAGCTCGTGGCTCCTTGATATATGATGTGGTTGCACCATACATATGGTTCCCTGCAACTGCTGCCCTTGTGGAGCGTTTGTTCAGCTTGGCAAGCTTGATTGATGTCAAGGATCGGCACAAGTTGAGCCCTGGGTTGAGGGCAACTGCTGTTGCAATGTTTTGTAATGGTGATGTGGAGCACAGGTTTGCGAAGCAACAACACATTATTTCTGTGATTGACTCCCACGTTTCATGCTCATTTGCACTGTAGCAAATTTAGGTTAGGGTTGGCCAGGGCCCCAAACGATCCCCCCCCCCTGTCCTGGGGTTGCAAAGCACATGCCTAATTTCCCGCTTGATCCATTCAAACCACAGTGCCTGTCGTCATCACCCTAATTCACACCATTTTCCATGCTCTTTGACTCTGCTGTCCTCTGGTGCGGCATGCCCTTGTCCGCTGACATGGCGATACAAATGTTGCAGTGTGCAGATCCACCTGGTTGTTGCTGAGACAGCACCCGCTTCACTGGGAAACAAAACGAGGTGAACAAGTTTGTGACGAACTGAAGCACCTATCGCATTACCAGTCCCTCAGTTTGCAGGCGCAGACATCTCCTCTGTTCGGGTTGATGGAGACCAAGCATATACCAAGCAAATGTGACATTTAACAGATTGATTAATTATTTGGCACGCATGGGTCACAAACAGCCTGATACAAAGAATTAATTGGCAAAATTAGTTAGTTAGGTGCGCAGAAGGACAGATTCATTGCATACAAAAAATAATTAATCGCCAAAATTCATCCGTTGGGTGGATTGTGTGGGTGGGGGGGGGGGGGTCACTCGAGCTCCCCAACATAGGGGTGTGTGTGTGTGTGTGTGTGGAAAAGGGGGGTCCCGTGACTGAGCAGTACTAAGGGGATGGATAAGCAAGGGACAAGCATTTCCTGCCCCTTCCCTGCATACATCTTACCCCATTCTGCACCTTGCTTCACTTCTGGAGAATGTTCATTGATTGGTAATGGGTGGGGTGGCAAGGTCTTTACAGGTCCCCCTGCCACTGTCACCATCAGGGATGTGGATACTGACTCAGTGACACGGTGGGAGTGACACAGTGACAGTGACAGTGATAGTGACAGCGGTCTTGTCATGGAATTGGGGTTCCCCCTTTATGGGGGGACCTGCTTTGTGTTTTTTGTTGGTCAGTAACAGGCCCATATACCCCTTAAACCCCTCCCCCCTGCTCTTGACCCCTTCCCTGGACTTTTGTTAAACAACTAGCCCCAGTCAACAAAACAAACAAAAGTCAGTTAAACACAGGGGCCACTGACAGCACCACTTGCAAATTTTCTGTTTTCTATTTTTGACCGTCCCACTTCTTTGTTAAACAGGTGCTGTTTGATGGCTGTATGCTTGGGCAGGCAGGGTTAATTTCTGCCCTGAACGGGGGGAGGAGATGACGCCCAGGCACTCAAGGGGTCAAAGAGAGCAGGGTGGGATGTAAAAATAAATGCGGTGATATCCCCAAGGGTGGCTAAGCCAGAGAGGCCGCCGCCCACACTGCACAAGGGCACGTGTGTTTGGCCGCATCCATGAACCCTGATGCGCATGTCTGCTGCATGTCACCCCCTCACTCTGTTCCAAGTTGGGGCTATGTTGTGCAGCATGGCATAAAACCTGGGATACTCGAATGACGCAGCGTGTGCGGTGTGCGCGGTGCGCAGGCGGCACCCTGAAAGGGCACGCCAATACCACAACTAGACGTGAGTGGACCGCAGTCAAAGCAACTGAGGGAGGAGTCTTCGAAGGGTAGCAGTTAATTTCATGTTCGACCTCTGCAGAAAACCACAGAATAAACCATAGGTACCATACCATACTATAAAAATTTTTGTATTTGCTCGGTAAGGAATCTAATTTTGGTTCTGAGCCACACAAACATCTTTCTTGTGGGCCTACAAATGGGTGACAACAAGGTGCATAATTAGCATTTTCACGAGCTCATTGTATGAATGAACGCTCAATCTGCAGTGCCCGTAGGGTTATCACGAGGAATGGCAAGGCTGATTTCTCTCTTCATCGAATTCTTGCCCTCACTCATCAATTAGAACTATGATTGCAAGGCCTCCCCACTCATGTAGCCGAAACAAAGATGTATGTAGCCAATTTGCCCATTTGTGGGCCATTGTTGAGTTTGTTCCCCGCTCTGCATCGTTGGGGACCCCCGAAGACATCCCGGGTTATGTCGCTCAATTCCCATTTGTGGGCCACTGCTGATTTTGTGCCCCGCTCTAGTGTTGTGTCGGGGACCCCCGGGACAGCACGGGTTATGTAGCCAATTTGCCCATTTGTGGGCCAGTGCCGATGTTGTTCCGTGCTCTGAAGAGTTGGGGATCCCCCAAAAGGAAGGGGTTATGTAGCCAATTTGCCCATTTGTGGGCTACTGCTGAGTTTGTCCCTCGCCGTGAAGCTTTGGGGACCAGCCAATTTGCCCTTTTGTGGGCCAGTTCTGATTTTGTTACCGCTCTCGAGCGTTGGGGACCCCCAAGATGTGAGGGGTTATGTTGCCAATTTGCCCATTTGTGGGCCATTGCTGATTTTGTCCCCGAGTCCGAAGCGTTGGGGACCCCCCATACGGCAGGGGTTATGTAGCCAATTTGCCCATTTGTTGGCTGGTGCTGTTGTTGTCCCCCGCTGTAAAGCGTTGGGGACCCCCAAGGCGGCAGGGTTTTTGTAGCCAATTTGCCCATTTGTGGGCCACTGCTGATGTTGTCCCCCGTTCTTAAGTGTTGGGGACCCCCTAGACGGCAGGGGCTATGTCGTTGATGTCCCCATTTGTGGGCCATTGCTGATTTTGTCCCTTGGTTCGAAGCGTTCGGGACCCCCCAAATGGTTGGGGTTATGTCGCCAATTTGCCCATCTGTGGGCCACTGCTGATGTTGTCCCCCGGTCTAAAGCGTTGGGGACCCCCCCCCCAAACGGCAGTGGTTATGTAGCCACTTTGCCCATTGTTGGGCCACTAGCAATTTTGTCCCCCGCTGTTAAGGGTTGGGGACCCCCTAGACAGTATGGGTTGTGCAGCCAATCTGCCCCTTTGTGGGCAGTGCTGATTTTGCCCCCATTTGTGAAGCGTTGGGGACCCCCCAAACAGTAGGGGTTATGGAGCCAATTTGCCCATGCCTGGGCCCCTGCTGATTTTGTCCCCCACTCCAAAGCGGTGGGGACCCCCTAGTCAGCAGCGGTTATGTAGCCAATTTGCCTACTAATTTTGTTCCCCGCTCTGAAGCATTGATGTCCCGCTGGACGGCACGGGTTATGTACCCAATCTACCCTTTTGTGGGCCAATGCTAATATTGTCCCCCACTGTGAAGGATTGGGGATCCCCTAGCTGGCAGGGGTTATGTAGCCAATTTGCCCATTTGTGGGCCACTGCTGATTTTATCCCCCTCTCTGAAGCGTTGGGGACCCACCCCCCCCGGTGCCGGCAAGTGTTATGCAGCCCATCTGCCCATATGTAAGCCACTGCTGATTTTGTTCCCCGCCTTGAAGCGTTGGGGACCTCCAAGCCGGCAAGTGTTATGCAGCCAAATTACCGTTTTGTGGGCCATTTGTGATTTTGTCCCCCGCTCTCGAGCGTTGGGGACTCCCCAAACGGCACGGGTTATGTGGCCAATTTGCCCAATTGTGGGCCACTGCTGATTTTGTCCCCCGCTTGCGAGCGTTGGGGACCCCCAAGCCGGCAAGTGTGATGTAGCCAATTTGCCCATATGTAAGCCATTGCTAATTTTGTTCCCCGCTCTGAAGCATTGATGGCCCGCTGGACGGCACAGGTTATGTACCCAATTTACCCTTTTGTGGGCCAATGCTAATATTGTCCCCCGCTTTGAACCCGCTGGCTGTTCCCGCATTACTCTTGGTGCTTGTGTTGCCGGCATGGGAAACATTGGGGATCCCCTAGCTGGCAGGGGTTATGTAGCCAATTTGCCCATTTGTGGGCCACTGCTGATTTTATCCCCCTCTCTGAAGCGTTGGGGACCCCCCCCCTCTGCGCGCCGGCAAGTGTTATGTAGCCAATCCGCCCATATTCCATTGTCTACAGAGGGGACGTTTCCGTTCTTCTTCCAACTCGTGCGCCATCAGACTGGCCATCTGAACGTAACGGACGAACTTGTCCTGCAGAACGCGGAATACGTGAATGGTCCTCCAGAGGCAGGTTGGAAGCATACACGTAGAACACGCGGAACGCGCATGACACGCGGCACGACGTTGCAGAAGCACAACAGAGGCCGTGCGCAACACCTGCAAAACATCTGTTTCCATGTCAACAATGTCTTCGATACCCATTGCGCTGACCCGATCGGCCCCGCCACCTCCACGACCACTTCGCAGGCCCTCCATCTTCAGCTTGGCCAGACTGATACCCTCCGATGGCAGGCTGAGGTCCAACGGCCATTGCGGTGTGGCGGCGCAACCCATACAAACCGAAAGGCCCTTCAACAACCCCTCCGCCACTTGCCGCAGGCTACTCGAGGGATACCGCTTTTCGAAATACTCACGGGCTGCTGCAGCCGACTGGGCATTCTTGGTTCCGCATCTCAGCACGCTTTGCACGCTCAGGGCCCGGACACTGGTGTGCAGCGGAACTGCCAAACCGATCTCTTGCCTGGACTTGGGTTCCTCCGACGAGCATTCCTTGTAGTGCATCTCCTTGTAGTGCATCACCAATCTGCCCAAACTCGCATTGAAGTCCGTCTCCAAGATTCTCTGCATTGTGTCCAGATCATGGTCGTACCCGCCTTCGTGCTGGAACTTCTCTACTCTTGTCGGTGCGGCACTGATGCTCTTCTGTGGGCCGTTCCCGGAAATCGCAAAGGACACCTGACCACAGGGTGCCTTGTCCTTGTCCTTCTTTTTCTTGGGCATCTCCGCCTCGGACCTCTTTGGTGGCACCTTGGGCGGGCTCCGCTCCTCTGACTTCCGCTTCTTCTTCTCTGCCATTGTCTGTGGCTCCTGCTTGACTTCCAGCATGGTGGACCGTGCTACCTTCGCGGAAGACCCTTTCTCCGGCACAACGGGGTTGTCCTCTGGGTCGTCCTCGGAATGCCCCTCCTCTCATTTCGGCTTCTTCAGTGTGCCTCGGGCCTGCTTCTTGCCATGGGCTGTCTCGTCCTCCTCTTCCTCCTCAGTCTCTTCTTCCTCCTCCTCGTCTCCGTCGTCTGCTGATGCCTCCTCCTCCTCTTCCTCCTCACTCTCTTTGTCTTCGCCCTCCAACCAGGTCCACAATCGGTTCTGTTGGATCTGCAGAATGCGCAGCACGTGTAGCACGGTAATGGCGCCCCCAGAGGCGGAACGAGAGGCACATCACCGGAACGCGCAGAACACACAACACGCGCAAAACACGTATGACACGGGGCAGAATCACTAACAGATGCAACACGCATTGCGCGAAAAACAACCTTTGTATACTCGAACCATCCATCCGGCTTGGCACGGCAATCTTGGACTTTTGCGGGATCGCGCGGCTTACCTTTCTTGGTCTTAATCTGTAGGCAGCAAAGTTGGGGTGGATGGGCAGCTTAATGGGCACTGGGGACGGTGCGAACATACAAAACAACATGGCACGTGTCATGCATGGATACTTGGTATGCGGTCACGTTCGTGAGGAAAATCTCATCCTCTCGGCGATCGTTGTTGCCGACCTTCTTGCGGTTCACCCAGGCTGCATGCCAGCCGGCGGTGAAGAAATGTGTGGCACGGCCCCAGAAGCAAAAACAGAAACGCAAAACGAACGGCATCGACGTGGGAGGCATCAAAAGGCACAACACCCGCACTCCACCCCGTTGAACAATCACATACATATCTGTTGTTTGATGTGGAACACGATGAACGCGTTGTGCTTCAGCGTGGCCGCGTTCCCCCAGCTCCCCAAGTGGCCCCCTTGGCAAGCCACTGCTTGTGGCTCTCCGGGAAAAGGGGTGCGGGCATAAAGAAAGGGCCGTGGCACAGGAGGACGCGTAGCTCGCGCAAAACGTGGGTTCCGGCATCCAGAAGCATATTATTCGACACGCGCGGCACGCGGAACACGCCCTGCACGGAAATGCGACACCTGTTATTTGGTTTCCAGAGGCACACCTAGAATCAAACGCTGAAAACGCGTAACACGCGTAACACGCGCGGCACACGAAGCACGAAAGGCAAGGTAGAGGCAACGGCACGATACGCTTCTCACATGGAAAACGGTGGAAATGAACAAAACGGATGCTTCCACGACGTCCGACACGTGCGAAAACCCCCCGGAACAACAAAACTTTACGGATTCATTTTTGACGAACAAAAAACGTTGATTCCGTTCTGTGCGTGGTAGACAAAGGAATATGTAAGCCACTGCTGATTTTGTTCCCCGCCTTGAAGCGTTGGGGACCTCCCAGCCGGTAAGTGTTATGCAGCCAAATTGCCGTTTTGTGGGCCACTTCTGATTTTGTCCCCCGCCGTGAAGCGTTGGGGACCCCCAAGAAGGCACGGGTTATGTGGCCAATTTGCCCAATTGTGGGCTACTGCTGATTTTGTTCCCTGCTCTCAAGCATTTGGGATCCCCCAAACGGCAAGTCTTATGTAGCCAATTTGCCCATTTGTGCGCCACTTCTGATATTGTTCCGTGCTGTGAAGCACTGGGAACCCCCAAGACGGCAGGGGTTATGTAGCCAATTTGCCCATTTGTGGGCCGATTCTGATTTTGTCCCCCGCTTTGAAGCGTTTGGGATCCCCCAAACAGCAAGGGTTATGCAGCCGATTTGCCCATTTGTGGGCCAATGCTGATTTTGTTCCCCGCTCTAAAGAGTTGGGGACCCCCGAGACGGCAGGGGTTATGTAGCCAATTTGCCCATTTGTGGGCCATTGCTGATTTTGTTCCCTTCTGTGAAACATTGGGGACCCCCCATACGGCAGGAGCTATGTAGCCAATCTCCCCATTTGTGAGCCACTACTGATTTTGTCCCCCACTATGAATTCTTGGGGACCCCCCAGACGGCAGGGGTTATATGGCCACATTGCACATTTGTGGGTGATTGTTGATTTTGTTCCCCGCTCGAAAGCGTTGGGGACCCCCAAGATGTGAGGGGTTGGTGTGGCCAATTTGCCCATTTGTGGGCCATTGCTGATTTTGTTCCCCTGCTTTCAAGTGTTGGGGACTCCCAGACGGCAAGGGCTATGTAGCCAATTTGCCCATTTGTGGGCCATTGCTGATTTTGTTCCTTTCTGTGAAACGTTGCGGACCCCCCATACGGCAGGAGCTATTTAGCCAATCTCCCCATTTGTAAGCCACTGCTGATTTTGTCCCCCACTGTGAAAATTTGGGGACCCCCCAGACGGCAAGGGTTATGTGGCCACATTGCACATTTGTGGGTGATTGCTGATTTTGTTCCCCACTCTAAAGCGTTGGGGACCCCCAAGATGTGAGGGGTTATGTAGCCAATTTGCCCATTTGTGGGCCATTGCTGATTTTGTCCACTAGTCCGAAGCGTTCGGGACCCCACAAACGCTTGGGCTTATGTAGCCAATTTGCCCATTTGTGGGCCACTGCTGATGTTGTCCCCCGGTCTAAAGAGTTGGGGACCCCCAAGACGGTAGGGGTTATGTCGCCAATTTGCCCATTAGTGGTCTATTGCTGATTTTGTCCCTTGCTCTGAAGCGTTTGGGACCCCTCAAACGCTAGGGTTATGTAGCCAATCACCCCATTTCTGAGCCACTGCTGATTTTGTCCCCAGCTTCAAATCATTGGGGACCCCCCCCCAAACGGCAGTGGTTATGTAGGCACTTTGCCCATTGTTGGGCCACCGGTGATTTTGTCCCCCGCTATTAAGGGTTGGGAACCCCCTAGACAGTATGGGTTATGTAGCCAATCTGCCCCTTTGTGGGCCAGTGCTGATTTTGCCCCCTTTGTGAAGCGTTGGGGACCCCCCAAACAGTAGGGGTTATGGAGCCATTCATTTCTGTGCTGTGGTGCCCTGTGCAACCTAAGGATGGCAAACACTTTTCTTACAAAACTGCTACAGCCATGCATATGGTGAAGTCGGAGATCCGTTGGCAAGGTATCCCCCCCCCTTTTGTCCAAGCATTGCCTAGGAGGAAAGATGTGCCCGCTGGATGGGCGGGCGGAAGATCACCAGCACGTATTGAAGCGATGCTTTTTCTCGGGGTTCATGTTTGACACGGTCCGGAAGGCCTTTGGCCTGGTGTCATGGGAGGGGGGGTCAATGGAACCGAGCAGACTGTTGCTGGACGCCCCCCTACTGTCGATGCAAACCACGCAGGGGCTAGTCCTGTGGGCGGGGTTGCGGGCGCAGTGGCGGTTACGGTGTGAAGTGAAGTACCAACGGCAGTAGGTGTCGCTGCATGACTTTGTGGCGCTGTGGGGGGCGGGCCTGGAGAGTTGGCGCAGTGAGCGCAACATGTCCTGCAACCGGGCTGACTTGCAGCACCTAATTGTGCAGTTGCAGGCCTGGGGAGAGTCCAGGGTGATGTTTCAGCGGACGCCCGGGGCTCCCACGACGGCACGAAAGCCGGCGACGCAGCCGGGGACATTGCAGAAAAAGGAGTTGAAATGGGGAGAACACAAGAAAACTCTCCTGCTCGAGCTGGAACGCATGGGACAGGAAGGGTGGGTAGTGGTGTACACGGATGGCTCAGCGAAACGCGTGCGGGGCTCGATGCAAGCGGGCTATGGCGTGTGGTATGGGCCGCGCAACACCCGCAATTTTTCAGCGCATGTGCCGGCCCATGAGTGTCAGAGCATCAGCAGGGGGGAGCTGCGGGGGGTCCTGCACGCGATGCTCAGCCGGGCGGTGGGGGAACGCATGGTGATCGTCTTGGATTCAGAATATGTGTTCAAAGGTATCACAATCTGGACTGAGAAATGGAAGAGACACGGGTGGAGGACGTCCACGGGGGAGGTCGGACATCGAGATTTATGGGAGCAAATTGACCTGCTGCGACGGATGGGGGGGGAACAGCTGCAAGTCCGGTGGGTGCCGTCCCACCTCGATGTGGAGGGTAACGAGGCGGCAGACGAACTGGCAGGGAAGGGCAGGGAGCTACACCTGAATAACCTGCTACCCCTGTCCAAGAGACGTCGAGTAACGGAGTGGGATGCCCTGGGCCTGGAGCCCATGGCGGAGACGTGGGACCTAGAAGCAGGTCCAGAGGTGGACTCAGGGGGGGGGTCCAGTAGTGACACGAGAAGCTCCTCGTCTTCAGAACTTGGGGAGTCCCTGTCTGGCTCAGACGGTGAGGAGCAATACAGTACCGACGTCAGTGATACGCGGTTGGGCAGGGCCATGGGGAGTGACAGTGACGAGTTTAGTACGGATGTCAGTGACAGTAGAAAGAGGCGCCGGAGGGAGGGGGGGTCAGGTAAAGAGGCGAGAGAGGGCGCCAGTGGCGCTCTCGGACTGCTTTGAACTATGTGTGACGGCGCCTTGCTGGACAGATGGGACAATTTGTGCCGCGGCTCCGCCGCGTGATACTTGATGAGTGAGGGCGTAGGTCTGTCGGTGGGGACCTATCGCTGAACTTTCCACTGTTCTATGGCCAAGCATTGCCTAAGTCCAAGCAACACTAGGCGTTGGTTCCGTCAATTTTTGCACCGTTGATTTTGGCGGTGTGTTTTTCAATTCATTCTACTGTGTGCCATGTGTGCTTCCTGATACCTTGGTTTTGAGAAGCACGAAGTTCATATTTTGTGTCAAGGCAGCTCTGTTGGCCAAGAGGGCATTTGTAGCGTGTTGTACCTCTTGGCCTTCAGAATAGTACATCATGTCTACACGTGAATCACACAAGTTGCAGCGCGGAAGCAACACCCTTGTCCAAGCAACACTAGGCGCTGGTTCCGTCAATTTCTGGTCATTTGCCATCGCTTGGACAAGGGGGGGGGGGGTAATGGGATGCAACCAGAAGCCGTCGCGGAGAAGGTCATTGCACATGAGGCTCGATTATTCATTGTCATGGTTGTCCGTGGGTTGTACGGAAATCCGTCCATTGACACAAGATGACCCCTTCCATTATGCATGCTAGACTTTGTACGTGCTACTTGCCTTGTTCTATTCTCTGGGCATTAGCTATGATGGTAAAATGGCTTTTGGAAGCCCACCATTGAACTTGCGCTCCCTTGACTTGCTCTTAAACGGCCAGGGTCGTGATTTAACAACCCAGTAAGCCCATGAGCGCTTCAACAAACAAGTACTACGTTGCGTGTGACCTTGGGGCCGAGAGTGGTAGAGTCATTCTGGGCACTCTGTGTAATGGGAAGCTGCAACTTGAGGAAGTGGTACGTTTTCCCACGGGCCCCATAGACATTGAAGGAACTCTTCGTTGGGACCTATGGGTTATCTTCAAGGAGCTTAAGCGCGGTCTAGCTGCCCTTGCAACCCGTGGACTCCCCATTGCAAGCTTCAGTATTGACTCTTGGGGGGTCGACTATGTGTTGTTCAATGCGGAGGAGCTCATGCTAGGCACTCCCTACCACTATCGCGATCCCCGCACGAAGCGCACGTATGACACCGCCATTGCGGATGTGGGTCGCGCGCAAATTTTCTCCGAAACGGGCATTCAATTCATGCCGCTCAACACGTTGTATCAATTGATGGCTGAAATGGAGCAGCACCCGGAGCTTGTGACACGTGCAGAGCACTTCCTCAACATTGCCGACTACTTCCATTATCTCTTGTGCGGTAAGGTGTGTGCGGAGGCCACCCTCGCAAGCACCACGCAACTCTACAATCCAATTATGAGCGATTGGTCTGCGGACTTAATCAACCGCTTTGGGTTACCGCGTCGCATTTTCCCTACGATTGTCCCCTCCGGCACACGCCTAGGTCGCCTCAAGCCTGAGCTTTTGGCGGAATTAGGTCAGCAAGATTTCGAGGTGATTGCCACGTGCTCCCATGACACCGGCGCCGCAGTCGCCGCCGTGCCTGCGGAGGGGCACGATTGGGCATACCTTAGTTCAGGAACTTGGTCGTTGATCGGCGTGGAGCTGTCGGGCCCGCTGATCAACGACGCGGTGCTCGCGCACAATTTCACAAACGAGGTGGGGTTTGGTGGCACGATACGATTCCTCAAGAACATTAGCGGCCTTTGGCTGCTACAAGAGCTACGACGCGGATGGGTTGCGGAAGGGCTGGAGGTAGACTACGCCGAGATTAACCGAATCGCAGAAGAAGCCGCACCATTGCGGTCGCTAATCAACCCAAACGACGCGCGGTTCTTGAACCCTCGGGCGGATATGGCCGCGGAAATCTCTCAATGGTGTAAAGCAACGGGGCAGCCAGCGCCGGAGTCCCCGGGCCAGTTCGCGCGGTGCGTCCTGGAGAGCCTAGCGTTGTTGTACGCCGAGTACCTCGACCTAATTGAGACCCTCACCTCGAAGAAAATCACGACGTTGCACGTCGTGGGGGGTGGCAGCCAGAGCCGATTACTCAACCAATTTTGTGCCAATGCTACGGGCCGGGTGGTGCTGGCTGGCCCTGTGGAAGCGACAGCCATTGGCAACCTATTGCTGCAAAGCGTTGCACTGGGGGACTTGCAGTCGTTGGAGGACCTACGCCGCGTGGTCCGCGATTCTTGTACCGTCGAGCGCTATGAGCCCCAAAATCCAACGGAATGGCAACAAGCGAGTGGCGTGTTTGCTGGATTACTATCAGCAGCAACCGCTGCAGACGCCAGGTTGGATGATGTGCCAAAGCATCACGGATCTCCAAGCAAAGCTGCCGGACCACAAGTCCAGCCAGCACCCTCTTGATCGCACCGTGATATCATGAAGCCCCCAAAGCTTTGGATGCACTAGGGACTTGGGATACTGCGGTGCATGTCGCAGGCGCGCTATGCGCATGAGATATAGGCAGTGGTGATGGGCATCGGCTGTGGGCATGGGCACATGAATATGTGTTGCGCATAGGCTGCAGGCACAAACCGTGGCCGGCAGCCCAACGCAGACAGTGGCCAGGAAGAGTGGGTTGAAACTCAATCTTCGAGCTGGATTCCCTGTCAAGCCATTGTTTAATGAGCCCTGGGGGGATGGGGGGGGGTAATTTTGGGGTCCCAGCAGCCCGAGCCAACCCACTCACCCACGCAGGCACTCCAGGGGTGCGGGGGGGATGAACTGAGCCCTTCCCCGACCCCAAAATGTATGGAAACCTTTGCACCCCAGAATTGTGGTTGGCTTCAGTTCGGAGGAAGGTCGCCAGGCCCTTCGGCACCCCACCCTTGCAGGTCTTCACTGACATGGGAGGGTGACAAGAAATAATGAAAGGGGAATAAACAAGAGTCTGCGAAGGATGATGTCCATGAGCCACAGCCAACCACTGTGTTCGACCCTGTCCCAAATCCCTGGCTGACCCCACACCCCCCAAAAAGGGACCCCCCCCCCATTTGCCAAAAACTGGACCTTGCCCACCCACCCACTCCTTGACCCACCCCCGGGCGGTGGGGCCGATTCCTCACTCAGCGAGGGCTTGTTCCCTGTGCTTTCCCTTTCAGGTGCTCGAGCGCACTTCATGATACTCCGTGTTCCTCTAGGGTGTACGCGGGTGGCAACATCCCCACTCCCGGCCCAGGTGGATCTCTGCCCATGTGCCGCTTCCAGGTGCCGAGGGACCCACGAAATCTCCACTCGGCCTGTCAGGAAACAAAGGAAGCTGTCCGTGCCCTCGGCCCGTCAGGTGGATGTGCGACCAAGGCGTACAATTGGCAGGGCAGGGCAGGGCAGGGCACCAGACAATTGGCTCATAGGCCGTAGTAAGAACACAAGTAGGGACGATACCCAGTGTCCAACTGCAGCACTGAACACACTTGATCCTGTCTATGTGTGTGTGTGCGTGGGCCCCAGCTGAATGGCGCGAAGCCTGAGGGCTTCAGGCCGCACGTCCTTCTTGTGACGGCATGATCGGCCTATGGCGCACGCTTGTCGTGATGTATCACAGATGTGGTCTTTTCACACTTTGCCACCCCTGACCCATGTACACAATGCGAGGCGGGCGAGCGAGGGCTCGGCTGCTGCAACAAATCATGCACGTGTCAACGTGCAGCATGGGTGGGTGTGAATCCGTGCGTGTGTTGGGTTTGTGTGAGAACAATTGTGCACATTCTCCACGGCATTTTTCACACAATCGTTCCAGATGAGCGGGAGTATCAGTCTGACGACGCCCCATGGGCAGAGTTTCACTTGGCAACTCAGCACAAGTGGAGGGAGGGGGGGGGATAGGGGGTCCGAGACCCCCCCCCCCCTTGGACCCCCCCCCCCTAAGTGAAGCTCTGCCCATGGGTCGATTCGCTGGTGGGAGGATGGTTGTATTTTTACAGTGAATCCTGACCCTGTGGTGGGAGTGATAGAGATCCGGCATTCGGAGTGGGTATGTAGGTTGCTCTTGGGGCAACGGGGAGACCGTCTGAGACTTTGCTGGTACCCCCCCCCCCCCCCGCTTTGTCCCAGCTATGGCCTTGTCCAAGCTACAGTAGGCGTAGGGACCGTATTAATTTGGGACTTTGGCGTAGTTAGGACAACGGGGGGGGGATACTTCCAGAGGCAAGACCACGTCCAAGAGACAGAAAAAGGTTCCTGTATCATACCTAGTGGCCCTCTTGATGCGAAGCTGGTGGCATGTGGTGTGGGGTGAAGTGCAGGCAGCTGGCACGGTTGAGTGGCGCAGGCAGCGGAGCGGGATGGAGCACAGGAGGAGACGCACCAAAACGTGGCTTGCTGGGTCCTGCCCTAAATTCCAGCTGGCACCAACAAAGCACGCACACGGGCTGGCGCAGATGCTTCAGCAGGGGCTGGGGCCAGGGATGGCATTGGATGAGACGGGCCCGTTCTGGCGCGCACCAGGACACTACACCAAAGGCTGCAATACCAAGCTGACAAATTTCGCCATTGGGTGTGGTATCCAATGTGTCAACAACGCTGTGGCATCAGTGCCTTCTCCTTTGCATCGCGCTGTAAGGTGAGCCAGGAAAGTTATGCTGATGCTTTTGGTGTTCAACGCCAAACCGTGTTGCGTTCCTTTACCAAGGCACTTCTTTCTCCTTGCCCATTTGAGGCCTTTGGCAGCAACTATTGCAACCATGATGTATTTTTCTTTTGCTGCAAACATTGAGCAATTGACAACTCATCTCTTGTCTTGTGAGAAGTTGAAACATATTTTGCTTGTTTTCTTTCCAACCTTTTGCTGCGATCAACCTTCTGACCAGTTCACACATCACTGAAATGTGTGGGACCATGTTGTACTTTTAGGTGTGTGACCTGCAGGTACTCCGCGCTTCTTTGATGAATCAGGCTGAGCTCTTTCATTTGTGGGGTTGTTTCTCGACACGTTTATTCATCCCTACAGTGAGGTTTGGCCACAGGCATAAAACCAAAACAGGTCCTATATATGCACACAAACAGCCTCTGCAAGCTGAGTGGCCAACCAATAAACCAACCACAAGCCAGAGTTATGACATTTTGTCCAAGTTGCAGCAGACGTTTCCGGTTGTTTGCATTGTAAGTACCTGGGGACTAAGCTGCATCTCTTGGATTTGTTTTCATTATGTGCATTTGTGCTCGTTTTTATACCGACCTGAAGCACTGTGTTTATGTTGACCAATCAGATGCCATGGCGGTTCGGAGTACGTGATTGGTTGAAATGCTAAGTATTTTTGTAAATGCAGACCTATGCCAGATAGCACATTGTGTGGTTGAAGAGTTTGTTGTCAATGCTGCAACAACACGAAATAAGGGCTGTCAACAAGTCGGTATCGAAACTACCCAGAAACGGCCGTGACAGGAATATGTGGCATGAAGGGAGAAAAGGTGCCCTCCATGAAGTACCACTGGACCCTACAAGCCAGGCTAATGCCATCATGGCCACCGATGGAACGCTAGGTGGCAGCAGCCCGGACACCTGCCACGCCATCCTCTTTTCCAACCCATGTCCCATGACCTGTGTGCTACAAACACATACCGTTTCTCGCACATGTGCCAACTCGGCAATGTTTCCCTGAAAATCAAAACCCACCAATCCATCACCAGTCACATCATCGGATAATTCTGGCAAGGGAGGGGGATGCTGCCGCTTCTTTTGCAAATGAGCCCTTATCCCACATTCCATTCATATGAATATGACAACAGACACATGGTTGCCTATCATTAGTACGCTGTGGGTCATGACCTTGGCACACGATCCTTGTCCCCATTCTGGATGTGGTAAACCAGGACTTTCGAGCAAATTTTGGCAGCTTTTTTGTGCGAGCACTACGATATGGCCCCCCTTGGTGCCCCCTTCAGGCCTGGTCTGAGGTGACCCAAAGAGGATGCTGTGATGTTTGTACAGATGGTGGCAGGTTTTGTAGGCGGTGACTGCCCACTGCGCCAAGAAACGTTGCGCTGCTCTTTGGGGAAACATGGATTGGCACAAGAAGAACATGCCACTGAAGAAAACGGAAAATGTGTTCTCCTTGGCCTATGCATTCACATGCGGAACCCCCCCCCCCCCACACACACTATTGCTCATCTAGGGACAGTAGGGTTACAGTTAGATGCACGACAACACGTAGAACAATGTGAGATCAAGGCACTGGTCTGCGACGGCAAGCAAGACAATGCCCTGTCAGAACACGGTGAGTTGAATGAGAAATTGAATCAACCCACTGTTGTGGGGTATTTGGCATTTTTGCACACATGCATACACACACACCTCCTGTTGCGGGGCTACCACAGTAGTGAGCAACAAAGTGCTATCTGCAAATTGCACGCACTTCCAACAGCTTGGGCATGTAAGAGGGGGAACGTTAGCGCGCCGGGCGCGCGCCGGGCATCTTTTGTGACCCGTGCCCTGCCGGTGGACTGTTGCCGTTGATATGTTGGGCAACATTATATGGATTTGCCCCTTGGCCCCCGGGACATCGGCAGATGTTTTGATTTGGGATGGGTATGGACCTTCTCGTACCCGAGGTGATTTCTTTGATTTCGAAGTTGGGGGCCATGATGGTGCTTATAAAGGCCGGATTCATGTCATTGTGCCTCTCATTGGAAGAAAGAATGGCACTTTGACAGCCCGCCAACAATGTTACAATGACGTGCACGGGTGGTATAGGGCACGCATTGAGCAGCTGTTTGCTCGGTTGTGGCACGCAAGATGAGGCAGAGGATGAGGCAGAAGTGTGTGTGTTGTGTTGCCAGAAGCGCTCCACCGTCGCAGTTTGTGATGAGTGTAAGGAGCACTATTGTACTGAATGTATTGACACCCACACTAGTGGGACCAATGTTATGATGCAGCTCTACTGTTCGCGATACCTCAATAACGCCTATCGCTTCTACTGGAGATCGATGCGGTTGTGCTATCCTAACCCCCCATTCTCCCAACTTGCTTGTTGACCAAGATCGCCCTTAAAGGAGCGAGAGTGGTACTGTGTACCCCAGTTTGCAACTTTCTTGAGCTGGGGCAGTTTGGGTCACCTAATTCTAAGGGCGTTTCCAAGGGTTGTGCTTGGGGGCTCTTCGGGGGGAACATAGTCTAAAAGTAGCGCGCCGGGCGCGCGCCGGGCAAACATTCCCCCAGAAAACACTTCTTCCGGGTGTTACCAATTTGAACAACCTGATGCAAACATCCATGCGAAAAAACATGCTTTCCCGCACCGGGCCCCCACCAACAGTATTTTACTACCTTTGTCTCTACCAATAGAACTAGACAGTTGCAGGCTGTCACCAGTGGTATGGCCCAAGTCACAGCCTCCAAGAACACACGATTCAACAAATATGGGAACGGGGCAATGCAAAGGTGCCAAGAGGCATTCTTAGGCTGTGGATCATTAGGGAGTTGCGGGGGGAAGGAGGGACTCTTGGTTGTGCTGGTGAAGCAGGAGGGGCTTTGGAGAGCAGTAGCAAAGGGGATACCCTGGGGGGCCAGAGGGGTCCAGGTGGGACCCCTGGGAAGAAGGGAGGGAAGGGCAAGAGAATTTCTGTTGGAGCAGAAGGGACTTTGGGGAGGAGATCGTACAGGGGTCTTGGGGAGAAGGGACCGTGTGAGGAGCAGGAGGGACTCGAACAGGGGACCCCATACTTCTTTGCTTACTTTGACTTCGTTTCTCGTGCTTCATGAGGGCCCTAAAGCCTCACCCTGACACTGTTCTCCAGGTGGCAGGCAAGGAGGTAACAAACTACTGGACACTTGGATGTTAGAAGGGTGTGGTTTTAACCTAGCCACAGGACTCCTCTCTGCTTTGGACAGGGAAGGGCCTCGCCGTCAATAGGGCAATTTAGTCAGTTATGAGGTTGCCACATGATTCACGCATCCATACTCTAGTTTCTTTCCAGGGAAGAGGGAATTTTGGTGATTTGCGGTGTCTTGGTAATGTGGAGCACAACTGTGGTGGTTGGAGGTTCATCAGGTGACCATTTGCTCAGGGCTCTCTTTGTGCCCGGGGCTTTGGGGCCTTCCTGTGAAGAACAGTCTTGGAGGTGTTACCGCACGGTGTTTCTGATTGTGTATGACGGATTATGTAATGGCTGTCCTTTGTATCCGTGCAGACTGCCCAGTGCCTTGTTGCTCAAGTATCAAATATGAAGTTGATCAGCTTTCTGGTTGTAGTGGCCACTGCCACGCTTGTGAGTACCTGTGGAGTTCCTTGCTCATCCACGTCGACATCATGCTGTAAGCGAGGCGCCTGCGGATGCGTGGAAACATTGGGCACAATGGCTGGCTGTGAAGGACCCTGTTCAGTCGATTTTTGCTGCAAGCGGCCCTGCGGTGCGGATTCCCAGGCTTGTTGCCTTACAGACCGTGCAGAGAGGTGTGGCTGCGAGGAAATGCAAACGAAGGAGGACCTTTCGCAATGTAAGGCATCATGTCACAATTGCAAAAAGAAGACAGCAGTATGACTCCACCAAAGCCCCTGACCTTCAACAGTAGCATGGCCGCCGGTGCATACCTACCTCTGAGCCAATCTGTATCATTTGTTGGCCTTTGTGGGCCATTGTGCCAACGGACCAGCTCATCTTTGTGTCTGCGTACACCCACATGTTCGTAGCAATGAGGACCATCGCGACATCAACATAATGGGGTTTGCGGAATTGATGATGTGGTCAGTGGCCATTGTAAATTTTGAATTGTAGTTTGTAATGCGATTGTGTAGTTTCGTTGGACCACTTCCCGTACCTCTGAGACTCACAGTCGTCCTGTTCGCGAATCCTAGTTGTCCTCCAACTCCGAGTGGACCAATGTCATGACTATCTACCGGAGGCCAAGTGCTTGAATAGCTTGGTATTGCAGTCTTTGGTGTAGTACCCTGGTAACTCTGGTCGAGGTTTCATTTGACTGTGGCCCCTCCAACATATGCATGCAGCAGTTGAGCCGGCAGAAAGAATTGCAGGCCCATAGTTTTCCTGCGAGTCACATGTTTTCATAATTTACCGTTTGCCAATTGCATGGATTCTGGTAATCTATGATTGTAGTTGACAACCTGCCACTTCTGGCCACAATGTACCAGGCAGCCGAAGACGTTCTCATGCATTTTGCACCAGAAGACCCACGTATTGTGGCATTGCGTGCTCGCTCAATGCTCCGCTGTATGCACCGCATGATCGATTGGATGCAAAACGGACAGAGTGTGTCTTTCCATTTCATTAGTGCCCAAGCAAATGGTGCAGTGAAGATGATCCCGTTTTTGTGACCCACAAGAAAACATGCCGTTACCGGAAATCAGATGGTGGTCCACTCATCTATTCATCATAAACTTTGCACGATAAAAATTCAAATTGCCCTGCGCACATTCACGCACCAAAGGGAGTGCTATAGGACAGTAGAGGAGAGGGTTCACCTCCTCATTCGCTTTTGAGCCTTGTTTTGGACCGAAACCAAAACATCTTGCATGTCAAACCAGATCGACCTGTGCCAGCAGGGCAGTACTATAGCGGGGGAACAGCTGCATCATGCGCGCGCTGTGCAGTCTGAATGCTGATCTAGTGCCAGTCGCTTTGCGTAGGGCCTAGTGCCTCCAAGCAAGACCATGAATTGACATGGTTGTTTATGCATGTGTGCATGTGCATGGGTATGTTTCGAGTTTCACTCTGCCTCGGTCACCCACGGTCTGCGGTGGCCTTGTAGCCCTGAGTCCAACTCAGGGGAGCCTAAGATGACTGAACAGGTCTGCCATAGTATCTCCAGGGAAGGCGCTTCAGGATCCGTCAAGATTGGTGGTGGGCACACTCCCATCCCAGCCCATCCCTTGCACGGCTGTGTGTGGTTCTGTATCACTCTTCTCTATGTGGGAGCGGGACGCACCGTGCATCTTTTTTTTTTTAGACAATTTACTTGACGCCATTGTTTTGCTTTGCTGTTGCCCTGTGAGGTGCCGTGTTGCTGAGCTGGTGCCCCCTTTCACCCTGCATGCCCTCAGGACTGCATTGTACATGCTATTCCTTGGTCTATAGCTCAGCAACACAATGTTGTTGTCTTGGGTTCGCGCTGGTACCCCTGTCTTCTGCAACCGCAGCAGTGCAAATGAGCGGGTTCTTGCTACTATTCTGGGCCCCTCACAACGCTACCATACCATACCATACCATACCATACCATACGGTGCCATACCATACTAGATGCACTTTGGACTGCAAGAAACTCATGTGATTGGATGTTTTCTGGGTTCCAATGTTGCTGTGTGCTGCCGTTTTGTGGGGGTCCAATTGGGGGTTGAAAGCTGGGTAATTGCCCCAAACGGTGTGCACCGTGCGCGCACCGTGCACCTGTTCCCCCTATAACCCAAAACTGTACACAGGGAATGACAAAAGCAAATGCACCATGCTGATTGTAAGGTTTTGCCAAACACTAATTGTTGTATTGTCCTAAGGCTCCTGTTTCAAAATGCACCACTCACCAAGGAGTTGTCATGGGTCTTCCGAGGGGAACTCTAGGGTTGGGGGACAGATTTCACGATCCTAAGAGATAGATTGGAGAGGTGTGGCCTCAGAGAATTCCAGTGCAGTCTACACGTTGAGCTGTTACCCCATGGCGGACGCTAGTCCTTGGGTGTCACCTGCATGGGGAAAGCAATTAACATGCAGGAGTAAAGTCAGGGAGAACTGGGGGGGGGTATAGCTACACTAGAGGTGGTAGTTGGGGGTAGGCTGTGCTGGATTTGGTGGGTTGCACTGCGGCTTATGAGCCCCCTAGCCCCTTGGGATCCCCAATTGGCAACGCTCTCATCTAGACACTGCTGCTGGCACTGTTGCGGCTGTTTTGAAGAGCTGCACTGTATGTAATAGTTGGAAAATTTATTTTGTAATTAAATGGTGCCTTTATGCGAAGCAACGAAATGTGGCTTTTTCAACCCTTAAGGTTAAGGTTTGTGATGCACCGTACCACTTGTTATGCTTTCTACTTTGTCTGGTTCACCAATTCATTCGCCATAGACCTGTTTTTTGGTAACTTGCTGTGTTAGAGACATTTTTACGCCTTGTTATCTTCGAATGAACATTTCCACTCTTGGTGTGAATGATACAACACCAGACGAGTTTCATCGGATCTGGCACAACTAAGTAGATGATGTGAACAAATATTGTGTATGCCCAGTCACATTTGCTGAGTTTTCCGCCCCCCCTCCCCCTCGAACGGTGACGGAGTGACCTTTGACCAGCATGTACGCCTAATCCAACAGAGCCTGGACGATCGCAACCCCAACGATTCAGGGAGGGATAGGGCTGGAACACACCAGAGAACCGGAATGCGCTGGATGTGCCGTCGAGGACAGTGGGCAATGAAAGCTGTGGGGCAGGCGCAGCCGAAGCCTAATGCGGACATTGCAACCTGATCATTGATGCCCCTCGAACCACCAATCACAGTTCAACATTATCCTTTCGTCGCATGTGTGTCTCGTTCTTCCGCCGTGTCATCCGGCAACCGCCTCCAGTAGGGGTACACCCACGGACTCAGAGCTGCTGCCGTTCCACAGGGGCAGAGGAGGGGGCATTGTAGGCCTTTTTGTCGCTAGTCTTAGGCCTTGGTGCTGCGAATGCCCTGGTCGCCACCCCCGCTTTGCTGTTGTTGTATGCAGCCGCGGGGCGTGTGCCAAACGTGGGCCAGGGGACGTTCTTTGGCATGGTCAACATGCCCCCAAAAGGTGCTCCACACGCCACCCCAACCGATGTGGAAACCCGCTAGGACCAGCGAACCCCAAGCCTCTGACGACCGAGTGGGTTTGCACCAGGTGGGGATGTGGGAGGTTCTGACAGGTCCCAATGTGACGCTTTTTGTCACATGGGAAAGTTGGTTTGCCAGTTGGTTGTTCCAGTTTCACGTACTTAGTTGTTCCACAGCACATTTGGGGGGGAGGGGGGGGCGCCATGAAGGCTGAAGTGGGGGGGGGGTAAAGGCTGAGTAAGTGTGCACACACTGCTTTGAGTTTTAGAAACAAATTGTTGACATTTTTTACCTTAGACAGTCGCCCTCTGCTCACAAGTGCTGTATCTGCCCCTTGGCATCCCTCCCATGCCGGCGCCTGCGGTCAGTGGCTGCTGACGGGTGCAACAGTGATGGGGGAAGTCACTCCACAATAGAGGCCCAGGCAACCCTTCCCCCTTTCCCGTGGGGACAACGAGGCATGCAGAAGCACCTTGGCCCCACATCATGGTTGTAAGGTGGGTGCACTGTTCACTGTACACAAAATTTGGACTCCTCAACAGCAAGTGAACACATAGTGATGACACTGTAAATGCAGTTTTTTTTACATCAATCCTCCCTTTTTCCAATGTATATTTGTTGATACGATGGGTTTACGATGCTTGGGCTGTTTTGGAGCCAGCCGCACAACGGCAGAGCTTGGATACAAACGTGCAATTTGCTGCAGCCAGTGTAGATGTCACAGGATTGATGGCCAGGGACGCTAGGGCCCAAGGGCAGTAATGCACAGGGTGCTTCAGGTATGCAGCATCGCCAGGTTGTGGAGAAATGAGGGAGAACAGGTCGAGCTTTCCACAGTGCCATGGCCAAATATGCTCTGCTTTTCAGCGAATCTTTTCCCACCGGGTGGCGCATGGATTATTCAGTGCCAAGTCCGCATCAGGTGGCAGTGGCCATCGTTGCGTACTCCCTCTGCTCCAGTTCCATGCTCCTGGTCAACAAATTGGTGCTCTCCTTCATACCTCTGCCGTCGCTGGTCACTTTTGCGCAGCTCTACGTCACCGCCACGTTCATTAGCATCCTGAAGATCACGGGCGTGTCCAAAGTATCTGCATTGCGGTGCCCATGTCCTGCACCACTGTAATAGAGCAGCACACAAACAGTGCATCCACTCGCAAACAGAACACACACATGCACACACACGCGGAGACAGAGGATTCAACTAAAGGAATACGCCTGGGTATAATAACCGAGAAGATCAAAGGGGTGCCCAAGGGGACCATGTGCCTTTGGTGCATGGGGCAACTGATAATGGTGGTAGAGTGTCACACGCCGCTGCCCAGAGGAGAAAATGTACATAGGCCGCCTGACCCACAGCCTCACAGCCTGATGAGGATTGTGCATACGCCACTTGCATCGAGAGATGCCTGGACAAGCAGGCAAAGAACTGCCGCATGCTGGAACTCATTGCATGAAAAAACACCCCTGCGGCGGGGCAATTGGCACACACACATACCCACAAACAGTCCCCAGCCACACAAACAGTTCACGCATACACAAACAAGACACCCACACGCCCACCCACACAGACAGCGCGCACCCACACAAGCAGTGCACTGACACCAACCAGACAAGAGACAAACTCTGCACGAACTACACGGCAAAGAGCGACACAAACACTCACCGGAGCACTGCGCATCAGAAACACAACGCTACATTAGACAAACGTTACACAAACGTAACACACCAGTGCACTTCACAGACACCATGAACATTGACCCAACCTGCACATTGTTGGGTGATGGTTGGGTGGTATTTGCGTGGTGTAATGGTGTACTTTTTGTTCAATTCATTTGTAGTGATTTTGTGATGCGCGTCAAATGCAGTGTTTGCATCATGCAATTTTGCGTCATGCTCATGTTGGTTTTGTGGAGCGTTTGCGAGCCCCGGTGAAGCGTTTGTGTAGTCTTGTTGCGGTTGTGAGTGTAACACTGCTCTGCCACAAATACCTCACCCCACAAACATGGCACTATGGTGTATGCACAGTGTGCACCCTTTTGGGAACTACATGTCATGCACCCCCCCTGACCGACCATCAGCACCAAGAGAGCAGCGACCAAGTGGTGATTGCCCGCAGCAAGAACACCACACTACTGCACTGAGGGTTTGAACGTTGCGGACTGAATGTACACTCCCTGCCCACTCGCAGTGCACGTTCCTATTCTAACCCCTTTGTGCTTCGTGCCTCATGCTTCTGTGTGCTCCCTTTAGGCCGCTGTGTTACTTCTTCAGCTTTTACAGGCTACCGCTTGATTTTAATTGAACATTCGACTATGGTGGGATGGGGTCCAGCAATTCAGCTCTGCAATGAAGTAAGAAGAGAATACAGCATAAAAGCTCAAAAGGTAACGTTCCCAAAAAAAAAAACCCTAAATTGGGTCTTTCAGGGCAGAGGAACACAATGAAGTTTGCAACTTTTGTACGTTGGTTTTATCTGTTCCGGACAGGTCTGTTTGTTCTCCCTCACTGATTTTCGCTGCTCTCAATGCTGGCTTCTGGGGAAGCGGGATGCACCATGCACACAGCATGCATGCGCTGTGCACCTTTTTACTTTATGGTTCACTGGACCCAATTTCGTGGCTTGGGGCGATGTCCCATGCGGTGCTGTGGGAGAACGTTTGAGTACTTGGCAACTTTTTCCCGTACTTGGTGCTTCATGTTCTCTACTTCCATTCGTGCTATTCCTTTGTTTCATGTTTCACAGGCCCTGAGGGGAGATGCAACCAATTCCCATTCCTTGTTCATTACTCCATGTTGTAATGGACTGGCCCCGCCACAGCAGTGGATTTCGTAGTTGTAGCTGCGTTCCTCCTCTCTGCCTTAGAGACTCAATGTGGCAGGGATTATAAGCCACATCACTCCTCTCTGCTTTGGATAGGGTGGGGCCTTACTGTCAATTATGAGGCTGGTCTACCTGATTGGGCAAAAAGAGGGGGCGGATACATACTGTGGTTCCTTTTTGGGCAACATGGAAGTTGGGTGATAGGCAGTGAGAATACCATAATGTAAATGGCATGTGGAGCAAATTGCAGCAACGGATGATGCCATCAAAGGAAAGCATGTGATTGTAATAGCACGGCGATTGCAGGCAATGGGTGTTATGGGTTTTTTCTAAGCCAATTGTAGTAGCACTCACTGCTCTCAGTGACGGTGGTTTTCCAACATGTTAACAAAAAATGCTGACTTGTGTGCTCCACGAGAGGTGCGTCCATAATCCCAAAGGGCTATGTTCATCAATTAGCAAAGAACAACGACCAAAAAAAAGGCCATGTTTGCAGAAAGTACCAAGAGGGCAGGGGGCCACATTCCCTTATCTGGAATTTCTCAATGCATGCAGAATCCTGTGATGCGCGGTGTGCGATATTATAACCAATCCCATCATAGAGATATGTCCATCGGCCAGAGGGAAGAAGACAGCGCACCTCCTCTTGGATAGACTTAGGCAGTTGTCAGGCCAGTCGTCAGTCAACGAACCTTTCGAAATAGTCTGCTTTCACAATTCGCGGGCAATGCGCGTACCGAGCACCCGTTCCCCCGTAGGAGTGTTGCAGGCTGCTTTTGTAGGGCAAGCGCTATGGGTGCCGTTGGTCCAGAGTGTTTGCATGCTGCTCTTCTCAAGGTCGATGACTTTGAATGGGACAAGGTAAAGCCGTACCTCCTGTACCTGCTTGGCTTCTCCTTGGGGGTGTTCGGCAACATGAAGGCCCTAGAGAGCTCCAACGTCGACACTGTCATCATGTTCCGCTCATGCACCCCCATTATCGTGGCGGTGCTGGAGTGGGCTTTCATGAACCGGGCCCTGCCGAATAGACAGTCACTGCTTGCTCTCCTAGGTGTGCGGTAGTGCAGGGTTCAGGCATGGGAATCTGCACTTGTTGGGGCTGGGGGCCCAGGGACTCTGTATGGGGGCTCCCCAAGAGCCCGGCCCGCAGTGTGGTTTGTGCCTCACCATCCGGTCTCCAGCCTATCCAGGCTATCTAATCCATACCCAGCCCATCACCCCCAGTGCTGGTCGTAACCTGCCCTACGCTGCCTGAAGGTGCGGACGTACCGCAGATCCCGGGGGTTTTTCGCAGCAACTAGTCACGACTCGCATGTGTCTGGACTGCAAATGCCTAGGGTGTCATGGGGACAACAGACACACGCAGCCAACGGGACTGTACCTAAGGCTTTGTCCCTCGGCGCTGGCGTGGCCCGATGATTTCCTCTCGGCACACTGCACTGTCTGCCAGACCTGCAGAAGCATGAAGGAGTGTGGGTGGGTCTGAAATCTCTCCGATTGCTCTTCCCCACAGTCCTTTCCTACACATGACCCTTTCAATACCTGCGCAGTGTGTACACAGTGTCTGCCTCGCGCCCCATTATGGCCCTCTGCACCGCCGTAAGCCCTCTCTTTTGGTGGGATCCTCTGCCTGCCTCCCATCACCCATAGGGGGGCTGCAATATGCCAAAGAAACGCCCCCTACTGTGGGTACCCCTGGCAAAGGTGGCTAAATCCAGGGTTAAAGTCGGGATAGTTGATACAAAAGTAGCGCGCCGGGCACCCCCCCCCCCCCCTAAACCCCCCTTGAATAGCCCACCCATAACGGTGTCCCCCACCCCTGGGGGGAATTCACCATTTGACGTTGCCCCCCCCCCCCCCGTGGGTCGACTATGCGCTAGTACCTGCAGCGTACTTCGTAGAGGATCTTGGGTGCTTTTTGTTTCGCACGAATGTGCAAGTGACGGTGTTCCTCTTCCCCCCTGGGGGTCTCTTTAAGGGAAGGGTGCGGTAATAGTGGACAGCCATGGGAGAAAAAAACTCTGGCCTCATAACAAAAAAGTAGACGGAGGACTGCAAGAGCGGCATGCGCCAAATGAGCCACAAGGGGGTGGCTGTTCAGAACCGCAAATCAATGAGTGGAAGACGGGCTGTAGATGGGGTCATTAAGGGCACCGGTAGGCCTGAGCAGTGATGACGCGGATGATGAGATGCTGTGCACGGGTAGTGAAGGTTGTTCGTGATGAATGTGAAGGGGCTTTGAACGGGTGCGAAGGGTGGTCGAGGGCAGATGGGGTCACGAAGATGTGCTGGGGTCCGGAAAAGCGCAGAACTGTCTCGTGTGTGTGGGCGTTGGGGCTTCCTGGTCGTGCCTCCCCCCCCCCCCCTGCCCCCAAACTACGGTTCCCAGCCCGGAAACGCAAAAAGAAATACGAACAGGCAGAGGCGCTGAGAGCGGAGCACGCGTGAGCCATCCAAGTGTACCACGAAAAGGGCTGGAATACAATCTACCCCGATGGGTCGTCTGAACTGCACCCTGAGGTGGGCAGGGTGGGGCTACCTGAAGGCATGTCTGCAACCCAAGTACCACCCCCACCCGCCTTTCCAACGGCCGGTGACCGCCCCCCAACCGATTTTACGGTGCGCCCCAACCGCTTTGTAACTGCTCTGAGGTCGCCCCTAGAGCGCCCTCCCGTTCCAGCAAATCCCTGCCTCCATCTCTTGCCTCCAGGCATTCTCCTCGGTGCCGCCGGGTACGTGAGCGTGGACGACTCCTTCCACGTGCAGGGCTGGCATGCGTACTCCTGGTGCCTCCTCTACTTGGGGGCGCTGTGCTTTGAGATGTGCTTCGGAAAGCACATTGTGTCCTCCGTGACGATGCACGTGTCAGGTGCTGCGCCTGCGCCAGGGCGTCGGGGGTTCCCCCGGGGGGTCTAACAAGGGGGGCCTAACAAGGGGGAGTCTAACAAGGGGGAGTCTAACAAGGGGGGTCTAACAAGGGGGACCCCTGTTAGACCCCCCCTTGTTAGACCCCCCCTTGTTAGACCCCCCCTTGTTAGACCCCCCCTTGTTAGACCCCCCCTTTTTAGACCCCCCTTGTCCCCCGGGCGCGGTGCGCGCCATTTTCTTGTGTGGTCATGAATGGTGCCATACGGCCGTCAGGGGAGCAGTTCCCGCGGCAGAGCTATTGCAAGTGATTGCGGGTACCCCGGCAGGAGTGGAAAGAGCGCAGTGGGACGTGCGAAGCCTGAGCAGGGGATTGCTCAGTGGCTGGTCGAGTCGATACTACCCCCCCCCCCCCCGCTCACTTTTGGTCAATACGACATTTTGGAAACACCCCAGTTTTGGAAGCAGTTTAGTCATTGGTAACGCCAAACACGGAGAAAAACAGAGGGCCTGCAACAAAACACAACACGACAGTTCAGTGTCCCGACCGGTTGGCTCACTTTTTGTTAATATTGACAAGAAGTGGGGGGATTTATACCAGCGCGGGGGGAGGGGGGGTGGCTGCCCCTCCTGGTATAGGATCCCCTGCATACGGCCATAGGGGGCGCCCAGGTGCAGCCCCCGACACCGACACCCCCTACCTCTGAAGGGGTGGGGGGGGGCTTCAGGAGAAGATCGACACTGCATCATGCGATGAAGAATAAACGGGTGACTGTCCAGGGCCCCGTAAAGAAACCACAGATGGACTATATGTCACACAGGGGGCCTTGTGGGGGGGGCAGCCGGGCTGGGGTTCCGGGTACCCTGACATATACACCCCAAAATGATCCCCTCGTCGCACTGATTATTTTGAACACACATTTGTGGGGTTTCTGAAAAAAATTCTACCCCCTCAGGGATCCGGTCCCAGCAGCCAGTTTTGGGGGGCTGGATGGAGGAGGTCAGGGGTCAGAAACATGTTTCATGTTTTACAAACATATTTGGATTCCCCATGAAGTATTTTGAGTATACACAAATGGAGTAAAAACGAAAATGTATCCCCCACCATATGCCAAAAACCATTTTCTGGCACTTGGGTCCACTTTGGGACCAAATGTGGACCGGACATTCTCATTTTGGCCGTTTTGAGGGGGGCTGGGGTGGGGCTGCGGGGGAGGGTGTTGGTGCCAAGGGCCGCACCTCGGCACCCCCGGTGCATATACCCCACGAATGCTCCCTCCCATGTTCTCTCAATGGGCTCTAGCGTAGGGGTGACATGGTTCAGCATGGCGTCGGCATTCGTGCGTACCACTGCCGAACAATGCCGCTTTCGTGTGGGCAAAAAGGCACCTGTGGTCGTTTGGTGGCCAC
This sequence comes from Eutreptiella sp. 'Long Island Sound 2002', assembly GCA_964036045.1. NCBI lineage: Eukaryota > Euglenozoa > Euglenophyceae > Eutreptiales > Eutreptiaceae > Eutreptiella > Eutreptiella sp. 'Long Island Sound 2002'. The sequence continues at coordinate 5,842,718 of OZ038382.1, read as the reverse complement.
TGACGAGCATCTGTCTGATGTCCTGCTGTGTACGTGCCCTTGCACTGCTATGACACAGCTTTCCATTCGGGGGTGCGCGGGGTGAATGGGTCTGAGCCCGGCCTCCATTATCCGGCTTCTTTAAGAAATTCATTTGTCCCCGGAGAGATTTTTCGGATCTGGTGGGGGGCTGGGTTGGCCAAAATCCCGGAAAGGCCTTGATCGCCCCCTCCCCCCCCCCACCAGTATCACCGAGCAAACCCCTGATACCGAGCCCTTGAACGGACGAACCATTCCCCCCGTCGCCGGCCATGGGACCCAGCGGCAGGCTTCCGCAGACGGTGGACTTCTGGGAGACGGTGTGAACTTCAACATCGTCGTTAGACTGCCCCGCGACGGTGATGCACTACGAAAAATGGTTCTTGTGGGCTCCTCCAGTGGGCCTTCAAAGACTGCAGGGGCCCTCAAGGAGGGTTGAAGGGTGTGTGGTCAATGGAACCCCTTTTTGGATGGGGGGGGTGGGCATCACGGATGAATGTAATAGTGGCCCATTTATTTTGGTGTGTGTGTGTGTGTGTGTGTGTGTGTGTGCAGGGGTGGGCGGGGCTCTGAGGGGCTTGAGATGACGAAATGAAGATTACGAAACTCCTCTGTCCCTCGTATGGTAAAGGGTCAAGTTTGGCGCCGCAGCCACTGAAAAGTTTTCTGACCGGCCAAAGGTGGTCCAAAATCCCCCCAAATTTTTTTCTTCTCAAAAACGTCACGAGGCCCAGCAAATTGATCAGCGGAATGCGCTGAACACGAAGATGAATTTGGTGGTGGTCAAAAATCCCCTTTTTTCTCATCGATCAAAAAGTGTGAAAATTGGCCAAAATTTGCGGGCCGGGTTTCGCAACCATCACTTCGTCATCGGGGGCGCTCTTGCCCCCCCCCCCCCCCTACATCCATCCCTCAGGCAGGGCTCTTTTTAACAACTCGGCACCACTGGGTGGGGGGATCCCACACCACCCACCCAGCCCCCCCTGGACCCCCCCCCCCTCCACCCCCCCACCCCCCACCCTCTTAAAAGATTGGGCCAAATTTTCTTCCGGGCCTTCGGCCGATCAAAAAATTAGTTGAGACTAGGATTTTTTTTCGGCGCCTTTGGTGCCTCTAAACACTCAGCACCACTGGGGGAGGGGGGAGATGGACCCCCCCATGGACCCCCCCCCCCTTTAAAAGGAGCCCTGGGCCTCGGGGGCATTGCTGAGAAAGGGTCCCCGCATCGAACCTCTGGGGGCCGGTCATGCGAGCCCCTGCCCAGAAATGCAGGATGCAGTGTTGGCGAGGCGTCTGCTTGGCCATGCATTTTGCTGTTCTGCCGGCATGAGACATGTGCCGCGCTTTCCGTGCACGCCAAGTCTCGTGTCCTGTGACCGGAATGCCTCCCCCGGGGACACCACCTCCAAAAGTGTGCGTGCGGCGCAAGTGCTCCCCCGTCGTACGCAGTGGGGCCAACCTGATTCTTATGGCTACCACCCCGGCGACCACCCTCAGACCCCACACCCGGCGCATTCGTGAAGGTGCCGGCTGAGCAGCGGGAGGCCTCAGAGGCCCTCGGATGACTGGTACTTGCAGGTTGTCAGGGTCGTCCGAAACAGCCCCGTTTCACTCGCGTGGTGCTGTTGGAGTCCCATGGCAACCCCTGCTCCCATTCCCGTCCCCTCCCCCATTCCCTCTTCCAGTCCACCCACCCGTGCGCCACCCCCAGCCGCCGTTGCCCCCGCCGGCTTGCATTCACGTCCGCCCCACCCCCACTGCCACCCGCACCCCCACTCCCACTGCCCTCCTCAGTTCCAGCCCCACTCTCGCCTTCAACCCCGCCCACACACCCCACCCCTACCCCCACTCCCGCTCCCCCGCACCCCCATCCCCAGCCCCACGCTGCTCCAGTCCCACCATCCCTGACCCAACCCACGTGCCCACACACAAAACCATTCTCATTCCTCCGACCACTCCCCACACCAACTTCCACGTTTATTGAATCAATTTTTCCGTTGGTGAAGTTCTTTTCTGAATGAATCTTTTCCCACGACAAAATCTGGGTCCAGGGGGGCTCCTCCAGTGGCGCATGGGTGGGTGGGTTGTGGATGGGAAGATGGGAAGAGGGGTGGGGATGGGGACGGGAGTAGGAGTTGCGGAGCACCGGGGCTGTTTCTGACGACCCTGACGACCTGCAAGTATCAGTGATCCGGAGGCCTCTAAGGAAGCTCCCGCCGCTTAGCCCACCTTCACGGATGCGCCGGGTGGCCCCTCCTACGGTTGTCAGCCGGTCTAATACATCCTTGGGAAGGCGCTCCTGGGACTACGCTTCAGGGAAACCCTCTTGCGCACGCAGGTCCCATTCGGGCCATTTTTGGTGCACAAACTTTTGGGTTCCGGACAGGGCTCCTGTTAACAACTCGCCACCACTTGGGGGGGGGGGTGATCCCGCCCCGCCCCTCCCTGGACCCCCCCCCCTAAAAGATTGGGCCAAATTTTCTTCCTGGCCTTTGGCCAATCAAAAATTTTCTTTGGCGCATTCGGTGCCTCCAAGAACTCAACAACATTGGGGCTGGGGGGAGGGGGGGTGGACCCCCCCCCCCCTGTACCCCCCCCCCCCAAAGGAGCCCTGGTTTCGGACCTCCACCCCTCCTCTCTTCCAATCCATGTGTGCATGTTACTGTGAAGTACCATGCAAACACCCTCGGTGTTGACAACAGAAGGGCAAGCAAAGAGATCGCAGTGCCATGGCACATGGTAGCAAATGCAGCAGGAAATGTGTCCATGATGTCTCAGAGAATTGCCACACATTGCTGCCGATGCAGACCAGGACGCGCATGTGCACGGCGCTTCATGACCTGCGTGTGGCCCCTTTCCCCTCCCAGCCCCCCCCCCCCCCGCACGCCTACTGCCACCGCACTCCACGTCCACTTCCCCGTCCATCTCCCCTCCGACTCCCACGTCCGCTTCTGTCTCTTGCTCCTGGGCTATCTACCCCGCCCTTGCGCAAGCACCGGCTTGTCCAAGCACAGGACCCCCTCTGACCGTCGTTTTCCTGGTTTTCTCTGACCGCGTTTTTTGTGGCCAGCAATGTAACGTGACGCGGTTGTCCTCCGATTGTAGAGGGAAAGGGGGGCTGGACCGTGGTTGTGGTGGCTCCTCCTGCTCATACCAACATTCTGCTGGTAATTGCAGCCCAACGCTGTTTGTGTTGATGTGAGGTGAGGTATGGGCAGGCGTTCGCCACGTGCCTTCTTTTGGTACCGCGCGTCGCGCGCAAGCACGGGCTTGTCTAAGCAGAGGACCCCGTTTGACCGTCGTTTTCCTGACTTTCAGCGTGCGCCTGCGCAGGGGAGCCGGGGGCGGGCAAGGCCCGGCCGCTGTCTCCTGCTCCTGCGCCTTCTCAGGCCCGGTCTGGTACACCAACGTCCTGGGGATGCCGTTCATGCTCTTCTTCGCCTTCTTCGTCAACAACGAGCACACCAAACTTCCCCAGGCCCACTTCACGGTCTCCTCCACCGGCCTCCTCATCGTCTCCTGCATCATCGGCGTGGGCATCTCCTACAGCGGCTGGCACTGCCGCAGCGTCGTCACCGCCACCACGTACACCGTCGTGGGCGTGATGAACAAGATCCTGACTCTCGTCGCCAACATTTTGCTGTGGGACCAGCACTCCTCCCCCCAAGGCCTCGCGTTCCTGTGCCTGTGCATCGCGTCCGGGGCGATGTACCGGCAGGCGCCGCTCCGGGCCCCGCCCCCGCCGCCCCTGGACAGCCCCCGGAAGGAGCTGCAGGCCCAGATCTAGGCCGGCGTGCCCCCGCCCGAGGACGCAAGCCCAGTCCACCGGCAGGACTGCGCCTAACAACCCGCCGCCGTTTTGTTTCAGACACTCGTTATGATCACCCCCGGACCGGCGGTTCTCGCCGTCCGGTACCGGTACGCACCGAAGGGCCCGCTGGCGGTTGCAGCCTCCGGGGGGGGGGGGGGGCGGGGGCGCAGCCGGGCCCGGTCCTTGTGTGTGACCCCCCCCGCCCCTTCGCGTTTTGAAAGATAGCGGTTCCGGCAGTGTGACGGGTAGGGCCTTTGTTGGTCTCGCTCGGGCCGCGAAACGGCCCGCAAACTTTTTTGGTCCCAAACCGTGAGGCCGTAGGACTGACAAGTATTTCAAGTTGTGGTGCATCTCGCCCCATGACTGCCTCAGGACTGCCGCCCCCGAGACCCCCCAGCCCCCGGATTTTTGACAGATATCTGGGGGGGTGGTTTGCAGTGGGACCGGTACCAACTGCACCCGCTGATGTGTATCTCGTTCACACTGACGACTGAACCGGACTCCGACCCGGTGGCAGGGCGGCGGGCAACCCACGCCGTTCAGGGCGTGCACGACCGCCGTTTCGGGGGCGTGGGGCCGGCTGTTGGAGAGGGGGGGGGGGGCATCCGTTGCGATAACAGCCCGAGCGACATCACCCCCTCGGGCCCTTCCGACATCGCGGCTGCACGCGCGCACACGCCGCAGCACCGCCCGAATACGGCGATTCGTGAAGAGGCGGCGAAATGCCGACCTCCGAGTGTGCCCCGCCGCCCCTCTCCCTCATTGCCTTACGCCGGGGCGGACCCGCCGACCACCGACTGCATGGCCGCGTGATCAAGTGCCGCCCTCCAAAGCGGGCGCACACTGGAACGCTTTCCCCATCCGCCCGCCTCCCCCTTTCCGTTTCGTGGCTGCCCCCGCGCCCTTCCGCAGGCGTGCCCCGCGGCCTACGGTGGTGCGAAGTGGCCTTTGCCTTTGGCAATGTGCCGGCCGCGCGCCCCCCGCCGTAGCGGGTCCGCACGGGAGTGGGACGCCCCACTGCCTCCCTTTCGTCCCCTCAGCGGTGGACGCCACCGGGATCACCGGTGTGCAATGAGACGGCCGCGTGACAGTTTAGACGCTGCGGTTCTATGTGTTTGCAGTCATGAATTTGGTGGGGTCAGACTCCAACGTTGAACATGGCGTATCGCTTGTGTGTGTGCATTGGTCTGAATGGATGGCCCTGACAGAACTAGGGCTCCAGCCGCATCACGAACACGGGAGCGATCGCCGCGCGCACCGCGCGTTGCGCGGCACTGCGCCGGACGTGGCACCGCGCGTGACACGGCACGTGGCGCTGTGTCCGCTGAGTGACGGCGCTTTTTGTGTATGTTTCAGTTGATTTTTTCTTCGCATGTTTCATTAAGGCAGAGAGGCATTCGTGCCGCAACGGCTGATGTACTGTGCACCGCAGTGAAACTCACAAACGATAAAGATCGACCTCTTCCCCCGTCGCCGGGTCGTGGGTTGCGAGGTCAGTCCCGACATGGCCTTGGACAGGCCGCCGGGCTCAAATATGGCCTCGGAGGACGAGCGGCTGAAAGTGGCTCCGGCGGGGCCATCCAGTCCATCAATATTGACCATCCGTTTCGCAAGAAAAAAAAACCGGGAAGTCGTTTGGAACGTTTTGGGGCGGAGGTTTATTGGCTAATTTTGGGGCTCAGGCCGTCCGCCCCCCCCCCCCCCCCCGGCCCAGACCGCTCATGCTCTCCATTTTGGCGGGAGCGCAGGGCTTGGGGGCGCGGACACCGGGGTCCACCCGGTGGCCATGTGCGCTACCCGACCGGCAACGCCGTCCGCCACCGGCCGCCGCTGTGGCCCCCGACCAATCGCCAGCCGAGGGCCACCACTGCTCCGGTGGTGGGGTCGGGCCGGTCCTCTGCCGCTGCCGGCGGCACTCCGTATGGGCACGTTCCGCCCACACGTACGTGGCGGGGCACCCGTGGAGTGCCACACAGCGTGGCCCAGGGTCGAGGGCGTCCATGGCAACGGGACACGGAGGTGCCTGGCGCACAGATCTACGCCCCCCCCCCCCAGACACGCCGCTAGCGTCCGGCAGGGAAACGGCTTCTCACTAGGAACTGGCCCCGCACCAAAGGCTACTCGGTAATACCCGCCCCCTGTACCACCGGAACTCAGTAGGAACGTGCTGCGTCCAGCGTGTGGCTCAGTAGGACCCTGCTCCATCTGATCACGTCTGGGCCGGCAGACGCTGGTGGCAAGTCTGCCCCCCCCCCCCCCCTCAGGTACGGCAACTGCGCGTCGGACCCGAAGTAAAAAAAAAACAGGTGCCCGGGCTGTGCCATGTTCCCCCGCAGAGAGACGTCCGGCAAAGAAGCCACGCACCGCCCGCGACCTGCCGCCCCCCCCCCCCCCCCCGCTACGCTGCGTGTGTACACCGTGGCAGGCGTTTGGTGAGGACTCACGGGTCGTTGGGGAGGCGCCGCGCAGCGTTCGTTCCGCGCCGACGCGCTGCCGACGTGTGTGTCCTTCGTGTTGTGTGTGTCGGTGGGCTCGGCTCCGGGGCCTTGCGTTGGGCCTTGGGGTAGACGACCCTGACACTCACCCGTCAGCCCGTCAGCCCCTCCTGCCTTCGTTGCACGAGTCTGCCCCCCTCTTTTTTGTGCCACGCAGTTCAATTCGGAGATCAGGGACACCGTCAGGACGCACTTACGCGATGGCGCGCCTGCTGCTGCTGCTGCTGCTGCCCCACATCAGTGGTACGGAGCTCGGGGGCTGTTTTAGCGCCCCTTTTTTAAGACCCCCCCCCCCCCCCCGCCGGCCCGTCCTCCAAAGCAAACCGTCTAATAGCGGCCGACGGGGTCAATACTCAGCCCTGTCCCATGTGGCCCTACAGGGGCGCACCGTGCACTGTGCGAAAAGTAGGCTATTTTGGACCCATTTCCCTCGATGGCAAGGTGACCGCAGTAACTACTGTGTTCCCATGCACAGGGCTACTCAGATTCTTACTCAGTCCCAAAACTCAGATAATGAGTTAAAAACAAAATAATCCACAACTCAGTAGGATACTGCTTCGTCCAGTGTATGGCTCAGCAGCGGCAATGCACACGGTGCCTGCCACTCGTCGCAAGTGTGCCCAAAGCCTCTCTCGCCACCCGCCCTGATCCGCTGAAGGCTGGTAGTTCCGCGCTGGATCCCCCTTCCGCCACTCCGCGCGCCATGCCCCCCCTGTGCCTGCAGCGGGCTGGGCTTTGACTGTCCCCGACTCCGATCCAAGTCATCTCCACCCGCGCCACGTCAACCGCGAACCAACATCAATTTCCAGCTCCCAAAGAAGGTAAGTGCCAGTGCTGTCGCCTGCGCTGGGAAGCCGCGCATCTCGGGGACCAGCTTTCTGGTTGTGTAGCATCAAGGCATCAGCGCTTTGCATCTCTCCTTGCGCGACCCTGACCCCCGACGACTACTAGACCACGCCCCCTGACCCAACGTGTGGACAAGTACACCTGTCCCGGCGCCGGTCCTCTCCCTAAGTTTGCAGTTCCCTCTGTCTTCCGGCTTCACCGGAGGAGCCCTGCCACTGCTGCCGCGATGTGCACTGCGGCCCTGGTCTCAAACGGCAGGGGTCGGGGTGCGTGCCGACGTTGTTGCTGTTGCAGTCCCTGAGCCATTGTACACGCGGCCGCTGGGGCCGTGTGGAGTGGGGGGGGGGCGGGGGGTCCGTCCACACGGTACGCCGGTGTGTGCACCGGCACATGATGCAAACGCCCTTGGCCCAGTCTGTGCATGTGCCCCGGCCCGTCAGACGACAGACACGCAACGCTTCTTGAGACGCTTCACTGGTCCACTGCAATTTGTGCCGGACCACCACTTTGGACCAGGTGGAAAGGGCACGCCCCCCTGCCCTGCCCAAACGTCAGCCCCGCGCAGATCCACAACAGTATTCCCTGTGTCTCGGATCTGCAACCGTCAACGCCGCATGCGACGGTTGCAACACCATTTGTTGTCAAGGGGTTTCTGTGCAGTATCCTGCACTTCCGCTCGTTCCCCTGCAGATACAACTCTCTCGGGCCCCCTCTTCTGTCCCTGAAAGTAGTTCCCGTTCTGGTGGGAGTGCAGGCGTACACAGTCTGTTAACCAAGTTCCACGTTCCTTCTCCGTGCCGCTTGTGTGCCGGTCTAGTGCTCCGTGTACAACGTGGGGACGAACAGTTCCCACGTCTTTCTCAGACCAGTTGTGATGTGAAGCGGACAGTCTTTGTGTCCGGGTGTTGTCAGCATGTACTGTCCAGTGCCAGGATCTGTGGGTCCATGACAGCCACGGCACAAAGGACAGCAAAAAAGAAGGGGCTGCAGGAACAGCAAACGACAACAGAATGGGGGCGTATTGCGCACTGTGCGTGCGCTGAGCGCAAAGTTGGATATCTTATTTCATGTATGCTGGCCATTCGGAAGCTAACGATTGCAATTGGCCACCGAGGGAACATTGTTTGGATTGTCCACTCATGCCTGGCACTGCACCAGATGTTATAATTTGGGACAAGTAGGGTCCATCAAGAAAGTTGGGTTTGTTCACGTACTTTGAGGTAGGGTGTCATGATGGTGCATATAAAAGGCCACTTGCATTCATACTTCCTTCATCGGCCGCAAGGTTCTTACAAAACATGAAACTGAGTGGGTGGCTTGGGGGGTGGGGGTGGGGTGAAACGTGGGGTTGTCTAACATAGTGGGGGTGTAGTATGGTCTGTATAGGCAAGAATATTGCTAGTTGCCCTAAAATCCCCCAATTTCTCCTTGTACAATGCGCGCTGTGCACAAACACCCCCAAATAGAGCTGAATTGTTGCTGTAATTTTGTCATGTCACCACTGGCCGTTGGTCTTTTTGACTGGGGATGTGATCATCAGGCAAGCAGTGAAGGGGTACTCGTGCTGTCGTGCGCGCAGCCACACCGACTGCGGACCAGACATGGGTCTATTTTCCTCGCAGCACAGCCCCTTGCGGTGCGCTGCACACCCTTGATATGACGCCCTGCCGAGGAGGAAAGATGTGAAGGTTGCTGGCACAGACCCAAGCGGTCCCTCTAGTGCGTGATACGCACCAAGACTCTGTCCTGTGTGCAAGCCTGTACAACAAAGATAGGCGCTTTGTGCCCTTCCGCCCTCCCCGTCCCGCCGCGAATTTTTTTCCATCATTTCTGTCCACATTGTACTGTTCTTCTGGCCACCCCCTTTGCTGCATGCCACCACCTGCTGCCTGCAATTCCATGATCTGTGCTTCACAAGGCATGTCATCACTTTTTATGTATGTGGCCTATTGTAATATATTTTATGGGGTGCTTGGGCACCAACCATCGAGAGTGCAGCCTGTACATCACATCCATTGTGACAGCGACCCCAACATCCCGCAACATCCCCAAATTTCGATCCATGCGCCCAACAAATTTTTGCCAGCCCTCGACAAGTATTACCAGCCCTCAAAATCCTGATCACTGCACTCGACCATCACCAGCCCTTACCAACCAACCAACTGATCATGTGTGTATAAACAACAAACAGTAGTGGCAATCACATGCGGTGAACTGGATGTATATGACAGCCATGCAGGGTCTAGCAACATGCACCATGGCTGGATCCACATCTAGAAGTAGTATCTGCACGGTGCTTGCACCGTGCATACACCGTGCATACACCGAGAACACACTGTGCACACACCATACAGGACTAAAGTCCTTGTCTCCTTTCAGGAACCCCTCAAAATGCTGTTCGTTGGAGGTTTCCGGGTTGTTTTTGTTACTGTCATAAAAGGTTTTGTAGTGCACAGCGGGTTTCCTGGAGTGTTTTGGCATACAAAGTTTTTCGGGGGGGGGTGGAGGGTTTTTCAAATGTCGTTGTTGTCGTAGCACCCTTCTTGACACAACCCCAATGCATGCACTGTGTGCACCATGTGCGCAACATGCATGAGAATGCATCCCTAAGAAATACAATCGGGTTGCAGTCCCAAGCACAGGATGAGGACATAAAGGACCCACACTGCATTACTGCAGGCTTTCGCAGCATTTTCTCAACAAGATGGGGACACACAGAATAACCCACAGTTGGGTGATAACAAGCATACACCATGTGGACTTGAGAAGCAACTATGGTGAATACCAACCCCCCCCCCCTTTGTACACTCAAACCCTCGAAAATTCGCAAAATGTACCAACCCCCCCCCCCTGACATAAAAGGTACCAGAAAACGCCCCGAAACGTGCCAACCCCCCTCCCCCCCCGGGGTGTTTTGATACATTTCGGGGGGGGGGGGGGTACAGTTCGGGGGTTTGGTGGTACATTTCAGGGGGGGGTTTGGTAGAATTTGGGGGTTGTTTTGGGTACAAGTTGGGTTTTTTCTTTGGTACAATTTGGTGGTTTTTTTTTTGACAATTAGGGTGTCTTTATGGTACCCCCGCCCCTTGTCCTTCCCCAGGGGGGGGTGGGGGACCGTCACTTGGTGAACCCCAAAAGGGCCAAGCCACCGCCCAAGGGTGCTGTCCAAAGCATTCCTGTGGAAAGTGGTGAGCATGTTCAAGAATTCAAGGTCAAATGGAGCAGGACGAAGAAATTCTACACCTAGCGAGTCAAGGAGTAAATTTCATTACATTGGCAGCCCATTGAGCGCGCGCATGATTTTCATATTGTTGCATTACTTGCTTTCATTTGTCACTGTGACAAGCTCTGCATGTCATTTCGTCTTCTCCCACAATTTCTGTGCCCCACAGTGTGCAAGTAGGGCGGTACTACGGTCCCCCGGGGGGTGGTGGGCGACCGTCACTTGGTGACCGTCCCCCAGAGGGTGGCGGGGGACCGTTTTCCCTGGGGTGGGGAAGGACAAGGGGGGGGAAGGGTACAATTCGGGGGGTTTAAAGTACATTTCATTGGGTTTTTGAGTAAATTTTTGGGAGTTAATAGTATCGGCAACAGGGTGTAGGATGGGGGTGTGAGGGGGGATTGGGGTGTGAGTTGGGAACCAAGTGGAGGCAGGGTTGCAACAGGGTTACAGAACAAGGTTGGTGACAGGGGCGCCCCCCTCCCAGGTTTTTTTGCGGGGGTCCATTCCGTGGGGCTCAGTAGGGTTTTTAGGGGGGACAAACGGGGTTTTTTTTTCTTGGGTTCTTTTTTGTTGCAAAACAGGGGGGTTTCTGGTACAAAGTCGGAGGTTTTTTGGTATTCACCAGAAGCAACTGCACACATTTTCCTCCTGAGTCCCCATGTACTTCAAATGAATGTAGTGATACCCCTGAGCACAGGGCTGCCCTCAATATCGTCCGGTGTCCACAATGGTTGTTTGCAGAGATTGCCCAGCTCTGATCATGTGTATCCTCGTTCCTACCTAAGCCAGTGGGATTTTTCATTCAGATGTTACATTTTTGGCTGTGCAATTGTGCACAGTCGCATGCAGGTCTTGTGTTCAACTATTTCACTTTTTTAAATTCAATGTGGCCTACTGTGGTACCATCTCACAATCAAGAATCAAGAGGTCAAGGCAAGATACTTGACAACCAATTTGGATCTGACATTGGTGTGCAGTAGTGTTCTGGGGTCCCGCCCAGCCTGTGCTGTGGTATGGTACAAACCTCCCTCCCCAGATTGGGACCCCCCCCCCAGGGAGGGGTGCGGATCTTTCTCACCATTCGTTTATTTTTTGTTCAGATCTGGGGTATTTTTTTTTGGACAAGAGGTTTTGTCATGAAGGGGGGATTTTTTGTGACCAGGTGACCGCAGGTTGTCCACCTAGCAGGAGGGTTTTAGTCCACAGTGGGATCCTGGGCGTTGGTCCTGTACTGGCAAGGGTTTTCCCCTCCTTTTTCTAGGTAGCCCTGTGTTTCAATGGCACAGAAAACGTAAGTGGCAACACAATGCCTACCGCTTTGGGCCCCCAATTGTAGGGAAAAACAAACGGGCTGCATAATCCACCCAACTTCGTGCCATGGTGTGGGCAAGAAATCAGCCGCCCCGAGGAAATGAAAATGCATAACCCCCCCCCCCCTCTTGAAATCCCCCCTCCCCAGCTTTGCAATTCCCCTTTTCCTGGGGGATGGACCGCTTGGGATTGAGAGGACACGGTTTTGGGATGGGGATGGAAGGATTTTGAGACTGGGAAGGTAGGACTTTTAGGATTCACAAGTAAGGGTTCTGGATTGAAAAGCCATGTCTTTTGGATGGATAAAGAAAGGATTCTCATGGTTCAGACAACAAGTTTTGCAACTCTGCTTGACTTGATTTGACTTCTTGTCGGCCACGGGAATGTAGCCTCCTACCGTCACCCTTTTTGTGTGGCGGCCACTCGACGGTGGGGGGTTCCTGCTGCGCCGTAGGTTTCCCAGGTGAAAGGCCCCCCTCATGGGCGACCACTTGGGTTCCCCCGGGGTCCGACCCACGCTTAGTCAGTCCCCACCCTCAATTGGCCGTGCGGTCTGATAGGTCTTCTGCAAGCGGAGCCCTGTGACGGTGCACTGGTTAACAGCCTCACCGCCACAGGGCCCACTCCCCACCTTCACGGGCAGGGTAGCCAACCGGTTCTCGTAGGTGCACTTGGGTATCGTCCACCCGCGACCGCCCGTACCAAGCTCGGCACCCACGTCCCAATCCCCTGTCACGGGCGTCTCGATCCATGGGCCCATTGGCCGTCGGCTGCCACCCTTCTCTCCCGGCTCCCTCGCAGGCCCCAAGGGCAAGGCTACCCGTCTTGGGGTCCTAGGCCAAGGTGTATCCCGGCTGTCCCCGGGCACCTTCTCCCAGCGATTGCTCCTGGAGGTATGTGGTGCTGCATTACCGGCGCTCTTGTCCGCTTTGGTTTGTGGCCACCCCTGCCGAGCCCCCTCACTGGTGTCACGGTTGGGGGGTTTTTTTGTCATCGGCTGCCTCTTTCTTCTCCCGACATCGCCACGGGCACTAGGGGCAGAACTACCCGTTTTGGGGTTTGCGGCCGGCGTGTCTCCGAGTTAGCCCCGGCCACCCCCTCCTGGTGATTGCTCCTTAGCGTTCCCGGCGGCGTGTTGGCGGTGCCTCTACTCCAATGGGGCTCTTCTCCGTTCTTGTTTCATCTTGCTGCCCCTACTCGCCTCTTGTCCACGGTGTCCCCCTCTTTGCGGGCCGTGCTTCCTCATGCCCCTCTTTTTGCTGAGACGTCCGTCGCATAGCCTTTGTCCCTTCCTCCCCTCTGTGCCATAGCCATAGGACGTCCGTCCCTCCCGCTTTTCGTGCTAGGCATCCATCCCACACCCCTTCCCTTGTGGGCTTTGCTCTTTTCCCGCCTTTCTGTTTTTTGCTTTGAGTTATCCACCTTTTTGCTCGGGCGTCCGTTCCATGAACCCAATTTCTTGCCTTTGCTCTTTTCTCACCGTTTTTTCTTTTGCCCTAGGTTACAGGGAGTGGTAATAGTTCATATATGCAGCGGTTGGTAAAAGGTGATTTTAGATGTGTTTTTCATGCAGCGGTTGCCAACAGGCTGGTGTTTTTCCATGTAAAAGTTGGTACCACCATACTCCTCTTTTCTTTACTTTAATGTTTCTTTGTTTTTTCTATTTCGAAGCCATTATGATGTCCCGTTTGAAAAACTAGAATGCTTTCTTTTGGTTGATTTTTTTTTCCCTTCTATATATATATATATATATATATATATATATATATATATATATATATATATATATATATATATATATATATATATATATATATATATATATATATATATATATATATATATATATATATATATATATATATATATATATATATATATATATATATATATATATATATATATATATATATATATATATATATATATATATATATATATATATATATATACACTTTACACTTTACACTATTACACTTTTTTTTTCTACAGTGTGCACTCTTGCTATTTGTGTAAAATGTTTGTCTTGCTTTTTGTATTTTCAAAACCTGCACTCCTTTTTGTGTTGAAAAGCCTACACTGTTTTTTTTTTGTCACTCACTTCTGCGTTGAAAATGTTGTTTTTCTTTACCTACTGAAATATTGTTTGTTTTTTTTCTATCACTCATTTCTATCTTGGAAATCTTGTCTGTTTTATCTCCTAAAATATTTGTTTTTCTCTGCAGTGGCCAGAGTTCCTCCTTTTTTATGCAATTTGGATTGCACCTCGGCCTTTAATGCTCCACCATTGCCGTGCGCAACCCGCGTGAATTGGGAAAAATGCCAAAAAAAAGTTGCTCTCGTGTGCAAATTGTCCGGCCCTACAGACTTCACTGCCCTTTGGAGGACATGTCGCTGTTGCAAAGGATGAACCACATATTCACTTTCATCGATTCGGTGTTATTCAAGAGGAAACATGAGGTACTACTCTCTCTCACTCATGGTGAGCAACACTGCACATCTCAGGTGCCTTCATCATCCGAGGTTTGCACTGCCTCCCGGGCCTTCCTTGCCCTTTGCCTGTTCTCCCTGCCTATACGTTGAGCATGTACATCTTGTGGTGCAGCACGAAACCATTTGGCAAGTCTGTCCAACCGGGTCTCAACCCTCTTCTTTGCTGCTCTTTGTACAGGTGGTGTGCCTGGGACTGAGAGCACGTCAATGTTGTTGTCCATCTCTGCCCCAGAGGCTTCATCTGCCTGTGCCTCTGCCTGTGAGGCTTCCTCTGAATCTGAGACACGACCAAGAACAATAAACAGCAAAGGTGCAGGCATGGGGATGGCTGCTGAAGGGCAAGGGAGGTCCACATCATCCACAAATTCTGTCATTGGCACCTCTGTAAGCACCATGTTCTAGCTGCTGAGGACGTGTGTGGTTGTCAAAGGGGATGCAGCCCATTCAGCAAGCCAAGTTAGAAGAAGCGCCTTCATCGTACGCTCGCTGCTATCCAGCTCGGAGTGCTTTGGCAGCAGTCCATCATGGATCTTCAGGCAATGGTGAATGTGGCGACGCTTCAGTCTGTCGCGCAACCATGCTCTCATGCCTGGATTGATGACCTGATCGCCAACATTGCTGACATGGCTGCGACGAGCGCGGCCAAAGAAAACATCTATGTGTGGCCGCGCCACAAAGTAGTATAAGTTAGCCAACTTTATTTCAGCGTCGTTGTCGCGCTTCAACTCGTTGTCGTTGAGATGGCTTCCAACCCACTCAACGATGACGACACACGGGTAATTCTGCGCAACGCCATGGTCGCATCTGTCCTTTGCCACTTAAGTGTTGACCTTGATCATCAGGCGATTGAAGGTGTCGCCCGTCTGACACTTCTTCTCCGCGTGGTCTTCGTGCATGTAGGATGGCAGGCCGTGAGGCACAGCAAGACGCGCATGGCAGCGACTTGTCTTTCCTCTGTGCAACACGTCTAGTACCTTTACGGTGCCTTCACGGTTGACCACAAGCGTGGCCGTGGCCTGTCGCTTGTCGGCGCTGCTGTAATGTCTGACGTGTTTTTTTCCGGCTGCACACCCTCTGCGCAATTGGGGCGCATACTGGAGGGGCGTCTCGTCCAGGGCCAATTGCGCCCACACCGGCAGCGACTAGGGTTCACCTTCAGGGATACACACACCATACTTTTGAGGCTCCTCAACGAGGTCCAAGAATTCACGTCTCCGTTTGTTGTCGAGAGCTAAGTAAGACACTGTAGAAGGCAATCGCTCCGTCGTGATCTTCCTGAGACAACCCATCTTGTGCCTGCGACGGAAGTTTGCAGCCCATTGAAGAGCAAGACCAGGCCCACGAGACCTCTCAGCGACTGTTTGTCCAAGCGCCCCAATGGTGTCAAAGTCAATCACGGCAGCCTCATACTTCATCTCTTTGATGAGCTTCAGAATCGTCTCCTCGTCTGTGCGGCTGAGAACTGAGTTGGTGCCGTACCCTTTTAGTGGCTCAGCCTCCTATACCTTGCCAGCCCAGGTGCGAAGCGTGGTAAGGGGCGGCGCTCGACACCCGTAACGCAGCACAATGTGGTTGTAATTACCTTCCAGGAACAGTTGCACACAAAGGGACTTTTGCGCCGACGTCCACTCTAGCCAAGTCCTTGGCGCTGAACTCTTGTATTGAGGGGCCCTAGAACTGCAGGACACCTTCTTGCTCTGAGCCTCTACGACTGCGGCCACGGCGTCGCTCATGGACTGGCCTCCCTTTGTGAGGAAGCGCTGCATGACTAAAGACAGAAAAATTACCAATGTTTTGGATCATTATTGTTACTATCATCATTGTTACTACTATTAAGACCACAAAAGCTCAACAGACTGCGGTACAAAAGCCTCTGCTCTGCTTTCCCAAATTTGACCAGAATGGGAACGCATCTGCGCCGTTTCTCGTTGCCGCAGCGGTTTGTAACACATGGCGGTTTCTACATGCAGCAGTTCGGAACGCCACCCAAACGAACTGGTACAAAACGTACCTTTTCGCTTACGAACTATTCCCACCCCCTGTAAGACAGGCTAGAAAAGAGCGTGTAGGGCGAATATCTCAACAAAGGGATAGGCAGAAAAAAACACAGGCCGGGCCGGGGAAAGCGGAAGAGAAAAACAGCCGGGAAGGAAAAGAAGGCCGCGACGATGGAAAGAACATCGTCCAACGAAAGAAGAAAGAGGGCCAGGGAGACGGACGCCAAAGAAAGAGAAGGAGGGCTGAAGGGACAGACCTCCCTAGGCCACAGCATGAACGAAGGGGAACAAAAGGCCGTCCCATCAAGAGGGTGGACAATCCAGGGCGAAGGAAAAAACGGTGGGAAAAGAGTGAAAGCAACAAACGAAGGCGTGTTGGACGGACGTCCCAGCGGAAAAGGCCGGAGGGACGGACGTCCGTAGGCCAAAGAATGAAAGACCTGCAGGAAAAGTGCATCTGGAGCGGACTTCCTAACAAAGGGAGAGGAAGAAAGAAGCACAAGCCGGACAGAAGAACGTCCAAGAAGAGAACGGCCCACAAGACACAGAACGCCACGAAGATGAAAAGAACATCGTGCAACGACATGTCAGCAATGTTGGCGACCAGGTCATCAATCCAGGCATGAGAGCATGGTTGCGCCACAGACTGAAGCTTCGCCACATTCACCATTGCCTGAAGATCCACGATTAACTGCTGCCAAAGCACTCCAAGGTAGGTAGGTAGGTCGACTCGGGACTGGGGTTGCCCCGCCACGGGGTCTTACCAAGGGGCTTTTGCTCACCCACCCACGGCCCTACTGCACGAACCCCCACAAAGCGGCTCCCCCACATGGGGGAAAGGCGCGGTCGCCGCGAGCAGTACCCTACAGCGGGTTCTGCCCAGAGAGGTAACCCACGTTCGACCGAAGTCTTACATTCCTCTCCTTCGGGCTAATGACACGTGGGGGAGGGTCCCATCGCACATCCTCATCAACCTCCGGATTCTGGGGCCCAGGGGCCGGGAGCCAGGCCAAAGGCCCTGTCCTGCAGGCACCCCCACCTGGGTTTGTTTTCAGTAGGCGTGAGGCGACTTGAAGAAGCAAGTGCTACGGGACTCGCATGCCGTGGCGCACACTCACGCCTTCTGACTCGGTCAAGCTTGCGCTCTCCCGGGGGGCCGGGGGTTTGAAGTAGGTCGTCGTGGTTGGTTGGTCGGTCGTTTAACGGTTCGGTGTAGTCTGGTGACGTTGGTCGGTCGGTTGCGTGGCGGCTGAGTCATGGTTTTGTTCGCGGACATGGTCGTCGGCGGGCGTGGCGCACCACGGTGTCGCCAACCCGATGGACGCCGTTCCCGTTTCGACCCGTGCACGCCTGGCTGGTTTGGTGATGGCCGGCTTGCGTGTGGTCTGTTTACAGTCAAGTGGCGGCTGCAGCTGCGGTGTGGTCGGTGCGCGGTTGTCTTCGCCGCCTCATGGTCCGCTTGGTCTGCATGGGTTTCGTCGCGCTTCTGCCGGTGGTCTTATCGCCGAATGTTGTTTGTCCAGCCGGCACGTCCGTGTCGGCGCTGGCTAGTTGCGTCTTGGTTGGTCCAAGTGCAGCGTAGTGCGGTTTGTCAACGCTGGTTGGCCGCGTTCGTAATGGTAGAGTTGCGGTGTTCTGTTGTGTTCGTGGGCATGGTCGTCAGCGGGATCGGCGCACCACGGTGCCGCCATCTCGTTGGACGCCGTTCCCGTTTTGACCCGTGCACGCCTGGCTGGTTTGGTGTTGGCCGGCTTGCGTGTGATCTGTTTACGGTCATGTGGTGGCTGCAGCTGCGGTGTGGTTGGTGCGCGGTTGTCGCGGCCGTCTCATGGTCGGCTGGGTTCGTGTGGGTTTCGTCGCGCTGCTGCCAGTGGTCTCATCGTCAAATCCTGCCTGTGTAGCCGGCACATCTTTCTCGGTGCTGGTTACTTGCGTCTTGGTTTGTCCGCGTGTAGTGTAGTGTAGTTTGTCAACGTTGGTTGGCCGTGTCCGCAGTGGTAGAGTTACGGTGTTCTGCTGTGTTCGTGGGCATGGTGGTCGGCGGGCGTGGCTCACCGCGGTGTCGCCAGCCTGTTGGACGCCGCTCTCGTACCGGCCGATGCATGTCCGACCAGTTTGGTGTTGGCCGGCGTGCGTGCGGTCTGTTTATGGTCACATCGTGTTCGCTGTAGTGGTTTTGTTGGTGTGCGGTCGTGTTAGTCGTCTCTGGGTCGGTTTATTTGGCGTTGGTTCCTTGTCGCTGCAGCGGGCGCTTGCGCAGTCGGATTTGTTGCGTGCAGGTGTTCTGCTTGTTGCGGTGTTGGTTGGTGCCAGTTGCGTGGGGCCGGCACGGTACGTTATTACTGTGCGCCGTCTCCCCACCGTTGGGGAGAAAAGTAATGATAAGTGGTTGGGCCGCTGTAAAATTTTTTTCCAAATTCGGTGCCCTTTTCCCTGCCCCGCCCTGGCAGTGTTGCACGCACAACCCATCATCCGGTACTTCGCGGTGCTCTGTGGCCGTCCTTCCAGTTTCGCCTCTGCCATTCATATGTACACCCCCCGTCGGTGGCAAGGCCCTGTCGGTCCCCCTTGGTGCGTCCCTGTGCTTCCCATGGGAGCCCCAGGGTGCTGTTCCGGCTCGGTGGTGCGGTGCTCGTGTTCGTGTCTGCCTGCCTGCCGTGCGCCATATCGTGCCGTGGTTTGCGGGTCATGTGGCTGGCGTGCCTGTGTCCCAGTGCTGAGTTTGGTGGTTAGGATGGTTAGGGCGGTTCGGCTCGTGCTGCGGTGCCGGGACGTTCCGTCCGACGTGGTGGGCTGGGCTCGGCGTAACACATCCGTGTCCGCTGGCAGGGGGTCGGCGTGGCCCCGTGTGGCGAGCTTGTGGTCCCCCGCGTGCCCCGGGTGGGGTTTCGGAGGATAGGAATACCGGGCAGTGTTGCAGCCCCCCTCCCGCTTATTGACGCTGTTAGATTTCTGCGGGGAGTGTGTCCCTCGTACCATTCGCGTAGGTTATACGTGCCGTAACCCCCCCGGCGTCCCAGGCGTTTAACTTTCCCGGAGGAGCTGTGCGCCGATCCCCGTGGTGCACGTATCCCTGGATTCTCGCCTTGGAAGGTAATATTCTGGACGATTGTTCGATGACATTCTCGTGGTCATCGGCCCGGCCGTGGGTCCCGCGTGTTTGGCCGGGCCCTTTGCCCGGCCCCTTGTGGATCCGGCTCGTGGGAGAGGAGGGTTGGGTGGAAGGACGGGTCCGGGTGTGGCGCCGCCCCTTTCTCTGTTGCAGGCGAGCTGCGGGGGTCCGGGAAGCGTGGCCCCCGCCCGGGGGATGTAGGAGGAAGTCGTTGGGTTTTCGTTCGTGTTCGACACCACGGGCTGCTAAGGCTAGCCTCCACTCTTCGGGTATCTGTCGAATGTGTCGGGCAGGTTGACGTCTTTCCCGTCGGTGTGTCTGACCGACAGGTGGTGCTGGGGTGTGTTGCGCGGCCGAGCGTCGTTGGGTTGTACGAGGGGTCCTTTTGGGCGAGGTTGGCTCGCCCGGGGTCGTCGTGGTTTATGGCTGAGTGCGCAGCCGTTGGTGTGACGTCCATTGCCCGGCCCTCTGGTGAGAGGAGGTGATCCCGCAGCCGTCGTGTCGTCTCCTCCCTTGCGCATGGCCGGTGCGGAACTCGCGTCGCGCATGTGCAGCTGTACGTCGTCGCTGCAGGTCCTGTGGCCGGGTGCGGCTCAGGGCCCTGGGGGGTTTCCAACGCGTCGCACAAGGGCGCTGCGGAGGGCACTGAAGATTTCGTGCACAAGGGCCGCGTGTGCCGCCTGGGCCTCCGTCTCAGTGCGGATGGCAGGCTGCAGTCGTTCGCCCAGCGCCAGCGCCCGGATCTGGCGGATCGCGGTGCTCGATAACAATCCTGTGGTCATCGGCCCCGCCGTGGGCCCCGCGTGTTTGGCTCGCCCCTTTGCCCGGCCCCTCGCGGATCTGTTACGCGGGAGAGGAGGGTCAGGTGGGATGACGGGTCCGGGTGTGGCGCTGCCCCTTTCTCTGTTGCAGGCGGGTCGCGGGGGTCCGGGAAGTGCGGCCCCCGCCCGGGGGATGTGGGAGGAGGTCGTTGGGGTTTTATTCGTGTCCTACACCATGGGCTGCTAAGGCTAGCCTCTACTCCTTGGGTGTCCGTAGCACGGCCGGGTAGGTTGACACCTTCCCCGCTGGTGTGCCCGGTCGACGGGCGTTGCTGGAGTGTGTTGCGCGGCCGCGCGTTGTTGGGTTGTACAAGGGGGTCTTTTTGGGCGAGGTCGCCTCGCCCGGGGTCGTCTTGATTCGTGGCCGACTCCGCAGCTGTTGGCGTGACGTTCATCGTCCGGTCCTCTGGCGGGAGGAGGCGATCCCGTGATCGCCGTGTCGTCTCTTCCATTGCGCATGGCCGGTGCGGGACTCGTGCCGCGCGTGTGCAGCTGCGCGTCGTTGCTGCGGGTCCTGTGGCCGGCTGCGGCTCAGGGCCCTGGGGGGCTACCCACACGACGCACAAGGGCGCTGCGGAGGGCACTGAAGATTTCGTGCACAAGGGCCGCGTGTGCCGCCTGGGCCTCCGTCTCAGTGCGGATGGCGGGCTGCAGTTGCTCGCCCAGTGCCAGCGCCCGGATCTGGTGGATCGCGAAGACGGGGCACAGGTTGGGGGCAGTGGGGGTCTCTGCCGTCTGTTCCGGGATGGCTCCAACTACTGCCGGCCGTCGAGGTAGAACCTCCACGTCGCTGACCATGCCCTGCTGTGTGGCCAGCGGCATTGCGCCCACCGCCAGAGGCAGTAGAGGGCATGGCCTGGATGCCAGGTGCCGGCCGTCCCCGACACGATGGCCGTCAGGGGGTCCGGGGGCTGGCCTGAGAGCGGGGGGCTGGGGCTGTCCGGCAGGTCCATGGTCGCCGGGAGCATGGAGTCGACGGCCTCCAAGCTCCAGTGGCTCTCCTGCGGGTGCGGGATGATCCGCACTTGGTAGTAGTGGCCATTCTCCAACACGATCATGGCGATGGTGCCGGGCTCACGTTCGCGCGTTGGGGGCGTCGCGCGCGCCGTCTCCGGGTAGCGTGCCGCCAGGCTCGGGAGGTTGTGCCCCCTGCTACGGGCGGTCTCGCTTTCCCATGCCGCCAGGCCTTCGTACGGCGGGATACGGAGGGTTTCGGGCCTCGGTGGCGGGGCGGCCTGCTCCCGGCCCCCGGTGCTGGGCGCGGGTCTGGGGTCCGTTGGCGGGGCTATGAGCGTGTCTACCCGGCCCAGGTGTGGGACCCACACGCCCCCCTGGGCTGGTTGGTGGGTGTTGAACCACCAGATACACGCTTCGACAAGGTCGTCGGAGACCTGTGCCCCCGGGGTGACGAGCGCCTGGAGCTGCCGCACAAAGATTTCAGTTGTTGTGGCGTGTGGCAGGGGGACCACGGCGAAGAGCCTGTTCGGGTCGACGTCACTATGTGTACGGCTATCTGACACAGGGCCATGAGAGGAACAACGACTATGTCCGCACGAACCCGGCGGCAAACGAGATCATCCGCCAGGGGGTGGGCGTGTATGCTACCTGGAGACTCCGACCGGACACCAACGCGCCGTGGGCCACCATGGAACGGGGAGCACACATCTATGCTTACCAACCAACGATGCCATGCCGCCTGCCACACCCGGACAACCACAACACAGTCATTTTCACGGATGCCTCCGGCACTACAAGCCTCACCCCAGCGGCCGGGGGGGCGGCTTTGGGGTTGAAAGTAGACACGACAGGCCGACTGCACCGATACCACCTCACAGGGGCTACCATCTTCGGGGCCTTCTCTCACGGGGAACTGAAGACACTGGCGATCGTCGTGGCCGCCGTCAATGACACCCACCAAGAACCGCGTGACCACGCGCACCATGTGTGGGTAGTGGTAGACGCAGCGGTGGACTTCCACATCGTCCGCAGGTTGGCACGACAGCCCCTGCACAAGGCAACTGACTCTAGCCTGGGCACCCAGGCCCTACACCTCTGGACAGCCTTGCGGCGCCTCCCCAAACACACTGTGCTGCATCTCGTCAAACAAGAATCTCATCGGTATAGCCTGGGCAAGGGACACATAGACTTGCACGCCCACAACAAGCTTGCCGAGCATATGCCGGACGGCGAGGACCCGCCGCTACGAGACCACATGCACACACACCTCCAACACCTGCCCCCAGTCCCACGCCCCGGGGAACCACCACCCTGGGTGCCAGACGATCGCATGTATAACGACACGGGACGGGCATACCACTACCCACAACCCGTCTGCACCATGGCGCACATTCGGGGCAGTCAAGCCGACAGCGCCCTTCTGAGCCATTTCCATTATACAATGCGCACCGCATTATACTTCTCGGCTCTTGACCCATCCCTAATACCGGTACACCTGCAGACGCGACGTGCCCAACTCTTGCTCGAACAACTACAGTAAGAGAAAGTCACTGCCATGTCTTTATTGGAGGGCTTGATCCAGGCCAAGCCCCCCTTAAAACCCTTTGTTGATGCTAAGACAAACTTAAGTGTTTTTATCTCTCTTTTGTTGCCTAAAGTACACTTTCTGAAAGTAACTAGGGTTGCGACCCTAGCCCCCCATGAAGTTCACCCCTACCACTCAACTGAGCGGAGGTACCTTCCTTCATGGAGGATGTACCGAAATAAAACAGGCATTTCATGCTTTAGGCCTTGGTGGTTAAGCCTAGTGGTCCCCCACCCCAAGACCCCTATACTCAATTGTTTCCACCACTTATTGTGGTCCTACTTTGTAACTGTTTCTGAATTCAGTTGCTTAGCCAAGTCATTTTCTGTGTGGTCCTGACATCTATGCCCCTCAGTCCTAACCAGCACCATTTCACCCAAAGAAGTGCACATGAAGTGCCTAATGCAACCTCTGAGGCAAGAGTAAGACCAATTTTCTTATAAAATCTTTTGTATTAACCATTTGTGATTGAATCTATGTGTATATACCTGCTTTGTCTATCTGCAGCCCTTCTGTGTTACACTGGACTCCAAAACCAATCATTGATTCGATCCACATCCTGTCCTTGCTCTACTTGCTGCTTTGGTTTGGGTTTTCAACTACAAAACCTGCAGGAATACATCAAAATATCTAGGGCATAATTCAAGGACATCTTTCTCCTGCCTCCTCCAACTGCCTGGGATTGCCCCGCCCTGAGGGCGAGATAGTCCTGATCACTGATGCCAGTGATGTAGGGGGGGGTGGTACGATCTACCAATGGCAGGAGCTTAACCCCGCTGAACTAACCCACTGCCATTATCGTACTACTGGACTGAACCGTGATGGTTCGTTGAAACATGACTATCCTACCAGTGAGTGGCGACTGGTACAACTAGGACACTGGAACTGGAAATGGAACCAAGCGCGTTCCAACTACAGCACCTATAACCAGGAACTCCTGGCCGGTATGTTGGTGCTATCGTCACAATCCCGACTCCTGGGATCTTACCCTATTGTCTGGCTGTGTGACCAGGAGCCTCTGAAGTCTTTTCAGAAGGGCCCACCACCAGAAAAAGCAAAGCTAAAACGGTGGTGGACTTACCTGAGCCAGTTCAGGCTGACAGTGCATCATATCCCCGGGATTAAGAATGAACTGTCTGACTATATATCGCGCAACAACTTCGATGCGCTCATTGGTGAGAGCTCTGAGGCACTCGCCAAAGAGGCTTTCCAGCGTATGGATGTCCAGCTTTACCTGTCCATGCGCACTGCTGGAATCCTGGAGGGTTGGAGTCTAACCAACTATCAGTCAGAGTATGAAGAAATTCTCCAAACCCTCAGCACTGGTCTCGAACCCCGTGTCATTGACGGGCACCAGTGGTATAAAAACAATCAGTACCTCTTCTACGAGGACCGAATTGTTGTGCCTGAGGCACGACTGGATGGGTGCCTACAGTGGTCCCATCTCAGTTCTGGTCACACTGGCGCTAATCGCTCAGTGGACTTCTTCCGTGAGTGTTTCTACTCTAGTCTAACCCTGACTGAACTGAGGTCGCGTATGCAGACCATTGTGGATGCTTGTGGCTGTCATGCCAGCAAGCAGAGCGACAGTAGGGATAGGGGCCTGATCTCCAGCTTACCCATACCCTATTGTGCTAACTCTCTTCTCTACGTGGATTTCATCCACGGCCTACCACGCTTTGGCGGCTATGATAGTTGCCTCGTGGTCACCTGTGGTCTTTCTCGCTTCACCCGAGTGTTCCCTTGTAATAAGAAAATCACAGGTGAGCAGACTGTGAAAATGTTGGTCGAACAATGGTTCGAACCCTATGGAGCACCTAAGCAGGTGCACTCTGATGAAGATGTACGCATCCGCAGTGACTCTGGGTGGTACAAACGAGTGCTAAATGCCCTCAACGTGGAGGTAACCACAGGTGTGCCCTATACCCACACGTCTAACCCTCTCTGTGAGAGACAGAAGCGTGTGGTGGAGCAAAACTTAAGAATCCTGATGAAACAGGAGCGCACCAAGGACTGGGTACGCCTAGTGCCCTGGGCAGTGCTGTCCATGAACTCACAGCGGAGCTCTTCTACGGGTTTCACCCCCCACGAACTGTTCCATGGAGGACGACCTGCTTGGTTCTTCAAAACCCCCTTTCCTGAGGACTTCAAGAGCCCTGTGGGAGATTGGCTGGAACACAAGCAGTCTCTGGCTAACCAGGCTGGTACTAACCTGAGGCACATTCGTGACCGTGAACAGAGCCGACGGAACCGCCTACGGCGACCTGCCAGCTTCAAGGTTGCTGACCTTGTTTTGGTACACCATTCACGCCTACCCTCCTGGCCACGTAACTGCCTACAGGACCCTTACTTTGGACCCTATCGTATCATCAGGATAGATGGATCCAGGATCCATGTCAGGTGCAGTCCACGTCTAGGTGGTGAACTGCTGTGTGCACCTAAGCAGTTGAGGCACTATCACTCCCCTAACGACTTGTCTTGGGATGAGTGGCGCCTCAGCGACAGTGAGATTGAACGTATAGACCTAGAGAACGCTGCCAGTCCAGAGGAGGCAGACGAACTCGAAGAGATGACTGCCGATGAGATGGCAGTGGATGGTTACTACGTGGTTGCAGGTATTCCTCGCCACGAGTATAAACAGGGCTGGAAATTCCTTACCCTGTGGGATGGCTATGGGTTGTCTGAGGCGACCTGGGAACCTATGTCAGCCTTCATACAACCAGATGGGAGTATCAACCCCATCTTCCGCACTTACCTCGTTGAGAACAACGAGGGGCAGCTCCTAACCCGTGCTGAGACTATGTCCCAGCGTAAGAAGCGAAACTGATCTTCCTGTGTCAGTCTGTGCCCTGCAGACCCATGCCTATGGTTCCCAGCGTGAGCCAGGTGGCTGCTTATCATGATTGCAGCCACCCAGCGAGTGTGTGCCTTGTTGACCATGTGTTGCATGGGTACTGCCCTAATGTAATGACCTTGGAGAGCCAACGAAGAACGGTGGCTTACTACACCAGGGGGGAATGACAAGCAAGGTGTTATGAGGCAAGGTGTGCCTTCCCTCCTTGGGGACAAGCGAGCCCACAGTTAGGACCCCTGACTGGTCCACACCCATGGGGTTCTACCCTTCCTTACAGGGTTTACCATACCCCTAAGTGTGCTACGTATGTCTGTGTGTGTCTCACTTCTCTCCCCAGCGTGGCTCCCGGAGACCGGGCTTCCCTGACGTCGGACCGAAGGTCCTAATCAGGTACTATTACCACTCCTATGGCGCCCAATTTCTGTGCTGGCGCCTATCCTTGGGGTAAGACGGCAAAAGCCCTACCTACTAGAAGGGAGGGGTGGCCAAGTGTGCTAAGGGCATACAAAACGCCGATTTTTGCTACAGGCCAAAAGCTAACGCACTCCCCTGCCCACGAGGAAAAGCACGCGGGACAGGAGACACCACTACACTACACTCACTAACGCCAGCACCGGCCTTCGAAGGCAGGGTGAGCACTCATCACTTGCACTCACCTCCTGCCAGGCCTGCTGACCCTAACCCCTACACACGCTACTGGGTGCCGCTGTCGAAGATCACGCAGGCCCTAATGGCCCTCCTGTGAAGAAGACAAGAGAACACAGCGCTCCTAAGCAGCTGTGGCCTAACAGGGGACGCCACAAGGCGTTTCCCCTGCTAGGGCTTGGAGGGAAGGGGTGCTCTCGTTGCGTGCACAGCGCAGATGTCGTTGAAGTCGAACTGCCCTCGCCAGTACTGGCTGAGGCACAGTGATTTGATTTGTGATCAGCGCCCCTGTTTTGCTGGGGCAGAAAAATGGATAGCCGCCGAAGGCAGCTGCTGCGTGCACCAATCACCCTTAACCTCTCCCACCTGTACAACAGAGGCAAATGAAGGGGTTTTTGCGGCGGAGGAACCACGCCACACTCCAGGTATTATACCCTTCTCAGTGTGACCTATAATACACTGTCCGCAAACACGCTGACGGATCAGCTCCCCTGTCAAGCAAGCAATCTTTAAGAGACTCCTCAGGTTCTCTTACAGAACGTACCGAGGAGCCTCTGGGTAACCTAAACAAGGTTTACCGTGCGCACTTCGCGTGGCCTACCCTTTAATGCATCATGTGCACGCAGGGAAGGGAGGCAGAACCACTGACTCGACCAGGAGGTGAGCTCCTCCTGGGCTAACCTACCTTACTCACCATGCATCGTGTGAATGCCGAATTGAAACGAACACAAAACAAGCCTAAGCGTTTTAAGCAACCCTACTTTAACGCCACGGCCGCACACGAACAAACGCTTTCTTTACTTACCTGTGAAGAAGAAAACAAGGGTATATTTGGGGTACAGGTAAAGCGTCACAGCGTGTGGATGCCTCGATTAGGCACATGCATCGCGAGCACAGCGCATATTCTAACCCTACGTGCGCGCTGCGCGCTCCATTCGCATCACATACCTTTCATTCCTGTTTTTACCTGTGCAGAGCACGAGAGAGGAACACCCGACCCCCCAACGAGCACAGCGTTGACAACCCTAACGTTTTCACGAAACAACCAACACGAACGCAAAGCGTGAGTGTGAGGTGACACTAACATACCTGAGAGATGGGTTGTTGACCTGCTCTGTGGTGTGGGCTGAATTTGAATACTTGACTCTGAAGTTTATGAAAATTTTGATGCAACTGTGCAAAAATTTCCTTCAGAACTTTAAAAACTACGGCTCATACCTTCTTTTCCAAAAGCCGTTTACGCTTGCGCTACCCTTTTCTTGGAGTCCGCTTCCTTTGCGCTTGTCTGCGACTTTGAGTTATGTGTAAAAATGACGATTTTCCGCGTGGTTTCGTCGATTTTTAACGATTTCACTTGCTAAATCCCAACCCCTTCCGCTTAACCGCAGGAATCACTCCCTGCTGGTTACATTTTCTATTTTTTCCAGCTCCTGGAGGTTTGTGTCCTCCACTGGGAGTATTGCTCCGCCCTGGCCCTTGGTTAGGACGTATACTAAAACGCTGTTTATACAGCGATAGCCGTTCGCATTAGAGCGTTCGACTGTACCCTAGTGGGCAAGCATATGTGCTCTAGGGAGGGAGTCCTGGGTTCAAACCCCACTACCCCGTATCTTTTTCCAAAAGTTTTCGTCGCACGCCGGCGACTTTTGAGGAATGCCCCTTCGATGGGACATCATTCACGGTACATTACACTGTTTTTCAAGGGTACCTACAGTGTGATAGGCTTCTATGAAGTGATGAGGATATTTTTGGTAAGTGTAATGCATTTTCTGTGGTAATTTTGGGAATATTTGAGCCTTTTTCCTTGGTCCTATAAGCTTGATCAACTAGTACTCCAGGGGGGAGTAAGAAAAGGTCACTGCCATGTCTTTATTGGAGGGCTTGATCCAGGCCAAGCCCCCCTTAAAACCCTTTGTTGATGCTAAGACAAACTTAAGTGTTTTTATCTCTCTTTTGTTGCCTAAAGTACACTTTTTCAAAGTAACTAGGGTTGTGACCCTAGCCCCCCATGAAGTTCACCCCTACCACTCAACTGAGCGGAGGTACCTTCCTTCATGGAGGATATACCGAAATAAAACAGGCATTTCATGCTTTAGGCCTTGGTGGTTAAGCCTAGTGGTCTCCCACCCCAAGACCCCTATACTCAATTGTTTCCACCACTTATTGTGGTCCTACTTTGTAACTGTTTCTCAATTCAGTTGCTTAGCCAAGTCATTTTCTGTGTGGTCCTGACATCTATGCCCCTCAGTCCTAACCAGCACCATTTCACCCAAAGAAGTGCACATGAAGTGCCTAATGCAACCTCTGAGGCAAGAGTCAGACCAATTTTCTTATAAAATCTTTTGTATTAACCATTTGTGATTGAATCTATGTGTATATACCTGCTTTGTCTATCTGCAGCCCTTCTGTGTTACACTGGACTCCAAAACCAATCATTGATTCGATCCACAGCCTGTCCTTGCTCTACTTGCTGCTTTGGTTTGGGTTTTCAACTACAAAACCTGCAGGAATACATCAAAATATCTAGGGCATAATTCAAGGACATCTTTCTACTACCCCTCCTAGACAGGGTGGCACGCTGGTATGCCCGGCGAGGTATAGACATACCCCCGGAATACACCATATGCCCCTGCCATCTCCAACAGCCAGAAACATGGGAGCACTTCAAACACTGCCCATTAGCCCAAGGGGAAAACCACCTGGCCACGTGGACACCAGAGAACACCATCACCTATGATTTTGTGGGGCATTCTGCGGCCAAAACCGCATTTACGCTACCGCACTGGATCTGAAACGGCCGCGGTGCCAAAAATTTGTCGTTCAAACATGAATTTTTGCAAAATCCATTGCTTGAATACATTTCATTCCTTGGCACAAAAGTGTGGATGTGTCAGAACATTACAATGCTGTGGTTGAATCTAAAGATGCCTGCCAGAAGTCGTTTTAATATTGTTGTTCTGCTGTTTTTGTGCTGCTCAGCTGTAGTGCAGATCGCTCCGGACATTTCCGGCTATTGACTGCTAAATTTTGACACAACATTTCTGACTTCTGCTTTGCAATTGCCTTTGTTTTGCCTTGCTTGCAAACACAACGTTGAACTGGTTACAACTGTTGAGAACTGAGGTCCCTGGGACTTGATTTGTGTTGCTGGTAAAGGTTTCGGAACAGTTGACAGTTGACGTGCTGTGCACTTGCTTGTGTTGTGCCTTCTTTGCCCGGTCTTTGCTCTGTGAGTTTACTATTTGCCTGATTTGTTGCAAAGCCTGTTCTGCAACCCTTGACTCTCCCTGAAAAGGGATCTCCTGTGGTGCAGAAGTACCCATTCCAACGGTCAGGCTTTGTAGCTCATCCTTGGCAAATAGTCTACATACATTGCAATGGTTTCCATTTTGTATTGTGTTGGACAAGTAAGTAATTCATTTCTGGGCACAAATTGACTTTTTGTTTTGCCCGAAATATTGGATGTGCATGACATCTTGGCACTCAAAATGAGCCATGCGTCAACGCTTATTATGAATTATAGGCAAAAACCACAAAACTTTCAAAACAAGCTTAATACACAACAAAGATGTGTCAATTTTGTCAACCATTTGGATAGAATCCAGGTTTTGGCCACTTTGTGCCCGGTAAAATCAAAGGTATAGAGCAACACGCCGGATGGGGCCCGGCCACGCCACCGGCAAATGAGGTTCGGCGCCTGATGCGGTAACCGGAGATCAAGGAGGCGGTACTCCGGGGAGCGGTGCCACTCCAGCTCTACAGGCCTGTCGCCGACCACGCCGCAGAACCTAGGGCCACAATACTTCACATGCAGCTCACCGCCATCAAGAGGGCGGACGCACAGTTACAGCACCGCGTCCAGGTATACGCACAGAAAGCACAACAAACATCCCACGACCGCCGCACGTATTATAACCTCCTCATCCACTACCAACATGCACAACCTGGCACTAGCCACACGCACGGGCCCGCGGCAACCGCCAGGCACCTGCCGTTGCGCCGCCCAGAGCGCGCGCGCCACCTCCCGTGTAGAGGCCCGATCGTCCTACAAACAATACCTCTCCTCAGGATGCCCGAAGGTGAGGCTCCACATCCGCGGCCGGGCAACCCATGCGGGGTCTGCATGGAGGTGAACGACGAAGACGGCAAGCCGCTTCGTGGGCATGACCTCGGCTGCAGCGGCACTGAGCAGCTGCAATGGTTCTGCAGCCCGTGCATCGCGAACTTGTGGTCGTACCCACTCTGCCGGCGACCGCATTGACTCTGCACAGCTCCGCCGCCGCGCGAAACGCAAGACGAAGACCTCACACTCAAGACACTGCGCACTCTGATCCGGCAAAACGTCTGGAACGACGGCGCGAGGGAGGACAGCCCCGACGTCGAGTGGTTGGACATCCTCACCGACGAGGACCCGGCGACACCACCCCCCCGCCTCCTCTGGTGCGCACCAACCTGGGCGCTGCCAGACCCGGGGGCGGACCCCACAATTTACGTTCCCGACTACGAACATTACGACGACGCGCCACGGGGCAGTCTACCCCCCATTGGCAATCTGCCAGACAGTTGGGGCCCCGTCACCCC
This sequence comes from Eutreptiella sp. 'Long Island Sound 2002', assembly GCA_964036045.1. Classification (NCBI taxonomy): domain Eukaryota; phylum Euglenozoa; class Euglenophyceae; order Eutreptiales; family Eutreptiaceae; genus Eutreptiella; species Eutreptiella sp. 'Long Island Sound 2002'. The sequence goes on along the minus strand of OZ038382.1, from coordinate 5,811,969 downwards.
CATGAACCACAACAACTACCGCACCATCGTCATCACCCTCACCATCCGCCTCCCGATCGCCTTCGGCTGGCTGGTGGGGGACGTGGAATGGGCGATGGGCATCGCCCGCGGCGCCCTTGGTGCCGAGTGGGGGGATTTCTTCCACCGCGGCGGCGCCATGACCCCCAGGGCGACCGAGAGGCTGATGCCTACCTCACGTGGAGGGTCAGCCCCCCTCCACGCAGCCTCTGGTCACCGGTACAGCGTGCCCAGCAGCCGCACGTCCCGCCGCCGCAACTGGGCACGTACGGCAATGCGGCAGTGGCCAGGATTATGGCCACAGGTACCCGGCTCGACGGCTCATCCTACTCCCCCCGGAGAACCACCGCGACCATCACCACCCTCCCGCCCCGATCCCGCACCACGACAGCAACTAGGGCCACGAATGTACGGGCCCGAACATCTGTCGCAACGTCCTCCACGTCCCCCAGCCCGTCCACCTCTGCCCCCCCCCACACCCGTCGCCGCACCACACCAACAGCGCGCCACCGACGCCACGCGGACTACGGGCGATCCGGCACCATCTAGGGCCGGCACGCCACAGAGCCCCCGACAAGAGCGTGCGTCCAAACGGGTGGCGCAACGACAACCCACACAACACCACACGGCCACAGGGATCCGGGGACACCGGGCATCACCTGCCGGGAGCGGAGCCATACCCAGCCCCACGAATACGGGAGCGGTGGGCACCGAGCCCGAACAACCCCCCGGCACCGCACACTCGCACCGGGAACCAGCCCCGAGCCCCACAGGAAGCCCGCAACCCCTAACACCACCCGTCGCGCCCGCGCACGGACCACGGCCGGCAGCCAGCCAAGCGGCAGCAACACAGGCCCACCCAGAGCCCCGCCCGCACCATGGCACACCTGACCGGCCGGCAGCGGACCCAGCATATACGCCGCCCGACGGCCCCCCCACGCAGGCACACACCGCTACCCCGACCGACACCACCGCCGCCCGGCCCTCCGACACCGTGCACCCCTACACCCCCGGCCCCACCGAGGGCCTAATCCCCCAGGCTGCGGCAGCGTCCGGCACAGAAGACCTACCTGCCACGACGCACGACGGACTGGCGTTCCAGCGGCACCACGCCCCACCAACCGGGCTTCCGGCGCGGCCGGCAGAGCCGTCATCTCCCGGTCGCCCAGCCCACGGCCCGGGCCCCGGCACGGACCCGGCACGCACCGCCGCCCTGGCGGGCGCCCCACAGCCCGCGGGCCCAGGAAGCCGACCCGAGCCGCCCTCCGTGGCGGAAGGCTACGCCCGAGGGACCACGCAACCGACGAGCGATGAAGCCGAACCGCCTGCACTGCCGACCCAACCGCAGCGCGGGGAGCCCACGGTGGGCGCGGAAGAAATGCGGGGGCCCCCACAATGGACACCGGCGCCAACACCAATGGGGAAGGCTGGCGGGGGAGCGGACGGGCCATCAATGCAGAGTGCCGACCCACCGAACATAGCGGCACACGGAGGCGGCGAGGCATTGGCCGCTGGCCAGCCTGACACGGAACCTGAGGGACCAACTCCGGACACCGAGTGTGAGGACGGCCTCCACCGACCCTCAGCCACAGATTGCGCGGGCGCCGCCCCCCTGGCGAAACTAGCACTTCGCGCAGACGCAAGCACGCCGGGGGGGGCGCCGCAGCGAGATCCACCGGAGACCCGTGCGGGGTCAGAGGCCCGGGAAGCCACACCCAACACGCCCCAGCGCACGGCCGAGGGGGGAACGTCACCCAGCGGACACAACCGCGACGACGACTCTTTCGATGCCTTCATGGAGTCCTGCAGGGGTGACCCCCACAGGGTCCCAGCACCGGCGGCGCCACGCGTCCACCCGCAGCCACGACGCGACCAGGCGGAAGACACACCCCTCACGGCATCACGACAGGCACACCTCCAGCGCGATTACAACGCCCTGGGGCAGGTTACCACTGCGGGTGAGGGGCAGGCGACCGCGAGCGGCGCGGCGGACCGGACCGCGGACGAGCGCCGCGCCGCAGGAGAGTCTGCGCGCGTGGAAGCGGCCACCAACACCGCTAGCGAGCCTATCGGCCCCTCGCCGGGGACCGCCCCGCCCTGGGGGCGGGGGCACCTGGACTACGCACGCTTGGAGGGCGACTCCAACCGCCCTGGCAAACAAGCGGAACCAGCGGCGGCCCAAGACCTGGGCCTCTGGGTCCCCAGGCTTACGGCAGGGGAGCAGCTCGCCCTGGCAGTCCGCATACGATGGCTGCTTACTTCGCGGTCCCGCCACCTCGCGGAGGGAACCCGCACCATGGCAGACGTCACGCTTGGCCATCGGACGGGGCACAAGCCCCCCGCCACCATGGACCACCCCGGCCAATGGCACTATGTGGCCACCCGGCTCATGGGGCATATGGGGGCCTACAGCCCGGATGAAATGAATGGACTCCACTGGCAGTGGCACCAGCGCGCCGCCCTGCGCATCCGTGCGACCATGCAGGACCATGATATCTGGGAAATCTCTGGGTCACCGGGCTACCAAGGACACGCCTCAGGCCACCGGCGGCCGCGGTCCCAAGATGTCCCGGAGCCTTGCAGGCAGGCGGCGCGCCAAAACTCCCCGGAACGCCCACGGGGTCCACCACCCGGGATGGCCTCCCCCTCTGGCACATACAGAAGCCCCCTGCGACCGTTCGCCCCGCGGAGGAGTCCGGGCATTTCCCGGGCCTCGGGGGTGCAAGGCGGCACGCCGGAACAACGCCAAGAGACAAGGAACCCTGGCCGATCCCGTCGCCGCAGCCGCACGCCGCCTCCCGCGGCGCAGCGAGTCGTCTTCCATGAGGATATGGACAGGGACCACGGGGGCCCCTGCGAACCCCACGTCCAGCGAACATCATCTACCACCGATCCCCGATGCCGGTCCAAGAGGCCCCGCACCGAACGGACGCACATCCCCACCATTCTCACGCCAGTCGGGCGCGAGCGGCAGGCAGCGCTTCACGCGTACCCCCGCCGGGCGGCGGGCGGAGCATCCAGCTCGTCCGCCGCCTCCCTCCCAGGGTAAGCTGCCAACCCACTGTCGGGGGGACCACACGCCACGGACACGCGACCAAGGGAGCCTGCGGCTGACCCAAGCCCTGCGCAAGGAGCGGGGGGACAGCCCCCTTCGCAGCCCCGAGACCGCCAAGCCACGGAGGGCACATCGCAGCAACCGGGGCACGACGAGAGCGGCCCAAGGGCGGACACAGAAATGACAGGGACCTCTGGCCCGCAGGAGTCCGCTGGCCCACCGCCCGCCGCCACGCCCTGCTCAGTGCCGAGCAACAGGAGCCCTCCACGGAGTACGTGCCCTGGGGGACACCCTGGCGCCACCTCACGGCACCCCTTCCTGGCTAGCGCAGCGCCGGACCAGGACAGGGTGGCCATGCCCTCCCCACCCCCCCGACCACCGCAGCAAAAGGGGCACGGGTCCCTTCGACGACGCGGAACTGAGAGCGCTCTACGGCATACACGCTTCCACACCCTCGAGCGAGCTGGTGGCAACCCTCCGGGAATGCATCCTCGACCGTCTGCCAAACTTGGAGGCATCGGTGTTTGACTGGGTAGGCGGGAGCCTCCGGCGTGGCGCTGCGGTGTTTGGCTAGCACCGGGAAGGTGATGGCCGGGTGTTGGGTGTCCCACGTTCCCCGGTGCTATCTCCATTCCGCCTCGGCGCTGGGGCCCCACGCCACCGTGGCCGTGTCCCTCTCTGCGGCCCGTTCGAAGTGCGTGTGTAGCCACCGGTGTTGTTCCGGGGTAGCGTGGGCCGTTGGCATGGGGTGGTAGCGCGCCAGTAACTGGAGGAGGGGCCACAGGGTGGCCAGCGCGTGGGGCCCACATCTCCAGCAAGTGGTGGGGGTGCCCGTCAGCTTGTCTTGCGATAGTCGCGGCGGACAGAAGGGGCGCGCCGTGGGTGGCGGTAGCATCCACAAGCTGCCCCCTGCTCTGCCCGGCCGCAATGTGGCTTTCAGCCCGTTGGGCGCTAGGAGGAGTACCGCGGGCACCGTGGCACCGGGTACATATTCCACTTGCTCCGGTGGCTGGTGGTGGGCCTGGTTCCCTCGCGGTGGGCTCGGTGGCAGTGGCCGTTTGTGCGTGTTCCAAAACAGGTTGTACGCCTCACGTACTTCCCCATCTGTTGGTTGGGGGTGCCCGGTTTGGGTGGCCGCACTGTGCATGTGGCTCTCCAGGAGTGATTTGTTGGGCCACTCCGGGTGTTGCAGGAATGGGACGTGGTGTGTGCCCACTCGTTGGAGGGCTCACATCTGGTTTGGGGTGACCCGCACGAGGTGGAGGGTGGTGCCCACCAGGTCCTGAGTGGTGGTGCTTCCCATTGGTCCACCCCCCACATCGGTGTGGAGGACCGCCAGAGGGCCGGTTTCCCTGCACCGATGGTTCGTTTGGATGATGTGCTGGTGGTGGGGCAGCAGGAGTTGTACGTGGTTCCATATGCGGGTCCCCACCTTGGTGGGGAGGCCCCGCTGGTGAAGTATGTATTGGGGGCAGGTGTTGCGATGGTATTGGGCCTCCCGCAGCGTCAGCGTGAAGACCTCTCGTACCTCCGGCTCATGATTGTGCATGAGACGATGCAGGTGCGCCGCAGTGTGAGCTGTGTACGCGTTGTTCACGAGGTGATCGGTGTTGTCTCCGTAGTACGGTGGCGATGCCGCGCGTACCGTTGCAGGTAGCGATGTGGGCCGGTGGCCGTGGATGGTCCAGGCTGGTCGCACTGTGGTAGCGGCCGCTTGCAGCATGTGTTGGGGGTGCGTTAGGTGCAAGGCCTGGAATCCTATAGCTGCGTTGAGCACGGCTTGTAGGAAGTATGCCAGGGCCTCACTGGAGAGTGCCGTGATGCGTGCTATGACCAGTGTCCATGTCAGCTGCCGTATCAGGTTTGGGGGTAGGGTGACCCGGCCTGCGGTGGTTGCTTGTTGGACCCCCAGGTAGGTGGCCGTGTTTACTGGGTTCATGGGCGGGCTCCGGGGCGGGGGGGCGGCGGCGGTGCATTGTGCACCATGGTGACAGATTTGACGTTGTTTACCAGCAGCTGGTTGCCCTCCAGATAAGTGGTGACGACGTGGAGGACTTTGGTGGCTCTGGTGGGGTCCGGGGTGGTCGGCAGGGGTTGACGTGCGGTGGCGGTCACCACCGCCATGTCGTCCGCAAACGCCAGGAGCGTGGTCCGTAGGGGATATGGTGCCACGTCCGGGTATGTGCGTCGGATGTAAAACGCCAGCGGGATGGTGACGAGTAGGAAGAGGAATGGGCCTTCCGCACCTTCTTGCGGGACCCCACTGGCGGGGTGGACCCATGGGGTGGTGCCCACGTTCGTTTTTATGGCGTACATGTGGGTGGCGAGGTACGCTTGCAGGAAGCCCTGGAAGGGGAGTCCCATGTGCTCCCAGACGGCCCGTAGGAGGCGGTGCAGGGTGTTGGGGAAGGCCCCTTTGACATCCAGGGACGTGATGATGAGGCTGATCGGGTCCATGTCCACCACGGTGTCTTGCATAAATATGGCTTCCAATGGCGACCTACCCGGTATGGCCCCCCACTTTGTGGGCGGTACAGCCGGGCACACTGCCGGGGCCACCCGTTTGAGGATGAGCATCCATATGAGTTTGGCTTCCGTGGTGGCGCACACGATGGGTCTCCAGCTGTCGGGCTTCGCCCAGTTGCCTTTCTTATACAGCGGGTGTACCAGCTTTGCCCAGTCGGGTGGTACGTCCGTTTTCCCGATGGCGATATCCCACAGGCGCGCGGCCAAGTGCCTCTTCAGGATCAGCGGGAGCCTACGGTAGAGCTCCGCCGGGAGTCCGTCCACCCCCGGGGTTTTTCCCGGTTGTAGGTTGTACAACACCTCATCGAGCTCCCGAATGGTGAACGGGGTTTGGTGCATGTCTCGTCGCTGTGTCCGGTTGTAGAGTTTCGGCAGTCGGGATATCAGTTCCTCCGTGTACGCTGAGAGCTCGCCATCTTCAGTGTTGTGTTGGCGTCGGAAGCTGTTGAGGACTTCTTCCAGGACTACGTTGGGATCGTTGGTCACTGTGCCGTCCTGTAGGCGTACCGCCTTGATGCCTCGGTGGCCCGTCTCCCCCAGGACCTTGTCCACGTGTTTCAGGGATTTGTAGGGTTGGGGGTTTTGAAAGTAGCGTTGTTGTTCTTGCGCCAGTTCCTTTGCCCGGCGGATGTGCCATTCTCTGAGTTGCCGGCGTGTGGTGTCCAGTCGTGGGGCGATTTCCTGGGCGTCATGTTGGGCTTGTAGGTCATGCAAGTGCACTGCCGTGTGTAGTGCTCGCTTGTTGTGCCATATGGTTGTGACCAGGGATCGTAGGTCTTGATGCGGGGTGGTATCGTCCTGTGTTCTGTGTTGTCCGTTGAGGCCGCATGCCGTGGCCGCTTGTCGCATGGCGAGGTTGAGGTCTGTCTTGTCTTGCTGGCCTAGGATGCATTGTACCGTGCGGTAGTACGCTACCGATTTGTGGGTGTCGTGCTCTCCTGGCGGCTTGATGGGTGGTTGCTCCTCGTGGTTCATGCCATCCCTGGAGGCCGGGGTACCTGAAGTACCTTGATTTGTATCTCCAGGGGTTGATGTCCGGTGATCTTGGATGGTAGGTCGTGGTATTGCGCCCGTGTCATCTCGACGTGTGCCGAGTCCGCGTAGCAGAGGTCGATGCGGGAATCTGCCGCGCAAGGTTGTGGTGGTCTGTGCGAGGGCTGGCCTCGTAGAGAGGCTGTTAGGCCCTGCAGGCCCAGATGCTGCATGGCCACTTGCACCGCTGCGTCCTCGGGCGTCTGTCGCCCTCCGCGATCGTCTGCTGATGGGGCTGCATTGAAGTCTCCTATGATGACAGTCGGCCCATCATGGCAAGTTGTCGGTAGGCCTCCATGAAGTGTTCGAGGAATGTCTCCGTGGCGTCTCCAAAGGGGACGTGTACGTTAATGACATTCAGTTGCCACGTTGGGCCGCCAGTTCCTATGCCGCCAGGCGGCCTTCCGCCCCTAGGTGGTGGTGGACGTGCACTTGGACTTCACCTTTGTGGGATATGGGCACTCCCCTGACCCACGTGGTGCGGTATTGGTGTCCCGTCCTGGTGAGGACGGGGGTTAGGTTGGGACAGACTGCCTGGGTTTTGAGGGCCTGTTCCTGCCACAGCATGGCGTCCGGGTCGCATTTCGCCATGATAGGTAAGTCTTGTAGATCCGAAGCTTTGGCCGCGTCGTACAGGGCGCCTGGTTCGTTGAGGGATATGAGAGTGACGAGCGCAGTTGTGACCTCGTGGGCGCGTGCCTTGGTGGCCCCTGGGGGGTCCCTGGCGCGGCGTGGTAGTAGTCATTGTCCCAGGCGCAGTTTGTGGTTGATCGCTGTGGCCACCCTTTGATCCTCCGGTATATCCGGCTCCTCCAGCCATGTCTGCGGCACGTCACCTGTCCAGATGGTGCCCGGTGGTACCTGGTTGGCGGAGGCGCACCGGGCACTCGGGGAATTGTCTGTCGTCCCAGAGTTCGAGGTTTGAGGTCTCCACTTTTTCTCCCCACCCTGGGAGTGCTTGCCACTTGATTTTCAACTGTAGGTTGCCATGTTGGCCCAGTGTGGCCAGTCTGCCCTGTATCTTGCCCCGGAACCATACAAATTGTTTCGGTTGTCCTCTAAGTGTGGCTCCGTACACTCCCTGTACTTGTGCGCCGTCTGGCCATTCGGGGTGCATGGCGGCACGTTCCGCCGGCGTGAAAAATGGGCACGCCGGGGCCTTCGGCTTTGGTTGTGGATCAGGTGGCGACGGCGCTGGGGCCGCTTTGGGCTCCGTTTTGGGCTGACTGGCCCGGTGGGCTGAGGCGTGCGCTCCCCCTGGGCGGGGCCTCGGTCTGGGCTGCGGTTGTTCTGGTGCCGGTTTTGGGGGCTGGCTTTGGTGCGTCGCGGCGGAATATGCTGTACGCCGGTCCCTGTCCCTCCTGTGGCCTGTGCATACCCCGAAGCTGATTTGCGTGTTCTTGTAGGCTGGCGGTGCAGAGTTTGAGAGTTTGCTCCGTGTCTGTGGGTCAGGACATCCAGCGCTGCGCCTGTGCTGTCCCGTGCTTTCTCACATAGGCCGCCAGGTTGCGCGTGAGTGTAAGCCACGTCTCGGGCAGCGTGGTGCCCGTGGCTGGGGCATCCACTGTCCAGTGCATCGCCGTTTTGAGGGCCAAGCAGTGCGCCCTGGGGTGGTTGATGTGGTGGATGGAGTGGTTCAAGCGGTCCCCCAGTGCCAGTGGGGTCGCCGGTTTCGCTTCCGGTGTGAATGTGTGGACCCTGTCCGTTGTGCCCGTGGCGTTCGACTGTGCCACCCACGATGTGTGTTGGTGGCACGTTAGTGTCACTGTGGGGGTATCCGGGGGCCTGTCAATAAAGGCCGCCCAGTCAGTGACCTTCGGACCTTCGGTTTTCCGGTCGTGCTGCTCCGGTGGACTGGTCAGGGTCACCAGATGGTTCACAAGGTCCGGCGTCAGGGTGTCTTCTGTGTCCTGTACTCTGTACTTACGTGCCGTGGGGTGGCCCACGGCAACGTCCCACGCGTCCCCGGTGGCCGCCAGGGTGTTGGCCGCCAGGATGATGACATCGTCCGTCAGGCCCTCCACGATGAAGTACTTTTCCCCCGCCAGGGTGGTGGGTAGTTGGGCCGTGTGTTTCATGGTGAGGTGTAGTAGCGCCCTGTCGGGGCCTGGGGCGTTTGGGTCCACGGGCCTGGGGTCGTGTGTGCCGTGTCTCGCCAACGGGTGCCGTGGTTTGTCGGTGTTGGGTAGTTGTGGCTCCAGGGCGATGTGGTGTATCTGATTGAGAGGGATGGCTTGGCCCGCGGTGTCGCCCGTCGTGAGGTACACTCCTTTGGCGCCTGTTACTGTGTCTAGGTATATACCTGGGAGTGGGGCGGGTTGTGGGGGCAATGGTTGGAACAGGGCAAGGGGGCAGGGGTGGCCGCAGGGGGGGTCCCCGGGCCGCAGCCCTGGGCAGGGGCCATCCATGCCGTGGGGTACGGGATATAGTATGTAGGGCCCCGACACCCTGCGTAGTTTTTTGAGGTTCAGGGTGTTCAACCATCCCCCCACCCTGATGGTGATAGAGCGCTGGTCGATCCAGGTGGCTTGGTCGCGGTCAATGTCGTGGTGTAGGGCCCTTCTGATGGTGCCCCACGTTCGGCGGTGGCAGGTGTCATCTGAGGCGGGGCACCTCGTGTCTATGAGAGGCATTCTGGCGTTTGCGAGGGCGGAGGTTTTGAGGTTTAGGGGGGGTGGGTTGCCGTGGGTGCCGGTGGCGGTGTTCCCCGCGGGTTGGATGCTCTGGCGTGGTACTCGCCTCCCGTGGAGGGGTTGGTGCCAGGACGGGTCCGGGTGCCAGATGGGGGCTGGTAGGTCCCCGTCCCCCGCCCAGGTGTACACCGTGTATGCCGTCCCCTCGGTGTCGGCCTGCAGTCTGTACCTGGACTTCCGTGCCTCGCCGTAGGTGACTAGCGCATTTGAGGTGGGGACAGTGTAGTTGAGGTGTGTGTGCGCCAGGGCGTGCGTGATTTGTACTTCCGTGCCCTTCCCTTTGTCTCCATGGTCTTCGGGTATGAAGTGTACAATCCATGGGCTGTGGGGTTGGAAGTTACCGTCTTTGTTGTGCAACGGCGGGTGTATTTGGCATCCAGCCTGCTGCGCTTTGTTGGCGTTGTGGTGGGCGCGCTGCTCGACGAGGACATTCGGTGTCCAGTCCTGCGGGGCACCCTCCCTGTGCGCCATGGCTTGGGCCGCCTTGGCGAGTGCCGTGACGGTAGGGGGCAGTCGGGGTTCAGCGACCTGGGGCACCATGCCGGTGTCTGTTGGGAAGTTCCAGTATATTGTGAACATCCCCGGCTCGTGGGCGTTGTGGGTGTCCGGGAGGGTCAGAGAGAGGGCCTCTTTGATCTGCGTTACCGCCTCTGGATGTACGGTAGTGGGGTAGTGCCAGAGGGTGTGCTTGGTGGGGTCCCGGTGTGTTCGGGCGGTACGTCCCGCGGGTTCCATTGTCTGCGGCGTGAGGGTGTTGTCAAGGGCGACCTTGTCGAGGCGGTGGGCTTCAGCCGCCCACCTTGTCTGCCATTCCGTCAGTGTGGGATCGTCCTCGGCGCAGTCTATGGTGTAGTGGATAGCTATGCACTCCGGGACGGGGTCGACGGTAATGTCGGTACCCGTTGTCGCATTTATCCAGACAGCTTGTGTGGGTCTCGCCTGGGGCGTCTGGTCGTCGTCGCCCAGGGCTGTGCCTTGCATGGCTGCTATGCCCTGGGTGGTTAGAAAGAGGTGCATGGCCTGTGTTAGTTGTACTTGGTGTGGCGTAAGGAGGCGCATGGATACCATCGTTGCTATCCTTGGGAGGATTTTCTTCCAATCGATGGTGCCCGTCGGTAGTCGTCATGTCGTTGCCGTGTCCCTTGTGTGGTTCCCCCCTCGGGGTAGTTGGTAGTTGTCTGGGACGTGATGCCGGGTGAGAGGCTTGTCGAGTTGTTGGACAGTTGTGGTGGCGTTGGGGGGTTCGGCCCTTTTGTGGGCTGCTGGGCTGTGCCCTTGTTGGGGGGGCCCATGTTTGTGTTGCGTGGGCGTTTGGGGTTTCGTAGGACTGGGGGGTTTGTGTGGCTCCGGTATCGGTTGTGGCATTGTAGGCTGAAGGCTGGTGATGGTGTGTGCTCCGGTGGCTGCATCTTCGTGCAGGTAGAGCTCCAGCGCTGGTGGCCCAATAGGGTGCCAGTCGCGTGGGTCATCGTGCCGGGTTTGGAGGTGGATGCTTTGTTGAGTGGACCAGCTGTGGTAGGCCAGGATGGCGTTCGTGATGGCGGGGTTGCTGTTGTCTCCAAACAGGTGGTCGGGTCTGGAGCAGTCTTCGAACGTGGTGCGAACGGCCGTAGCCAGTGCTCAGATGTCTCCGTCCAGCACTACGTCGTCCCATGTTGTGCGGCACGTGGCACCCGGTGGGCCCGTGTGTCCCTCCAGGACCTCCGTTTCGTGTTTGGTCCAGTCTTGTAGCATGCGTTCCACGTACGCAGCCTCCGTGTACGGCTGGATACTGTGCTCCGCTAGGGTGCGGGCATGGGCTAGCAGTTGGTACAGGGTCCAGTGTCGGGGGGCTGGTCTCGGTGGGGGGGTCGCGGCGGGCCCGGGCAGTAGGCTCCTTCTTCTCGGTTTCCCTGTGTCCGTGCCGGGTGGCGGGCACCAGGGTGTACTCGTCATCCTCTCGCCCAGGCGTCCATTCCAGGTGGGCTTCCCCCGTGGACGCAGTGGTCGGTCGGCAAGTCGCGGTGCGTGCGTAGGGGGGCCCTGTCTTGTCATGCAGGACGATGGTGTGGCCCCGTGTCCAACTGTGTAGGGTTAGGACGAGAGCCGCCGCTGTTTCCTCGAGGGTTGCTGGCGGTGGGGCGTCGGATTCCTGGATGAAGGCCAGGGCTTCCTTCGCGTGTGGGGCTCCCGTGAGGTTCGTCCACGCTCCAGTTTTGGTCTCCCGTCCCTGCACCACCACTCCTTCGGGTGATTGTTGTTGGGCGTTTTGCATGTCCCTTCGCAGCTCCTGGATGTATGCCCCTGGGTCTCGGTTGCTTCCTGTGTCCGTTATCCGTTGGTCCGTTTCGTTGAGTGCCCGGTATAGGCTCCATGGGGGTCGTTGGTGCCCGTCGGCCGCCACCTGCAGCACGCGTTGGATGCTGTCCTGCAGTGGGTTGTTGTCCAGGTCCATGGGGTCGTGGTTCGCGGAGACGTCGACACCACTGGGCAGTGACTCCAGGGGTGGGTCATGGGCCTCAGGAGGGGCGGATCGTTGGGAGTGGGTTTCCATCGCGGTGCCGGATGTGCCACTGGACACGGATAGTGGTGCTTCCTGTGCGTGGCCCTCTGGCGCGCTTGGCTGTGTTATCTCCGCGACCATTGTCTCCGTTTGTGGTTCCGGTCCCGGGGAGTTGTCCCGGTTGTCGTGGTGCGGCGCTTCGTGGTGAGGCGTGCTGCAGTGGTCCGTGCCTTGGGCGCTGTACTCCGTGCGGTCGGGGCTTGGTGTACGCCTGCACGGCGTGGCGTTTGTGGTTTGGTTCATGGTTCGGTCGCTGTAGTCCGCGTGCTGTGACGGGTTCGGGTGCTGTTCCGGGTCGTAGGTGCCGCCCCGCGTTATGTGGCTGTAGTTTGTGTTTTGGCTATACTCCGTGCGGTCCTGGCTCGGGGTACGCTGGCGTGTTACGGTACTTGCGGTTCGGCTTGTGGCGCTGTAGTCGGTACGTTGAGATGGGGTTTGGTCTGGTTCCGGTTCCAGTTGGCGTCGTGTTGCTCCCCCCCTTATTATCTCCCCCCCCAGTGGCCCGGTTGTGCCGGCAGTGCCGGGGTCATAGTTCGTGTGGTCATGGGTCGTTGGCTCCTGGTGTTCGCTGTGTACCGCGTGGGTGGGACGTGGGGGTGGTGTGCCTGGTGCGTGCTTCCGGCTTCCGGGGCCGCCGAGACCGTCGGGGCCGGCCGGGCGTTGTGTCCCCCCTTGGGTTGTTGTAGATGGCGTGCTTGGCGTTGCGGATTCCCCCCGGGCGTCGTCGTCCCGGTGCTCCTGCTCCATCGTGTCCTGTGTTTGTATTGCGTGTGTGGTCTTTCTTGCGCGCCACGTATGTGGTCGTGGAGGCACCGCCTGTACGTGCACCTCATACTATACCGCTGCGTGTTGTCACATGCGTGTGTGCACCTTACGGGATTGGTAGGTGGCATACCTCTTGCCCTTGGCGTCGGCGTCTCCTGGATTCTGTTTGCCCGCTGTAGTGCACGGCACAAATGGAGCTCTTTATCGTCGGTCAGCAGCAGCCATGTGGAGGAGCTGCGGCACATAGGGGGTAGGGTCAGGTCGTGTTGGGTCGCGGCACTTTGTTTGTGGTTTGTGGCGTGGCGTCCCGTAGTCGTGCTGTCATGTTGTGCCACGTTGGATGGCGTTAGATTGTGTGGCGTTGCGTGGTTGTGGCGTTGCGTCGTGTCGCAGCGTGTGCTGTCTTGTGTCGTTGTGTGGCGTTAGGTGGTGTCTTGTGGTGCGCGGGCGTTGGCTGTGCCATGCCGCGTTTTATGTAGCTTTTTGTTGTTTGTTGTGCTGTGCAGTATTGCGCTGCGTTGTGTGGTGTCGTGTAGCTGCCGTTGGGTTGTGGTGTCGCCTGTTGCGTTCCGTTGTTGTGTAACGCCGTTTTTTGTCGTGTGCCGCCTTGTGGTACGTTACTGTGTGTTGCCGTGGTATTGTGTGGCGCGTCGCAGTGTGTTGCGCTGTGTTGGGTCATGTCGTGGTGGTGGTATATGGTTGCGTCTGGTTGTAGTTGGTGGCGATGTTCACGTTGTGTGTAGTGGTGTGCGTTTGTGGTGCGTTGTGGCGTGTCGTGTTTTGTGTTGGTACCAGGTGGGTTCCCCGGGTCGCTCCCATCTTTGCGTTGCTTTGTTGTGCTGTGTGTCGTTGCGTGCGTGTATTGGGTTGTGTGTTTCGTGGTGTCCGTTTTTGCGTGTCGCGTCGGGGTTGGTTTGGTGTTGGGTTTCGTCGTGTCGTGTTATGTGTCGTGGTGCGTGTTGTGTCGTGGCGTGTTGTTTTGTCGTGTTGATTTTTGGTGCGTTGGGTTGGACGTTGGTGTGTGGCGTCGGGCATTGTTTTACGGTGTTGTTCGTTGTTACTTGTCGGTCTGTCGCGTTGTATAGCATGTTGCGTTGCACAAGGTTGCTTAGTCGTTGGTTGTGAATTAGTTTTTCTTGTTGTGGGGCTTGTTGTTGTGTGTTATGTCTCGGCGTTGTGTGGTGTTGTGTTTCTGTTTTGTTGGTTGTGCCCCATTATTGTGCCATGTAGCTCCGTTCGGTTATGTCGTGTTGTTTGGTTTGGTGTGGCTCTCCCGTGGTTTTGTGGTGGCGTGCTCGTTGCGGTGTTGTGTTCCGCCGTGTTGTGTTGTTGTGAGCGGTGTGGTGTGGCGTTGGGGTATGTGTTGTGTACGCGGTTGTGTTGCGTTGTTGTGTGGCGTTGTACGGTTGTGTGAGTTGTTTGTGTGTGTTCGTGACATACAGCGTTATGCCATGTCTGGTTGCCGTGTGTTGCTTAACGGCTTGTTATGCCGTTGGTTCTCCGTCATGTTCGGCGTTTGCTCCATCCCGTGGTGCCGTTCACATCGGTTTGCTCCGCGGGGCGTGGCATACCACGTGGCATAATAGCCATGGACATGGGAATGAGAGGTTGCACCGGTAGCTCACGTGTCATACTTTACACTTGATGACTTCACTCTTTGATTTTTGGAGGCGCCCTAGAGTAGGCGCTTTTATGTGTGGTTGTTTGGTGTTTGCTTGCCTTGTGCTTCCTTGCCGTTCCCGTAGCGTAGCCTTGACTTAGTCCCTTTGTCTTTTTCCGCGTTGGTCTCGTGCTTCTTTGGTGTTGTGTCGTTGCCGTGTGTTTTGTAGCGGTGTGTTGTTTCGTTTGTTCTTCGTCATGTCCGGTATTTGTTCCGCTCCAAGGTGTTGGTCACGTCATTTTGCTCCGTGGGCAAGGTAGGCACCAAGCGGCACAAATAGACAAGGGGATGAGGGTTTTCATCGGTTGTTAGCGTGCTATGCTTTATATTTGATGACTCCACTCTTTGGTTTTGGCTGCGCCCAAGAGCAAGCGCTTTTACTTGTGATTGTTTGGCGTTTGTTTACCATGTTTATCCTTGCCGCACCCGTAGCATAGTCTTGAGTTCGTCTTTATATTCGGTGACTCCACTCTTTGGTTTTGGCGGCGCCCAAGAGCAAGCGCTTTTACTTGTGATTGTTTGGCGTTTGTTTACCATGTTTATCCTTGCCGCACCCGTAGCATAGTCTTGAGTTTGCCACTTTGTCTTTCTCCGCGCTGTCCTTGTGCTGCTTTGGTGTTGTGGTTGCTTGGGGCACGGCCTTCTCTTGGCGGCTCCATACCTCGCCGCGTCGGAACATACTTTTTGTCTTCTTTGCCGTTGCTCTTCGTGTCCACGCTCCTTTGGACTAGTCCTACGACATGCATTTTGCTAGTTGTTTTGGGGCACGCAGGGGTTGCACTGTCTTGTCTGGTTTTCCCCTCTGTTCTCGTCGTGGTCTGGTTGTATGGATTTCTCTGCTGACCTCGCCAAACAGAGGCAAATATATATATATATATATATATATATATATACATATATATATATATATATATATATATATATATATATATATATATATATATATATATATATATATATATATATATATATATATATATATATATATATATATATATATATATATATATATATATATATATATATATATATATATATATATATATATATATATATATATATATATATATATATATATATATATATATATATATATATATATATATATATATATATATATATATATATATATATATATATATATATATATATATATATATATATATATATATATATATATATATATATATATATATATATATATATATATATATATATATATATATATATATATATATATATATATATATATATATATATATATATAGGCCGTCATTCTTTTCTTGTTGGCCAATGTTCTTTCTAACCTTTGTGGTCGTCTCTGTCTTTTCGATTGTTCTCTTCTTCCGGCTTGTGCCATTTTCTACCTCCTCCTTCCCCGGGATATCTGTCCAACACGCTCTTTTCCTGCCCATGTTTCTTTCCTTGGCCTTCTTTTTCCGTCCCTCGGGCCTTTTGCGCTGGAACGTCCGTTGCACACGCCCTCCATTCGTGCGCCCGTCGTGCTTTGCTCCTCTTTTCTCCGTCTCTTTTTCCTTTTTTCGGGGGGGGGCTTGTGCCTCGGGGGAGGGGGCTTCTTGACTCGGTTGTTTCGGCGAGGGGTGCGTCGTGCGTGTCTCCGTGCCTTCCCTCCTGCTGCTAGTGTTTCCTTTCCTCTCCGGTGCCCCCTCTGCGTTGCGTGTGGTTTGTCTTTTTTGCCCTCGCCTCCACCAGCTGCTATGTGCGTGTTGTGTTCCCACGCGTGAACCCTTGGCATGTGGTTTCTTTCTTTTGGCCCTGCGTTTCCTTTTTTTTTTTGGCAGGTGGGGGTCTTGCCGCGCGCCCTCTCTTTCTCCGCCCAGCCGGTGTAGGTGGCCTTGTTCCTACGAGCGGCTTGTTGCGTGTGTGCAGTGTGTTTGCCTTCCTTGTCGGGTCGCCTTTCTGTTGGTGTGGCATGTGCCCTGCGGTTCGTCCCCTCCCACCTTTGGGCGTGCGTCTTTTTCTTGTTTGCCCTTTCATGGTGCTTATGCCGGTATTCATTTGCTGCCTCCGTGGTGTTTCGCTCTGCCTACATTCCTTTGTCTTTCCTCTTGCCCGCTTCTTTCCGTGTGCCGCCGGCCCTGTCTTCGGCCTCTGCTGCCCTCGCCCTTCCATGTGTTTCGGTTTTTGTTTGCTCTTAGCTCAGTTTTGAACAACAAAACATACCCAATACTTTGAAAATTACTCAAACCTTTCCAAACCTTTTTCTTTTTTTAGAAAATATTCGCTACATCTCACAACTATTCGCAATGTTTCCTTCTTCTTTGCCGAAATATTTTAAACTACACCACCTTTGGGATTATAATGAAACACCTTCGGGATTACAACTTAGGCGGCTCAGGTTGCATGGTATAAAACGACAGAAAGTGCCCAAAATACACGGCCTCAAAAAACATCCAAAGAACCGTTCCTGGCCTTGCAAAAAATCAAGCCGTTTTTGAAACACCAAAAGAACTCTTATGCAAGGAATTTTGGCCTTTTCTTGGTCCTGATGGGTCCAAAAAATGCTTTTTTTGGGGCAATGGACTGCTCCTTGCACGAGGCCTCGCGCAAGGAGCAGTCCATTGCCCCTCCAAAGTCAGGTAATGATGGTAGATTTGAGAAATCAAGCAGGCGCCTACACTGGAGTGACATTACAGGCACCCTTGAGTTGATCACATTGTACAATATGTTTACGCGGGCGGACATTCAGCGCTCTAAACAAGGCTTGCAAACCTAATTGATGACTCAAGAAATCATTTCTAATGTTGTTGCATTCCTAACAAAAGGAGCACATACGTTGGAGGTGTTGCACAGGGTGCATCCTTCAGCATTGCTCATGATGCACACCTGCCACAAGTTATGGGGAGTGTCAAGCAAAACAAAGAGTATCACTGGTAACACATGAAGCATGTTCACTCAACAGATGACGCTGAGCTGGACAGGGACCCCCCTTGTAGCTTTGGCTGAAGAAAAATTGATCCTTCCATTGTTGACTGTAGACCAAAGTAAATGTGCAAAGAAAATATGAATTTGCCATGCGTGGCACCTTTTTGAGCATTTGTTTGGGCCAAAAAAACTGTTGTTTTGGAGACTAAAATGCAATGTAGTTCAAACGACACCAATAATCAAGATGATGTTCGATACCTGGAGAAAGAAGGTGCCCTGGGGGAAGGAGTCTGCCAAGCGCAGGGGCGGACCAAGCCAAAAAAGAGTTTTTCCGCCTCCGGGGGGGGCAAGCTTCCCGTAAATTTCAATGACTCAACGACAATTTAGGTACTCGTTGCTTCAGTGAAGGTTGTGCACAAGCGCCATCAGATAAGAACCCATCACAATGGTACAAAGAATATATTTTCTGGGCCTTTTTTTGCGCGAGGCCTCGCGCAATGAGGACTGCAATGCAGTCCCAGAACTTGAAAGTGACAACCGATACCTCTTTTTCGAGGCAGTGCAAATCAAAAATCAGACCGTGGGGTGGGTAGTAAGACCCCTCGACCCTGAAGCCGTCTTTCCAAAGGAAAATGAATCGGGTGAGGTTTTTGGTTTAGTAAGTTATGCGCGAGGCCTCGCGCATGGGGCAGCCCTTGAACCACATGTTGCATATCTTTTGCGTTGATATTTAATCCGCCATGCTTCTGTTTTAATGATCCTTGGTCTTGATTGCGCGAGGCCTCGCGCATAGAATTCGATCAATAATTCATTTTTTCAGGTATGCGATGAACATGCAGAACAGAAAATGATGTTGCAATCTTTTTTTCTGCAGACCCTGTTCATCCAAAAAACAATGGGAACGCAAAATGTATTTATTGGTGAATTTCCGCTAAAAGCACATCATTTTCCACTGAAATCATAAGATTTATTTGTTTTTTTATAGTTTTTTTTTGTTTCCGGCTGTCCGAAAAAAGGCACAAAATGGCACAAAGGGTAAGAAAGATACTTTCTTTGGACTTATATTCTGTTTTCAAAAAATAGAGCCTGTGAAAAACTATTTTTTTGCATGGTCCAAATTGGGTGCATTTGGTGTGATTTTGACCATGCAACCTGAGCCGCCTAAGTTACAATGCAACACCTTTTGGTTTTTTTTGTAACGTCACACCACGTCAATTTCCGCGCTGATTTTCACATCCACTTTATTCTTGGCCCCCATAATGTAGGCAGAGGGAGAGTGGTTTTGCACCCAAAATTCAGGCCGCAAAATGGGTCCAAAATATTGGTGTGTGGAATTGAAGTGGTCTGAATTGTTCCCTCCCCTGTAGACATTCATGGGCCAGGCTACACGTTTTGCAAACATTTTACAGAAAATTTGCAAAACATTTCTTTTTTGAAATTCATCAAAATGGGTAGTTGCACCCTCACCAAGGCACACCCGGGCCCCTAAAGCGTAGGAACATCCTTACCCAGTCATAGGAAAGAAATCCAATCAATAGGTCATGGTCCCAAGGTATAAGGGTACTCATTGAACTACTTTTTCTTGTGAAACCTTTCCCTTTGTATATCCTGGTATAGAAATTGGTCAGTGGTATAGTTATCGGTCAATTTACCTTAATATGGACGACATGCGTCCTGTAAACAGTAACAATCCTGGTGTTAAAGGCTGTTGAACTGTAACAGTATGAGCGACTGTTGACAGTGATTTTTGAATCAATTGCTATTCTTGATTGTCTGGAAAAAGACATGTTTTAAAAAGGATTTCTAAGACAGAAAACTTGTTTTTGAAGGTTTTTCATGATGGACAGATGTACATGGTGATTACTACTTAGGTAACTGCATGAAACCGAAAATTTCACAAAAAGTGGTAAATCCTAATTTGTGGAGTCATATGCATGTCACAACTATGTTGTGTAAAATAAGTTTTGAGCTTTGAGCCATCATTCTATATTATGTTTGTTTTGTAGATTGGTGTCTTGTTTCTTGGAGAACCAAGACTACTCATTGGAATGCTCGGTGGTTTGGAAGCCTTCTATTGATTTGCCTGGTGATCCTGCACATTTGATTATCAAAAAGGTTTGAAAATATTTGGGAATTTTTAACACTGGTAGGATATTTGGAATTGTAGATCAAGCGCACATTGAGCACGGTGAGCCGAGTGGTCTGACGCTTGAAGATCTGTGTGGTGGTCCTGTTGCTGCTGATTATATGCGGCATGTTCCTGAGCCGGAGTTCACTGCCTCGCTTCATAATGTAAATCACCAGCTTGAGCTACAGCATCAACTGTTGTCTAACATGAAGGCTGATTTCGATCAAACATGGGACCATCGCAAGCGCGCAATGCAAGAACAAATGGAGGCGTAAAGGCGTGAGCTGGCTGATGTTCTCAGTGAGGAGCGTCGTCGGGCCCGTGTTATTAATCTCTCGTCTTCGTTCGCTGGGCTTCGTGGCGGGTCGCCTTCCGGTCCGTCTGGTCGGGAGAACACAAAGTCGGCGACGTGCCCCACGCTTGGTTCTGATTGAAAAGGTGAGATGGTTACGGTTGCGGAGTACAAGGCATGGGCGCTTCCGTGCTCGGGTGTGGTATGAGACGAATTCTATGGCTGTTCCGAAAAAGGACTCTGAGATGCTGGCATCCTTTCGTGGTAGTCCTGCGCAAGTGATTGCTGCGTGTGAGCCGATCAAGTTGGCGCTGGGATCTGATGGGCTACAGAAGATTGGTGAAGTTTTGGATGCGTATTTTGGAGTCGATGGTTGTGAAGGCCTTCTGCTGGCTGTTCATGAGCTGATCTGTGGCAGGCGCGGTCATAAGCCTATGCTGGAGTATTCTATGGGTGTGACTGAAGTCGTGGGCCAAAATCAGCTCCAAGGTGTGGTGATTGACCAACGTGCGTTTTGCTGGAAAATTCTGATCTTTCTGTCGACCAAAAAGCCATGGTGTTGGCTACCACGAACCGTGATGTGTTGTTGTCTTCTGTTCAAGTTGCCTTGCGGAATTTGTTTACTGACTCGCAAGGTTCTGGGGCTGTCAGTTTGGTCACAGATACGCGTAATGTGGCTGGCTCTCCCTCTAGAAAAGGCAAAGACACCAATCGGAAGGGTGGGTACAAAGGTGGTGGCGGACGTGGCGGGCGAGGTGATGGCAGAATTACCTGTTTTCGTTGCGGAAAGGCCGGTCACGTCGCTGCTGATTGTTGGTCGCCGCCTACGAACAAAGGTGGCAAGGGCGAGTCCTTTGTTGCTGATGCTCAGGAAGAGTAGGCGGATAAGAAGGATCCGTTGGTCACCGAAGACTCATCCCCGCAACATGGGGGTTCCTATGTTGGTCTGTGCTACATGGCCAACTCTGGTTCGGATGTGGGCCTTGGTCGTTGGCAGAGCTTGCTCACCGAGTGTCTCTTGAAGGGGCTTCTGGATATTGGTTGTAGGGATACCGTGGCTGGTACTGAGTGGCTTGCCCACTGGTATGATTCAACTGGTCAGCAACTGGTTCAGAAGCCTAGCTCTATGCACGTTACGTTTGGTGGTGGTGATACCAAGCTGGCTGATCGAGTGGTGTTCATTCACATACTCATTGACACCCCCCCTGTTCTACTGCAAGCCTGTCAATGACAAGGGGGGACCTTGTCATGCCTCTGACTGCGATCTCCGCAGTGGCTGTATGCTGCAGATAAAACATCAGCAGCATACCAAAGATGGGAAACCTGTGACCCATCAGGACCATTTCAGGTGTACCATCACCTGTGGTTACTGTGGCAAACGTCGTCACTACGAGGACGAATGCCACATCAAGAAACGCGAGAGGGACAAACTCAAGCGTCAGGAGGCGGAACGCCAGAAGACCCAAACGCCCGCCAGAAATCCCCCCAATGGGGATAAAGGTGGTAAAAGAGGTGGCAAGGGGGGTGGCAAAAATGGACCCCCTAACCCCCAGAGGCGCTCATCAGCGCCCGTTGCTACACCCACTCCTGCTGCTACACCCGCTCCTGCCGCAGGTGACCCCAAGAAGCGCCCCCAAGGGGATAACGCTCCCCCTGAGGGGAATAATTCCAAGAAGAGGCGCTTGGCCTGGATGGCCAAGTCCCTCATTGCTGCAGGGGTGGATGTCAAGTTCCCTGATGAGGAGTAGGGGGGCGGCTCCGAAGAGGAGGACTTGGTTTTCTGGATCCTCGTGAAAATCGGGGATGAGGTTTTTCGAGCGGTGCTTGACACCGGTGCAACACTTTCCATAGTGGCCCGGCGCCTGCTAAAGACTTTCAAGAAAACTAAGACCGTGGCCATAAGAGTAGGGGATGGGCGTACCATCCATTCCTTGGGGGGCGTTGATGTGACTATATGTCTGGGCGACGAAACCGTGACCCAACACTGCAGAGTGCTGGACACCGACGACTTTGACATCGTCATTGGCACCGACTTCCTACGAAGAAACCCCCAGGTAAAAATGCTGTCCCTCCAGCGCCCCTATTCTTTGCACTGCGACTTTGGCAGTGGGCTCTGCTCTGTACCTTTGGAGCTGTCAGGACGAAAAGAGTCTGGGCTGCACTACGCATCCAAGACTAACTATCGTACTGAAAACTACCAATTGGCCCGTCACGTTCTTGAAAATGGACTGGCGGCCCTTCAGGTAAACCTGGATGAGATCCAGGTGGAATTGTTTGCGAGCCAACAACAGCACATCATGCAGTTGTACTGCTCGAAACAACTGAACAATGCTTTTCTTTTCTTCTGGAAAGCAATGGGCCTAGCGTATGCTAACCCTCCCTTCTCCCTGCTCGCGAAGGTTCTAACCAAAATCGCTTATGAGGGAGGAAGGGTTGTTATGTGCACCCCTGACTGGGGCTGCTCTGGTGAACATGCTTACTGGCGCCGTATGCTAGATCGAATGACCGTGGGAAGAGTGCAACTCCCCGACGGCCCCATCTATGTGCCTGAGGACTCAGACACAGCTATGCAGGCCCCTGAGTGGGCCAGTTTCCTGTCCATCGTCGATGGATCTCTCAATCCTGTACCCCTGTGTGACCTAGACCAGGTGCTACTGAAAGAGGTCATGGCTGAAAATCGTGGCCTGACCCTTTATGATCTCAAAAATTGATCTCCTGAGCACCTATCTGCCACACTTACAGGGTGTGAGTCTCCCGATGACTATCTGGAACCTGCAGCTGTAAAAGAGGATGCTGACGACCAACTGTCTGAGATCGCCAGCACTATTCCTTCTGTTGATCCCAGCTGTGTTGACCTAAAACATAGTGCCTTCCTAGCCCAGCTGTTGCTAGGGGAGGTAGAGCTAGAGTCAACCTCTGAACCCGCTTCCCCTATTGGGAAGCCAGTGCTACACATGCAGCCTATGCACACAGGTGAACCCGTGGCCCGGAGTGCTGATGCTCTGGCGCGGCCTGCTGCTAATAACATGCCATTGTCTGAGCATGACACTCAGGAACTCCGGCGGCTGCTGTACCTGAAGGCCGAAGGTATTGAGCGCCAAGAGCGGCTGCAATACCTCAGACAGACTTGGAAATCCTCCATCTGGTCTGAGGAGGACGATGAGTCCTATAGGCTGCCTGATCCTGAGATACCTCTAGTGTATTCTCTGCACTAGTGGGGACAATGTCCCCCTGAGTGGGACGATGGTTCTGTGCCTGCCGAAACTGCTGATCGGCAGAAAAAGAAAGAACACGGAAAAAGCAACCTCCATGCTGAGGAGGATTTCCTTCAGAAACTCGAGAGTCTTAACCTTGACCCCCGCCTGAAGAAACTGCTGATAACCTATGAGGAGGTGTTCGGCGCCTTGCCGCCTCCCCTTTCTTGTAAAAAACTGGTCCAGATGGACCTGAAATTGAAACCAGAATTTGAAAAGACGCGAGTGAGGCGTCGTCCCTATCCCGCTCCACAGGAACAGGTTGAAGAAATCGAGCGCCAGATCCAGGAATGCATTGATGCTGGCCTCGTTAAAGAGTATAAGCACGGGGACTATCCCCATCACTGCAGTCCCCGTTTCCTTGTTGCCAAACCAGGGTCGACTGCCCTACGTCTGGTTGTAGACTATGGTGAGGTCAACAAGAAAGCCCAGAACCATTCAGGGAGTATTCCTAACATGGAAAACACCCTGGAGCGTATTGCCAAATGCAGGTATAAGACCAAAATGGACAAACGCTCTGGTTTCTGGCAGGTGGACCTAACCGCCGCAGCTCAGGAGCTGTTGGCCTTTAGAACCCCTAAGGGTCGTGTCTTCAAGTGGAAGGTTATGCCTTTCGGGGTGGCTAATGCCCCAGCGCTCTTCCAGGAGCTTATGAACAAAATTTTGTACATACTGAGGCGCAGGCCTCTAGTACAAGAGTTGATTTCTCGGGCTGCAGAAATGGAGGCTCACATCGACGACGTGAGTTTGGGTACTAATACCAAAGAGGACCATGTCCTTCTCCTCTGTGAATTTTTCATTGTCTGTCAAGAAAACCATCTCCGAATCAAACTCGAAAAATGTGAGTTTATGAAAGAGGAGATGGAGTATTTGGGTTTCG
This sequence comes from Eutreptiella sp. 'Long Island Sound 2002', assembly GCA_964036045.1. Taxonomy (NCBI): domain Eukaryota; phylum Euglenozoa; class Euglenophyceae; order Eutreptiales; family Eutreptiaceae; genus Eutreptiella; species Eutreptiella sp. 'Long Island Sound 2002'. The sequence goes on along the minus strand of OZ038382.1, from coordinate 5,788,238 downwards.
ACGTGGGGTATGGCTGGTGGAAACCAGCCGCGTCTAAGATGCAGTCCCTACAGGACATGCAGATTCGCGATGACCCTAAGAAGGGTCTACACGATGTGAGGAGCTTTGTGGGTGCCTGTAATTTCTATCAGCATCACATCCACAATTTTACTTACTCCTCTGCACCCCTCACTGACCTAATCAAGAAAGCTACTCCCTGGAGGTGGACCTCCAGAGAGGAAGAGTGTTTCCAGGAGTTGAAGAAGAAGATTGCCTCCTCCAACTGCCTGGGAGTGCCCCGCCCTGAGGGCGAGATAGTCCTGATCACTGATGCCAGTGATGTAGGGGGGGGAGGTACGATCTACCAATGGCAGGAGCTTAACCCCGCTGAACTAACCAACTGCCATTATCGTACTACTGGACTGAACCGTGATGGTTCGTTGAAACATGACTATCCTACCAGTGAGTGGCGACTGGTGCCACTGGGACACTGACATTGGAAATGGAACCAAGCGCGTTCCAATTACAGCACCTATGACCAGGAACTCCTGGCCGGTATGTTGGTGCTATCGTCACAATCCCGACTCCTGGGATCTAACCCTATTGTCTGGCTGTGTGACCAGGAGCCTGTGAAGTCTTTTCAGAAGGGCCCACCACCAGAGAAAGCAAAGCTAAAGCGGTGGTGGACTTACCTGAGCCAGTTCAGGCTGACAGTGCATCATATCCCCGGGATAAAGAATGAACTGTCTGACTATATATCGCGCATCAACTTTGATGCGCTTATTGGTGAGAGCTCTGAGGCGCTCGCCAGAGAGGCTTTCCAGCGTATGGATGTCCAGCTTGACCTGTCCATGCGCACTGCTGGAATCCTGGAGGGTTGGAGTCTAACCGACTATCAGTCAGAGTATGAAGAAATTCTCCAAACCCTCAGCACTGGTCTCGAACCCCGTGTCATTGACGGGCACCAGTGGTATAAATCAGTACCTCTTCTACGAGGACCCAATTCTGGTGCCTGAGGCACGACTGGATGGGTGCCCACAGTGGTCCCATCTCAGCTCTGGTCAAACTGGCGCTAATCGCTCAGTGGACTTCTTCCGTGAGTGTTTGTACTCTAGTCTAACCCTGACTGAACTGAGGTCGCGTATACAGACCATTGTGGATGCTTGTGGCTGTCATGCCAGCAAGCAGAGCGACACTAGGGATAGGGGCCTGATCTCCAGCTTACCCATTCCCTATTGTGCTAACTCTCTTCTCTACGTGGATTTCATCCACCGCCTACCACGCTTTGGCGGCTATGATAGTTGCCTCGTGGTCACCTGTGGTTTATCTCGCTTCACCCGTTTGTTCCCTTGCAGTAAAAAAATCACAGGTGAGCAGACTGTGAAAATGTTGGTCGAGCAATGATTCGAACCCTATGGAGCACCTAAGCAGGTGCACTCTGATGAAGATGTACGCATCCGCAGTGACACTGGGTGGTACAAACGAGTGCTAAATACCCTCAACGTGGAGGTATCCACAGGTGTGCCCTATACCCACACGTCTAACCCTCTCTGTGAGAGACAGAACCGTGTGGTGGAGCAAAACTTAAGAATCCTGATGAAACAGGAACGCACCAAGGACTGGGTACGCCTAGTGCCCTGGGCAGTGCTGACCATGAACTCACAGCGGAGCTCTTCTACGGGTTTCACCCCCCACGAACTGTTCCATGGAGGACGACCTGCTTGGTTCTTCAAAACCCCCTTTCCTGAGGACTTCAAGAGCCCTGTGGGAGATTAGCTGGAACACAAGCAGTCTCTGGCTAACCAGGCTGGTACTAACCTGAGACACATTCGTGACCGTGAACAGAGCTGAAGGAACCGCCTACGGCGACCTGCCAGCTTCAAGGTTGGTGACCTTGTTTTGGTACACCATTCACGCCTACCCTCCTGGCCACGTAACTGCCTACAGGACCCTTACTTTGGACCCTATCGTATCATCAGGATAGATGGATCCAGGATCCATGTCAGGTGCAGTCCACGTCTAGGTGGTGAACTGCTGTGTGCACCTAAGCAGTTGAGGCACTATCACTCCCCGGACGACTTGTCTTGGGATGAGTGGCGCCTCAGCGACAGTGAGGTTGAGCGTATAGACCTAGAGGAAGCTGCCAGTCCAGAGGAGGCAGACAAACTCGAAGAGATGACTGCCGATGAGATGGCAGTCGATGGTTACTACGTGGTTGCAGGTATTGCTCGCCACGAGTATAAACAGGGCTGGAAATTCCTGACCCTGTGGGATGGCTATGGGTTATCTGAGGCGACCTGGGAACCTATATCAGCCTTCATACAACCAGATGGGAGTATCAACCCCATCTTCCGCACTTACCTCGTTGAGAACAACGAGGGGCAGCTCCTAACCCGTGCTGAGACTATGTCCCAGCGTAAGAAGCGAAACTAATTTCCCTGTGTCAGTCTACTGACAGGTGCAGTGAGCACTCTTCTGCAGATGTGCCTGTGTATGGGTGTAAGAGCAGTTGTCACAGTTGCCCCGCATTGCATCGCAGGACAGGACCGTTAGCCCCCCGTGACAACCACTCCCTGGCCGAAGGCCATTGGTTTTTTTACAGACTACTGCTTACTGAGCACTGCACTGACCCTGTCTGTGCCCTGCAGACCCATGCCTATGGTTTCCAGCGTGGGCCAGGTGGCCGCTTATCAGGATTGCAGCCACCCAGCGAGTGTATGCCTTGTTGACCATGTGTTGCATGGGAACTGCCCTGATGTAATGACCTTCAGGAGCCAACGAAGAACGGTGGCTTACTACACCAGGGGGCAATGACAAGCAAGGTGTTATGAGGCAAGGTGTGTCTTCCCTCCTTGGGGACAAGCGAGCCCACAGTTGGGACCCCTGACTGGTCCAGACCCATGGGGTTCTACCCTTCCTTACAGGGTTTACCATACCCCTATGTGTGCTACGTATGTCTGTGTGTGTCTCAGCTGGCTCAGCTAGCACTACACAATCCCCATATATGGGGCCAACTCCTCAAAACCGGTTTGTTTTCTCTGTTTTCTGCTCTTTTGGTGCCCTTTGCTACCTTTCATTGAAACGGGCACCCTCAAAATATACACAAAAATGGTATTATACATGCAAAATGAATTTTTGACCTCAAATACCCCCCATGGGGTTTGAACCCACACTCTACCAACCTTAGAGTTGTGTTTTTCCTCTAAGCTACGACCTGTCGTCGACGATCTCAGAGAAAACCGTAGTATAATAAAAAATTTGGAAAATCAGTACTCCTTACATGCTCCAACCACTATTAACCTCCCATGCTCTTAAAACCGGTCACGCTCTCACTGAGTTGTTCAACTAGTGATTTGCTGTACCCAGAGCTTTGATTTCTGATGCAATCCGAAATGTTTTAAGGATATAAATTTTAACAAAATGACAGAAGAAAATGAGACACTGGATTTTCACGAGTTCGTGCTGAAGCTGCCGGATTCGGCGTGGAACCTGAGTTCTGAGTCGTTGGAACATGCAGCACAGTTGGCAAAGGAAGGCGCAATGAGTGGTCTCAGTCCTTGGCAGGCAGCGTCACTATATTCCAAACTTACAGGAAAGAAAACACTGGCCACTGTCAAAGACACGGTGGCCTTGGTTCGTGATGCCTTACTCACCTTAAAGGGCGACGACATTGGCAGAACAGGCACGTCGTCGCATCGCGAAGACGTCTTCTTGGCATGCGAAACTTTGAGCGGTCCCAAGGACCACGCTGGCCCCGCGTCGGACAAGGAGTCCACGTTCGTGTGGCGCGATCAGGTTCTGTCGCTTCCTTCACGCTTGTCTGCACTCCTGGAAGAGCGAAAGGTTTTGCAAGACGAGTTTCGCAGAAAAAAGATGTTGAACCACCTTCCAGTGTTCGACGAGTTCCATAGGGCAGCTGTTAATAACGCGCCAACGCACAAACATCCAGCGGACGCAGAGAAGCGTCGTTGGGAACAACAGGTAAAAGACGCCATGCGAGTCCTGGGAGTAGTCTTAACACGCGAAGATGACACAACGGTAGCTCCGGAAGCACCTGTTTCATTGGTACTATGTGAACATTTGTTTGCAATGTTGGGTGCGTTGGACTACAGCATCCAAAGCTCCCGGCGAGTGGCAGTAGATAAACGGTTTGAACAACCTGCGATTGCACCAGAGTTACTCTCGAAGGATGACATGTCACTACTTCAGTCGCGCAACAAATTACAAAAAGACCTGGGAGGCACGCGTTTCTCCCCTTACTCGCATCGTAGTTCTTTCCGTTCGTTTTCAACACAAGGTCGTTTTGATCCACGGAGATCTGGCAAAGGAGGCAAAGGCAAAGGTAAGGGTTTCACCCAAAGATTTGTGCCACGTAACGACAGGTTAGATGAACGACCACAGCAGTAGCTTGACTGTAGAGGATTTATTGGCACCAGCCGTGTGCGTGCCACCGCCGATCCATCCCCACATGCCACTCTATTTGCGCTGTCGTGCACAATTGCATGAATGGGAAACGTTGAAGGACACATACGCGGCGTCAGTGATTCGCAATGGGCTGCAGCTTGATTGGGTTGACGGTTTTGATCCGGATCGGCCAACCGACGACTTCCGTCCTCGTTCTTCCCACGCAGAGGTAACCGACCCTGAATTGGTAAAACTCGTGTTGGATGCAGTGCAACAGGGTTGCATGGAACGCGTCGAGCGCAAAGACATTAAGTGTTGTGCAAGTATGTTCGCAGTGGACAAAGCGTCAGACGAGGCACATCCTGAGGGAGGCCGTCGACCTATCACCAATTTGAAGAACGTGAACCAGTTTGTACAGACCACCTATTTTCGTTTGGTCACTCTGTGGGGCATTTTACCGTTCTTGAGACCCGGTCAGTATGCTTGCAAAATTGACCTGAAAAGTGCTTATTTTCACATGGGTATCCATCCGCGGGATCGACCTTATTTGGGGGTCTACGTCGACGGTGAATTTTACAGGTGGTGCGTGTTGCCGTTTGGATTAAACGTTGCACCACGGGAATGGCAACGCCTCATGCAACCAATTTTAAATGCCGTGCGCGAACGCGGAGCACTCGTTTGGGTCTACTTGGACGATTGGCTCATCATTGGCAATTCTTACCGTGAATGTCTGGAACACACACGTTTTTTGGTACAACTTTTGCATCGGTTGGGTATATTGGTCAATGTCCCAAAATCATGTTTGGAGCCGTCTCAAGAAATTATAATGCTTGGTTTTATGCTGAACTTCAGGGAAGGATTCGTCGCGGTACCTCCAAAGCGCCTACAAGCAATTTTTCGGGACGTGAACAGACTGGCACACAGTCACACACCATCAGTGAGGCGATGCGCCTCCGTTCTTGGAAGAATCCGTTCCTTGTTGTTCGCCATGCCCCATATCCGACTCCTCAGCGACGCCCTGGCGGTGCACGTGGCGGTGGCAGTCCAGGCTGGCTGGGAGGCAGACGTGGCGCTCCCGGAGCGCGTGTCACGTCAGTTGATGGATCTGGCGGACGAGTTACACCAGTGGAAGGGACGCACCTTCGTAGTTTCCATGGGTCACGTCAGGGACATGTACTCGGACGCGTCGGATCTGGCGTGGGGCGGAGTCCTTCAAGGGAATGCCCAAGCAGCGTTCGGTTGGTTCCTGAATCGAGAGGAACACAAAAACGTCAAAGAGTTCAGGGGAGCCCTACTGACGATTCAAGCGTATGCGCTGAGGGACACCACGCTGCGATTTTTCACCGACTCAATGGTCCTTTACTGGTATCTCCGCAAGTGGGGAGGTCGCAAGCCGCGGTTCAACGCATTGATTCTCCAACTGTGGAATTTTACACAAGCCAATCGCATCGAGATTCAACCGTTTTACCTGCACACCTCGGTGAATCCGGCGGACATTTGGTCTCGGCTTCGTTGGACACCGTCGGAGGCTACCTTCCCGTCGGACGTGTTGACTTGGATCCTGGAGGAGTTCAAAAGTTGGATTCAGCCGGAAATCGATTGGATGTCAAGGAGTTCCAATGCGGTGTGCAGCAAGTTCGTCAGTCCGTGTCCTCAGCCGGGGGCTTACGCCATCGATGTCTTCTCCCAGAATCTAACTTTACTTTCACCGGGGTCGGTCTTCCCGCCGTTCAAGCACATACCTCAGTTGGTCAACAAAGTGTTGGAGTCACCAGGGGTGAAGGTTCTCATGGCTCTGCCGTACAGGCCGCGCGAAGTTTGGTGGAACCTATTGATGAAACACGTGAAGTTCGCAATGAACACGTCGGAGTTCCGGTTGCAAATGCCAGACGGCACAGAGACACAACCACGTTTCGTGTTGACCTTGGCGTATGTTTGCGTGAATACTATCAATTGCGAGGAGCTACCAACGAAGAGGCGACGCTTATCATCAATGAAATCGGGAAGGACACCTTGAAACGTTACAATTCTGCGTGGCACATGTTTGGTACGTTCTTGTTACAAGACGCGGCGCTTTCTCCACTGTTAAAGGTGGAGCGCTTTGGTCAAATCCCACTGATGACGGTGGCGGTGCAACTTTTAAAGTTTTCACGCACGCATTCTTTAAGTGCTGGGCGTATGGCGTATTCAGCAGTGTGTTTATTCCCGTGCTTTTCGCAACTACGTTTCGAGGGTATGCTACGCAACTTGAAACGTGACTGGTTCGTCAGTGTTCCTCAATATCATCGTTTCTATGATGTACGGCGTCTTATACAAGTCATGCATCAGCAACCTGTGGAGACGGAAGCTCAGCTGCGCTTGCAAGCCATTTTGTCCTTGAGATTCTTTGCCTTGTTCCGAGGCGTTGATCTGGCGCGATCACGTAGGGATATCCAACGCGCTGCTCAGCCTTAGTTCATTTCTGCTAAGCGCAAAGGGAGGAGATACTATGCACGTTATCCTATTCACAATGTTACGCCACCGTCAATTGATCCGCAGCGCTGCTTAGCGCGTTATTTGGAGGCTACTGGTGATTACGAGGGTTCTGAGATTTTTGTGTCCCTACGAAAGCCACGGAAGCCTTTATCGTCAGATACCATCAACGGTCTCACTACTCGCTGGTTAAGGAAACACCTGCTGGAATTGGGGGAACTGGAGACGGATTCGTTTTCCGCGCATTCTACACGAGGAGCAGCAGCAACTGCACTAATCTATCTTGGCGTGGATCCGCATGTGGTGGCAGCATTGGGTGATTGGTCCTGTTACGATACATTCAGGAAGTTTTACGACAGGACCAGAGCTCTGTTGCGCATCACGCAAGTTCTGGTCCCTCCTGATCTGGCGACTGGAGAAGCGGCGCGCGCTTCGCGCCTGGCGATTAATTAATTCTTATATAAGGGTTCAGTTCACGGGAGCTCAGTTCTTCCGTTCTGTTGCCCATATATGGGGATTGTATAGTGCTAGCTGAGCCAGCTCGGATTTACCCGAATAGGTGAGGAGGAAAGAAGAGATGGCGAAGCAATAGCACTACACAAGACACATATATGCCCACCCTGTCCCTCCCTTAAGGTCTTCGCTCACCGTGAAAAGCAGTTGACACTTGGGTCGTCGGTTGCCACGGTTTTAAGAGCATGGGAGGTTAATAGTGGTTGGAGCATGTAAGGAGTACTGATTTTCCAAATTTTTTATTATACTACGGTTTTCTCTGAGATCGTCGACGACAGGTCGTAGCTTAGAGGAAAAACACAACTCTAAGGTTGGTAGAGTGTGGGTTCAAACCCCATGGGGGGTATTTGAGGTCAAAAATTCATTTTGCATGTATAATACCATTTTTGTGTATATTTTGAGGGTGCCCGTTTCAATGAAAGGTAGCAAAGGGCACCAAAAGAGCAGAAAACAGAGAAAACAAACCGGTTTTAAGGAGTTGGCCCCATATATGTGTCTTGTGTAGTGCTATTGCTTCGCCATCTCTTCTTTCCTCCTCACCTATTCGGGTAAATCCGACTGCTATCCCCAGCGTGGCTCCCGGAGACCGGGCTTTGCTGACGTCGGACGGAAGGTCCTAATGAGGTACTATTACCACTCCTATGGCGCCCAATTTCTGTGCTGGCGCCTATCCTTGGGGGAAGACGGCAAAAGCCCTACCTACTAGAGGGGAGGCGTGGCCAAGTGTGCTAAGGGCATACAAAACGCCCATTTTTGCTACAGGCCAAAAGCTAACGCACTCCCCTGCCCACGAGGAAAAGCACGCGGGACAGGAGACACCACTACACTACACTCACTAACGCCAGCACCGGCCTTCGAAGGCAGGGTGAGCACTCATCACTTGCACTCAACTCCTGCCAGGCCTGCTGACCCTAACCCCTACACACGCTACTGGGTGCTGCTGTCGAAGATATCTCGGGCCCTAATGACCCTCCTGTGAAGAAGACAAGAGAACACAGCGCTGCTGGGGCTTGGAGGGAAGGGGTGCTCTTGTTGTGTGCACAGCGCGGATGTCGATGAAGTCGAACTGCCCTCGCCACTCCTGGCTGAGGCAGGGTCAATTGATTTGTGACCAGCGCCCCTGTTTTGCTGGGGCAGAAAAATGGGATAGCCGCCGAAGGCAGCTGCTGCGTGCACCAATCACCCTGAACCTCTCCCACCTGTACAACAGAGGCAAATGAAGGGGTGTTTGCGGCGGAGGAACCAAGCCACACTCCACGTATTATACGCTTCTCAGTGTGACCTATAATACACTGTCCGCAAACACGCTGATTTGTGATCAGCTCCCCTGTCAAGCAGGCAAGCGTTGAGAGACTCCTCAGGTTCTCTTAAAGAACGTACCGAGGAGCCCCTGGGTAACCTAAACAAGGTTTACCGTGCGCAATTTGCGTGGCCTACCCTTTAATGCATCATGTGCACGCAGGGAAGGGAGGCAGACCAATTCCACACTGACTCAACCAGGAGGTGAGCTCCTCCTGGGCTAACCTACCTTACTCACCATGTATCGTGTGAATGCCGATTTGAAGCGAACACAAAACAAGCCTAAGCGTTTTAAGCAACCCTATTTTAACGCGACGGCCACACACGAACAAACACTTTCTTTACTTACCTGTGAAGAGAAAACAAGGGTGAATTGGGGTACAGGGAAAGCGTCACAGCGTGTGAATGCCTGGATTAGGCACATGCATCGCGAGCAGAGCACATATTCTAACCCTACGTGCGCGCTGCGCGCTCCAGTCGCATCGCATACCTTTCATTCCTGTTTTGACCTGTGCAGAGCACGAGAGAGGAACACCCGACCCCCAAACGAACACAGCGCTGACAACCATAACATTTTGACGAAACAACCAACACGAACGCAATGCGTGCGTGTGAGATGACACTGACATACCTGAGAGGTGGGTTGTTCACCTGCTCTGTGGTGTGGGTTGAATTTGAATACTTTTCTCTGAAGTTTATAAAAATTTTGATGCAACTGTGCAAAAATTTCTTTTAGAACTTTAAAAACTACGGGTCATACCTTCTTTTTCAAAAGCCGTTTCTGCTTGCGTAACCCTGTTTTTGGAGTCCGCTTCCTTTGCGCTTGTCTGGGACTTTCAGTTATGTGTAAAAATGACAATTTCCCGCGTGGTTTCGTCGATTTTCAACGATTTCACTTGCTAAATCGCAACCCCTTCCGCTAAACCGCATGAATCACTCCCTGTCGGTTACATTTTCTATTTTTTCCAGCTCCTGGAGGTTTGTGTCCTCCATTGGGAGTATTGCTCCGCCCTGGCCCTTGGTCAGGACGTATACTAAAACGCTGTTTATACAGCAATAGTCGTTAGCATTAGAGCGTTCGACTGTACCATAGTGGAGAAGCATATGTGCTCTAGGGAGGGAGTCCTGGGTTCAAACCCCACTACCCCCACACTTTTTCCAAAAGTTTTCGTCGCACGCCGGCGACTTTTGAGGAATGCCCCATCGAAGAGACATCATTCACGGTACATTACACTGTTTTTCAAGGGTACCTACAGTGTGATAGGCTTCTATGAAGTGATGAGGATGTTTTTGGTAAGTTTAATGCATTTTCTGAGGTACTTTTGGGAATATTTGAGCCTTTTTCCTTGGTCCTACTAGCTTAGCTAACTAGTACTCCAGGGGGGAGTAAGAAAAAGTCACTGCCATGTCTTTCTTGGAGGGCTTGATCCAGGCCAAGCCCCCCTTAAAGCCCTTTTGTTGATGCTAAGACTAACTTAAGTGTTTTTATCCCTCTTTTGTTGCCTAAAGTACACTTTCTCAAAGTAACTAGGGTTGTGACCCTAGCCCCCCATGAAGTTCACCCCTACCACTCAACTGAGCGGAGGTACCTTCCTTCATGGAGGATATACCGAAAAAAAATAGGGATTTCATGCTTTAGGCCTTGGAGGTTAAGCCTAGTGGTCTCCCACCCCAAGACCCCTATACTCAATTGTTTCTACCACTTATTGTGGTCCTACTTTGTAACTGTTTCTGAATTCAGTTGCTTAGCCAAGTCATTTTCTGTGTGGTCCTGACATCCATGCCCCACATTCCTAACCAGCACCATTTCACCCAAAAGAGTGCACATGAAGTGCCTAATGCTATCTCTGAGGCAAGAGTCAGACCAACTTTCATATAAAATCTTTTGTATTATCCATTTGTGATTGAATCTTTGTGTATAAAACTGGTTTGTCTATCTGCAGCCCTTCTGTGTTACACTGGATTCCAAAACCAATCATTGATTCGATCCACATCCTGTTCTTGCTCTACTTGCTGCTTTGGTTTGGGTTTTCAACTACAAAACCTGCAGGATTTCATCAAAATATCTAGGGCATAAATCAAGGACATCTTTCTTAAGGTCTTGAGAAATTCTTGTCAATTCACGACCATGCGAAATTAACGTAGGCGCTACCACTTTGCGAAAACCACTCATGTGACAATTCCGTGATTTTCCAAGTGCTTGGTAGGCTTCATACAACGTACGATCACGAAGGTTGCACTCATGTAGTCCACGTGTAATACACACCTTTTGATCAAAAGCTGCATCCATGGTGGAACGAATTTTTGTATGCATTTGTTCATGACGACCAACACGGCAATTGATTTCGTTTGCAAGTCCCAATAGTTCTCCACGACATTGTTCCACTATTTGCACAAGTTGGTGTGATCGATCCGGAACACTTCAGAAGCGAAAAAAGTCGTGTGGATTACCATTGTTATCAAACCACCTCTGTTGTTCAATCACGATAACTGAATGTTGTGCCATATTGGAGAGTTGTTGACGAAATTGGGACGGTACTCCACCATCATAGTCATCACGAATTGTCAACTCTCCTTGCAAGTCCAAATGAACAGGGGATGTCAACGCCTTTGGCTCCTCCATGGCATTACCTCTCGCTACCATGTCTATCCCATCGTCGGTGATCATCTTTATCTCAAATTCTAATTATAAAAACTCCAATGTTTTGACGGATGCTTGGAAATTCCACAGAATCCTTTGCCACGAGAGGAACAGAGCACTTGGCAAAACTCCAAATCAAAGCATACCCTGAGTTGTCCCACTGTCCATCATTCAATGCATAATGCAGGAACCCTGAGATCAAGACAGTGTTCAATGATTCTCAAAAGGAATACAATCATAGCTTGTAATCACTGCACCGCACGTTTCTGCGTGCTTCGATTGAATGGACTCAGAAATCTACGTCTTGTAATGGGTCCACAAATGTAGAAGATACTCTTATCTATTTTGTTTCCAAATTTATTGTAGATAATGCTTTTGTATTATAATATGGGCTGCTGAATTGCCCGCGAAATTCGCGGATGGAAAATGCAAGATGGCAGCCGCGCATCTCGATTATTGTGCGTAGATTTAAATTTTTGACATGAAGAAAACTTAGGTAAAATCTACAGATTTTATAGTTTTCTGGGTTTTATAAGATTCTGAGTGTTTTGTAAATTTTTCGCCATGTTTAGGACAGTTTGCTGTGTTTTGCACAGGCATGTTTGTAGATCACGTCTAGTGATCTAAAATGCTTTGGAGTATTTGGATCAGTGCCTGTGCTTCAGTGTCCATGGGAACAAGGGTCAAGGAATAGACCTCAGCAAAGACCAAGTTGGGTTGTATTACAATCTACAAATCTGCGTCGCAACGACCTGCCCAAGGACAGTGATGGCACTGACGTGCATCTCGGCATAGGCGAACCGTGACGGCGCACTTCAGCGACGCTACAGGGCTGCGTGGACTTAGCCCTCTCTGAAAGCCGGCCCAGAGCAGTCCTAGTGTCAGCGAGCGGGACACTCCGCCTGAGCATGAAGGAGGACACGTTCCTTTGCGCGTTGCGCGGTGGTGACCTGACATCTGCGGTGTGCTCTCTACAGGAAGGCGGGGACAACCGACCCTCATCGGAGGTTCCGTGGCTGCAGGCAAAGCTGCTGCAGTTGGGTCTGTCGGATCGCGCTCGTGGGGTGGGCTGGATGCCGGAGTTCAAGGACTTGCTGAGTTCACTGAAGGTCTGTCCCAGTGTGTGTCTGAGCGCGTTGCCGCGCGCCTACAATGTCTGCTATGGCTGTTGGGTGTATGAAGAGAGTGGTTGCACGACGCTTGCGACGACCAAAGCTGTTGAATGTGAACACCGGAAGGGTCTCTATGTGCTTGAACAGCGCCTGTTCGAAGGTTTGCTTACAGAGATGTTCGTCTGCTTGAAGCGTCGATACGAGAAGTTGGGTTTTCGCCGGGATATTGAATTTCTGACATGGGAAGCGCTACGGGCTTTGGGTTATTCGACTGGTTATCCTCTGCCGGAGATGGACTTGGTGGATTCTTTTGTGGCGCTGAAGAATGAAGCACGGGTGCAGGTGCTTGCTGGCAAAGATCGACTCGGTTCGAGCCGCTCGCTGGCGTTCAGTGGCCAACACGTGGACGCGGTGATCGCACGTGCAGACTGGAAGTGGCTGTCAGCGCGAGGAATTCTGTATGGGCGTTTGAGTGAGTTTGTGGATGTGGCCGAAGAAGACGCACGAGTTGTTCTTTTGTGTAAGGAGGACGAGGCCTTCGGGGCCTTGAGGGTGGCCGCCTGTGCTGGAGTGGTAAAGCGCACGAAAGGCAAACGTGGTAAGCGGTCTGCTGCTGCGGTTGCGCGCAGGCAGGCCAAGGGGCACGTGGAACGTGGATTTGGCGACTGTGCGCTTGACTGAGGGCAAACGATTCTGTGTGGGTTTGGCGGTGCGGCGTTATGGGGCATGTTTGCTTTCTTGGCGGTGCGGCGTTTGTTTGCCTGTTGGTAAGGCGGGCGTTCTTGTGGTTAGCCTGCTAACTTCATGGTTGGTTTGCTGGATTTTGGTGGCTGTTGTGATATTTTTGCAGATATGGCTGAATGTGGACTAAATGAGTAGAATGTGAAATTTGGGTATGACAATGCGCGTCGTAGGATAATAAAAAAGTATGCGAAGTTGTTTGTGGTAGTGTATGGAGGTTCAGGTTTGTTTTTGTTTTGTCTGTGGGCTTGGATATGCCCTGTTTTGCTTTGCGAGCCCTTCGTTGTGGGCTGTGGGCCTGTTGGCCTTGTTGGGCCCTGTGTGGGCGCCTGTATTTATTCTGTTTGTGGCACGGCTTTGCACGTGCCTCTTTGTCACTCACAGGTCTTTCCAGGTAATTTTTCTCCAGATTTTTTCTGCCTTTTTTGCTGAAAGGGGCTGCACGAGATGGGTTGGGGGATGGAGATGGGTTGAGGGGGGGCCAATTCGCCTTTGAGGTACCCCCCCCTTCAGTGCAGCAGCCCCCTTGGGAGATCCAGAGCCAAAAAAGCTTTTCTTGAAAAACTTCTACAACCCCTGGGGATATTTTTTTATACTCTTTACCTGCTGCAGATTTTTGGGTGGTCCGAGGACATGTAGTGGGGGGCATGGCAAGCCTTCATTATACTTTTATAAGTCGGGTTGGGGTATGGGACGCCAACTACGCCCCCTCCCCCCTCCAGGTCAGCAGGTACGCCAGTGCGTGAGACGTCAGGCCCAGTGGTAGGGCAGAGAGCAGGTGGATCAGTGGGAACCTCTGCTCTGCTGGCAGAGTTGTACTTTACATTTTTTATTTTGGGAAAGGGTTTGGCATTTGAATTTGCAGGGTGTTCCTCAGTTCTGGTGTCTGGGTGTGAGCACTTTGCTTGGTGAGTGCGAGGTATGTGTAAGCGTGCATGGTATGGTAAAGAGATGTCGTTGCAAGGAAGTTGATACTGGATGACATGTGGAGGAGTCGTGAATATTGTTGTTGTTGTTGTTGAATATTTTTTGCTCTGACGTTTTCTTTTTTCCCTTTTGTTCTTTTGTTCAATGCTGCACAAGTACTGTGCACTGCACGTTGTGCACTGCACCTGCACTCTGTAAAGTACTGTGCACGGCACCAGGATGGTGCGAACCCAGTAGGGCACAATCAAATCTGTCTGTACGATATTTGTGTGCCCATGCTCTGTGCCTTGCGCCTGTGTGTCTCTGTCCTTTTGGGGTCTCCCCTAGGCAGGGTACTCTGGGCCAGGCTCCCTAGGCAGAAATTGCAGTTCGGTTTTGAAAATCATTTCGAAACTCTGGCTGGGTTTTTGCACTGACCAGGGCTGTTGGAGCTGGTTTTTATATGATGAGAAATGACTGCAAGTTACAGGTAAGCTCAGAAAGATGTGCAGGATTTTTTTACATTATATACAGGTTTTGGTGGGAGTGTGTTACAACGCCTCCCAGAAAGGGAATGGGGTTTTTATAGCCTTTTGCTGCAGGCTTTTCCCCAACCCCTGAGCAGGGATTTTTTTGTACATTAAAACAAAAAGCCCCTGACACCTGGTGGGTTTCCATTTCAGGGCACTGGGGTGTGGCAGAAGTTTTTGTTTTGTACATGATAGTTGTAGTAAATACCATGTCACAGGTACAGTATAGGTTTATGCTGAAAAAGCTCAGATTTGGGTGTATCTTACCCATTTGCCCCCATTATTCATATTTTTCAGCAACAAACTCAGCTCTGGACCCTGAGTTTGAGCTTGGTGGGGGAGTGTAATGGGTCCACAAATGTAGAAGATACTCTTATCTATTTTGTTTCCAAATTTATTGTAGATTATGCATTTTTATTATAAAATGGGCTGCTGAATGGCCCGCGAAATTCGCGGACGGAAAATGCCAGATGGCAGCCGCGCATCGCGATTATTGTGCGTAGATTTAAATTTTTGACATGAAGAAAACTTAGGTAAAATCTACAGATTTTATAATTTTCTGGGTTTTATAAGATTCTGAGGCTGGCGACTCTCCGATATCGCTGCCCGTAAACCTCTGCCCTGCGAACGGATATCTGTTGGTGATCCTTAACACGCCTGAGCCCTGAGCCACTTACACCAGCTGAACAATCCCCCAATGAGAATATTCGTCACGTTGTCCGCGACACGATGGCGAAACACGGCATGAGAATCCACAACAAAGAGATCCCCAGCAGAACATCACTCGACATGTCTGAGAGAACAATGAAAAGCCTGCTTGTTCAGTGGGTCAGCGCACGGTGCAAAGAAACAAGAACAGCGCAACAGATAGTGCCGTCCTGGGAAATCGTACTGCGAGAGGTCCCCGTCGCCGACTCAGTGCATACCATGGCGGAAGTGCCGCGTGCGATTATGCTTGGACCCCTTGAGCAAGATGCTCCTGCCATTCCCTTCAATCAGCATGTCATTGAACTAGCCGATGAAGCAAGTGATCATGAACAGGAACCAGAGGCCCCTGCTGCACCTGAACCCTCTGCAGCACCTGCAGCACCGCAGAGGGCACGTCTAGCCCCTTTGCCGTCAAGGAGCGAGCGGCATACAAGACAAGCAGCCGATGGTGAGGTGAGGGCTGCCCAGCGCAATGCCCTACTGCAAGATTCCGATGCCTCTGACAGTGATCCCCTCGCAGAGCTTTCTGCGTACGTCGACGTCAGCTACTCCGAGTCATAAGACAGCTGCTTTTATAATTAATATTGCGTATTGTTTTTCTTTTTTTCGGCCATGTGGTCCTTACCATTTGAGCTGTTTTTGTGAGACTTAGGCACCGCCGCAAACAGCCAAGCGGACCTGAAGGTCCTGCCAAGTGGCATGGCGTTGGGACACTCAGTGCACTCAGTGTAGTGTTTTGACGGTCTGCAACCAATGTGAAAGGTGGGGACATGGGAAGGACTCAGGCTGCATTGCATGGTCTGAGCCTGGGCACGACTTTGTTTTTTTCTTGCATGCCGACTACGATTCTCTGTTTCAAAAAAGAATGCAGTACTGCAGTTAGTCTCTTTGCAAGTGTGCAAGGGCCTCAGGGGTGACTGCAGAGGCAGATGAAAAGAAACAATTGAAAAAAATCTTTTGCCATTTACACAAAAAAACCAAGGGGTTTTGCATTGTAATACCAAACGTGCTGCAGTTCAAAACATTTCAGGAAGTGATAAAGAAGAAGAGTGCAAAATATTTTGGCAAGCAACAAGAGTTGAAAACACTTTGGCAAAGAAGGAAACATGGCAAATGGTTCTGAAAAGTAGACAATATTTTCTAAAAAAAAAAAAGAGAGAAAACTGCTGAAAAGCTTTGGTAACAATTTGGGAAAATCTTTTTTTTCGTTGAAACTGAGCTAAGAGCCTTCTGTCAGAGAAGAGGCCTGGTATGAAGTTTTAGTGTCAAAACGGGCAGGTTGAGAGCTACCCAGTCTGAAATTTTTGTGCCGAAACATGCACAAATGGCAAGGTGCCTAAACTAAGGGGGAATCTTTGCACTGTGTGCGCACTGCGCGCTACTTTTAGACTATGTTCCCCCGGAAGAGCCCCCAAGCAAATCCCTTGGAAACGCCCTTAGAATTAGGTGACCCAAACTGCCCCAGCTCAAGAAAGTTGCAAACCACCTTCCCTGAACATAACACACATCAATAGCACCGGAAGGTTGGGGCCCAAAAGAGGGCGGAAATGCTACGTCACCCCTGCATTACCGGGTGTCCCCAAAAGAAGGGGAACAAAATCAGAAGTCAAAACCTACGCCAAGGGTCACCATGATGCACCACGTAACAAAGCGTGGATTCAAAGATTGTCCCGGTTTCCTCAATAGCACCGGAAGGTTGGGGCCCAAAAGAGGGCGGAAATGCTACATCACCCCTGCATTCTCGGGGGTCCTCAACAAAGGGGGACAAAATCAGAACTCAAAACCTACGCTAGCGGTCACCATGATGCCCCTAGGGCCCCTAGTATCACAAAGTATGGGTCTCCAGTACGGCCCGACGCCCAAATAGTTGCAGTGCGCGCGCACTGCGCTTAAGGCTCCCCCTAAAAGCGTATGAAATTATTGCCACCCCTGTAGGTGAAATAGGGTGAAAATCCAAACCTGGGGAGGGGGGGCTCAAAATCAAAATGGTTACATAACCCTTGCCGTCATGGGGTCCCCTCACGCACCAAATTCCCCCACAGGTACCCAGAGAATCATCCGTCTGACTTCTTTGACCTCTTCTAAATTTTGCCACTGTTAGAATCTATAATCTGTCTGTTGGATTTGCCGATGGGCAACATCTGATGTACCGTTCACAGAATTGAGTTCTGGATCAATGGTATATTGCGGGATCATCAATCCCGAATCCCAGGTTCGATTCCGGACTTACCAAAACAGATTTCTCGAAAAAGCGCTACCTGCATTTCAGCCTGAGTATTTCCTAATCACAGAGCCTTTGAGAAAATATGTTTTGGCATGACATTCATATGATTTTATAATGTTTTCCTAAAGATTTTAAGTGTACACACATGCCTTTATTGTCCATCTACTCAGGTTGGTGTTTTTGTGATATTGGATCATTGGTCTTGTGCTTGTCTTGTGAAGATTGTCCAGACCATTACAAGAAGCATAGTGGAAATTTAACACTGGTAGCATTATCTACATCCACTGAATATGGCTGGATTGACCATGGATGATCCCAATACTGGTGGACCCTCGGATTACTTGTATCCGCTTGAGGGTGTTGGGCATGATGTTCTTCCGCCCATTAACATGCAGACGTCTATCCACTCTATCCAACACGATTTGGTGCTGCAAAATCAAGCTATTCATCAGATGAAAGCTGCATTTGACGCCCAGATGCAGAACATGCAAGCAGAGTACATGAACCAGCTGAATGGTGTACGTCAGGAACAACTGCGGGTTCAGCAAGAGAATTAATTATTACAGCAGCGATTACAGAACGTGCCTCCGATGTCCTCTGGGTCGCTGTCGACGTCGAAACTGGACTGTCCTTTTTTCGGATCTGATGACGAGCAGACGGACATGAAACTGGGTTTGCACGACTACCATACGTGGCGAGTACAGGCGATGGCATGGTACGCGGAGAGTGGACAGTCCGGATCAGCGAAACACTTTCAGCTATTCACGCGGCTACGTGGAAGGGCGGCGCGGGTGGCAACGGCGAAGATTTCCCTGGATCAACTACGTTCTGATCAGGGTCTACACCTGCTGCTGGGAGTACTCGAATGGCCCTATGGTGGTGACTCAGCTGATAACGTCTTGCAGGCAGTTACGAAGCTGTTGGAATGCAGGCGCGGAGCAAGTGACATGCTCACCTGGATGAACCGACTGGATATCTTGGTGTATCGCCTTGATAATTTTGGGATTGGCATCGATGATCGCTTCACTGGTGCCTTGGCGCTTTTGAATTCGGGCCTGAACAAGGACCAGAGGGCGATGGTGGTGGCCAGTACTGGGCGGACGTTGAATCTATCGAATGTCCTTGTTGCGATGCGACAGCTCTTTTCCGGCTCTGCGCAACAGGACCGTGTCGACTTACTGTATGGGGCTGGGAAGGATACGCGGACGAAAACACCAACCGAGAAGGCTGGCACGCGGGTCACCTGTTGGAAGTGTGGCCAGAAGGGTCACGTACAGCGCGAATGTCCCATGAAGTCGCATAAATCGTCCAGTCCGGCGTCCGTCTTCGTGGCGCAAGGATCTTCGAATCCTGAGCAACATGGGGAGGAGCGTGGCGATCAGCCCGTGGCGACGGATGTCCCTAACCACAGTGCGTTGACTGTTGTTGGGCATGACGTTGGTCTTGGCGACAGTGTGTACCCAGGGGTATGTTTCATGGTTTTACCAGAGACGCAGAATCGCGGTGGTGCGCCTCAGGCACTGCGTGGTCTCTGCGAGGCGACATATGGTTCCGGTATTATTGATTTGGGCTGTACGGATACGCTGTGTGGTGACGGATGGCCTAATTATTATCTGGCACTACTGGGTCCTGACTCTGCTGGACTTCACCGACGTGAGACACGGGCGTGGTTTGTATTCGGCGATGGGGGTTCACGGAATGCGCTGTATTCTGTGGACCTGCCAGTCAAGCTGGCTGGTGGCGTGCATTTCTTACGCACCCACGTCGTGTCTGGTGATACGCCACTTCTGGTGTGGCGCAGGTCGATGACCCGCATGCAAATGCGTGTGGATACGGCGACCAACTCTGTCACTGTGAACCTGGGAGCAGGGGATCGTCGCTTACCCTGTACGGTCTCTCGGTCGGGCCACCTGACGATACCGATCTGGGATTTGGACTACAGGAAACATGCCTGACTCTCTCGGGAGCTTCCGTCGGGGCACTCCTTTGTGTTATTGACGGATGCTGTGTGGGTGGACTCTACTGTGGCGTCGCGTGAGTTGCTGGCGTTGCACCGTAGGATGGGACATGTGCCGATACCTTTGTTGCTGAAGCAGCTGAAGTTGGCGTTCCCGGATCGTGACGCGTCGGTACTGGAGTCGGCAGCGAAGGAACTTGTCTGTGATGCCTGTGAGAAGAGAAAGTGTGCGCCGAATCGACCTATGGTGTCGTCACCGAAGGAACCGCACTTCAACTACGAAGTTGGGGCGGATCTCTGCTATTTGCGGGGCCGGCCGATACTATATTTCATCTGCTTGTTCACGAGGGTGAGACACTGCACGGTGCTACAAAACAAGTCTGCGCCGGACGTGTGCCATGCATTACTCCATCTGTGGGTAAAATATTACGGTCCGCCGGTGCTGCTGTTCACTGACCTGGGTCGGGAGTTTGATAATGACCTGATGCGACTATTTGCTGACAAATATGGTATCACCTTGCACTGTGCGCCCGGGGGATCGCATTGGTCCTTGGGTGGAGTGGAGCGACATCACTATGAATTACGACACACCGTGGAGATGTTGTTGGAGGCGGATGACACGCTGTCCATGAACGATGCATGTGATGTGGCGTGTATGGCAGCGAATGCGCAGCCGATGTCTGATAGGGGATTTTCCCCACAACAGCTTGTGTACGGTGTGTCTGCGAAGTGGCCTGATTTTGTGTCAGCGGACTTGCCGGCGTTGTCCAATGTTGGACTGCCATCTGATCATGTTGGGCACTACATGTCGCGGTTTCTTGATGCCATGTATGAGGCACGGGCCAAATTTCATGCAGCGGATATCAGGGCGAAGATACTTGGCATGGTCCGGCGTCGGTTATTGGCGTGGATGGTGACTTTGTGGTGCTCCGTCACGGTGGCGGTGTACGCCGTCTGCCACTATTGCGCTGTCGCTTGGAGTAAGAAAAAGTCACTGCCATGTCTTTCTTGGAGGGCTTGATCCAGGCTAAGCCCCCCTTAAAACCCTTTGTTGATGCTGAGACAAACTTAAGTGTTTTTATCTCTCTTTTGTGGCCTAAAGTACACTTTCTCAAGGTAACTAGGGTTGTGACCCTAGCCCCCCCCATGAAGTTCACCCCTACCACTCAACTGAGCGGAGGTACCTTCCTTCATGGAGGTCATACCAAAATAAATCAGGCATTCCATGCTTGTGGGCCTTGGAGGCTAAGCCTAAGTGGTCTCCCACCCCAAGACCCCTATACTCAATTGATTCTACCACTTATTGTGGTCCTACTTTGTAACTGTTTCTGAATTCAGTTGCTTGGCCAAGTCATTTTCTGTGTGGTCCTGACATCTATGCCCCTCAGTCCTAACCAGCACCATTTCACCCAAAAGAGTGCACATGAAGTGCCTATTACAACCTCTGAGGCTAGAGTCTGACCAATTTTCATATAAAACCTTTTGCATTATTCATTTGTGATTGAATCTATGTACATATACCTGCTTTGTCTATCTGCAGCCCTTCTGTGTTACACTGGATTCCAAAACCAATCATTGATTTCATTGATACGATCCATATTCAGTCCTTGCTCTACTTGCTGCTTTGGTTTGGGGTTTTCCACTACAAAACCAACTTGCAGGAATACATCAAAAGACCTAGGGCATAATTCAAGGACATCTTTCCGGTAGCAGAGACAGTCCCTTGAGACCTTTTGAACCGACCCTGAGAAGTGCAGAACAAAAGCTCAACAACAAGTCCATAATGTCCACACCAAGTGTAAGGACCTGGCCTATCCGAACTGTCCAAGTACAAATGGGCAGTGTGGTCCACCCAATGAGTGAACCACCACACCGAGCACCACATCACCTCAGTGGCGCATCTGGGTCCCAAGGAGATCCAGAACGCAGAAGGGCGGAGAAGAATAAAGGCCTTACCACCGAGGCCTTGGCAGCACACGGTGGAGACAGCTTCAGTCACCTCCACAGACGTGTGGCTGCTTCAGTATCACGATCCAATTGCCCAGCTTCATCCTCAACTGCCATTGAAGGACCTGAGGAATATGAGAAGCTGAAGATGAAGATGGATGAGTACATCATGCACGATGAGTACTACAAATCCATCCGTGGGGAAGATGGAGAGGAACCACTGGCTGTACATGGGTCCAGACCACGTACGGATCTAGGGTCCTACTCACACTCCGGCCCTCCGTCTACTGCATCCCTGCCAAGACGACTACGACCTGAGTACCCAACCCCAAGGGCTCCCGAAGTGGGCCCAACACGAGTCGAAGAACATCATCCAAGGCCAACCTACAGTGCCCTGGATCAAACGGCCGAGCTGCTGGCCAAATTCCTGTCTGGATCAGAAGATCCAGATGTGACGGCCTTATCAGAGGCCATTAAGGCTAAACTGGGTATTGCAGAACCCTTACCCAAGCCTGAGTTCCTCTCTCTCTCTCCAGGGCTGAGTACCCTGGCCGAAGATCTCAAGAGATCGAGGGTCTCAAGGCTGTTGCCTAAGGTTACCTGCCCCAGCCCCTTTCACCCCCGTGCCAGGACTGTGCCTATGGCGGACCTACAGGACGTGCCTGTCACAGAGAGTGAGAGAAGAGGGCTGTCAGCCCTGGCCCCACTTGCCGGCGTGTCGCCTTCAGGCCTAACTCCGGGGGGTGGGAAGATGGGCAGACCAATTGCCCAGGCGAACATCCAGCTGGAACTGCCGGAGTTCGACCCTAAAAACCTGCCTGAATGGGCAGAAGAATTTGCGGAGTTCCTTTTGTTGACTGGCCAATCCCATGTGGATGTGGCCACCAAATGTTCACTGCTAAAACGCTCATGCAAAAAGAAATTTTTGCAAAAACAGGTCAAACAGATTGTGAAAACCTGTTCTACTTGGGCGGAGGTACTCCTGAGGTTAGAGAAAACATTCCCAGTCTATGAGACTGACCTCAGCGTACGCACACAAATCGAGGAGCTACCTATGCTCCCGGAGTTTCCATCCGCTGCGCGAATTTCTGAGTATGTGTGCGACATGGAGTACTTATTTTCGAGGATGAATGTTCGCTCCTACGGAGCCACTGAGCCCCACCTGTGGCTCATGAGTAAGATCCCCCAGCGTACGTGGGATGATTGCCGCTCAACCTCTGAGAGGAAGAGCAGGACCCACTCGTATGATACACTGGTGGATCTCTTGATTGAGCTAGCTCTTGAGAGAGAGAACGACTCCCACATGGAGAAGTTCCTCAAGAAGCATTTGGGACGAGGTGGTACCCCTACCCCTGAACGTGGCGAAGGGAAGGGGCATAAAAATCCCACTAACACCAACCAGGGAGGCGGTAAAGGGAGGGGCAACCTACGTGCCATGAACGAGGTTCCAACTGATGCAGGCACCCCCCCCCTGTTTTACTGCCGACCTGTCAATGACAAGGGGGGACCTTGTCATGCCTCTGACTGCGATCTCCGCAGTGGCTGTATGCTGCAGATGAAACGTCAGCAGCATACTAAAGATGGGAAAACTGTGACCCATCAGGACCACTTCAGGTGTACCATCACCTGTGGTTACTGTGGCAAGCGTCGTCACTATGAGGACGAATGCCACATCAAGAAACGCGAGAGTGACAAACTCAAGCGTCAGGAGGCGGAGCGCCAGAAGAACCCGACGCCCGCCAGAAATCCCCCGAATGGGGATAAAGGTAAAGGAGGTGGCAAGGGGGGTGGTAAGACTGGACCCCCTAACCCCCAGAGGCGCTCATCAGCGCCCGTTGCTACGCCTACTCCTGCTGCTACACCCGCTCCTGCCGCAGGTGTCCCCCAGAAGCGCCCCCAAGGGGATAACGCTACCCCTGAGGGGAATATTTCTAAGAAGAGGCGCTTGGCCTGGATGGCCAAGGCCCTCATGGCTGCAGGAGTGGATGTGAAATTCCCTGATGAGGAATAGGGGGGCGGCTCCGAAGAGGAGGACTTGGTTTTCTGGATCCTCGTGAAAATCGGGGATCAGGTTTTTCGAGCAGTGCTTGATACCGGTGCAACACTTTCCATAGTGGCCCGGCGCCTGCTTAGAACTTTCAGGAAGACCAAGACTGTGGCCATAAGAGTAGGGGATGGGCGTACCATCCATTCCTTGGGGGGGGTCGATGTGACCATATGTCTGGGCGACGAAACCGTGACCCAACACTGCAGAGTGTTGGACACTGACGCCTTTGACATTGTCATTGGCACTGACTTTCTAAGAAGAAACCCCCAGGTTAAAATGCTGTCCCTACAGCGTCCTTACTCTTTGCACTGCGACTTTGGCAGTGGGCTATTCTCCGTTCCTTTGGAGCTGTCAGGACGAAAAGAGTCTGGGCTGCGCTACGCAACCAAGACGAACTATCGTACTGAAAACTACCAACTGGCCCGTCATGTTCTCGAAAATGGAATGGCGGCCCTTCAGGTAAACCTGGATGAGATCCAGGTGGAATTGTTTGCGAGCCAACAACAGCACATCATGCAGTTGTACTGCTCGAAACAAATGAACAATGCTTTCCGATTCTTCTGGAAAGCAATGGGCCTAGCGTATGCTAACCCTCCCTTCTCCCTGCTCGCGAAGGTTCTAACCAAGATCGCTTATGAGGGAGGAAGGGTTGTTATGTGCACCCCTGACTGGGGTTGCTCTGGTGAACATGCTTACTGGCGCCGTATGCTTGACCGAATGACCGTGGGAAGAGTGCAACTCCCCGACGGCCCCATCTATGTGCCTGAGGACTCAGACACAGCTATGCAGGCCCCTGAGTGGGCCAGTTTCCTGTCCATCATCGATGGATCTCTCAATCCTGTACCCCTGTGTGACCTGGACCAGGTGCTACTAAAAGAGGTCATGGCCGAAAATCGTGGCCTGACCCTTTATGATCTCAAAAATCGATCTCCTGAGCACCTATCTGCCACACTTACAGGGTGTGAGTCTCCTGATGACTATCTGGAACCTGCAGCTGTAAAAGAGGATGCAGACGACCAACTGTCTGAGATCGCCAGCACTATTCCCTCTGTTGATCCCAGCTGTGTTGACCTAAAACATAGTGCTTTCCTGGCCCAGCTGTTGCTAGAGGAGGTAGATCTAGAGTCAACCTCTGGACCCGCTTCCTCTGTTGGGAAACCAGTGCTACACATGCAGCCTGTGGACACAGGTGAACCCGTGGCCCGGAGTACTGATGCTCTGGCACGGCCTGCTGCTAATAACATGCCTTTGTCTGAGCATGACACGCAAGAACTCCGACGGCTGCTGTACCTGAAGGCCGAAGGTATTGAGCGCCAAGAGCGGCTGCAATACCTCAGACAGACCTGGAAATACTCCATCTGGTCTGAGGAGGACGATGAGTCCTATACGCTGCCTGATCCTAAGATACCTCTAGTGTACTCTCTACACTATGGGCAGCAATGTCCCCCTGAGTGGGACGATGGTACTGTACCCGCCGAAACTGCTGATCGGCATAAAAAGAAAGAACATGGAAAAAGCAACCTCCATGCTGAGGAGGACTTCCTTCAGAAAGTCGAGAGTCTTAACCTTGACCCCCGCCTGAAGAAACTGCTTATAACCTACGAGGAGGTGTTCGGCGCCTTGCCGCCTCCTCTATCTTGCAAAAAACTGGTCCAGATGGACCTGAAATTGAAACCAGATTTTGAAAAGACTCGAGTGAGGCGTCGTCCGTATCCCGCTCCACAGGAACAGGTTGAAGAAATCGAGCGCCAGATCCAAGAATGCATTGATGCTGGCCTCGTTGAAGAGTACAAACATGGGGACTATCCTCATCACTGCAGCCCCTGTTTCCTTGTTGCTAAACCAGGGTCGACTGCTATACGTCTTGTTGTAGACTATGGTGAGGTCAACAAGAAAACCCAGAACCACTCAGGGAGTATTCCTAACATGGAAAACACCCTGGAGCGTATTGCCAAATGCAGGTATAAGACCAAAATGGACAAACGCTCTGGTTTCTGGCAGGTTGACCTAACCGCCGCAGCTCAGGAGCTGCTTGCCTTTATAACCCCTAAGGGTCGTGTCTTCAAGTGGAAAGTTATGCCTTTCGGGGTGGCTAACGCCCCAGCGCTCTTCCAGGAGCTTATGAACAAAATTTTGTACATACTGAGGCGCAGGCCTCTAGTACAAGAGTTGATTTCTCGGGGTGCAGAAATGGAGGCTCACATCGACGACGTGAGTTTGGGTACTAATACCAAAGAGGACCATGTCCTTCTCCTCCGTGAATTCTTCACTGTCTGTCAAGAAAACCATCTCCGAATCAAACTCGAAAAATGCGAGTTTATGAAAGAGGAGATGGAGTATTTGGGTTTCGACGTGGGGTATGGCTGGTGGAAACCAGCCGCGTCTAAGATGCAGCCCCTACAGGACATGCAGATTCGCGATGACCCTAAGAAGGGTCTACACGATGTGAGGAGCTTTGTGGGCGCCTGTAATTTCTATCGGCGTCACATCCACAATTTTACTTACTCCTCTGCACCCCTCACTGACCTAATCAAGAAAACTACTCCCTGGAGGTGGACCTCCAGAGAGGAAGAGTGTTTCCAGGAGTTGAAGAGGAAGATTGCCTCCTCCAACTGCCTGGGAGTTCCCCGCCCTGAGGGCGAGATAGTCCTGATCACTGATGCCAGTGATGTAGGGGGGGGAGGTACGATCTACCAATGGCAGGAGCTTAACCCCGCTGAGCTAACCCACTGCCATTATCGTACTACTGGACTGAACCGTGATGGTTCGTTGAAACATGACTATCCTAGCAGTGAGTGGCGACTGGTGCCACTGGGACACTGGAATTGGAAGTGGAACCAAGCGCGTTCCAACTACAGCACCTATGACCAGGAACTCCTGGCCGGTATGTTGGTGCTATTTTCACAATCCCGACTGCTGGGGTCTAACCCTATTGTCTGGCTGTGTGACCAGGAGCCTGTGAAGTCTTTTCAGAAGGGCCCACCACCAGAAAAAGCGAAGCTAAAACGGTGGTGGACTTACCTGAGCCAGTTCAGGCTGACAGTGCATCATATCCCCGGGATTAAGAATGAACTGTCTGACTATATATCGCGCAACAACTTCGATGCGCTTATTGGTGAGAGCTCTGAGGCACTCGCCAAAGAGGCTTTCCAGCGTATGGATGTCCAGCTTGACCTGTCCATGCGCACTGCTGGAATCCTGGAGGGTTGGAGTCTAACCGACTATCAGTCAGAGTATGAAGAAATTCTCCAAACCCTCAACACTGGTCTCGAACCCCGTGTCATTGACGGGCACCAGTGGTATAAAAACAATCAGTACCTCTTCTACGAGGACCGAATTGTAGTGCCTGAGGCACGACTGGATGGGTGCCTACAGTGGTCCCATCTCAGTTCTGGTCACACTGGCGCTAATCGCTCAGTGGACTTCTTCCGTGAGTGTTTCTACTCTAGTCTAACCCTGACTGAACTGAGGTCGCGTATGCAGACCATTGTGGATGCTTGTGGCTGTCATGCCAGCAAGCAAAGTGACAGTAGGGATAGGGGTCTGATCTCCAGCTTACCCATACCCTATTGTGCTAACTCTCTTCTCTACGTGGATTACATCCACGGCTTACCCCGCTTTGGCGGCTATGATAGTTGCCTCGTGGTCACCTGTGGTCTATCTCGCTTCACCCGTGTGTTCCCTTGCAATAAGAAAATCACAGGTGAGCAGACTGTAAAAATGTTGGTCGAACAATGGTTCGAACCCTATGGAGCACCTAAACAGGTGCACTCTGATGAAGATGTACGCATCCGCAGTGACACTGGGTGGTACAAACGAGTGCTAAATGCCCTCAACGTGGAGGTAACCACAGGTGTGCCCTACACTCACACGTCTAACCCTCTCTTTGAGAGACAGAACCGTGTGGTGGAGCAAAACTTAAGAATCCTGATGAAACAGGAGCGCACCAAGGACTGGGTACGCCTAGTGCCCTGGGCAGTTCTGTCCATGAACTCACAGCGGAGCTCTTCTACGGGTTTCACCCCCCACGAACTGTTCCATGGAGGACGACCTGCTTGGTTCTTCAAAACCCCCTTTCCTGAGGACTTCAAGAGCCCTGTGGGAGATTGGCTAGAACACAAGCAGTCTCTGGCTAACCAGGCTGGTACTAACCTGAGGCACATTCGTGACCGTGAACAGAGCCGACGGAACCGCCTACGGCGACCTGCCAGCTTCAAGGTTGGTGACCTTGTTTTGGTACACCATTCACGCCTACCCTCCTGGCCACGTAACTGCCTACAGGACCCTTACTTTGGACCCTATCGTATCATCAGGATAGATGGATCCAGGATCCATGTCAGGTGCAGTCCACGTCTAGGTGGTGAACTGCTATGTGCACCTAAGCAGCTGAGGCACCATCACTCCCCTGACGACTTGTCTTGGGATGAGTGGCGCCTCAGCGACAGTGAGATTGAACGTATAGACCTAGAGAACGCTGCCAGTCCAGAGGAGGCAGACGAACTCGAAGAGATGACTGCCGATGAGATGGCAGTCGATGGTTACTACGTGGTTGCAGGTATTGCTCGCCACGAGTATAAACAGGGCTGGAAATTCCTAACCCTGTGGGATGGCTATGGGTTGTCCGAGGCGACCTGGGAACCTATGTCAGCCTTCATACAACCAGATGGGAGTATCAACCCCATCTTCCGCACTTACCTCGTTGAGAACAACGAGGGGCAGCTCCTAACCCGTGCTGAGACTATGTCCCAGCGTAAGAAGCGAAACTAATTACCCTGTGTCAGTCTACTGACCCTGTCTGTGCCCTGCAGACCCATGCCTATGGTTTCCAGCGTGAGCCAGATGGCCGCTTATCAAGATTGCAGCCACCCAGCGAGTGTTTGCCTTGTTGACCATGTGTTGCATGGGTACTGCCCTAATGTAATGACCTTGGTGAGCCAACGAAGAACGGTGGCTTTCTACACCAGGGGGCAATGACAAGCAAGGTGTTATGAGGCAAGGTGTGTCTTCCCTCCTTGGGGACAAGCGAGCCCACAGTTAGGACCCCTGACTGGTCCAGACCCATGGGGTTCTACCCTTCCTTACAGGGTTTACCTTACCCTTACCTGCCATAACGTATGTCTGAGTGTGCTAGTCCTAAGGTCCTGAGAGCAAGCCGCAGAAGTGGTGTCCTAATTATACCCAAGTCTGCGCCCTTGCTAAACCCGGAGGGTTGGCTTATTGATGCCACGGGGTACGCCCCGGGTCTCCCCTCCCCTATGCGCCCAATTTCTGTGCTGGCGCAAAACCTTGGGGGAATACCCAGAGTGTTAGTCCAGGTATTGTTTTCCCTACCTACCTGACTACTACAGGGAGGGGTGGCCAAAAGCTATGAAGGCATGCAAAACGCCTGTTTGCTATGTGGCCAAAAACACTAACCTAACCACTGTCACAGCCCACCAGCCCAGCTAAAATTGCAGGAAAAGGGTGGGACAGTGACACGCCCCCTACAGGTCCTACACACCCTACAGTGGCACCATCCTGGTGGGCGAGCACTGGGCAACTGGCTCTAGCCCCCACTCAGGACTACCACTCCTACACGCACACTCTACTTGGCGTTGCGGAGGTGAAGTTCTCATGGGTCCCAACGACCCTCCTGTGAAAAGGACAAGAGAACACAGCGCTCCTAAGCTGCTGTGGCCTAACAGGGGACGCCACAACGCGTTTCCCCTGCTAGGGCTTGGGAGGAAGGGGTGCTCTCGTTGCGTGCACAGCGCAGATGTCGTTGAAGTCGGACTGTCCTCGCCACTCCTGGCTGAGGCACAGTGATTTGATTTGTGATCAGCGCCCCTGTTTTGCTGGGGCAGAAAAATGGTAGCCGCCGAAGGCAGCTGCTGCGTGCACCAATCACCCTAACCTCTCCCACCTGTACAAAAGAGGCAGATGAAGGGGCGTTTGCGACTGTGGAACCAAGCCACACTCCAGGTATTATACCCTTCTCAGTGTGACCTATAATACGCTGTTCGCAAACACGCTGCAGGTGCAGCTACCCCTGTCAAGCAAGCAAGCTTTAAGAAACTCCTCGGGTTCTCTTAAAGAACGTACCGAGGAGCCTCTGAGTAACCTAAACAAGGTTTACCGTGCGCAACCCGCGTGGCCTACCCTTTAATGCATCATGTGCACGCAGGGAAGGGAGGCGTAACCACAGACTCAACCAGGAGGTGAGCTCCTCCTGGGCTAACCTACCTTACTCACCATGCATCGTGCGAATGCCGCATTGAAACGAACACAAAACAAACCTAAGCGTTTTAAGCAACTCAACTTGAACGCTACGGCCGCACACATACAAACGCTTACCTGTGAAGAAGGAAACAAGGGTGGATTAGGGATACAGGTGAAGCGATACAGCGTGTGGATGCCTAGATTAGGCACATGCATCGCGAGCACAGCGCATATTCTAACCCTACGTGCGCGCTGCGCGCTCCATTCGCATCACATACCTTTCATTCCTGCTTTCGCCTGTGCAGAGCACGAGAGATGAACACCCGACCCCCCAACGAGCACAGCGTTGACAACCCTAACGTTTTGACGGAACAACCAACACGAACGCAATGCGTGAGTGTGAAGTGACACAGACATACCTGAGAGACGGGTTGTTGAATTGCTCTGTGGTGCGGGCTGATTTTGAATACTTTACTCTGAAGTTTATAAAAATTTTGATGCAACTGTGCAAAAATTTTCTTTAAAACTTTAAAAACTACGGCTCATACCTTCTTTTCCAAAAGCCGTTTTCGCTTGCGCAACCCTTTTCTTGGCGTCCGCTTCGTTTGCGCTTGTCTGCGACTTTAAGTTATGTGTAAAAATGACGATTTCCCGCGTGGTTTCGTCGATTTTCAACGATTTCACTTGCTAAATCGCAGCCCCTTCCGCAAAACCGCAGGAATCACTCCCTGCTGGTTCCATTTTCTATTTTTTTCAGCTCCTCGGGGTTTGTGTCCTCCATTGGGAGTATTGCTCCGCCCTGGCCCTTGGTCAGGACGTTTACTAAAACGCTGTTTATACAGCGATAACCGTCCGCATTAGAGCGTTCGACTGTACCCTAGTGGACAGACACATGTGCTCTGGACAGGGAGTCCTGGGTTCAATTCCCACTGCCCCCACACTCTTTCCAAAAGTTTTCGCCTCACGCCGACGACTTTTGAGGAATGCCCCTTCGAGGGGACATCATTCACGGTACATTACACTGTTTTTCAGTGTCCATACAGTGTGATAGGCTTCTATGAAGTGATGAGAATGTTTTTGGTAAGTTTAATGCATTTTTTGGGGTAATTTTGGGAATATTTGAGCCTTTTTCCTTGGTC
Organism: Eutreptiella sp. 'Long Island Sound 2002'; assembly: GCA_964036045.1. NCBI lineage: Eukaryota > Euglenozoa > Euglenophyceae > Eutreptiales > Eutreptiaceae > Eutreptiella > Eutreptiella sp. 'Long Island Sound 2002'. Next base: position 5,757,421 of record OZ038382.1, on the reverse strand, counting down.
CTACTAGCTTGATCAACTAGTACTCCAGGGGGGAGTAAGAAAAAGTCACTGCCATGTCTTTCTTGGAGGGCTTGATCCAGGCTAAGCCCCCCTTAAAACCCTTTGTTGATGCTGAGACAAACTTAAGTGTTTTTATCTCTCTTTTGTGGCCTAAAGTACACTTTCTCAAGGTAACTAGGGTTGTGACCCTAGCCCCCCCCATGAAGTTCACCCCTACCACTCAACTGAGCGGAGGTACCTTCCTTCATGGAGGTCATACCAAAATAAATCAGGCATTCCATGCTTGTGGGCCTTGGAGGTTAAGCCTAAGTGGTCTCCCACCCCAAGACCCCTATACTCAATTGATTCTACCACTTATTGTGGTCCTACTTTGTAACTGTTTCTGAATTCAGTTGCTTGGCCAAGTCATTTTCTGTGTGGTCCTGACATCTATGCCCCTCAGTCCTAACCAGCACCATTTCACCCAAAAGAGTGCACATGAAGTGCCTATTACAACCTCTGAGGCTAGAGTCTGACCAATTTTCATATAAAACCTTTTGCATTATTCATTTGTGATTGAATCTATGTACATATACCTGCTTTGTCTATCTGCAGCCCTTCTGTGTTACACTGGATTCCAAAACCAATCATTGATTTCATTGATACGATCCATATTCAGTCCTTGCTCTACTTGCTCTTTTGGTTTGGGGTTTTCCACTACAAAACCAACTTGCAGGAATACATCAAAAGACCTAGGGCATAATTCAAGGACATCTTTCTCTTGGCGTCTTCAGTTCTGGGCAATGTGGACCCGCCTGCGGATGACCCTGGCGAGGAGTTGTGCCCTGAAGATGTTCAGGATGTGATCGTGGATGAGGCAGGGAATGAGCTGACGGAAGCAGAAATTCTGGCATTGCGTGGCGAGGATGCAGGGCATGCGGTGGAACACTCCCAGCGTGACCCAGTTATGACGCGCTCTCGGGCAAGGGCTGAGTTGGCGCTGCTGTCGCGGTTAAGCACTGATGGTGCACACATGGGATGGAGGCGGTACGTGAGTGTGGCGGATCCAGAGGCCTCGCGTGATCTCCTGCTGGCACACTGTTACGTTGCACGCAAATCTATGAGAAAAGGGATGCGTGAGGTTGATGCACAGCGAGCAAGTTCTCCAGAATTTGTCATGGCCAAACACAAGGAGTTGGCTTCGTGGGATGCATGCAAGGTTTACGACATAGTGGACGATCATGGGCAGCGTGCCATTACGTGTCGATGGGTGTTGGTGGACAAGCTACTCGATGACGGTACGACGAAGCCCAAGGCAAGGCTGGTGGTGCGTGGGTTTCAGGAAACCGGTGTGCAGGACGTGGATACCTTCTCGCCCACATGTTCCAAATCATCCTGGCGGGTGTTGTTGACTGTGGCGGTGTACAAAGGCTGGGCTCCTATGGCAATTGATATATCAACAGCTTTCCTGCAAGGGGGGACCTTGGAGTGTGAGGTTTTTGTGCGGCAGCCGGCAGAGATGCAACTGTCTCGGAAGTTGTTGCGACTGCGAAAAGCCGTGTATGGACTCGTGGATGCACCCCTACATTGGTACTATGCATTACACAATGGGTTGTTATCTCTGGGGGCGAGGCCTGTGCCATTTGACGCTGCGATATACCTCTTCGCTGATGGCGATGCTCTTCGTGGTTGGGTTGCAGTGCATGTCGACGACATCAGTGTTGCAGGCGCAGACTCATTCCTTGACAAGATCGTTGATTCGCTGACTCATCTGTTCCCTGTGGGGTCAATTAAAAGAGGGGAGTATGTTTACTGTGGTGTCAGGCTCAGATGCATCCGAGACGATGCGGGACAACTCATTGAAGTAACGTTGGATCAAGAGACGTACATCGCAGATATTCCATGTATAGTGTTGAAGGAGAACACAGATCCAAGCAGACAATTGGAGGAACACGAAAAGACCCTGTATCGTGGACTCATTGGCGCTTTATCCTCGTGTACGGGTCAAACGAGGCCTGACTTCACGTTTGCGACTTGTCGTCCCTCACAACGATCCAGTCAACCCACTGTCGCTGATGCATTGCTCGCGAACAAGATACTGGAACAAATGAAAAGACGACCAATACGATTACGCTTCCCAAAGCTTGATGGAACAGTGAGGATGGTTGGTTACCACGACGCATCCTGGGGAAATGGAGAAGGAGGCAAGACAATTGGCGGCTGGATCTGGACGCTGATCTCCAGTTGCGACGGCAAACGTGAACTATTCTGCCCTATCAGCTAGAAGAGCAGAATGCTGCGGCGCGTAGTTCAATCTACCTTTGCTGGTGAAACTTTGGCGTGTTCGGCATGCGTGGACGACGTCTTTCTGATGAGCAACCTGATTCGTGAAATTACTGGTGCGACGATTCCTGTGACTCTGAGAACTGACTGTGCTTCCCTATATGACCACATATACAAGAAAAAAGCACTCAGAAGAGGCTCATGGTGGAGCTGGCCGTAATTGACGATGCGATACAACACGGCGAAGTCACCAATCTGGAATGGCTGTCGACGAACTGTCAGTTGGCAGATGCTTTAACTAAAGCAGGTTATAATTATAAGTTTTATCACGTCATTTCCAATGCAATTCTGCCTTAGTACCATGATCGTAGATCACAGATGGTCAGGTCTGATCTGCAGTGATCGACGATTGTGATCGACGATATCTGGCACTGTTATATGCTGTTTCAAAAAAGAAAAGACGGATGTTAGAATCTATAATCTGTCTGTTGGATTTGCCGATGGGCAACATCTGATGTACCGTTCACAGAATTGAGTTCTGGATCAATGGTACATTGCGGGATCATCAATCCCGAATCCCAGGTTCGATTCCGGACTTACCAAAACAGTTTTTCTCGAAAAAGCGCTACCTCCATTTCAGCCCAAGTATTTCCTAATCACAGAGCCTTTGAGAAAATATGTTTTGGCATGACATTCATATGATTTTATAATGTTTTCCTAAAGATTTTAAGTGTACACACATGCCTTTATTGTCCATCTACTCAGGTTGGTGTTTTTGTGATATTGGATCATTGGTCTTGTGCTTGTCTTGTGAAGATTGTCCAGACCATTACAAGAAGCATAGTGGAAATTTAACAGCCGCATTTGCGCCAAAAAAAAAATAGTCTGCGCAGGGAAAAATGCGTGGGCTTCTCTTAACACAAAATAATTTTTGTTCCGGATGCATATTTTTTTAGTGTGAATTATTTTTTGACTAAAAATACAACCTCTAGAAACAAAATAATCCGCATCAAAAAAAAATATAAAACCAACACCCGGGCTGGAACCCTCATGAAATGACGCCCCCCCCCCCTCCGGGGGGGGGGGGCGTTTCATCACAAATCTGTACCTTTTTTTTGGCTCAGACCAAGGTGAGCTGGTGTAGCCTGCCCACTTCGCAGTACTGAAAACAACCCGCGGGATCGAGGTTCAGAGCCTACTGGATCTGATACGTAGTGAGGATTTGCCGAGTCTGAAACCACGTTATGCAATGGGAGATTGCACCACAAATCTGCACCCTAGTATCATAGTGTAAATCCGCTTCGGTGCCTTGTAAAAATTTTCTTTGGTGCCTACTATTTCCCATGCTTTCTAGGCCAAGTGACCGTTCCCCCCCCCAAAGGGGGCAACCCGGGGGGGGGGGGGGTATGTAAAAGAAAAAAAAGATCAAACTTTGGAGGCCGGACAGGCAACAACAGGCCCGCAGGAGGTGGGGTGGTGTTTTATCAAAGCATCTTTGGCAAATGACAGCTAAATTGCCTACCATTAACCCACCGTCATGAGTCAGATAGCCTGCCCCTGGGATTGCAAAATTAGGCTTGGGGGACTATTTGCCCGGCGCGCTACCTTTCTATTAACTATCCCGACTTCAGCCCGAGATTTACCCTCTAATGGAGAAAGGCCCCCAAATGGACCATGATGGACTGCGTACCTTCCCTACAAAGCACGTTGCATAATTAGACAATAGCTGTGAATTCAACAACTCCAAATGTCATTTGTATTGTACCTAACAAACGGTACTTTGCCTTTACCTTTCCCATAGATTTCGCTATGGTAATGAGTCCCCAAGCCGCAAGCGATTTGGACGGCGTTTCTGCCTCACGTCACAAGAACGAAGCGCAAACTCAGTATTCGCTACATCACTCTTGCCTTCTCGGGGTCCCCATGGTGGGGAGAAATCAATATGGCTACATTACCCCTGCTTTCTTGGGGTCCGCATGGTGGGGAGAAATCAACCTAGTAAGGAGTGGATGTGGTGGAAAAAGCCAAAAATGGAACAAAATGGGTGAAACTAGGTGACAATCCAAATATACCATGTCCCGAATGTGAAAGAAGCATCAAAATACCCGTTGTCAAACAACAATAATGCCCATAGTATCACAAAGTATGGGGTTCTAGGACGGCTAGACGTCCAAATAGTTGCACTGCGCGCACTGCGCTTAGTGCACCCCCTAAAAGGTCACCGGTGGGGCACGGGTCAAAAAAGATGCCCGGCGCGCTAACACTCCCCCCCTGTTGTGCCAGAACATTGGCGCTTTTTGTCAGTCCATGACTTGGCCATCAGTTCCTGCATTTCTTTTTCTTTTTGTGTCATCAGGCCTTTGCCCAGACTCTGCTGTATATTTTTTTGTGCTTGTGACCATAGTTCCCCCAAATGTCCATTGAGCGTACACAAAGCAGGTCGGGGGTCACTGACAGGGCTGGGTGTGTGTTGGGGCTGGGCAGCCCGGACTCTGCCCCAGTGCTGCAGGCCACAGTGTTGCCACACCATTGCTCGTCTGCCCGGTGGGAAAACCAGGGTCCTGGACCTGCAGGGTGCTCTGGTGCATGGTAGTGCAGTGGAAACTGCCATGCCGAAGCATCCCGAACTCAATAAGTTCGATATGATGAAGAAAAAGAACAGCATGTCTTCAACCACCAGTTCCCGCACATCCATTTTTTCTCGTGGGAGGAGCAGACAAATAGGAGTTGGCGAGGCCCACTCAACTTATGGTACCAGAGGTGATATGACTCTTGGAATGAAGGCTCAGAGCTGTCCAGTCCCATAAGTATCGCACAGAGCACTGTGTGGCAGGCAGAGGAAGACCAATGCACCAAACTCCGTCATGCAAAATCCTTAAGAGACACAGTCCCTGACTTTGTCCTCAGACCTTTCATGGTTCCTGAATCAAATTGAGAGAGAGAGAGAGAGAGAGAGAGAGAGAGAGAGAGAGAGAGAGAGAGAGAGAGAGAGGAGAGAGAGAGGGAGAGGGAGAGGGAGGGAGAGGGAGAGAGAGAGAGAGAGAGAGAGAGAGAGAGAGAGAGAGAGAGAGAGAGAGAGACAGAGAGAGAGAGAGAGAGAGAGAGAGAGAGGGAGAGGGAGGGAGAGGGAGAGGGAGAGAGAGAGAGAGAGAGAGAGAGAGAGAGAGAGAGAGAGAGAGAGAGAGACAGATAAAAAAGAGAGAAACAATCGTGAAATCGCATCAATCAATCACAATCTGAGCATCTCTGTATCTATTTACAATCTGTGATGTGCGCGTGCCAATGATCGCAAGTGTGACTGCTGCACACCGTGGTAGCGGATGGGCCACAAACCATATGGTGCGCATGCTCCAAACACATATCTGTAGAAGCCAGCAAAAGGATTGTGTGTGTGTGTGTGTATGTGTGTGTTCAACAAGTTGATCCCACTGCGTTTGAAAGAGAGAGGTGCACACAACTGTACAGAACTACAAATTGGCAGCAATGGAGGCAGCACAGAAGCAGTAACAGACCCTGGTGGGGTGTCTGCAGCAGGCCTCGTTGAGAAGAGGGGTGGGGTGTTTTGGATGAGACCCTCCCACCCGACTTCGGACCCACCTGGACCCCCCCCCCCCCCCACACACACCTCTTCTAATTCTGTGGGGCACATTTTTTGTAAATCAAATTCATTGTTCAAACCACTCAAAATAGACCACAACATGGAGGCCCATTTGGCTCTGAGAGGGGGTGCAGGCTTGTGGGTAACAAACAGTTGTGGATTGGGAATCAAATCCTTCATTCTGCCTTCAAGGCATCTCACAATAGGTGCCCATGAGGCATTGACAACAGAATGAAACCACAAAGAGAATTTGGCATGGTGCCGGCATAGAGACAAAGTGAAAAGGGGCAACAGCACACAACAGACAAGGCTTCTGTAGACAAGGAAAGAGGATGTGGCAGGTGCCCAACCCAGGAAACCCTCGGAATTGTAAGATGGGGGTCCAGAGCCTTAGACCCACCCACCTGGCTGAACACCCACCCACCAGGACCCCCCATCCCTTGCAACTTGACTCTTATAAACGAGGCCTGGCCTGCAGATGTTACCTGCACGTGGCAGCACAGTGCAGTGTGATAGATGGAAAAGGCTCAAACCATTGCCTGACAGCAAGCAGATGCAAAATCCTCTATTTTTTTTGAACAGGCTCAACAGTTCCACTGAGTACAGTATGAGCTCTCAGTCAACAGCCTGGGTCAAGAAGTAGGGCATTCAGTACCCCCCCCCCCTGTCCTTCCCCACCCCTTGTCCTTCCCCGGGGGGGGGGGGGGGGTCACTTGGTCAACCCAAGATTTTTCGTTGCGGCTCACTGTGTTGTTTTGTGGGTGATTGTGTTGTGGGGCACTGCCACTTGTATCCCTTGTACTCATGGCAGGACATTTTACTCACTTTCGCTGAACTGGAACTTGACAGCACAACCATGTTTCCCCCTGGGACAAATGTAATGTTCATCCGCTCCACGGGGGAACCAGTTTTGGCGCAGGTCGTTGGACATTCGGAGCACGGTGATGCATATCGCCGCATCAGTTATGAGTGCGATGGCAAGACCATCAATTTCTGTGCCTGCAAATGTGCGTGTAAGGTGGTAGTGCGGTCCCCAGGGGGACCGTCTTCCCTGGGATGGGGAAAGACAGGAGGGGGGGGGGGGGTACAAACAAGCGTTCCACATGCATCATGTGTCCCAGCCTCACCTGGGGAACTTACTCTGTTCACTACCAGCTTGATCTACCTGTCGCATATGCACCACGCGGTGCCAAGCCTAATGGCAAAATGCAAAATCCTCTACAATCCCTGGCTACCTCAACAAGGCTTTCACTGCAACCAAAGAAGACAAAGAAAGGTTGCTGGGTACAGTCAGGTGGTTCAACATAAAGGCCATTGTGCAGTTTGTCACTGAAACGCTCAGCCGTGTTTCACGACCTGAAACATGATGGTGGCCTTTTCCACCGGCGACAGCAAAAAGCGGGAGTCAGGGCTGGGCGTGGACTGACTGGGGATGTTCTACAACACTAGCAGTTAAGCAGGTGTCAAAGGCATTAGCCCCTGACCCAGCCCCACCGAAATCTAAACCCTGGAGTATAACCTTTGGTAACACACCAAACATATGGGGGGACATTAGTGGGGCTATAAAACATGGGTGGGGAGGTGCTGCCTTTCGCTGATGCTTTGTTGTTCTTTTTTTTTTTTGTTCAGGCTCAACAAGTTCAAAGAGTGCAATGCGAGCTCTCAGGCAACCGCCTGGTTGAAGAAGTAGGGCATATAGTACAAACGAGGGCTCCACAGGGCTGATGCTTTGTTGTTCATTGTTGGGCACAGAGATGTGAAGCGTACAATGAAGGGACATGCTCTGGTATGCCTGCATAAGTCACACAAAACAAGCCAACCCAAAGCAAGAGTGGGGAGCTGAAGTGGGAGGATCTGGGGCATGGCACCTGTGTGTCTGCGACGGTGGGGCATGGGTTGATGTACCGCATGCAAACATGCGCCGGCTTGACATGGAGAGAGAGAGCCCCCCACAGACACTCGGCTCCAGAGATTACTGACCGGCTGCTCAACAGGGCAGCCTCTGAACAATTCGTAGATGCATTCCGATTTGGATGGGATTTGTATTGGAATGGGGTTTTTGTTTCTGGCCTGTGCACAACCCATTGTGTGCAGACTCTCAAGGATAGGTTACCTGACTCTACATCAGCAGTGTCAGCTGGAAAGCTCAATGGACTCTTGTGTCCATTGTCTCCCATGAGATCGCATGATTCCCTGAACTCATGGCAATGCAGTATTTTCTGCCACGCCATATTGGCTAAAGTCTTCAAAAGATCATCTGAGTGAAAAAGGATTCGGACATCATGACTGATTGTGGGATCAAAGATCAGACATTGCCCCTGCTTCGTCAGGAAGTCAGACTATGGGGAAATTCTTGGACTGTGCGAGCACTGGATGCGCGGTCACTGTCAGAGGAATGTGACGCATGGCTGTCATCAGAGCTGTCACCACCTGAGCTGTAGTCGGAGGAAGAGTCACTTTCTCATTGAATACAACAGGTTTGTGAAATGTGCAACTGATGGACCAACCCCATCAATTGGCAAGCCAGGACAATTGGCCACCGATGGCCAAAAAGTGGGACTGTGCTGTTGCCGTCTGCACCAGGCATACACCATACAGCCGCTCCCTCTAATTGCGCCCCAGTGAACAGACCAAGAATGCAGCTCTGGATCTGATCTTGAACTACAAGAGGGAAAAACTGAGGGCTACTAACCAAAGCGGTGGCTGATACCTGGGAGCCCTTACTGCAGAAAACTGCTGCCAAACGTGAAGAGGTTCCGTGGCGCCGTAGTTTTGCTTCTGGTGCAAACGTAAGGACGTCCTCAACATTTCTAGCACTCTTGAGGGGGCTAAGGGCTGGGAAGGACACTAAGAAAAGAGACTGGCTGAAGTCGCCCTGGTGGAAGTACTTTTTTGTTACTTGGAAACTGCTGAAGATGCACAATGGGGAAAAGTGGCGGTTGGAGTCGGGGGGGCATTCAGGCGACTGACAGTGACAGCCTGAGCCCCTATCCGGAACTGCCCAAAGCAAGGCCAAGTCCGAAAGCCCATAACGATTCGCAGGGAAGACGCCCGAGGCGTCAGAGGAGAGAGGCAAGGCACAAGCCCTCCCCCAATGCAGTGGCGACAAGGTGGAGAAAACATGCCGCAGGAAGCCACAGGGAGCCCGAGGGGGACAAGCAGGAGGAGGCAGTAAGAGGTGCGGAAAGGTGGTCAATTGTTGCGCTGCCAGGCCGTATAGCTTCGCATTCTCATGCTTCGAGGTCTATGTGCCGTTGACGGTGGTGGCTTTTGGGGGGGTTGGGTTGGGTTGGGCTGGCGGCCTCATGCAGGAGCAGGCCCTCGGGTGTGGGCTTCCTTCCCTGCCCCACCACGAGGCTGAACAACCTGACTGTCCGGTTCCAAGGCCGAGCGGACTATCGACAGCCACCAGACCCCACCGAAGCGCAGGTGGGCGGAAGATGCCGTCGTCCTGTGTGTAGGCGCGCGCGCGGGCAGGGGTGTGGGCGGGGGCTGGGCCTTGCGTGTGGGGGGCAAGTGTGGCCTGGTGCTCCAGGCCCGGTGGGGCAGGCCATGGGAGCCCGACGCTGAGCCCACCGGGGAGTAGTGGGCCAGGGCATCGCATCCTCCTGGTCACAGAGACACGCTACCCGCCCGTCCCACGACTGCGTACGCACGGGGACGGGTGTGCGCCGGGCACGACTGGGGGGGACCCGCGCTCCTTGACTGCCTGTTGGCACAGGTGGCGCTGCTGTACTAGCTGGGTCCCGCACTCCCACGGCCTGGGGCGCTGGTGGCAGGTGGAGGGGTCCCTGGGCGCGCTGAGCGCTTCCCTGCCCTGGGACCTGCCCGGGAAGGTTCCCGGGTGCGGCGCTGCTGCCCCGTTAGTCCTAGGGGCCCGTAGGGCACACCACCGGACTGGCCCCTCCAAGGGAAGGGGGGGGTAGGGGGCAGGGGTCGGCAGGTGGCTGTCTGGCCTCCAGGGGTCGCCCACAACTGCACTGCAGTGCACGGGGCTGTGCTGGCCTAGGCGTCTGTGATGAGGTTGGAGGGGCGCGTGCACACCTGGAGGTTCCCTGGGCAGGTCGCCCTAGGGATGCCCACAGCGGTCAAGCTGTGAGCCCTTCACAGCCTCCACTTTTCAGGCCCTGAGGGCGCCGACTCCGTGCACCCCTCCCGTCGGGGGCGCAGGCTGGGGGGGTTGAGTGGTGGATGGGTCTACCTGTCCGTTCATTGGCCCATGGTGTTCACTTGTTTGGGAGAGGAGGACCACCTGCTGGGTTACCATGCGGGTCCCAGATCCCGACATACTCGTCATTCAGCGTCCGCCCCTTTTCCGCGAGGGGAGGGACCTCGTTCACCATGTGCCGGCCTGCAGTGAGGGTGCGAGGGCATGCTGGGGGCGGGGGGGGGCGGGTCTCCTTTTGGTCCCGCCCCATTTCTGTTGGGGGGGGGGGGGGGTAGGGGCAGCAAAAAGTCTGCTCCCCAGTTTCCTGGTCCCCAAGGGGAACCAGCCCACGGCCTGCACCCTCGCTTTGTGGTGGCTGAAATTTGGGCCGACTGACGGATTGTGCCACAAAGGTGTCATGCAATGCAACCATGTGCTGCATGGGGATGTCCTGTGCCCGCAGCAATTTGGCAGCAACATTCTACGCATCATTGTACGCGAGCTCCTTCTTTTTGGCTGCCAAATTTTGCTGCCTTTTGAACCAAATAATGTTGCATGCTTCCTCAACGACACCCACAGTGCGCACAGCTTCCGGAGAAGGGGTGTTGAACAGCTCAAACAGGGTGCACTGCTTCTGGGGGTGCAGAAAGTGGGTGTGGGGGGGGGGGGGGGGCTGCACTAGTGATGCAGTCGAACTTCCGGTTGCACCCGAGTCTTGGGCTGTAGGAATAGCAGAAGAATTGCCAGATTGGGCAGGGGGGCTGCAGGAACAGCAACGGGGTCTGAAGGTGTTGCGGGGGCAGGCTGCACAGCGGCAAAGAGACCAGCCACACTAAATGCAGTGCCAATCAACACAGCAGCAGCAGCAGCAGCAGCAACACGCTTCCGGCGCTGAATGCCCTCGGGCCACCGTCGCTTGCGACAGGCCTCAGCGTTCTTGCAAGCCCCATGATGATGGGGTGGACAATTTTTTTTTCCTGCAATGGCACTGTCAGAAAAAACAAGGAACAACAGGAGGCACACCATCTTTCCCGAAAAACGGGGTACAGCAGGGACTACACAACAACAACAACATCCACAGTGTGACAGGCAACCATGGACAGACCATGAACATCAACCCTGGGACATGTCCACGGTTGGCCAACCCCCCCCCCCCCCCCGCAAATGGTGCCATTCTTATTCGCAACCCTGGTGCCGGTGTGACTCAGTCTCACCATAAATTTACTTTCCACGTGTGGCTACGTAAGCGGGCTCCCCATTCTGCAATTGCGTAGCACCTACCTAAAGCAATAGGCTCCTCCTGCTCAATCTTGAAGTCTAAACTCGCACGACCATGGCCATGTGGCACCTGCAGTGTGCACTCGGTTCATACATGCTGCACTCCATCGATCTAACGATTGTGGTTATCCCTGGCAGACGCCTGCACCTCCTCAGAGATGGTGGGGACTGCATCTGCATTGCACGGTGGTCGCCCATGCCTGTGGACGCTCTGCTTGCCTGCTCCGGTCAGCAGAGGAGGGGGAGTAGGTGCAAGTGCACCGAGAAGCAAAGAAACTGGTGGCGCCTAAACCGATAGCACCTACAGGCCAGGCTGGCTGCGCACGCGTGGTCAACATACCTTACGCACAGAGCAAAAGAAACTGGTGGCGCCTAAACCGATAGCACCTACAGGCCAGACTGGCTGCGCACGCGTGGTCAACATACCTTACGCACAGAAATAAACACAGACCCGCCTACTACGCTCGTTCCGCACCAATTCCCTCGTACCCCCTCCTCGGCCCCAACTGCGAGGCTGGCTGTGTGTGTGTGTGTGTGTGTGCGTCGTATAGCGTGGGGCATGGCTGCGTGTGTGTGCGTGGTTTAGTTTGGGGGCTGGCTGGGCATACACCCCAGAACACAAGAGCACATGAAATTGCAACTACACCAACACTTTGCTCCCATGTGGACCATTCCTGCCGCCTGCACAAAGTACGAACCACATTCTGAATTGGGTTGGAACCGCAAAAACGATGGTTCCAAAAAAGCCCAAAATTTGGGAAACACGGGGTCGCTGTGTTTGGGCAAGACCGTGCTGGGACACAGGGGAGGGGGTACCCTCTCCTTGGCCTCAACTGGCAAGACTGGCTGCGCGTGTGTACGTTGTGTAGCATGGGAACAGAACTGTACATGAAGCGCACCGCTCTGTGCACTGGAGCCGTGGCCATGCACACACCAAAGGAGCTGCAGGTGTGGTGTGCTGTGGCGAAACAAACGCACGGTGCAGCCAGCAAGAACAGCAGCCTGCGATGGGACCTACAACCTCCAGTTGGACCAGCCGGAGTATGCTTCGAGTGCCGGACACCAACAAACAACCGGTTGGCCCGGCAAAAGGCAGGTACAAGACAACTGAACGGGACAATGAATGTTCTACACAGCGAGATTGTGGTGCACATGGCCTACAATTACGTCAGCCCGGTGCAAGCAACCCCGAGTTAGTGCCGGGGACGCGGGTATCAGGGGCGCCTGCCCCTGCCCCTGCCCCGCTGGCAAGCCCTGGGACCATTGCACTCGCACTGTGCGTTCCCCGTCATCTGTTTGCTGTCCGAACGTCGGAGTATGTGGCTTGATATACCATGGCTCATTTAACGTCAGCCGACTCCCTGATGGATCCACCAGCAGTCCGTTGGCGCATGGGCCAGGAGGTGGGGCAGCTCAAAAGGTGAGGTGTGGACACCCAGAAATATCTAACTAAGTAGTTTCTGAAGTAATTTCTTCTATAAGGCCACTTGGGATGTGGTTCGTTGATGCTGTCAAATGATCGGCGCAACAGGAGCGCACAAGGGCCAGAGCGTAGAAAATGCTCTTGGACTACATTGTGGTGGCCTAAGGGATCCCTCCCGCATTGGCTGCACGACATACGCCTTGTCATCAACGGGAACCATGGAGCTCAACACATGCTCTTTTCCTTTGGCAACTTGCCTTTGCAGGATCAATTGGCTGCAGGTGGCTGCAGGTGGCCGCAGTTGTAGCGATCGGTAGCGGCTTGTGCATGCGGGGGGGGGGGGGGGGGCAGATTCAGCTTGCGAGGGCTGGCGCTGCCTCTGACATCAGTCAGGCGCTGGTCCACCAGCCACCATTGGTGGATCGCCATCCGCCAAATCCGCCCGACGCCAAGGGCAGGTGGCGCTGGTGGCTGTTGCTGAATGCGCCTGCTGCCGCTAGGGGGCCTCATCAATGCAGCGGAGTGCGTCGGTCACGGATTCTCTTGAGGCAAGGCGTGCTAATGGCAGCGTCATCTTGAAGGCCTCCTTGCGTGAGGCGGTAATCGGGGTGGTCGGGAGGCATCCGACGGTAATTGGGGTGGTCGGCATTCTGACGGGGGTAATTGGGGTGGTCGGCTGGCTTCGGGCAGTCATCGGGCTGGTCGGGGAGCCTGCCCATGCACTTGGGCTGGTACGCTGGAGCACCACCGTTGAGGCCCGGTTGGGTCCGAGGCCGAGGGTGTCCACTGTTCCCGAAGATCTGATTGACCGACTGCTGCATCGTTTGTGCGTACTGCCTCCTGGGGGCAAAGATGATGGAAGCATTGGAGACCACTCAGAACAGGAATGCACAGCAGCAAGCCCCATGCCACACTGACGAGAAGGGGCTCAAATGAAAAATATGCAAAAATGTCTAAATCAGTAGTTTCTGAAGTAAAGGCCACAGTCGCCAAGCGTCAAATACAACGGCATTTCTTCGCCATCGGCTGCATGACATAGGCCTCATCTTCAAGAGGACCCATGGATTTCAACACATGCTCTTTTAACAATCATCCCTTTGTGATACTTGGCAACTTGCCTTTTGGCAGGGTTGCTCTGAATGTCCCGTCTGCTATCTACAAAACCCCCACCAACAAATACAAGGAGGATGCCATTCTAGAGGATGCTCAGTGCTTGACTGATGCATCAATTTCATCAACTTCATCATTGTTTCTTCCTCTTGTTCTTGAGACAATGCATCCTTTTCATGTAACACGCTTCTCCATTTTTTTTGCAACAATTCAGCTGTGTATTGTGTTTCTCTTTTGCAAGAACTTGTATGTGGGATGACAGTCAGTTTTGACATTGCTCAAGAGGCTTGAGCACTTGAGGTTGAAACTAGTGTTGAGAGGGCTCGGCGGTTGGTGACCATGGGAGACAACTCACATGCAAATATTTGGGTCATGCAAGACAATTTGGCTAACTTCCATGGTGCCAAAATGGATGACCGTATTGCGCAGTTCCTTTGAAACTCCGCTTGTGCGAGTTCTTACGGATGCACATTGGGTGCATTGCACGGCATACATATCAGCCGGGTGGTGCCACATGCATGCCGGAGCTCAAGGAAGAACAACAACGCCAGTGGGTCCAGGTTCGCTCTTGCCAAATCTGTTTTTGTGGAATTCTTTTGGAGCTGACAGGCTCTCTTGCTATTTGTGGGCCCAGCATCCTGGGTACCCACATGATTGCTTGGTCAAACTTCGTGTGCAACAAACTTCAGTGTGGCACGGGCATGGGGGGTGCTTTGGCGTGCTGTAGGTGCCGCATGCTCAAGGATGAATTAAACACTGGCCAAAAGGTTTTTGGCCAGTGGCAAGTAAAGTACTGATTTCAATGTTTATTTTTGTTTATTTTGTGTTTTTTTTGTCATTTTTGCTAATTAGCTGATGCTTTTTGCAAGTTCATTTGCACTTCCTATTTGCTTGAGGTTGTTTTCATCCAAATTGCCTTGAAATACACACTGCCCTTTGGTTTTTTTGTGTTTTTTTGTCAAAAATAGTAAGAAATGCTTATTACCTGATGTTTTTTGCCAGTTCATTTGCGCTTCCTATATCCTTGCGGTTGTTTTCATCCACATTGCCTTGAAATACACACTGCTCTTTGGTTTTTTTGTGTTTTTTTGTCAAAAAGTGTAAAAAATGCTTATTACCTGATGCTTTTTGCAAGTTCATTTGCGCTAGCTATTTTCTTGAGGTTGTTTTCATCCACATTGCCCGATGGTTCATTTTTTAAACAAACCATCACACTTTCTACGTTTTACCAGCAAACAGTGGAACAATGATTGAGCAGATGACATTGTGCACATGGTATACAAGCAATAAAGCAATTTGAAAAAATCACTTGTCACAGATTGTCACAGTCAAATTGTGAGCGGAAGTGTGCATGCATAAAAGTCGGGAGGCCATTCGCTAGCCGCTGCCTCTCTCTCTTGCAACGTGTCGTGCATCTGTCCAATGCAGAACAGGTGCTCCCCCTCTTCTTCTCCCTCCTCCCCTAATTCCTCCCCCTCCCTTGCTTTTTCACCCCCACCCCCCTTTGTCTCCTGACCCCCCCCCAACATGGTACTGCATTGTTCATCGGTGCTAGAGTCTCCGTCAATGTGCATCTGCACCAGGTTCCTCTTCTCGCAGCCCCCTCCCAGGCGCCATAATTTGTCATGGACAGAAGCAAGGCATCCCGGTGTTCCTTGTTTGCGGCCTTGGAATAGCCGTCCCGGGTGCCGTCGCTTTTGGCTGCACGGGCGACTTGGGTGTGCTTGAGGTGCCGCAAAGACCCTCCCGCCTCGGAATGCAGGAAATGGAGGGCCTCGGCAACACCGTGGAAGTGCAACCAAGCCGCACCCTCAGCCGCAACCGGGCCAAGTGGGCGCATCCATACGTCAGACCCCATGTGAACAATGAGGAAGGGAAAGAGAGTCTGACAAAGGGATATACGGAACAATAAAAAATGTTAATGACACACATGCACACATGCACATGACATGAATGCGGGGCATGAATGAGTGTACATGGCGTGTCCGTGTGTCCATTCATGCCATGAGCCACATCCTAGATCTTCCCGCGATGATGCACCATGCCGGCCGACACACAATACTATTCACCCTTCCCTGCACCACATTCTAACTTTGATACCCTCAAACATGCACAAATGCAGCACAAATGCTCTAAAAATACGTCACACAAGGTACGGAAACCATCAGCAATGTATGCAGGAATGTCAATAAACACCAATAAACGTCGATAAACAACGGTTATCCCCCCCCCAAAGGGCATTTTTTGAAAAATAAACGCATAAACGCGTTTATTTGCCATTTGGCCAGTGGCCTGGCCAGTACTTAATTCACCCTTGTGCATGCTAGTAATAATTCCCTGACAAAACACCACAACCTACAATACCCACTATTCACTATCAGTGCTTGTCCACAAAATGATACCAAACAGGTGGTGCTCATTGATCCGTTGACACCATCACTCAAATCTACTCAATGACTCATTCACAAACTGCGCCTGGGGGAGGGATGGCTTCAAAAAGGAACACGGGGAAAAGGACTGGCTTTTAACAAGGATATGGAGGTGGTTTCAGGGTTGACAGTCCTCCATGCCAACCCTGAATTTCGCGGCCAACACCCGAGCCATACGCCAAAGAGATGCCTTTCACAAGCTATTGGAGGTTGTCAGGAGTGGTATCCCACCGGAAGTCATCACAGGATTCACCCACAGAGAGGCAACAAGTGCAAACACAAGAAGGCGCTTGGGGGTGGGGAAGGCATGGATCATGGAAATAACTCTCATGTACAACACAATGGCTCCAACTGCATGGTTTGCATCACGGATTCACGTGGCCCTACACGCACTACCGAGTTTGTTGTAATGGCTCGTGCAACTCCGTGTTTAATGGTGTGGCAAGCATTATGGGTGAGACAGTCATGTCCAGTTGTTGAGCTTCTCTCGGGAAAAAGAGGAGAAACGGCACGTGAATACCTTTTTGGTTGGAAAGGGTGGGCCATAGCAAGCCATGCCACAGAGGAGTTGTTCAGTATATTCAAACAGACTGAAATCTTCACAGTTGAACAAGCACTACTGAGGCTATGAGAAACGCAACCTGCGCGCAGCATTTTGGACAGCAACTCCTAGGCCTTTGTGGGGTGACGTTCGTGGTGGAACACAAGCACTGCCCACACCACTTCCACTGTGAGCAGGAGTGGGGCATTTAGGCCCACAAGAAAAAAACTTGTCCAAAACTTGGGGCATCTACAGAGAGGACACAAAAATTGTGACCCCGTAGAAAAATGCAGAACATATCACCATAACACTGATTCCGCATTCCTTGTTAAAAAATGCGGAGAACACATGAGAACAATCAATTAAAAGCAATGGGAGCTGCATGATGACCTATGGCTGGGCATTTTCTTGTGAGAGACCTTGGGTGAGGGCCTGGCTTGGCTGGTCAGCAGGATACATTGTGTGGCACCATTTGTGAGAGCAATTTGGGGTATGTGGCATGGCTTGTGGATACAGGTTGTGGCATGGCTTGTGTGAGGTCAGGGTGGGTGGCCTGGCTGTTCAGAGGAATAGCATGTGTGTTTTGCAAGCCATACCACACATCCCATATCCCTCTCCTAAGCCATGCTACATACCGCATACCCTTGTCATGAGACGTGCCCCACACCCAGGGACGCATTGGAGCGGAGGAGGGGAGGTTTGGCACAAGGCCTCGGTATCTGATTGCTCGCCTTTGGCGGCGCCTATTGGCCTCTCGCCACTGCTCATTCTGACCCTCTGTGGGCCCGAACGTGTTTTGGTTGTGTCAACGGAGCCCCTGGATAACTTGTCCTGTTTGACTACTCCAGGGTCGGCTGTCCCGGAGACGGGCTGTTGCCCGTGCCGTTGACCAGGTGCATCCAGATGCACACTCCGAGTCCATGCTGGGTTTGCCGACTCCGAGGAGGGGGGGGGGTCTGAGGGGGGGGGGGGGGTGACCCTCCTCCTTGACAACTGCTCCATGAATGGTTTCGGCACCAGAAAAATTTTTTGGCCTATGTTGGTGGTGGGCTGTGGATGGTTGCTGTTGATTGCTGCTGCTCTCTGGATGGGTGCTGTTATTTCCTGGTGCTCTCTGGATGCTTGTTGCTATTTCCTGGTGCCCTCTGGATGGTTGCTATTGATTCCTGGTGCTCTCTGCATGCTTGCTGTTATTTCCTGGTGCTCTCTGGATGCTTGCTGTTATTTCCTGGTGCTCTTAATTCCTGGTGTTCTCTGGATGCTTGCTGTTATTTCCTGGTGCTCTCTGAATGAATGATGGGCAACATGACACAAAGCACTCTACAGATCCCTCAGACTCTTGACTGCCTCGCAACGTTGTACCCCCAAGACGCTTGAGCATTGAAAGATGCTACCACCAGGCAGGCAGTTATTCACCCTCAAGTTGCACCTGAAACTGTGAACGTAAAAAATTTTCCAGGGCCCCACCTCAGACTTTCACCTGCATTGGAAGAGGGGGATGGGGGGGGTTTGGACTCAGGGGGGGGGGACCTCCTCCTTCCATTTTTTCTGTTCTAATGCGTGCCTGCCCACACCCCCCACACCTTTGACAAGTCATGCCACACACCCAGTGTCCCTCTCAGAAGCAATGCCGCACACCCCAAATACCTCTCAGAATCCATGCACCACCAACACACCCCTGTCAAAAGTAAGACCCTTTGCCTCACATCCCTTTCACAAACGATACCAGGGAAATGAGGTGTGGGGGGCTGCTCATGACAGGGACATGGATGTGCCCTCTGACAAGCCATGCGGGATACACCACATTGCTCTCACAAGCCGCAGCACACTCACCGCTAGTGAATCTCACGCTGTAGCAAACATATACCTCTTACAAGCAACGTCACACACCCCATATCCCTCTGTACCCGCACACACACGCGCACGCGTAAAGCGAACAAACAAACAAACGTCTGGGTGTGCTTTGCCTTGCCAGGCAATAGCCATCAAAAAATTGCACGAATGGGTGTCTTTCTGCAACAGTCGGAGCATGGCTGATTGTTTAGTGATTTAGAGCAGTCCAACTCCTCCAGGCAGTGCATGCTTCTGTTAGTTGCGTGACCAGACATGTGCTATGCACACAGTGTACAGCAGCACCCGCTATTGCGGAATTCCACTGTGCTAGGAATTCTGATTTGACATACAACACAAAGAGATCCAAGAGACTCAAGTAGCGAAGGCCTGTAGGCTCCTGCATGAGGCACTAACACCCCTACACACACACAGAGCGAGAGAGAGAGAGAGAGAGAGAGACTATGACAAGGACAATATATCTGGGTGGTCTCAGACGCAGAGAGAACGGGGGTGGGGGAGCCAAAGGGGGCACCTTTGGGAGTGCCCAGCTTGGAAAACGGCTTGACCGTCAATATCGTTGGTGTAAGCGGTTCTGGGGACTTGTTGACAGGGCTCTGGGGACTGTTCGCGTCCTGCTGACTGCTGCTGTCCCGCCGATCGGACAGAAGCCCGCCGCGCCGCCGCGCCAGGATGGCACTGGAGCCTCGACGCACGCCCTCATTGGCCCAGGCCTGGCGTAGCACTCCAGTCCCTCCCGGGACCAGTAACGGACAACCGTCCAACGGGGGGTCCACGGCATCCGAGAAGTCTGTGCAGAGTTTCAAGTCTGTGAAGATGCTCTTCTGGGCCGAAGGCGGACATGGCAGCCGTTGCTCTCCACTCACGCGACGCTCGTCGGCTGTGGACCGAATATCCGAACTTGGTTCCGTCAGCCCTGGCTCAACGGAGTGGCGATGCCGTGAGGCGTTCTCTGTTGGAGAGGGATGTTGAGGTTTGCGAAGGTCGTTGAGGGCTGGAGGGGGCCAGGACGTTCCTGAGTCAGAGAACAAACCTCTGGGAGTCCGAGGGGCCCAGAAACAGGCCGAAACCGCCGCCTACAGACGACTGTCAGATCTTCACGCACAGCGGTTGGTTGGTGAACCGCCAGCAGGAAATGCCTTTCCCACCCTTCGCCAACCCTGCAGTCCGGCTTCCTCGGCAACAAAAAAAAGCCAGAAAGAAAGAAGCGGTGGGTACCCTGAAGGAATGTCCTGGAGTGAGCGGGGGGCGGGGGCGAGAAGGGCCGTGCAAATGTTCTGCCCGAGTCTGTGGGGATGAACAGGGCCACGGGTGTGGCGCTCTGGTACGTGAGAAGAAGGAGGGGTGCACCTGGCGATGAATCATGCCCGAAGGAGCCGCCGCTGCTGTCGGTGTCACAGAATGTCTGTCTACGCCCCGTGGCCTGGGCCCTCACGCCCTTGACTTTCAGCAATGGAGCGTTCTCACTGGTATTGTCACTGGTGTCATCGGTGGTGTCACTGGGGGATGTGAACCTGTAGCTGGCCATCCTGTTTTGCATTTGCTGCCGGAACATAGGGATCTCAGCAGGCTCTGGTTCGATGCTCTGTTTGACGTATTGCCTCTTTCCACCAACTGAACCTCTGAAAGCCGCAGTCATCTCTGCTGCCTCTGCAGCCTGCGCCCTTCGAACTTCCTGCCATACCCAAGGATCCTGCAACACAACTGCGGTGATGTCATTGGCCAGGGGGTTGTGCTGTATGTAAAAGGACTGCAGTTCTTCGGCCGACACTGAGCGCCATGCAAGAGCCTGCACCCTGGGCTTGACGAAGCAGTTCATCAACGCCCTGGTGCGCAGGCTTTCTAGCCGGGTCGCCATAGGAACAATGTCAGGGGTAATTCTTCGGGAGAGGTCCAGCTTCCACCACCGGGCGGCGACCTGCTTGGAAATCTGCTTCACCTCCTGGGTGTGAGAGGGTGTTACAAGGCGGGGGATGAAACGGGTTGGGCTAGTAGGAAGGCTGAGGATCGAGGAGGGTTGGTGAGTACGGGACAGGGCTGGAACGTTGAAGCATTGGCAAAAGGTTTGGGAGGGTTCAGGGCTGAAGGGTTGGTGGGTGTAGGGCCTGAGAGGAGTGAGAGTGAGGGCTGGGGGGGGGCAAGAGGGTTGCAAAGGGTCGACAGAGGTTGGCGAGGCTGGCACCTTCTGCAGCGCAGTGTTTTGCTGAAGCCAAGCTCGAAGTGCATGCGTTACATCCACTAATCGGCGCCGGTGCAGCTCAACGATCGCCTCCTTCTTCTTGGCCACGGGCACTCCTGCCAGTTCTGCCGGACCGTATGCGTCCCAGGTGGTTTGTTTGGTTGATTTCCTCCTCGCCTGCTTTGGCATTGATGCTCCTGCCGGATCTTTCTCCTTCATTCTCCTCAAAAACTTGGTGAGCGTAGCACGTTGTTCAGACTCCGCAGCCGCCCAGACTTGCAATGCCGCATTCCATCGGTCGCGGTGCAGATGAATCACGGCAATCAAGAAATCCCGCCTCTTCTTATAAGCCCATCGAAACTTGTTGATTCGGAGGAGGAACCAGTTTTTGTGTCGCGCCATCGTCATCAAGAAAGTCCGGATAGAATCGACAACTGTACAGGGGTAAGTGCCTGCCGGAAGGGGCTGTAATCCAAACAATGGGCAAAACAACACATTGAAGTGCTTAACGGGGATCCGGGCTATACGCTCAACTTCCTCCTGCGGATGGTCTGCTTGGAATTCAAAAAGTTGTCGCAAGGTCAAAGTCACTGCCATGTGTGATGCCGGTAGAATGCGGCAAAAAAAAAGACACTAGAGAACAGAAAGGAAACACACTCAATTCCATACCGCTAGTACCTACTTAGAGCGGCGATTTGGAGCTGCCAGCTCCCCCCTTGCAAGTGCAAAATCTACCTTCAACGGGGCCCGAAACAAAGATGGGCTATTGGGGTTGACTGCACTACCCAACAGTACTAGCGGTGCCTGTGCATATCACCGGAATCAAAGAAGAGATAATTGTAAAAAAAAAGTGGGGTGCCGGCCGAATCTAGCACCACCATGTCACCAACACGCAGCCGACATGTCGGTGACTGACGGATGGCTTACGAATCGTTACAAACAATCCCTCAACCACAAAGCAGCAGGCACTGGATCTGCAGTTGGCAATAGGCAGAGCCCGCTCACAGGGGATGCCTGCACAAAAACTCTGAAGTCCAGACGACAGTGCATTGGTGTTTTCTGCGTGTTGTGTGCGTGTGTGTGCTCGCGTGCGTATGTGTGTGTGTGTGTGTGTGTGTGTGTGTGTGTGTGTGTGTGTGTGTGTGTGTGTGTGTGTGTGTGTGTGCGGGCATGCACCACCTTCGCTTGTCACATGGTCCCTTTCGTTTTCACACAGCACTTTACGCTCAATGTGGCAGTTGTTTATTCTAACATACAACAACATGATGCTCAGGCAAAAATCACGAACAGGGCAGAAGCAAAATTCAGGACGACATGAGGACTGGTGCGTCGCGCGCAACGCTAGCCGGCCCGAGAGTCGTCCTGAACGCCCTTCCCTCCCCTGCCCATTTCTGGATCATGACGTTGTCCACAATGTGTTCCATCTGTGCCCCTCGCAGTGTGGTGCGTACCGGGGGCCACCACCATCTCGTCGGGTGCTCATGGTACCCACACCCTCTGAAAACGGCGGCCAGATTTATCAATCGGTGGGCATCTTTAAAAGCATACACAAGGCAATTATTAATCAAGGTGGGCAGCATGGAACGCAACATGTCCCTTGTGTTTGGAGCCTCTGATTGCACCCACCTGTCCCAGAGGGTCATAATCCGGCAGTGACTATGGAGCTGGTAAGGTATACAGGCACAAAACTGCTCACAAATGCATTTGAGGCGGAACCAAACAGCGATAGTGAGAGAAGACGGGCTCACAAGAGTGACATATTTTCAGACTACACGTTTGGATGGACATCATATTCCTTTGGCTACCATATGCGAATATTTTCACAACCGGTCCACCGGTCTTTGTCAACGCACCGTTTTGGCTAGGCAAAATCACCAACTGTTCAGTTGAGACCGTTTCGCACCACTTTAGCTTTCTGTAACCAACCGGTTAGTTCGGGGAGACCGGTCGGACCGGTCCGACCGGTCTTTGCAAACTGAACGGACCGGACCACTTTAGCACACTTTGGAGCACTTTGTGATGTGTGTGTAGTGTGTGTGTCCGCATGTGTGTGTTGTGTGTGTGCGTGTGTTTTGTTGTGCGTGTTCACACCTTTGCACAGACATTGCAATGCATGGGAGTCAATCCTCAATTCATGGTTCATTCATGATGGTCCGCAAAACATTCAACGTGTAGATAGCACCCACATGCTTTGCACTTGAATCGAGTGGTGCCCATCCCACAATGTACACAAGCGCCCCGCTTCCCAACCACTATTGGTACATGCTTGTCCACCACCTCAATTTGCCTTGCCGGAAAAATGTATCTCATCAACCTCCATTGCCAGTCAAACATTGTTTCACCCCCCGGACTAAGGCGCAACGCTTGGCATGACGTAAATGCATTTGTTGCCGCTATCCTTAACACCATCCCCCCAAGTGCCTTCCACCATGATTGAAACCGGTGCTCTTCCCGGTGTTGTAAGCACATTTGGTTAAACGTATCCACCCCCGGGGCAAACCTACGGTAGTTGGCAATTATCCCCGGTAGGTGGTATCGTCCACTTCGGTGTGGGAGCGAACCTCCGGTCAAGCAATTGGTTAGTAGTGGTACCACCTTTGCCGGCTTGCGCCCCACTTTGGGGTTTTTGTATACCGAGAGTGCATACCCATGTTTCTTGTGTACCACCGTGTTCACATCCCCCGGGTCTAATCCAACGTTCCCATCTTGCACCAAAGCACTTGTGGAAGTGAGCATCAAGAACGGACGCTCTTGTGCACTTAGCATCGCCGCCGCATCATGAGACCCAAAGAATGAGTCCGCCACAAGCACCTTTCCGGGTGGAGTCACATCATTCCAAAGTTGCACGATCTCAAAAGCATTGTAGTGGCTTGCAAACCGGCTCCGGGACTCTGGACCCACACGAGGGGCTGCACCACGGTACAAATACACATGCCAAATGTAATGGCTTTGTGCGTCGCACAACGCGTACAGTTTCACACCGGTGTTGTGAGGCTTGCGCGGTATGAACTGGCGGATTACAAATAACCCCTTATGGGGGACCATGCACGGTCTCATCCCCGCACACCACGTCACCTAGTTCCCATCCGCCTTGCCAGTGCATCGTGCACAACTCAATCAACGCATCCGCATCCGGGTCCGCAAGTCGCTGCAGCACATAAAACTGTCGCCTGCTAGGAAACAGTTCCGCCATGTATGCATTGTAGTGCATACTCTCTTTGTCCCACACATCATCTATTCTGCGCGGCTGCAGCATGCCCAAGCCAACTCGAAACAGCACGTACCGCGGAAGAAGGTCCACTAGGTCTACCCGGTTGGCCTCTTCCAAACACAGCGTCATGGCCTCCAAAATTGGCTGGAACATGAAGTTCCAGACGGCAACGGGGGTCTTGCCATCCTCGGTGCCCTCCACGAGGCTGCGCCCTTTGCGGAGTTCGTCTCCAAAATCCCATCGGGCCTCTAGGGGGGCCAGGGGTCTTGGTTCCCATGGTGTAGCAGCAGGCATGCCTGAAAAAAAAACAGAATACAAGCTTTTGCTGACCAGTCTTGGCAAACTACCCTAAACCGCCTCCTCCGCTGGGACCTGCTGCGGGTCTGGTTCCGGTTCCTGCGATTCTTCGGGTTCTTGCGGTTCCGGAGTCGGCTCCTTCTTGCTCTTCCGTGCCTCGTCCAACTCCTGTTGCAACGCCTTCAACTTCGCCTCCAAGGCCGCGGTCTCCGCATCCTTCTTTTTGCGTTCACGCGCGGCCTCCTCACGACGTCGGGCGTCCTGCAGACCACAGACCACAGTGCTGACTCCATGCATGCACAAATGTAGGCTAGCGGACCCCTGGACACACACCTCCATTGCACGTTCGGCTTGGATTCTTTCCTCCTCTTGTCGTTCAAACTCCTCGCGCGCCTCTTCTTCCTCGACCAACCTCATCCTCTCCGTTTGTTCACGGAACCAAGCGACTGTCCGCATCTCTTCAATCTGCTCCCCCAACGTCTTGGTTTCGGCGTGTGGTTCATGCCAATCACTTGTAGGAAGGGTACCCCCACGGACCTGAAAGTGGCACGGCAAAGGGGGGAGCGAGTTGCACACACAACCCCGAACGGCCATTGGGTGCTCCATACCGTTACGAGCTCGAATTCGGTGCGTTGCAATTCCCGTTTGAGGGCCATGAACTTCTCGCGCAGCTGTGGAGTTGTGAGCTGGTCCATGGTCTGCACGTGCATCGGCATTTCCGGAGGAATGGTCCTTGCGGCGGGTTGGGGGATGGCGAGCTGGCGCGCTGCGGGCCCGGCGGGCAGGGCGGGCATGTCCATGTCGGGCTCATCCTTGATCCCCAAGCACCTCGGACACGTTGCAGCCCCCTGCAAGACCTTCTCTGTGGAGAAATGGAATAAAGTGTGCTAAAGTGAAGCGGTCCGAACGGTTTACGACAGTTTGCAAGGACCGGTCCGACCGGTCTTCGTATGAAGTGTGCTAAAGTGGACCGGTCCGAACGGTTTACGACAGTTTGTACAGACCGGTCCGACCGGTCTTCGTGTGAAGTGTGCTAAAGTGAAGCGGTCCGAACGGTTTACGACAGTATGCACAAACCTGCGTATTCCTCGTATTGGGGACCACCGGCTTGACGAAGGGGCTCCATACACTTGCGCTGCGCCACGATGTAATCCGACCGAATGCACAGAGGACCACGAAGAATGCTGTTCGGGCACTCGAACATCAACTGCAGCGCTGCCGCCAAAAGTGTCTTGGTGCCGGGTTGGCCACGGAGACATTGCCGGACGTGTTGCCCAAGCCTTGGCAAGGTGGTGCCATACGCCTCCAACGCGTTGCCCATGCGCACCTCTTCCGCCGACCTCTCTTCGTCCTCGGTGGAGGCCTTCCTGCCTTTCTTGCTTGTGCGGGGCGACGAGGCGGACTCACTGCCCTCGGCTTTGATTTCCTTGAAAAACGGGACCGGCAACCGTCTTTTGGTGGTGTGCTTCTCCTTCGCCGGCTTCTTCTTCTTCCTCTCTTTCTCTTCCTCCTTTGCCTCTTCTTCCGGGATCTCCATCACGCTTTCTCGCTCCTCCTCCTCCTCGTCTTCTTCGTCCTCTTCTTCCTCGTCCTCGTCTTCGTCTTCGGACTCCTCGTCCACTTTCCTTTTGCGGGACCGCGCTGCTCGGGCCGCAATCCTCTGGCCCGGAGTAATAGATGTCTTCGCCTCCGCGATCACCCAACATCCGAGCACGTCCTCGGTGACGAAGTCAAGGTCGCCTTTGCTGATGCTGCGCTTTAGGCCCCCGGTCTTCTGGTCCTCTGTGAAGTAGATTGTCCCGGATAGGGACATTTTGCCAGACCCCTGCGACTCGCACTTGCCGGTGTAGCGGCCGCCGTGCGAGCCCTTCAGCAGCAGCACCACCCGCTCTCCGGCCCGTACCTTCTTGAAGGACGTGGGCACGGGCGTCTCACCATCCTTCACGCCAGGGATCTTGGAGCCGGGGCCTGAAATAGGCATTAAAGAACACTAAGCAACAAAGCAGGGAAGAGCGGTCTGACCGGTCCTGTGAAAAGGCAGCAGGAAGTAGGGGACCAGGAGCGAGGTTCGGAAGACCGGTCTGACCGGTCTGCATGAAACTGTTTGAACCGATCTATTTTCATGCTAATGGTGCATCCCACCCATCATGCATCGTTGAAACACCCAAGAGGACATGGGAAGCAAAGTCTGTGTATGTGTGTGTGGTTTGTGCATGGTGTGTGGTGGCGTGCATGCTGCAACGAGCGCGCAAAGGTAGGTTTGGGAGGCAAGTGTAACAAAGTGCTCCAAAGTGTACCGAAGTGGTCCGGTCCGTTCGGTTTGCAAAGACCGGTCCCACCGGTCGCTGAAACTGGTCTTACTGTTTTTCTCTAAAATACTATTGAGTCTAAGAAAACCACCAAAACCATCATTTCCGCCACGTTCAAAAACCCTTGACCCAATCCTTTGCCAGAAAGTGATAATTTTCCCCACAAGACCAGACCGGTCCTCCGTCCGGTCTGGTAGCCAAAGGAATATAGTCATGCAAGTGAACTTTGCAAACAAATTCAGACCGCACAACCTTGACCTCATCTGCACCATGGAGTTCAGCGGACACATTAATATGTCTCTCTCTGTCAGCTCTTAACCCACTGCTGGCGCCCCCCTTTCGTCTTATGCATCCAAAACAACAGTATAACATATAGGAGTCACCGGCTACTAAATTCTGACACAAGGGCAGTGAGTCATGAAAAACACTGCAGGGTTGCTGACCCTGTGGTGCTGAAAATATTCCTTTTATCAATAAAGCAAGCCGTGCTGACGACACTAGTCTACATTCACACCGATCCACAACTAGTCCGTCTGCTTCCCAGGGAAGCAGACGGACTAGTTGTGGATCGGTGGACCATTGACATTTCATTGGCACGGCATACAGCACATCCAGGAACGTTTGTACAAAGGCCACCATCTGTGCCAGTGTGGCCTCATCTTGTGGGGGGTGTAAAAATGCGACATAATTATTACCCATATACTTGGACAACAACACTGCAGGTTGCAGCACCCCTTGGTCACTATGTTCACCTGGCAAACGACCTTTCAGGTAATGTGTTTCTGCAAGCATGACTTGTCTGGCATTTAAGAACTCAAAATGGGACAATAGCAGTGGCTGTACGCGGTGTGGTGCCTGCAAAATAATGTGTCCACACCTCCCCTTGGGATGTGAATCCCATAGGCCCAGGACCTGCAGGCTGAAAGTGAAATTATTCACTGTCACAAAACCCAGTGTTTCATTGGTCTACTCCATATTGGTCGTCTCTAAGGGCGGGTTCTGGGTAGGGTCGGGGGGGGTAGGAATAGGGGGGGGGGTCGGAATCTCCGCGTGCCGCACCGTTTTGTGCCGTGCCGCCATGGGGGGGGTGGGGCCAAAGAGGCCTTGTGTGTAACTGCTAAGATCTGTTCACATGGACACGTACGTGTTAAAGCCCCGACACGTACGTGTGGAAATCCCAACTCGTACGCACTGATTTACCAAACCGTACGCACTGCGTACGATTTTGGCGCAAAATCGTACGCAGCGCGTGCGCGTTTGGTACCCAGTGCGTACGGTGTGGAAAATCAGTGCGTACGAGTTGACCTTTCAACGCGTACGTGTCCATGTGAACAAAAAAGGCCACATCTTAGCAGTTACATGCACGTTGTGTTGTGTTGTGTTGTGTTGTGTTGTGGTGTGTTGTGTTGTGTTGTGTTGTGTTTTGTAGTCGTGTTGTGTTGTGTTGTATTGTGTTGTTGTGTTGTGTTGTGTTTTGTAGTTGTGTTCTATTGTGGTGTGGTGTGGTGTGTTGTGGTTGTGTTGTGTTGTGTTCTTCCTTGTTTTTTTTGTGTTGTGTTGCAAGTGCCCATTCTAATTTTTAGCGAGTTTATTTGCAAAAATACATATGTTCCAACAGGATCACACGCCTGTTTACGCAGGTATGTACGGCACAAAAGCCGAGAGTGGCATCCCATTTGTCATTTGTTGAATTTTTGCATACAACACGACATGACACAACACACCACACCGCACCACACGACACCACACCCCAACACGACACGAAATCCCCGTCTTCTTGTGTTGCCATGGGGAGGACGGAAGGGGGGGGGGTTACTTTTCACATCCGCGTTGGGCCTATGTTAACACAGCACCTCCGTGTTGGCCGGTTGTGTTAACACGCCGATTGCTCATATGGGGCACACTTTGCACTACTGTACACCACGGATTGGGCACCTCAAAAACAACCAGCCAAGAAGGAACGAAATTGGAAAAGCATGTAGGATAGCAGGAGCTTCCTATGACTCTACTTTTGTTTCTACATCACTGCGACACAACACAACACAACACAACACAACACAACACAACACAACACAACACAACACAACACAACACAACACAACACAACACAACACAACACAACACAACACAGCATAGCACAACACAGCACAACAAGTTCCTTGTACATAGCCCAAAGGACCATGATCTGTGCTGAAAGGAATCCCCCAATGGGTATCCCTTCAGTCCTTGTCGTAACAGTACCGTTTGCAGTGTAAAAAACGTGTTATGCATCACATCCCACAACACGTATATGTACACTTCACCGAAAGAAATAGTATAAAACAATTTACAGCTTGATTTTCCAA
Organism: Eutreptiella sp. 'Long Island Sound 2002'; assembly: GCA_964036045.1. Classification (NCBI taxonomy): domain Eukaryota; phylum Euglenozoa; class Euglenophyceae; order Eutreptiales; family Eutreptiaceae; genus Eutreptiella; species Eutreptiella sp. 'Long Island Sound 2002'. Next base: position 5,728,441 of record OZ038382.1, on the reverse strand, counting down.
TGCGATCTCTATGTTTGTCACCACCTTTTGCGATGCTAAACCACAATTCATGATGTACAGGGACGCCGTCTTTTATTCTGAGCTGTGCATCCGTGACTGCGTCCAAAGCCTCCTGTTTATCGATTTCCCGGTAACAGTTGTTCATGTCTTGTTCGTTGGGACATACAAACATGGCCCATTGGTTGGCTCATTTGTTGCAAATCAGCACCATCGGGACATGCCGGTTGGGGGGAGGCAAGAAGTATAGCAAGGGGCCTCGCTGGTGAGTTGTTGAATAAGGTTTCTTGGTTCAAAAGCCCTTTTCATGAGGAAAATAAAAAGCACTACTCATCATGGACCAAAGCACACCATATATCAGTGTCTTGTGTTGGGAGTGGGTTCAAAAAAGTCACTTTTGGTGGCATTGTACTACCAAAGTACTACCAAAGTACCAGTGTTGTGTTGTGCCATTCACATACACATGGGCCTAATGCATTTGTTTTCTTGTCTCGGGCCAAATGCTAGCATTTCCTGGTGGTCCGTGGGTGGATATTGTTGCCTCTTGGTGGTCTTTGGATGGGCACTCGTATTTCCTAGTGGTCTTTTGCATGCAAGAAAAAACATGCAAGGAAAAGCAACCCAATGATCCACGCAAACTTCTTGAAAATTTTTTTTGCGTCCCACTATGACAATTCCGAATTTAGCAACATGAACCATCTCACACTTCAAACAACAATGTACCATGTTGACAATCGATTAACATTAATAATTGAATTGAACTCCAAACCATAATGCATGAAAAATTATTCCAAAATATTCGTTGAATGGCACAAAGTGACACGGAGAGACACGCAAGCAAAAGCAACACAGCAATCCATGCAAACTTCTTAAAAAAATTTGCGTCCCATGATGACAAGTCGAAATTTAGCACCATAAACCACCTCACATTTCCAACAACAACATGCATATGGCACCATACAGTGATCACAATTGATTCACATTAATACTTGAATTAAAGTCATGAATGAGTTGGAAAACACATGGTGCAACACCAAGAGGCAACACACAAAAACTTGCAAATGCAACAGTCACCAAAAAGAGCAACATGCCGTCCAAATCTGAACCATTGATACATGTGTGCCTCTACAAAGGATCTTGTTGGGTAGGAACACTTGGCACGGGACGGCAAAAGGCCTCTTTGGCCCCACCCCCCCCATAGGCGGCACGGCACAGCACGGCACAAAACGGCGCGGCACGCGGAGATTCCAACCCCCCCCTCTTGTGCCTACTGCACAACACAACACAACACAACACAACACAACACAACACAACACAACACAACACAACACAATAGAACACAACACAACACAACACAATACATGGTCCAGTGATCAATGTCTTCTTTGCCTTGTTTGCCACTAGTAGGTGTTGTCCAGCTACCGTGACAAAGCTTAGGTTGCACAGCTTGTTTAGCAAGGAAAGGGCTTTCAAACACAAAAGGAACCAACCCAAAACTCAACCGTGAACCCAAGATAACAAAACATAGCACAACACCACACCATTACACACAACACAAAAAACACACACCACACCACACAACGACACAACACAACACACCACAACATAGCACACAACACCACCACACCACACCACACCACACCACACCACACCACACCACAACACAACTAAAAAACACAACACAACATGACACGACACGAAACACAAAACACAAAACAACACAACCCAACCCAACACCACTACAACACAGCACAACACACCACAACATAGCATAGGACACCCATAACATCCATGGATATGAAAACCGATGCACTTTTGTTCACACTCAATTCGTGGCATTCTTTTTAATGTCCATTCCTTGTGTGTGCATCGCCTGAAGAGTCATCCTTGGAGAGGAGACGCGGCTTTGCACCAAGCTGCTTCTTAAAGCACTGCTACTACTGTCCGGAATCGGCATGGGAATTGGCTTGGTGCTCCGCCTTGTCCCCTCTCCTTCCCCTTGCATGTTTATTCTGTGTTAACACGTCCTATAGAGTGGTCAATGTGTTGTGTTGTGTTATTCCTTGTTTTGTTTTGTTTTGTTTTAGTGTTGTGCAGTGTTCTTCTTGTTTTGTTTTTTTGGTGTTCTTGGTGTGTTGTGTTGTGTTGTGTGGTGTGGTGTGGTGTCATTGGAAGAATAAATTCATGCAGCATCCCAAAAAGAGAACAATTGCCCAACTAACGACAATGAGACTTTGTGCAAGTATTTGTTGCACCGCTGCCGACGGTCGCGACGCGGATACTCCCTACCACAGTAGATAAGTAGATAAGCAATGCTCCGACATGGATATTATAAGCAGCACCCAAGATTCTCCGGAGCAAGTATAGTGACATAAGCAATGCCTGCCGACAGGCAAGGCCTCCACCTGGAGGAGGTGAATGATGATGAAGAGCTGGGTGGGGCTCTGAACAGCTGGGGGAATTTTTGGGATGACTCGACAGTCCACTCAGTTGCGGCATGAGTCGACTCAGTAGGCGCCGCCGCGTTTTCGGCATCTGTTCGGAGTAAAACCTTCCGGATGGATTTTCTCTGAAATTGTTACGGATGAAAGCCTGATTTCTGCATCGGGGACTTTTTGCCCCCAAAATGAGCATGATTTGGCCCGTCGACATGTATACATGTGCACGATGGTCGGGGGGACGTCATTTGTTCTTTTTAGACCATTATAAAGCAAAATGACCGTTGGTTGAGCAAAAGTTGGTGGTTTCCCATTTCGTGACATCTCCCGTGTCCACCCTACAAGCGGTGATGGTAGGACCGAATGCACAAAGGTAAACCGCCGCTATCCAGGGCAACTTTCACTTTCACTTTCACTTTCAGTTCGGCTTTTTTCTTGCCGATCTGGAAGGTCCGTTTTTTCGGGTGATAGGTGCCATTTTCGCCAGATTTTTGTTGCATGAGAAAAAAATGAATAGAAATACCCTCAAAATGGTGCTCCAGGTCCCGCTGCTCCTCTCACGCCAGTTTTAAAACCACAACAACAACAAAGCCTAGTCTTTTTGCTATCAACATGGATAAGGGTGCGGTAGCTACGGTTTTTCGCGAAAGAATTTGCGTTGTACTACAAGATGTGCGGCCCATGGTTGTACTCGTGCAAACGGCATTGAATAGGCCACACAACACTCAGAAAATACACACTCTCTCTCATGTGTTTGCAGCCTAAATTTGTTTTGAACAGTGCTCGCCATTCGTTGAGGTGTCATTTGACGTTTAACCAGGCTCATAAACACAAGGGTTGCAAAGGAGATGGGCATTGGAATGAGCCGTCTTCAGAGGTTCGGTGCGGCGGTAACAAGCGATGACCTCTTCACCGCATCACTTGATATGGAAAGCAAACAAAAGGAAAAGGAGGACAAAAAGCAACGCAAGAAGTCCGTGGAAGAAGAAGACCAAAATGAAGACACAAGATCCCCATAACGGTGTTTTTCTATTTGTAAAACGGGCTTCCTTGCTTGTGATGTGTGTGCCTACTAGGAGGGACAATTGGGACATTGCCATGGGCATTGGTACCAAGTTTCAAAGGTTTTCCCATAAAAACTCAATGTGAGCCCCAAGGTGGCCCTCGATTAGAGCAGCTTCATGAACTATCATCCTTTGGTACCGAATTGAACAAACGAAAGCATATTGGTTGTGTCGTGTCTCAGTCAAGTTGTTCTTTTGCCACATGGAAACCCCACGAACGGAGGGTCATGTAAGAGCATTGATAGGCGACGAGCTAAAGTCGGGATGAGCTTTGGCCACAGGCCCTAGTCGGAAGACCCCACTACTGCGCCCCGATAGTGGGTGTTTTGTTGTTTCGGCTATGATTCCTTGGGATCTTGCTTTTGTAGCTGTGATTACGTGGTTGCCAATCCGTGATTTCTTGGGATCTTCTTGTTTTGGCTGTGATAACCGGAGTTCGGCAAATTACCGTATGGTGATCGTCTCCGGTGAAGTCCTCCGGCACACGAAAGGGGACGGAGGGAAGGCGAAGGCACTCACAAGGCGCCGCAAACCCAACCCACCGCGGGTCCCAAAGGGACAACAAGAGAATCCTCACGAAGGCCTCGTAGCTCCTCCTTCGGGAATTTGGGCTCGCCAAGCACGCTTGGCTACAGGGCGGGGGGCCTCTTTGCTCATTCAATTTGTTTGTTGTCATCTGTTTTTGACACCATTGCACCATGTAAACGAATGTACACTTGCGTGGAAGTTTTCACGGGGTATCCAAATACTAATGTAGATGTTGTGAATCGCCACCCATGAGGGTCCACGGCCGACGGCACTGTGAACAAGCAAGGGGCGATGGTGTTGTAGCATGATGCGGGAGTCTCATTTAAGTTTTTTCGTCCCATCTAGCGCAATCCATGACGACGAAAGGTTGGCACCGTGTCCCGACAAGTGGGGCATCACCCGAGCTTTGTTCATACCACACTATGGTGGTGTGGAACGACAATGTGGTTCTCTACGGGGCTAACGGCTTGTCGCTACTGCATTTGCCATCGAAGACGTGGTCTCGGCCACCCATCGAAGGTAAGTGACGTGTCACGGCTCATCTCTCAATCATCCTAAACATGGCCGTTCAAACCCATAACCACACGAGGGGAATATCACAGTGATTTGCAGGTGGATTCCATCTTCGTGACGCGCACCTACTTGTGTGGTTGCTACAAACGACCATACGACACAATACAACACAACAAGATTCGGATGGGTTGAGGAGAGGCAATCGTGACAAGCTTAGCACTTTGTATCAAAGACAAAAAATCCACAAAGTCACTACCGGTCCACCGGTACACCAGTTGCACGTTGCAAAGCAACCTAGAACGGATGTTCTTTGCTTCCTGTTGTTTTGATATTTATGCTTGTCGTAGTTATGCTCTCGAACGAATTCGTGTCGCGGTGCTATGCCCCATCTTATCCACCCTACCATTTGCGTTGGAGTTAGGCCTTCCTTGCGCCTTTGGGCGACGTGCATGAACCAAACAACAAGGGCTTACATCTCATGCTCTTCTTTCGTTTCAAGGTCCCAAACCGTGCGGCCGCACTCAACACTCCTCCATTTTGCGTGGTTGCAAGATGATTCTATTTGGGGGCACCACTTCGGAACGACAAGCAAACAGCGACGTGTGGGAACTCGATTTATTGGGCCCCGCGTTTCGAACCTTCCTTTTGGCCATGACTCGGAATTGCTCAAGCCAAATGGAAGGCTCATGTTTGCAATTGATTCAAAGGTATTAGTGAAGCAATGGGGAAACTTGGCGAAGCTCCCATGCGACTCCATACCCGTGCCACCCTAAGTTGATGAACCGACGTTGGACAAACATAAGGCGATGCCTATTATTAATTCACACAAAAAACTTGCTAATGACAATTGGCAAGTTGGAATATGAGGGAGCGAAGCAACAATGGTGAGAGGGCACCCGCGGCAATTAATGAAGGAACCCTAGGTTGCAATGAGCATTTTTTGGTAGGCGCAAGGGACACACCCTTCTGGCATTTTCCAAAATGCACGTGTTTGCCGACACCACATTGCCATGAATGTTGTATGAAACCCCTTCAATCGAGATTTGTGTTTCTTTGGCTTTGTGTGTTCCTCAATGGCTGAGGACCGAAAGCGGTCACGGGGGGGTGGGGGGTGCAAGGGGGCGCTGGGGGGTCTCCTCCTCTTGCTAATCCATACCATCGCACACGCTGTTATACATGAAAACATGACCTTTGTTGGTGCGCTAACACGTCATGCTTTGGTTTGTTGCTTGCACATGTGGGATGAGGGTTGATTTTGGGGTGGTCATGATCATCTGAGGGGTTTCTTCACGTGTCGTGCTTGCCCTTGGAGCTTGGTCGAACACAAGAAGATGCAAGGGTGAACCTTCAGTATCAATGCAACCGTTCGCATTCACGATTATGATACAAAAGGCCACATTTAACTTGGGTAGGGCGTGCCATGTGTGCGTTATGTTCACTTGAGGGTGTACCATTTCTATGAAATTCTGCACTACTCTGAATTTTTTCTGGATTATTACAGTGACGGGGCCTCTCGCCCCACGACTCCCAAACCAACACGTTTGTCTATTTTTCTTGACTACGATAAGTTTTGCTCCGTCGTCATAGAGAACCCCAAGTTTTTGTGCATCCTAATAGGCATGCAACATGTTGTGTGGCCATGAAAACTGTCACTGTGGCTGCATGCAGACTGGGTGGCATCCACCTTGTGGCCTTACTTTTAATAAGGCCCAAACCAGACCTAATCTGGAAGGCAGCACGGAAGACGAAAGGCGAGGTGAAGTAGGTAGCATGGCCTCGATGCAATGATGGCCAGCAGGCCTCAGGCATGCGCCCCTTTGAAAGCCTGCCAGCAGGCCTCAGGCATGTGCCCCTTTGAAAGCCTGCCACAGCAGGCGAAGTGTTTCAGGGCCTTACTTTGCAGTGTTGTAGCTGTGGCTGTGGGTCTCGACAATATAAGCACACAAGGTAGTGGGCAGGCATGCGTATCATGTGGCATGCACTGGACAACATAGGTATACCATCACATCACAACCCACCCTATGCAGCCGGGAGTGAGCGGGGGGCGTTCATATGTCCATGGCCCTAGAGGGGCATGCCCACCTGCCACCTTCATTCATACATTCAGGTTAATGGCCGTGTGAGCAGTCTTCTCTTGTGCCCGTTTCATTCTGGCAAAACTGCCTTCCCTTGTCAGCCGTGTGTACAAGACTTTTAGGTACGAAACAGCTACAAAACAAGGGTAAATCACTCAATTTTTCCTGGTGTAGGCAAGACTAGTAATGCATCCGAAGGTGACTTGAGGGTGATAATGAGCAACTTGTGTGTTCTGTGTGCTGACATATCTCTCTGGGACATCCAGAAGGTGCCAACACGGAGCAAATTCGCATTTCGGCAGGGTTTTCTCAACTTTTGGTCTAATGTACCAAAATGTCGTTACCTCGGGGGGGGGGGGGGGATGTGTATGCTTTTTGAAATGTGTGCGGAAAAGCCGTTTCAGAAATGTATGGGTTGCGGGGGGGGGGGGTATGTGGTCACAATTTTGAGCCCAGAGCTGTAAACGGGACAACGCACAGGGCACAGGCAATGCTCCAAGGATGACTCATTATTCCGAATCGGATTCTTTCTGGTGTACTTTTGGCGACCTGCATGTGTCACATTTTGCTCCAAATCGACATCGATGCAGGTTGCCAGAAATTCATGTTGCGAAGCCTTGGTGGGGTGAGTCTTTTTATCCCAAAACTGGGCTGCAAAAGCGGTGGCCTCAGAAGTGGATAGAATCTGGTGCTCCTCGTGTTCGCATGCAGGTTGCTGCGAACTGGCAGTGCGAGGCTTTCCTGCTTTGCTAGGGCACGAGTAACCTGCACCCAATTTGCACCACCAGAGCGTGCTCTTTTGCGAACCAAAGGTTTCTGTGGTGCATCGGGAGATGCAACAGCCCGTTGCGTGAATTTGTATGCGGACATGGTGACTGCCTGTTGACAAAAGGAGGCAGCAAGCAACACAGGCACTGTCCAAAACGGACGAAAATATCAGACATGTCGTCAGTACAGCATGCAAACCCAGGGTGTTCCAAATAGCCCTGTTCAAGGGCTTTCCGAACATACCCCCCCCCCCCCCCCTTCGGGACTCTCAGCAAGCACAAATGAGGCAACAATGGCACCGACCCCCGAAAACGCTCCATGTTGGCACCATTCCGAACGTGTCAGAGAGATATGTGTGACACTACACAATGTGGTGACATTTTCTGTTATTGTGTCAAATGCATTGATTTGTGTCACATGTGGATACAAAGCTGTGTATGCTTCCATTTGCGGATCCAGCAATGGGCCATCATACTTTGACAATTTGGACATTTTGGACATTTTGGACATAAAAATGTGTGATGTTTCGACATTTGGCCGTGTGTACACTTATTTGCCTACACTTTATTTGCCTTCGTATGTAAATGTGGGTGGTCGCGATCCACCATGTAAAGACATATGCATGCGTTTTGTTTCTTGTATGCCGGATGCACACCCTCTCAGTGATCTGGTGGCCATTGAGTGCATGCCCCATTCCGTGGTATGCAGGTTTGCTGCATTGCCATTGCAATGGCAGCTTTGGGAGACGAACAATGAATGTGGGATGGAGCCTCGGAAGGCCCACAGTGCGGTGTATCATCCTGACGGTGAGGGCTACATGGTAGTGTTTGGGGGAAGCGATGGCTCTTTTTGCCTCAATACCACGTACACTTTGGACTTGCATTTCAAGAATTGGGAGATGCTCGACGCATCTGGCGAAGCACCAGCCCCAAGGTGTGGCTTTGCCCACTGTTGACCGCTGAGCCACATTTCCTTCAAGTTCCCATGTTACACCCATACGGCTTTCGTGAACCCCGGTCAAACACCTCTCTCAACAGCAATCTGTGCAACCATCAAACTTGTGTGAGTGTTACCAACCTGACCATTCGTGCATTTTTCCATTCCATGGGCCAAGGCTACACCACAGTTTTGCTTGCGTTGGTGGGACCAGTAATTTCAGCCATCCCTATCCGTTACCCATGGGGGGTTACTGCTTGAATGGAACCTTCTTCTCTTGACCCTTACACTCTTGCGATACACTTGAAAGTCCAGCACCCATGCAGAGGGAATCAAAGTCTCAGATTGCCACAATTTGATTTCCGACAGAAAGGCACGAGCTCGTGCCTGCGACACTCGTCGCGGTCAGTTGGGTTCGTGGGTCATTTTTTCCAGAAGGTTCGCTTTTGGGGGATTCTCAGCGGTAAATCATACACCCTGCCGCAGCGCCGGCCCTTTCTCAGCGGGGTACCGTGGCGTTGCGACGGGCACAGCCCTGGCGACGGTGCCGTGGTACCGGGGTTTCTCGTTTCTGACGGGTTTGGCTTTGGGTTACTGTGGCACAGGGGAAATTGCATTACCCACAAAGTAGTGTTGATTGTGCCTCATTGGCCAGCCTGAGGCTTGGCGGCCATCGCAAAATTGTCCGAGCACTTCACGGTCCATTTTCTGAGGCCGCAGATTTGTGCTTCAGGCTGCTGCCCTGGTGAAGACTTGCTCACGTGCCCCTCGGCAATGCCACCACAACAAGGAGCAAGGACGCACGCAAACGGCAGAACGAAGAGGGATGAGTGCCATGCAAGAGGCAGGGCGGTGTGAGCGGCCCTGACGGGCAAAGGTTGCCGCCACCCTGAGTCAGCAGTGCACAGGACGCCCCTCACCACCACCGCGTGTCGTTGTGGTCCTCATGCACATCGAGGAGCGTGGCGCCGCAAGCGTGCATTGAACAGCGACGGTGCAATGTCCTGCATTGTTCATTGCAAGTGGGGCCTGTGATGTCGGGCCGGTCATGTGGATATCATCCATTGTTGGGCCCTCCTCCCAAATTAATTAGGCCTTACCCCCTCCCCCCTTCCTTCCTGCCTTCCTGCCTTTGAGTGGTTGCAATCCGGTAGCTCTTGGTAGGTGGCTGTGTTAAACAGGATTAGTCTACCAACGGCTCCACCCACACCTTCCCTCCGCCCCCTGTCTCAGCCACCTCCTTCCTCCCTCCCTCCTACCCTCCCTCCATTTTTCTCTGGTTATTGCGAGCTTGGTTGCGTGTCTGATAAGATCCTCGATTCAGGCCTTGCCTGTTCTTTCCCCTGCATCTACCCATTCCCTGTGTCTCATAATCATCTCATAAATCTGGCACTATTTCAGGACAAACCACAGCGGCACGATGGTAGGCAATCAGATGTACATCTTTGGCGGGGCCAAGTATCGAACATACATGAACGATTTGTGGGCACTGAATCTCGCTACGGCCCGTTGGACTCAGGTATTCAGGGTTTTGTAGCGAAAAACGGGCAACGGGGTAGGGAGGCGTTGTGTCAGCCGCCGAGCGCACGGAGGTAGCAGAGTTTCATTGTACACGCTGAGCCGCACCACGTGGCTCTCAGAAGGTGGACCTGGGCACCAGCCGGCCCCATATGGAGAAGTCGGCACCGTGCCGTCATTTGCCATCCTTCTTTCTTCGTTTCTGTTTCTCTGTGGCTGAAGAGCAGTTTCATGTGGCTGCACCACAGTTCTTCAGATGGGCCACAGTTTTTCTGTCGCCGAAGCACAATTTTGTGTGACTGAAACACAGTCTCATGGGGCTGAAGCACAACGGGTTAAACTGTGCGTCAGACACACAAAATTGTGCTTCAGCCACACAAAACTTTGGTCCAGCCACAATGAAACGTGGCCCAGCACAGTTCGGTGTGGCTGTAGCAAAGTTTTGTGGGGCTGGAGAAAATTCTATTGCCTTCGGCAAGTCCACCTCGCAGAGAATCTACCGCGAGCAACACACACCCAAAATAGGGTGGAAACTACATAAATACCGGCTAAAACATGCTTTACATACCTTGGATGATCATTTTAGGTGATCACGGTATCAAAAAAACAAGTTTCGAAAACTTCCATTTTTGAGGTGCCCAGGGGGACAAACTGCATCAGCAGGTTGTGTACCAATCCCTTGGGAGACCCCCCCCCCCCCTTGGACCTAATACCCAAATCGGGTGAAAAACACGTAAATACGGCCTAAAACATGCTTTACATACCTTGGATGGTCATTTTAGGTGATCACAATATCACAAAAACAAGTTTCAAAAACTTCCATCTTTGAGCTGTCCGGGGTGAAAAACTGCATAAGCAGGTTGTGCACCCGTCCCTTGGGAGCCCCCCCCCCCCCCCGACCTGATACCCAAATAGGGCGAAAAACACGTAAATACGGCCTAAAACATGCTTTACATACCTTGGATGGTCATTTTGGGTGGTCACAATATCAAAAAAACAAGTTTCGAAAACTTCCATTTTTGAGCTGTCCGGGGTGAAAAACTGCATAAGCAGGTTGTGCACCCGTCCCTTGGGAGACCCCCCCCCCCCGACCTAACACCCAAAAAGGGTGAAAAACACGTAAATACGGCCTAAAACATGCTTTCCATAGCTTGGATGGTCATTTTGGGTGGTCACAATATCAAAAAAACAAGTTTCGAAAACTTCGATTTTTGAGCTGTCCGGGTTGAAAAACTGCATAAGCAGGTTGTGCACCCGTCCCTTGGGAGACACCCCCCCCCCCGGACCCAACACCCAAATAGGGTGAAAAACACGTAAATACGGCCTAAAACATGCTTTACATACCTTGGATGGTCATTTTAGGTGATCACGATGTCAAAAAAGTAAGTTTCGGAAACTTCGATTTTTGAGCTGTCCGGGGTGAAAAACTGCATAAGCAGGTTGTGTCCCGGCCCATTCACTAAGCCATTATTGTTGGAAACAGTCATTTTGCGTTTTTGGCACGGGTTGTGAACGGCCCTAAGCAAAGCTAGACACTGCAAAAAACGTCCTTCCGTATCCTAGTAGGCATATACTGTCACAACATCCCCATTCACATCCCTCGGAGTGGGTACCACGGGGTCACCGAGGTCGCCAAAACCGCCAACATAGCAAAAATGGCTGGAAAGTGCATAAACTGCATAAGCGCTCGTCCCACTCCGCCCCATACAAACCCTATGGAGTCGGGACCCGGAAACACTTTTTCGGCTCAAAATCGAAAAAAACCAAAAGATTCATGATTTGCGACCCAAAAAAAGGGGGGGTCATTTTTTGACCCCCCCCCCACCCCCCCCCCCCACCCCCCCCCCCTCCTTGAAAACCTCAAAAAAGTGGGTTTCAAGTGGGGGGGGTCTAGGGGGGTCCGGACCAAAAACTCATTGGGGGATGCGTTTATTGGACAAAATAATGATTTTACAAGGGGTTAAACTAACAATTCAACCCCTTGGGGTAGGGTACGCGAATAGGCCCAAAAAGGCCAAAATGGGGGGGTATGTGGCATTTTCCCCTATATACGCCTGCCTGGCTTTGATCTAACAACCTCTGCGAGGTGACTTCGATTTTTGAGGTGCCCAGGGTGACAAACTGCATCAGCAGGTTGTGTACCAATCCCTTGGGAGACCCAAATCGGGTGAAAAACACGTAAATACGGCCTAAAACATGCTTTACATACCTTGGATGGTCATTTTAGGTGATCACAATATCACAAAAACAAGTTTCGAAAACTTCCATTTTTGAGCTGTTCGGGGTGAAAAACTGCATAAGCAGGTTGTGCACCCGTCCCTTGGGAGCCCCCCCCCCCCCCCCCCCGACCTGATACCCAAATAGGGTGAAAAACACGTAAATACGGCCTAAAACATGCTTTCCATAGCTTGGATGGTCAGTTTGGGTGGTCACAATATCAAAAAAATATGTTTCGAAAACTTCCATCTTTGAGCTGTCCGGGGTGAAAAACTGCATAAGCAGGTTGTGCACCCGTCCCTTGGGAGACCCCCCCCCCCCCCCCGACCTAACACCCAAAAAGGGTGAAAAACACGTAAATACGGCCTAAAACATGCTTTCCATAGCTTGGATGGTCATTTTAGGTGGTCACAATATCAAAAAAACAAGTTTCGAAAACTTCGATTTTTGAGCTGTCCGGGTTGAAAAACTGCATAAGCAGGTTGTGCACCCGTCCCTTGGGAGACACCCCCCCCCCCCGGACCCAACACCCAAATAGGGTGAAAAACACGTAAATACGGCCTAAAATATGCTTTGCATAGCTTGAAATGTCATTTTGGGTGGTCACAATATCAAAAAAAAACATCCCCACTCGCACCCCTCAGGGTGGGTACCACGGGTTCACCGAGGTTGCCAAAACCGCCAACATAGCATAAATGGCCAAAAAATGCATAAACTGCATAAGCGCTCGTCCCACTCCGCCCCATACAAACCCTATGGAGTCGGGACCCGGAAACACTTTTTCGGCTCAAAATCGAAAAAAACCAAAAGATTCATGATTTTCGACCCAAAAAAAGGGGGGGTCATTTTTTCGACATTTTTGACCCCCCCCCACCCCCCCACCCCCCCCCACCCCCCCCCCTAAAAAGTGGGTTTCAAGTGGGGGGGGTCTGGGGGGGTCCGGACCAAAAACTCATTGGGGGATGCGTTTATTGGACAAAATAATGATTTTACAAGGGGTTAAACTAACAATTCAACCCCTTGGGGTAGGGTACGCGAATAGGCCCAAAATGGGGGGTATGTGGCGTTTTCCCCATATATACGCCTGCCTGGCTTTGATCTAACAACCTCTGCGAGGTGATTTTCGTGCAACTGAAGCACAGTTTCGTGCGGGTGAAGCACATTTTCGTGTGCCTGCAGCATACTTTTACGTGGCTGAACCGGGGTGTGGTAATGAAGGTTTGGGATGCCCCGTCCTCCACTGAAATCTATTGCTTGTGATGCAAGGGCCGGTAATGGCCCAGGTGTCCCGGACGCAAATCCGCCAAAACGGAAGTTCATATCCACCCCCCCCCCCTTTTCTCACCCCGTGGCACCTCACGAGCGGTCAAGGCCTTGCTGCCCACGGAGGAGACGCCCCTCCTTTTGCGGCGTAAAACACTGATAAGGCCCCGTCCCGAACCCCGCCTCCCTGTTTGGTGGTGTGAGCGTGGTCCCCTCCAGTGCGGCGCGGGGGGGGGGAGGGGGGCGGGGGGCATGCGAGGTCGTGAAACCCGGAAAGTCACAGACAAAATCGCGAGAGTGCGAGTTTCCATGTAAACAGCAGCCAGATAAGGGGAGGTGGTGGGTCATAGCCGGCGCTGAGCCACGCGATTGCAAAGCCAATTCACGCAAAACAAAAAGATTACAGAAAAATGCGACCCCAAACATCGACAACGACGCATTCCATCTCTTCTCGCCCACAGTCCATCCAACGTAGCGACAGGACAAATGCCCCCCCAGTGAAATGCCGCGTCCCCGCGGCACAAGGTTTGGCGGTGGAGGGGTGTGCCAACCACAGTGCACTGAGAGCAGCGCTGCTGTGTGCTGTCTGGGCCGCGGGACCAGGAAGAGGGCTGATCGGATAGGCCTGGGCAGTGTTGGGCTTCTGTCCCGACAGGAGCGGCGACCAGGAGGCAACGACACAAAACGTTTGTAATTTTGGCAAAGGAGCGGGCTTCCCACGGCAATTTCCCTCTCCCTTCTGGGGACCGCAATGGCTCGCTGAGCCTTATGTGCCCTGCCGCATGTGTCTCCGCAGCCGGTGACCCGTAGCATATGAAGTCAACCATCGTTTGGGTGTGACGCTCGGAGTCTGAGCAGGATGTCACAGCAAGGCTTGTGAGGAAGTCAAGGAAGAGGGCGAAGGAGGGGAGGGGGGTCGGTCACCTCTGACATGGGGCAAACCGCGTTGGCCCGAGGCTCCTTGGTGGGATATGGTTTGTGGAGCCCTCGGTGCTGGTTGTGCAGTGGCTGTGGCGGAGCGGTGGAGGGACGCATTGGGAACGAGGCACGCAGAGATGAACGAGTGGGAGGGGCGAGACCGGGCCAAACGCAGTTTCCCGCCTAAAGTACGAGTTTGCATCATTTCTGTGCACGGTCACCAGTACTTCCCTTTGCATGTTTCAAAGGGGACAGTTGGGATCCCTTGATTCAGTCTTCTACGGGTACAGCATTCCCACGCAGCTCCTAACATGGCGCCCCGACGGGTACACAAGCTCTGACACGATACCATGGTGCGGGTGGGTGACGGTCTGTGAAGCACAACAAGAGCCAGGTCCTACCTGGGTGCCCCAAATAAACCGCAGAATCGAGCGCCTGCTCTGGAGTAGCACCCCCCGTAAATCGCGAGTTGAACAAATGCGACAGGCACCCAGATGATCTGTCGGCTGCTGCTGTATACCATGTCCACGTCGCCAGTAACAGTTACGACCGCTCTCTTCCAGCAAAAAGGCAACGAGGAGGCTAAGCGGGAATGTGGCCTCCTCAATAGCAGTGTGGCCCAACGTATACGCTTGTCGGCTGGTGTTCCTTGCGAGCTGCGGACGCATTCGCTGTCTCCCGCATCGCAGGTGCATTTCGGGTCCGGCCCCCCTCGTTCTCCCACCGTCCGGTACGGGCACTCTATGGTGCAGTTGGGGGACAGCCTGTTTGTCTTTGCTGGGCATCACAAGAGCCTGGCCCCTGACCCGACCGAGCGTTGCACAAACGACTTGTGGCAGTTTGACCTCAAGACGCAGGTATATGTCGGGGTCAGTTCTGCAAGTTTTCTTCTTCTTGTGGGTTGAGGGGGCCACAAGGGAGGTGGAGTGTTCAACTGCTGGTGGGGGGGGTTCTCCAGAGCCCCCCACAAGGCCAGGGGTGGGGTCCGGTCCGGGGGCACCATTGGCTGGGACTGCCGAAGCAAATTTTTGGGGTCAAAAATGGTCAAGGAACATTCACTGAGTCCGAGGCAAATGCTGCTTTTCCCAGACCCCCTCGTTGCACTGATTCCAAAAATGCAAATTCTTATTTTTTTTAAATTTTTCGCTTTTTCTGTAGTCCGGTCACCTCCGGGCCATCCGGGGGGGCTTGCAGGGGTGCGGTCAATGGAGCCACCCTTTTGGGAGCGGGGGGGGTCTGGCGGGGGGGGGGGGGGGCTATCTATCGATGGAAATTCAGGAGCCCCAGGCTTTTCAGTTATTCGTGTTGCTGCGGCTTCATGAGAACTCCGTCAACAAGGTGCGCCGGGAATGCGCTTCGGGGAGCAGGTGCAAGCAGGCGCGCAGAGAGTACGAGAGGGAGGGACGGGACGAGCCGCAAAGGCAAGCCGATGACTGTTCAGGGCCCTGTCAGTCAATGAGTGTGCTCAAGGCTGTTTCCACGGGAACGCCCTCGCATTCGTCTGCGAATCCGCGCATCCTTTTCACTCCTTTGAGCCTCTATGAATGCTCTTGAATTGTGTTGTAGACCGCTGCGCACTTCGTATCACCCGGGCATTTCTCGAGCCTGTCACTTCATGCTTTCCCCCCGCCTCCATCCATTGGGTCTGCTGATCCTGCGGCGCCTGCGGCACCTGCGGCGCGCAGTTTTTTGAACGTACTTTTGAATGGGGAGTAGTTAGCGGAACATTTTTGTCCGTTTTGAGTATTGTGCCTCGCCATTGTGCCCGTTTGACCTGCTTCCTTTACCCAATTGAAGAAAATTGATGCGGTGCTAATTGCCCTGAAGCTAATTACCCTTACCATGCGGCGCCTGCGGTGCGCCTGTGGCGCGCAGTAGACCCTTCCATTCGTCCGCAATCGGGGTCCAGGGTACACAGCTCCTCAGCACGAGTACAGAACCATTGGGAGCCGCCGGGCCCATGGCGCGGGGGGCATGCTCCAGTGGCGACTGCACAGGTACGACATGGGGATCTGCACGCCCCTCGCCCTGGTATGCGGTTTCCCACATCAGATGTCACGGTCTGGGAGTGACGCAGTGTGAAGCCTGTCACTGATGGCCAGGGAGTGGATGCCGCGGCACAGAAATGGCGAGCAGTGGGGCAGCCATTTGACTGTCGCCCCTAAAACTGCACAAACCCGCAGCACGCGGCACGCAGCACGCGGCACTAGACACCGGTTGTAATGCATGGGAACGGACCAGCCTCTCTGGAATGACCCCCCCCCCCTTCCCTCTACGGCCCGGGGGCTCGCCTCCACGAAACACAACCAATTGCTTCCCAATCTGGGCCCATTATGGAAGAAATCTGGGTACGGATGGAGAGCCTGTTTTGTTGTATCCTCCTCGTGTACCGGGGCCACACAGGGGGAGGGGGGGGGCGGGGAAATTTTCGCGTTTTTAAGGAAGGTAGGGGTGTGGGCAGTGCAGTGAAGACGCCCATGGCACTGCCATACTGTGGGTAACCCAACATCAGATGTTGCAGCATCTTTGCACTGTTTTTTACCCGCTCCTCAAGTAGACCACATTGTTCAGGTTTCCGTGGCCGTTTGCGACGTTGAGGAGACGTGGAGACTCTGAAACTGAGCATGGGGTTGCACGTTGGGGTGTGCGTGAGGCAGTTGGGAGCTTTGGGAAGTCCAAGGGCGACGAAATTTCCCCCCCTGCGAAATTTCCGGCGGCGAAATGATCCCCGTACAACCCCCCCCCCCCCCCGGGCCCTACCATGGTACGGTGGACTCTGATGTGCTGAAAACGGGGAACATCTGGTGTCAATGCGTCCCGCAATCATTTTGGGGTCCACACTCATGACTGGTCGATGTGTCAATCAGATCCTTCGCACGTAACCCCCCCCCCCCCTTGCGCATGCACGGCCTTGTCTAAGCACGGGGTGGGCGTTGAACCGCCGTTTTGAGGAAAGTTTGGGACCGCTGTTTTTGTGGTCCAGAATGGAGGGTTGGGTGTTTGTAGAGTGTTTGTACAGGGAAAGAGGGGCTCAGTCATGTCTGTGATGGTGCATTCTGTTCATAACAACATTTTACTACACATTGGAACCCCATGCTGCTTGTTCTGATGTGGTTTTCAGCCATGGCTAACACTGTTATTCCCGGTCTGGCTGTCACATGTGTCACGCGCATGCACAGCCTTGTCTAAGCACGGGGTGGGCGTTGAACCGCCGTTTTGGCCTGACTGCTGGGACCGCGGCCGTGCTTGCGCAAGGGGGGTACCAGGATTATACTGGGGTCACTACCCCGCGGGGGCCTCTCTTCCACCTCTTGTGACCACTGCGACCCTGCCCGCCTCGCCTGTCACGCACAGCCGGACCCCGCCCCGCCCGCCGCCCCCGCCCGCGCGCACCCCGCCCCATCCACCAGCCCCACCCAGCCGATCCCCCACTACGCACGCCCGCCCTCCCCTGCCCCGCGCGCCGTGCCCGACCGGGCCCCGCCTCCGCTGACTGCCTTCGTGCGTGCCCGCCCGCCGCCGTCTCCCTCCTTCATACCTCCTCCCTGACCCCGCGTTGCCGCGCCGCGCTTGGGCAGGCCTGGTCCCAGTTCGAAACGAAGAAGATCACCAAGCCTCCGCCCGCGAGCACCGGCCACCAGTGCGTCGTGTGGGACGGGACCATGTGGGCGTACGGCGGCACGAGGGACGACATTCCGTCGCTGCGCCCGAAGGAGCACAGCCTGTGGGTCTTCCGGATCGCCGACGCCGCGCACAGCGGGGCCTGCGCCATTCAGTAGCCGGAACCCGCGCCGTGTGCCTCGCGGCACAGGGTCTGCCCTGCCCCGATGGCCCCTGAGACTCCGCCTGGCGGCGCTCTCCACCCGATCGGCCGTGAGCGAACCATTCGTGTTGGGAGCGGGGCGGAGGGCGGAGGGTGCCCGTCTCCCGCCCTCTCTTCTTCCAGACCGCCACGCCGGTGAGTCCTGTAAGTAATTGGGCGCTGTTGCCCAACGAAGTGAATTCCTCTGACAAAGAGATGTCAAGACGACGACTCCAATCGCCTTTACGGCCTATCCCCACAACCCGCTAATCCCCCCGCCTCCCATCCCCACAACCCGCTAATCCCCCCGCCTCCCATCCCCACCCCCAACCACACACCGAGTGGGAGCGCTGTGTTGCAGTGGCAGTACATGGGGCTTGGAGTCGGAATGGCTTCCGAGCCCGGGGGGGGCGGGGGCACCTTACCCGAGACGGTGCATACGGCCAAAAGTGCGCGCGACGCTCCAAAACCGCGCTCAAATCGGGCCTGGCTGGGGCGCGGCACACCTGCGACGGCAGCATCCAAGCAGTTCATCCTCCAGAGCCCCCTCTCCCGCATGACATCCCCCAGCACGTTCCCAGAGCGTTGTCTCTTCGAAATGCTGAGGGACGGTCGGAAGCAGACGGCGGCGGACTGTGTGACTGGCCGGTGACCGAGCGCGGTTGGTTCGCAACCAACGTTCAGCACGTCACCTCCAGTCACCGCGTCGGTTGGCGGCTCACACCAAACGTTTCCAGAAGGTTCCCCGCCCCGTTCGCCGACTTCCCCTGCCCCACCCCTTCGAGCACCGCCCCGCCTTACGCCCCCCGGCCTCAGAGCTCACCGGGTAGCCTAGCATTCCCGACCGGCAGTCCCTCGCTCTCGCCCCGTCCTATGCGCACTTCGAGGCCCGAACAAGCACGTCCCCCGGCAAGTTTGGACGCTTCCGCGGTGGCTGGCCTGCCGATACGGGCCAACGGCCTCTGTGGCAGGGGTGGCATTGAGCCCGGCTATTTTGTGCCCGATGCATGTAAGTGTAAAGGTCTAACCGCTCGGACCACCAGCTCCACTGTACAATGCGCGCGGAGAGGGGGTGCCCCCTCCCCCAGCCCCCGCGATTCACCGACGGAAGTTGGTGGTACAGCAGCGGCGGTTGGCAGTCAGTCCCGATTCGACAACCGCTGCGCACCGCCACGGGACGTCAGGCGTGCCGCTTGTGCATTTTCCTGCAGAATCAGAGCCCACTTGCAGTGGCTTGGCTCTGCGTCGCTGATTCGTGTGCAAAATCACGCAGGCACCATTCGAACGGCGCCCGCCCGTCGGGCACCACGAACCAAGTCTTTTGCGTACCGCCGCTCGTTCGTGGCAGTGCCCCCTGCCGCGACGGTAGGGTCAGTCGCCTGCGCCCAACCATCCGGATCTTGTGAACCCTCAAAGCCTGACCCACCTCTCCGGGCGTAACCCTTGCCTACCGGCACTGCTCTGAGAGAATGCTGCGCTGTGGTGGAGGCAGGGAGTCGCCCGGCCTCCCCCCTTTTTTTACCGGCGCCCGGGGGCAGGGCGGACCACCCCTCTTTGTGTTTCTGGTTTCTGTAGACAGGTCGTCACGCCCCGCCCCAGACACACGCTCTACCCCCGGCCGCACGCGCCCTTCTCTGTCCTGGCAATGCACTGCACCATTCCGTCAGAACCGTTCCTGAGTGGCACGGTTTGCGATTGTTTGAAACCAGAAACACAAAGAGGGCATGTCTGCCCTGCGCGCAGGCGACAACAGTGACCATCCCCCGTGTCAGAGTTGCGGCATTGGTCTGGCTTCGCGCTTCGTCCCCCGCATTCTCACGGATCGGAGGTAAGAAATGCGCTGTTTGGGGCCCATTGGCCGTTGGCACTCCTGCTTTCTTGTCGGCAAGGAGACATTTGACCTGCACCTACAAGAACCAACCCTCCCCATAGAGACCTATTCGAAATGGCAGGCCACAAGAGTCGCAAAGGCAGCGATCCGACACACAGGTTATAATTTGCAGCAGACAGACATAGACACAGTCAGAGGGCCGGCCTGACAGTCATGCCACACTCCGGGGCACACACACGTCTGCAGTGCCGCAGGCGCCGCCTGAGCATTCCGATTGTGCAATCCCCTGCCCCCAGCCCAAACGCGATTTGTGTCTGGGAAAGGGGGATTCCGCCAGCGTGAGCACCACTACAATGCGGTGCAGAATACTGCCGCCCCCACTCGCTACCCACCGACAGCGAGGCCGTGGCCTTTGGCTCCCCGTGCGCAGAGGCCGGCTGCATGTGCTGCGCAACAGATGTGAAATGTACAGCACTTTGAACGCCCCCTATCGTATGTTGACGCACCAGCGCGCTCTGCCTGTGCGGGGCACATGGGGTTCCTTTTTGCTGCCAAACGGTGGTATGGGGTGCACGGGGCGCGGCCCGCGGTGGAGCGTGCGGCTATACGGCCGCCCCAGGGGGTGGCCTCTTGGGGCTGGGCTTCACTCTGCGGGTGCAGCCACAGGGGGGCGCATCGACGGCGGCTGTGCCTTCGGGAGACGGCGTGGAGGTCCGCGGCCTGCAATCTGGGCATGGGTGCTCCTCTGAAGATCCTGCGTGACGCGGCGGCCCTGGCCTTTCCGTCGCGCCAGGATATACCGGGGGGGGCGGAGGGGGCTAGGGCAGGCTTCAGGCAGTCTCTAACCCGCTAACCCTCTCCCTTCCCCTCCGCATTAGCGTCCAGGACCTACAAAAGCCAGTGCCCCCTGTCGTATGTCGTTCCTCATGCCCCACCCTCCCCCCCGGCTCCCCTTGAAACGTCAACCAGCATGATTTAATGCCTTCCCTTGAATAGCCCCCACCCTTGCCGTCACGGGGGAGGGCAAATTGTCATGCGCATGGGGACTGTCCAAGAAGGATGAGATGGGAGAGGGCAGATCATAGAAGTATTAAAATGGCCGTACACCGCAGGAGGAGGGGTGAACCCTCCACCCCCTAGACACCCCTCCCCCCGCCAGACCAATAGTGGGAAAAAAGGAAATTACATCAGGGAAAATCTGGTCGGGCCATTTTTGGTGCATCAGCTTTTGCCCCCCCCCCCCCCCCCTTCTACTACTTCCTTGGGGCAGGTCCCTTCAAGAAATTCTCTGGACACAACACAACACACACACACACACACACACACACATGCAGAGGGTGGGCAGGGACCCTACCACATTGTTCACCCAATTCTTCTCTGGAAGCCTGCCCACCTCATTTGTAACCTCCAAAACTGCCTCCGGCTAATTTTCTGCTCAGCAGTGACAGGCCCTTCGAACCGCCGCCGTGAAGCCCCTTTGGAGCCCCTCGCCTGCAAGCGAGCATCCCCCCAAGAAAGCACTCCGCATGACATGCTGCATCACCAATGTGTTGGGGCCAGGTTCCACTTTCCCTTCATTTTTGGAGAGTGGATTTTTAAATCACGCCTGGGCAAGCTACTGGAACAAAACCCTCAGAGGCATCCCTAGCCCCCCCCCCCTTCACCGAGGCCTTGTGCCAAACCCCCCCCTTCACCCCGGCGCAGGCATTGACGGAGCAAGCCCAAGAGATCTTCACAAGGAGACACAAGGCCGGGCAGAAAGGGAGAGGCCCGCAGCTTCCTTCAAGCCTGACAGCCGGAACCCGTGCCAGGCATCTCACCCCTCTTCGGGGTGCGCCAGCCCCCCCCTCCCCGCACCAACAAGCTCGCGCCCCATGGGGGATTTGGGGGGATCCACGGCGACGCCCACAGCGTTGCTGAGGCCGGGCTAGCCTGTGTTCTTCAACGCGGGCAGGCAGACAACGCTTTTTGCCATGGGGCTGGTGCCCCCCCCCCCCCAGGAAGATGGGCTGAGGCGCCTGACGCCCCCCCTCCCCCCCCCCCCAAGGAGGGCAAGCACTGTCGCAGAAGCTTTCCAGGAGGGCGAGCGAGGAAGAGACATAGTCCCAACCAGCCTGTCCCTCCGGGCCGCCGTGCTCCATATGCGGGGGGCAAGCACGGGGCCGCAGGTGCCTGAACTCTGGATCGGCCCGCCGCCCTAGCCCCCGACCTCTGTACATAGGCCGATGGACATTAATCGTTTGCATGGCCCTCGTTATCAAATTTTCACTCAATTTAGGCATTGGTCACGCCCAGCCCAATCTTTATTACACCCTTATTCTGGCTCACGTTCTGTTGGAGGTGCATGACACGACGCAGTTTTCCATTGCCTCCGCTCCGATTTGCCATTGCCTCCGCTCTGATTTGTTCCATTTAGTGCCAAACACTGATCCCCTCATTGTCCCTTCAATTCCTGAAACTTTTGTCAATGCGCAGGATGGGGGGCAACCAGGTTGCAAACTTGCTTGTTCACCATTTCTCCGCTCCGCATATCAACAAGGCTTGCTGGCAATGTGCACAGCGCAAAGTGCAGTAGAATTTTGTCCATTCGGCACCGACATGGTTGAAGGTTCATATGTCTCCTAATATTGGACGATTTGAAATTTTGCGGTGAATGGTGCCTGGTTGCCATCTACATGTTGGTGTGCACATTTGTTGGGTCAAGTGGAAATCAACAACATCGTTTTCCTTTGCTGAAAGACAGCCTGCCTAAGAACACTCAAGCGCGCTCATACAGAACAAGAAAATCGGTAGCACTCCGCGTGGCATGTTTAGGCCAGCCAACTTCCTCACTGGTGTGGTTCAGTGAGGCTCACTCACTCTAGGGACATGTAGTCTGTAGTCTGATGCAGCAAATTTTCGGTCAAGATCATGAAACCGGACTAATTATTTGCGTTTTGCATGCTTTACGAACCACACTCAAGTACTCATGCATTTCTCTCGCAATTCTCTCAGTTTGCTGCATAACTTCCCAGTCCTCTCGTTCACTGCATTCCTTGTTCTCATTCCTCTCATCTACTGCGGTGCCTCCCAGTCTTCTTGTTGCATCCGCTTCCATTCCGCATCATTGCATTTCTTCCCTCTCAATGCACTACATCCCCTTTCAATCATCTGAATCCACTGTTCCTCC
Source organism: Eutreptiella sp. 'Long Island Sound 2002' (assembly GCA_964036045.1). Taxonomy (NCBI): domain Eukaryota; phylum Euglenozoa; class Euglenophyceae; order Eutreptiales; family Eutreptiaceae; genus Eutreptiella; species Eutreptiella sp. 'Long Island Sound 2002'. The sequence continues at coordinate 5,705,404 of OZ038382.1, read as the reverse complement.
CATACTTTGCATTTCACTGCTTTCATTCCGTCCCTGTACACTCCATTCTTCCCACCTCTCTGCTCCCCTCTGCCGGCTGTCATAGCTTTGTTGACGATGGAGTCTTCAACGCCCTATGATAAGCTGCTGAAAGAGAACAAGGATCTGCAGGCCCTTCTACGGGATCGGACGCAGAAATTGGACACTACAATGAACCGCGTGTCAGGTGTGGCCAGCCAGCACTGCGTACTGTTGTTTTTGAGCCGTTGGTGCAAGCGTTGCTCCACGGCCGGTGGTTTTCGGCCAACTGCCGGTGGTTGTCGGCCAACGGCCTGCGGCTGGCGGCCAATCGTCATCGGGTAAGCGTGAACGGCGGTCGTTCAATCAACCATACTTGTTGATTTGCCAACTGCCGTCGGTTGACAGGTCCAGTACTTTGCACATGGTACCTCAAGGCTCTATCGGACGGTCACCGGTTTTGCTCCCTTCAAAAAAAGGGTCTGGATGTGGCATTGCCCCCGGTGGCCTGGGTGCAATTGGCGCACTGTGTTCATGTACCTGCCGCCCCCCCCCACCTTTGCGAGAGCAACACTAACAGTCCCAAAATTGGACGGAAACAACCCCCACTGTTGCTCTGACCGGGGCGTTGCTCTCGCACGGGGGGGGGGGGGCATGGCTCGCTGCACTGTTTGTGACCCTTGTTTCCCGCGACAATTTCGTTTCTAGTGTTCCGTGCTTCTAAAGCCGGCCCCTTTGCCCTTCTCAATTGAGAACCTCCCAAACATTGCACAAATGCCGGGCTGCTGGCAAACAGGTTTGCGGGCAGGGCGGGGGGTCGTTTGAGCGCCCCTGAAGGAAGGGTGCTGGGAAAGAAGGAAGGGGGGCCTGGGGGAGGGCTCAGGCACGAGACATACTGCGTCACGACCTCTGATACTGTTTGGGGGGTTCCAATTCCACCAACTCTGATTCTGATTGTGATTCTGATCCGCGTGATGTATTGGACTTGACATCCTCCGAGTAGCTCGCCACCACGAGGCCCTGGAGCTGGAGGGGCAACATCTCCTAAGTATTTAGTGCTTTGGGATGTACCTGGCATTGACCGGACATCCCAGTTGGCAAACGGGGAAAACCGTCAAACATCAGCTCTCACCCAGACATCCGGACACATGTTTTACCCTAACCTCCCCCACTTGACCCCCCCCCCCCCCGCGCGCCCCCCTCCACATGTGAGCCCTTGAGAGCGCGGTTCGCCAATGAAGCCTTGAATGACACCGACCCCACACAAACACTTTTACTGCTGGCCCTGCCCGGGGCGGGGGGGGGGGGGCTCAGTTGAAAGGGAGAAGTAGCCTCTAGGGGGGACACCTAGGACTCTGGGCCCCCCTATTGGGCACACATTCCCCAGGAGGGTGTACGTGCACTTATCCAAGGCATGGAGATATTCACAAATGAAGGGGGTGCACCTTGCTCTGAGCGCGCGCTGTGCACAAATCCCCTTCCCCGAATCAGAAGCATACACAAAGTCACTTGAGCATGGGCCACTGGAAGTGCATCTCGGCGCAGCAGTCCTCAATGGGAATGTACTGACACTGTGGGAAAGGTAGCCTGTACTGCTGTGTCATGTTCAGCTGCGGCTTGTGCTGTGTGCATGCTGGGACCTTCCCCCTGTGTCCCCCATGTGCACCGGACCGATATCTTTCCCCATCACCCACCCCTGCACCGCACAGTGTCCACGGGTGGGGGGACGCGGGCGGTTGTTGAGGGGTACGGACTGCAGTGTTTCTTGTCATGCCTTTGGAAGGAATGCACAAAGTCGGCCATTTACCTCTTCAGACCTTTTTCAGTTATTTGGAGAGGCATCCGTGGAATTGGCGGGGGGGGGCTGATGCTTAGCCCAGCCCAAGCGTGTCCTTGCCTGGAGTTCACACAATCGGGGTCGTTTCCGCACAGTGTGCAGGCGGGGGATGTCTGCAAGGGAAAATTGCTGTTGCAGAAATTTGCATGAAAAATTTTGTACATAATTTGTTCGATTTTTGTCAGGATTTTGGCGGCTGATTTTCACAAGTTCCCCGGTTCACCACCACAGGCCAAAACACAATGCAGTTTGTAATTTGATATGTATCCTCCCCGCCCCTTGAGCAAGCGCGGCCTTGTCTGAGCACAACCAGCCCATGTTACCGTTGTTTTCCTGATTTTTTTGTTCGTATCTGCGCCGGGGGGGGGGGGTACAATAATTCTGTCACAAGCTTCCTCGCAACAGTGTGGCAAGCATTTCAGGGCTAACCAGTTTGTCATATTTGTTGATGTTGGCGTCCATCCACCGTTTGTTCATCTTTTTGTAAGAATTTGTGCAGATTTTGTTGCGCCAGAGTAAGCTGCTGCAGAATTTCCTGTGCACAACCCCTCCTCGTAATCGAAGCCGTTTTATCGTGGCTCGAGTGGATCCCACCACATCTTAGGGCACCATTCACAAGGCCATGATCCACATAAGTGAAGGGGAAAACCCCCACATTGCCACAAAAGAGTAAAAGAACAAGACTCAGGCACAAAGGAAAATCTGAGCGGTAGAGAGGATGCCCTGCGAAATTTTGGCTGCTGAAACAACAGTGTCTCTGCCTCCCTGGCGCACACAGCAATGTTTCGGGGCCAGAATGGACTGTGTGTGAAAGGAAGGGGGCTGGAAGACGGAGGATATAGAATGGGAGAGCTTCCAGAACAATTAAGTGCAGTCGTTGCCACAACGGAGTCGTTGCCACAACGGAAGCTCCTCTGTGCGAAGAATGTTGTACAGGCTTGCCACTGCCGTCCGTCAAGCCAGACGAAACCGGGCGGAGCTGGGCCCTACTGAGCCATGTATTGGACGTAGCACGTTCCTGATGAGTTCCGGTTGTGAGCGGGACAGGCATTCCTGAGTGGCACATCATACAGGGCTGAGTTCTAACGAGACGGGATTCCTGCCACAAGTTGGTGGCATGTCTGGTGTTGTAGTCCCCTTTCATCACCTCTGGTCTGACGGCAACAGCCCCATGGTCCAACTCACCCCCAACCAGCGGGAAAACAAGCAGAATGTGAAGGTGCAAGTCAGCTTCTAGCTCAGTTCTGTTCTGCATTCCACTCCTACGCTCTATTGTGCAGAGCTTGAGTACTCTCTCGTCCTCAACGGTGACATAATCGATTCCCGGGACATGGAAGCGCAGTGTACGCAAAGCCTTCAGCAAGTGTGCCCTGCTGTGCTCCATTTTTGTCAATGATACGCCCCCACCGTTTGCACTGGTGCGGGTGCGATATGGAGAATGCAGAGCGGGGCTCAGTCACTCGATTTGTTTGCTTGTAAACCGAGTTACACCTTTGGATTGTCACAAGGGCTGCGTGAAGCCCCGGAGCTTTGGATCCTGAGGAAGTCGGAATTTGATTGTGGGAGTGGGGGCTCGATAGGGTCAACACAGGGCAAATCGTGACTTTTCTGGACCCCCTTGTGCTCCTTCCAAAATAACCCCCGGGTTTTGCATGATTATCGAGTCTAGTGATGTTCGGGCCGTCCCCGTGGGGGCTAGGGGGCCTGTCAAATGAGTCCGAGCAATTGGAAAGGCGGCAGTGCCCTTCTCTTTCCGTAAACGGTCGCTTTGTTTCTGCACAGACCAGTCAAGATCGCCAGACGAGTGCGTCTGCTGCACAGACAAGCCAAGATCACCAAACCTTTGCGGTTGGCATTGGAAGGGCCACAGGTGTGTAATGAGGGTCGGAGCCAGAGAATGTGAGCACACAAACAGCTGATGTTGGGCAACCGTGCATGCTGATTCGGGTATGGCCAGGGGCCTGCTGCTCCTGCTCCCCAAGTATCTGTTGAAAACCTTGGGGGGCAACAGCCGTTTTATGTTGGGTGTAGGTGTATTGGGTGTCGGTGCAGCCACCCGTTTTAGCAAGCATCAAGCAGCAGCAGCCACACGCGCGAAATGACAAAATCAGAGCTCTGTCTTGGTGGTTTGGTTCCTGCCAAAATTCTGGTGCTTGATACCTATGAGTACGAAGTTGAACCACACAAAGTTTGAGCAGAAAACACCATGGTGGCAGCCAGTCACGGGCCTGCAAGTGCAGGTGGTGGGTTCGCGTAACTGTCAGAAATCCCCCCTCCCCAAAAAAAAACAGCCAGAAAAACGCCAGGCGCGCTCTACAGTGCGCCTTCAGAATAAGTCAGCTAGTACAATGGATGCCCCATGCTTTGCGCATTGAGCCGGGGCAGTAGTCTCTCCTTTGTAAAGAGTGACGGTGTCAACAGATCAATCACCCCCTATTTGGGTGCCATTTTTTTTGACAAATGCCCTCAATCGCCACCGAATGGTCTTTTTGTGCATCCAAACGTAAGTCTCGGCTTTTTGGGGGTTGGAAGAGAATTGTTTCCAGTCTGCAGCGCCTGCCACACCTGCGGCACGCCAAATTTGACCCTTGATGGCCCATGGAAGTTCCCCAAGAGGCTTGGTAAACGGCTGGAAAACGACCCAAAACCGGTCACAAACACATTTTTTGAAAAGTGATCCTACACTATTTTGAGATGCTCAAACAGGTGGCTTAGGCCGTTTGAGCGATTGGTGGCCGTATCTACCACACACAACCCTTGAAATATGGCCATTGCAGGAAAAAGGGGCAACAATGTGTCTTCCCAACAGTGATATCAAACAAGTGCTCGAATAAAAGTAAGTCTCTGCATACATCTTTTTACATCTTGGGTCCGCTTTTGCCCCTTTTCAGTACACAAAAAGTTGCAAGACCTCGGTAACAGTCCATTTCGACATCAAAAATAAGGTGCAAGGTGCAGTGTGCAGAGTATGTCGGGCGCTGTACATGGTGTGCATAGTGTGTAGTGTGCAACATGAGCATTGCACAATGCGCAAAGTGCAGTGTGCAGAGTGCGTGGTGTGTGGAGTGTGCGGCATGGAGTGCAGTTTGCTGGGTGCACAAGTGTGCAGTGTTCAACGTGCGCATTGTGCACTGTGCAATGTTGGATGTTGTGTGCGGTGTGCAATATTACCTTCCGCATGAGCTTGGTCCATCAATGAGTCTTGATTAGGGTTGGGCCCAAGGCCCTGCTAACCCGAGCCCTACCTTGGGCTAAGGTCAGGGCCAGTGGCCACCTTGCAGGAAAGGCAGAGCCGAACACAACACAGAGAAGTTTCCTGCCATGCAAAGTGACATACACCTTGTGTGTGTGGGGGGTGGGGTCGTTGTCCCCCCCCCCCCCCCGGCCTCCCCTCCAGGTATTGGGAGATAGCAATTCAGGGGTCATGGCGTCAACGTCGCCCAAATGTTTTGTTTGCCCAGTTCAAGGGGTAGATTTTTGGTTGTGCCCCACATGCTTATACTCAATATGCTCAGAATTGAATGCAGACTTCAAATACGATAGAAAAACATGAAGATTAATTTTGATGCATTTCCCCTGTTTCAGGACCTGGACAAGGGGGAGGGGTTATGTAGCAATTTATTCCTCCCCACCTTGGAACCCCAGAAGGCAAGGGTTGCATAGCCTTTTGATTCCTCCTGGTTGTGGGGACTCTGAGAAGGAAAGGAATATGTCGTCAACTTGATTCCTGCCCGCTTTGGAATCCTGTTGCTTTCAGCAACCCAACCTAATACGATGAAAGTAATTCAAACTAGTCACTGGATATGTTGCCCTCCCAAGCTTCTTTTGGGGGACTCTTTTGCCATAAAGAGGCATGGCAGCGATGCGTGCCTCTCATTTATGGTGGTATGCCCAGAATTGAACAGGGTGTGTGTGTGTGTGTGTGTGTGTGTGCCCCTGAACACAATGACTCCCAACCAACCCGAGGACCCCCCAAACCCCAACTCCCTGGACACAAATACTCCCAGCCAACCCGAGGACCCCCCAAACCCCAACCCCCTGGCACTGGTACATGGTGCTGCGGCGTAGGGAGATTTCCAATGGAACATTTTGGATGGGCTCGAGCGATTCAGTGAATGGTTAAAGATCGCCACAACACGCTGATCATTTTGAGGGGTATATCATGCCGTAATTTTTCAAATTTTAGACGTTTTGTCTGCACAGCGGCCCAATTTACAAGCCAGGACTGGTCCTCAGACTGCTAAACCCCCCTGCACACCCTTTCTCCACCTCCTCAAGGGGTGGGGTGGGGATTTGAGGTATATGTTGGGGTACCGCCCACCCCCGAACCCCCTGCTGGCCCGTCCAGGGCTCCTGTCACGGGAGCCCCCGGGGGTGGGGGGTCTAGAAAATGGGCCTGAGCACCCCCCCCCCCCCGCAGTCCTTCCCCCCACCCTTGGTCCTCTTTGGGCAACAGAACACCCGCCCCCCCCAGCCCCCCACATTGAAAGCCTCCGCTAAACTGCCCTGCACCAGTGCTGAATGTTACCTTGAGCTCATGCTGTGCACTATCGAATGTCTCCTGGCCTTGGTAGTGGCTCAAGTTCTGGTCTCCTGCTCTGTCCTCTGCAGCTTGATCTCGGTGTGGGTAGGCACAAGGCCACAGGTGACAGCCGGTTAGTGCATTCCGCATCCACTGTCACGTGTGCCTCTGCACGCTGGGTCTAGTCACAAGCAAAATGTACCAGCACTTGACCCCCACTCCAGGTCTGGTTGGCTTCCAATGCAAGATTCTGAATGAACTTCACGGCCCGAGCCCCCCCCCCCCCCTCCACCAGCCTGCCCAGCCCCCAGCCCCTTGGTTTTGAGAGATAGCTGGGAGGTAGGTTGTAGATAGCTGGGAGGTAGGTTGTAGATAGCTGGGAGGTAGGTTGTAGATAGCTGGGGGGTAGGTTGTAGCAGGATCGTTTCAAACAGCCCCCTCTGGGGACACACAGCATAATTTGCCCTGGGAACATCCTCTATAAATGTTGTGTTGTAAAGTGATATATTGTTTGAACAGGTTTTATTGTCATATTTGAATTCTCATTTAGTCCTGAGCATTTCGAGTATACTGAAGTAGGGCGAAACTGAAAATTTGCATTCCGCTGTAGGCACGCAGAAAGCATTTCCAGCGCCATTGGCGGTGCAAATCCCGGACCACTATCGGTCAAAACCCCTGGGGGGAGGAGGATTGCATACAAGGACCGGACCGGACACACATAATCACAGCAATTTGGAGGATTTCCGCGATGAAAATAAATCACACATGGGCCGCTCCACGTGTCGCAGCCAGTGACGCTGGCCTTTCTGGTTCGCCCACCCTGAAATCGGTTTGTTGATCTCTCGTGGACTCTGTAATTGTGTCCACAGCCCTCCCTCCGAAGAAGAGACACTGGGAACGGTGGCATGTGTGTGTGTGTGTGTGTGTGTGTGTACGCGCGCGCGTGTGTGCGTGCGTGTGCGTGTGTGTGTGTGCAATACTCTCAGCCTCCCCCCCTAAACCGGCAGTTTGCTGTAGATCTGACCCCCAACATCACCTTGGCACCCTCTGTTGTGAGGGTCCCAGGCGCACACGGGGGTGGGCAATCGGCGTATGCACCGGATCCTTTGGGGTCTTGTCCATTCCCCCATACTCCATGTCCTTCAGATAACGAGGACATGGACACCGATGTGGGGTTGGAGTGTTCGCAAAGCGTCTTGAATGAAGAGACCGAGCCCACAGAAAAGGTGCGCAGGCAGAGCGGAGCACGGATTGTTGTGCGATTTGGGAAAGTGTTTCGGTGGTGGTGGGGGGTCTGTGTCTGTGTCGCCGAGGGGACCAGCCAGCGGCGTCCTGTTACACATTCGATATTTCACTGGGGACCGTTGGAGGTCGTGGGTAGCAGTCCCGAGGCCAGCACTATTGATGCCTCCCTGCGGTCGTCCAGCGCAGATGTCACGGGTGGGTGGGTGGGGGGGTGTATCCCATGCCCACGCAGCAGCAGGAGGCACGGGAGGGCCCGTCCCAGTGGTGGACGGGGTTTTCCGCTTCCTCACAATCTGCACACATCGCCAGTGGGAGAGGGCATCGGGAGGTGTGGTGTGGCACAAATGCACTTCGGGCTCATGGGCTGTCATCATGGCAAAAGGAGAGGGAGGTGTCTCATGCCACAACCGGATTTTGACAGGCGAAGTCTGTACTGGCTGTCTTGTTATGCCGCTGTGGACCACCCGCCCCTGCGCAGCGCCCCTGTCCCCTGCCTATGCACCCGGACAGGCCGGGCATCCCTCCCTTCCGACGTAGCCCCACCCCCCCCAGACACGCATTAGAACAAAAAAAAAAGGAAGGAGGAGCCCCCCCCCCCCCCTCAGAGCAGCCCCCCCCCCTTCCAATGCAGGTGGAAGCCTGTGTCAGGGTCTTGGAAAATTTTTTAGGTTGGCAGTTTCAGGTGCAACTCGAGGGTGAATAAGTGCCTGGTGGTAGCATCGCTCACCACTGCCCAATATGGATTTATTGCTTTGAGTTGCCTGTGCACTGTACATCCTTTGACCACTAGGGATTAACAGCAACCATCCAGAGAGCACCAGGAAATAACAGCAAGCATCCAGAGAGCACCAGGAATTCACAGCAACCATCCAGAGAGCACCAGGAATTCACAGCAACCATCCAGAGAGCACCAGGAATTCACAGCAACCATCCAGAGAGCACCAGGAATTCACAGCAACCATCCACAGCTCACCAGCAATATACAGGAGGGGGGGATTCCGCGGGGGGATTTTTCCGCGGGGAAAATTCCAAATTTCATCTTGGTGCGGGAATTTTCCCCTCATTTTTCTAGGGGAGGTGCGGAATTTTCCCCGTGCGGAATTTTGTCCATGTAAGCCACTGTGTCACCGTATGCCTTGTGCTTCGCTGCGCGCTCCCACTTGTTTTGTTTCCGCTCTTCTGCAGGTGTTGTCAACCAACAGGGAAGGGGGGGCAGGAAGTCGAATAATTTGTGAACGGCGGGCCACGCCATCTACAGAGGTGATATCAGGCACAATGGTCATTGCCTTGTCCCAGGATCTGTGATCTGTGATCCATTTAGACAACCAAAATTGGTCACTTGCGTTAAGCACATGCGACCGAAGTGCAGGCAAGCGGGCTTGTATTTTGAAATATGGGGTTGATGGATCTGCACCTGCATCTGCACATGCATCTGCATCTGCACCTACACCTGCATGTGCCTCATCTGATTCAGATTCTGAAAGCAGTCCAAGTGACAGCAGTACCAGCAGTAGTGGTGGCAGTACCAGCAGTGAAACTACAGATGATGCACGCCAGAAATCCAAGAGCAAAAGGCCGAAGAAAAGGTCAAAAGTCGCCAGCCCCGCTGTAAAAATGACACCAGATGCCAATGTGCTTCTCTTCCTGAAAAACCTTGGGTACCAGCAGTATGCTGGACCATTGGCTGAAGCTGGATTTACTTCCATGGCAGAACTCTCATTGATAACTGCGAAGGCTTTGAAGGCCGCCAACGTTCTTGAAGGACACAGCTTGCGAATTCTTGATCATTTGAAAAAACGCCGTGCATTGGGTGTTGCCCCAAAGGCAGTCCCAGCTGATTTTATGGCAAAGCGAAAAGCACGTGCGTAGTACTTGTCCCATTTTACGTTTTTTTTTCCAGCTAATGCACGCTGAGTGCTCATGCAGCTGGTGCATTGAGCAACATCTAGTCTTGTTTTATTTGTGTTCTTTTGGGGATCGCAATCCCAGGGTCCCTTTTGCTTCCAATGCACTGAAGATTTGGGAGGTGCGGAATTTTCCCCTTGATTTTGTGGGACAGGTGCGGAATTTTCCCCATGCGGAATTTTCCCCTGCGGAAAAATCCCCGTACAGAATCCCCCCCCCCCTTAGGCCAAAAATTTTTTCTTGTGCTGAAACCTTTCAAGGAGCAGTGGTCAAGGAGGAGGGTCAACCCCCTTCTCCCCTCAGACCCCCCCCCCCCCGGGTCCAACCCCCCCCCTCCTCCACTCCAATGTGTGCCTGCCCCCCCCCCCCCCCACTCCCCTTTTATTGTGCAGTGCTGCAGGTCAGACACCCCCCTCCCCCGGCTTGTGTGGCCTTTCCCCCTGACCCCCCGCCCCTCCTCCAAGGCAGAATGACCTTAACTGCACCTGAACCCACTGGGGTTTTCAACCTAAGGCCCCAGCAATGCCCAACCTGGTGTGGCCGAATGGGGCCAGCAGTTAGTGCAGCACGGGAAGGAAGTGACCTCTGACCCGGATGTGTGCATGACCCAATAGAGTCCAAAGCGTCCGTTTGTGTAGGAGCTGCAGTAATGAGGACTGAGCTTATGAACACGACTCGAACTGAGATTGCGCTGTGCTACGGCTTGATGGACAGAGGGCGATGACAGCCGTGGGGCAGGCGCGGCCAGAGCCTAATGCGGACACTGCAACCTGACCATATTGAGGCCCAAGGCAGAAATCCCCCCCCCCCCCCCTGTGGCCTGATATGAACGTGGGGCGTCTCGTTGTACTGGGCAGTACAGGGGCAAAGAGGAGGGGGGCCGGGCTTGACTTGGGCGCCCCACTGTGGCACTGTGCAGGGAAGAGGCCGGCAGGTTGAGCATGGGCAAGGCCGCAAAGGGGGAGGGGCAGGGGTGCTGACTTGTGGCACTGTGCAAGGGTTCAGGCTGCAAAACTGCCCGGGGGTGATGATGCCAAGTCCATGTTCCCCCTGCGCACCCCACTGACAACCCCCCCCCCCTCCTGCCCAGTGCTGCAGGGCAGGCGACCCCCCTTCTCCCGCCGCGACGTCTCTCTTCTGCAGATGACGTACAGTGAGCTGATGAGGAAAGCCGCACGCTGTTCGCCCGCGCCCTCCACCCCCACGGACAAGGCATGTCGCGTTGGGCCTCCCTGTGCCCTGCCTCTTTGTCCAGCAGTAACGAAACCCACAGCCGCTGGTGGATGGCATGCGGATGCATCTCCGGTGCTCATGGCCCACCTCCTGGACCCTGGTCTACCCCGGATTTGCGGTCTGGGGTGGTCTGGGGTGGGGGAGCGGCGCCCCCCGTACCCCCGCCTTCAACATTGAGCACCTCTCGGGAGACCCCCCCCCCCTCCTTTCCCTGGCAACACCGGACACGGCATCCAGCCAGCCTTTGTGGAACACATTTCACGCCCGTAGTGCACTCACCTCGTGAGCAGGAATGCCCTCGAGGGGGGGGCACCACTTCACACAACAGGAACAGCTGCCGTCCAAGAGACTGAGTGACCCCACAGGGGGGTCGGCAACACTCGGGAGACCCGATATCCAGTGGGCCAGCAAGGCCCCTGAGGTGTCCTGTGGAACGATGAGTGCGCGCAGGGGATCGGGCACCCAGAGGGCCAACCCTGGGGGCTGGGGCCCCTGCAGCGCAACGTCATTGTTCGCCTGCGCCCAGGGGATCCAGCACCCAGTGGGCCACCGCTGGGGCCCCTGAGGCGCCCTGTGGAAAGGAGTGGTGGGCCAGGAAAGGGAAGGAACCTCCGACAAAACCGGGGTGGGCAGAACCAAGGACGATGGCACGGCCACCGTGCACCGTAAATCACCAGGGACACCACGCAGGCGCACACGCCACCCGCGAAGCGCACGCCACCTGCGACCGGCAAGGAGCGCTGCATGCGCACGCGCGACCAGGGTGTGATGGCCGGTACAACGCGCGGAGGAGTGGGGCACCTGGGCCTCACGCACACGGAAACGTGGTGAGACAGGTCGTGGACGACCGCTGAGCGGAGGTGTGTGGGCAGCAAAAACCGTCAAACTACCCCCGCAGCAACCAGCACAACCCGGTACGCCAACTACTGGGCACCGCTAACTCACAAACGGCACCTGCCGCAACCAGCACAGGCCCCAGTACACCAACGATGGGGCTCCGCGGACGCGGAAACAACGCCAGCAGGAGCACAGGCCGCAGCAGCCGACAAAACGCAGCAACCCGACGCACCATGCGACGGGAAGAACGGGTGACTGTCCAGGGCCCTGTAAAGAAACAGCAACCCAACAGAATGTCACATAGGGGGCAGAAAGGGTCCAAGAGCGGTGGCCACAGCGGTTACTGGTGGTTGGAGAGCGGATTCAGTAGCCGTCGGGCGGTTGCAAAACGGTTGGAGGGCAATAGGGGATGGGGCGCAACCTACAGTCATCCACGAAGGGGGGCAGGGGCAGGCCATGGCTCAGTGGCGAATTTTAGCTATACTGGGGGGAGGGAGGGAGGGAGGGAGGAAGGGTGGGTCAGAGGCCAAAAAAAGTTTGTGTACAGCAATTCGACCTCCAATTTCGGGAATCTTTGATGGATATCATTTTTTCCCTGAGGGAGAGTTTTCTGATGTGGGTGGCAGGGTGGGTGAAGCGGAGGAGCCCAGGCTGCCATTCCGCTCCCCCCTTCCCCCCCCGGTAACGCTAAGTTGTGGCCTGGGCAGGGGGTTGCAACACCACCTTCAAGCGCAGGCCTGTTCGTGAGGTACCTCCAGTGACCAGGGGACTCACCTGTTTGGTCTGCTGGAGGGCGTCGGTGCTTGTGTACCTTTTCGCTTTCTCTCCTTCTGGTCTTTGCATTGCGCTTCAATACCGATTTCTATTCGTACGGCGTGTGACACGGGCCTTCAGGTTTCTGCAGACCTTTGGTGCCCTGGAGCAGTGGTGCTCACCCACTGGAATTACCTGCAAATACCTGCAGTTTGGGCGGTTTGAATTTCGGTTTGAGATGGACGCTAGTCAGCCCGTGGCTCGGCCGCTTTGGTGCAATGCTTCGGGCGGGAGGCCGCCACCCCCCCCGAAAGAAAAAACTTAAGTCGCCATCCAACACCAGGCAGACTCATATGCCAGATCCCCTGTTGGAGCGCTTGGGCAGCGCTCCGGGCTGGCGGCTGCAAGTTGTTGCGGATTCGAAGTGCGGGACGGGGAGGTGCGGCCGGCCCATCGCTGCTTGGCGATTGGTGTCCGCCTCCTGCCAATGAGCAGCAACCACCGCTCTCCTGGGCCACTCCCCTTTTGGGAGGGTGAAACAGGAGGGAGGCGCACTGACGAACCCTGCTGCCCCTTGGCCCATCAGATGGTGTCTCCGGTGTGATGGTCAGCAACATCAGACGTGTTCATCTGGTTGCTGCCCTCCCATACATCTGCCTTATGCCCCCCCGGAACTGTGCTGATACGCAACCTGCAGGTTGGCTGCCCGATGTCGGGGGGGGGGGGTGGGCGGTGCCTGATCATCACCATTCTGAAATGTGTACCCCCCGTTGCCAGTGAAATGTGGGCCATGCAGCTTTGGACCGCTGTTGTGCATGTACATGTTGCTGCAAGTGTGAAGGGCCTGCAAAGGGCTGCGATAAGAGAACAACAAAACATGTGCTACAACAGTTATTCAACTGTGTACTTGCGTTGCCTGTCCAAGGGGGACGGCCATGGGTAGTGTGGCCGAATGCACGCATGATATGAGGCAGCTGAAGTGCTCAAAATGATGGGGACATGTTGTGTTACAAGTTGTGATGTGACTGAGACTTTTTCTGCCAAAATGAAATGAGCAATTTTAATTTTTCGTTTGAACGATCGATTGATTTTTTTCGTTTCATATGAAACGAGCGATTTTGCCTTTTCGTTTCACTTTTTTCCAAACATGCATGTCTCAGTCACAGCACTAGTTGCAACGGTGTATTCACAGTGTGCCATGTTTGGTGCATGGACCACTGCCTACAGGGGATGATTAAGTGGATCGTGGGGAAGGCTTACCACCACGCGGTGCTGTTTCGAGGGCCTACAGGACCGTCCAGCAGGGGTGGTTGTTCTGGGGTATTTCAGGCGAATGCAACAACGCACCCACGCTTTCTAACTTTTTGTGCACCTTTTCTGAATTTCGTGCACACCGTATACGGTCTTAATATTTTGGCTCCAGACGATCCACAGGTTTTGTGGTTTTGCTGTATTTTTGTTCCGTGCTTTCCAGCGGTGCCTTTCCGCTTTGCAGGTCCAAGATCTGAGTCGGCGGCTGGAGATATGCTCGAGGCAGTCACGGCAGTGGAAATCCCATTTCATGGCCCAAGTGAATTTGCTTCAAGGTTCGCGCACCGGCTGCTCTGTATTGTGCTTCACGTCCGCTGCTTTGTTTCTTTAGGCCGGCTGCCAGCACCCTTTATCTTTTTTTCGTCATGCGCATACCCACAAATTTCCTCTTTTCTTCCAAACTCCATGTCAGCCAGTTTTTGTGGGGTTTGGGAGCACACATGTCCGTTGTTTGGGCCGAAATCGCCCCCTCGGTATTTGGGTGCCATGCATCGCCAGCCTGACCCCCCACTGCCGCCCAGGGGCACAGCTGATGTCGGGGTGTAACTTGGGGAGGCGGTGGTGCACACCTTTCGGCCAACACGCGACCTGGGGAGCGGGACAGCCTGTGGAGGTGGCAGGTGGGTCGGGGGGGGGAAGGGGGGCGATGTTGGTGGGCACACGCCCCCCCGCCCCCCCCCCCCGTCAGCCTCTGCGGCGGGCTGGGCCCGGCCGTGATGGGGCGGGACGGGCTCTATCAGGGTTGGGGGTTTTGCGGGTTCTGGCCCCCCGCAGCCCAGGCAGGCGGCTGCGTGAAGGTGTAAGCCTCCCCCCTTCCCTTTCCGCCCCCCGCATTAACTTGGGGGGGGGGGGGGGCAACCTGAGCGGGGCGTTTCGCGGGTGCGACGGGCATACAACCGAAGAGGGGGGGGTAGGCCGAGTGAGCGTTGGTACCCGGGGGATGGGCCGGTTACAGCGAGCCACCCCCTGGGGAGATGGGGGCGCTAAGCCCCGGTGGAGCACCTGATAGCCGCCTGATGCCCCCCAAGACCGCCCTCCAAACGCTCGATCACCCCCAAACCGCGGTCCGTGACCCTCCCGCATCGGTCCAACGGCCGCGGGTTCCCACTCAACTGCCGTCCCTCACCGACCGATCGCCTGATCCGTTGATCGATATTCGGCCGGGAACGGCGAGCGGAGGATGGTCCAAAGGATGCCCGAGCTGGTGCCTGGAAGACATGTCTCAGAGAGTGCCTCACCCGCGGTGCGCGCGGCGCGTTTGGGTAGGGCTGGCGTAGAGCGATGGTCGCAGGGAACGTTGCAAAGAAGCGGTCATTCCGCACTGAGCCGCAGCAGCGCGTGGCCAATTCCTTTGTTTGGGCAGCATCTGTGTTGCGGAGCTGCACTTCACGAATACAAGAAGAGCTACTGCGTCACTGCCTGTCATAAGGGCGTAGCACATTGGTACACGTCTACTAAACCGCGCGGTGCGATCGAGGCACTCTCCGAGGGAATGACAGCGGGTCGTCTTCCACGTTCAAAGCCCCCCTCCAGGGGGGGGGGGATTGAGGTCCGCAATTTTTCGCAATTTTCCGCAATTTCGCAATTTTTCGCAATTTTCCGCAATTTTTCGCAATTTTCCGCAATTTTCCCGCAATTTTTCGCAATTGGATTCGACCCCCCCAGACCGCAATTCCCCCCCCCCCCCCTGCCCCCTCTCCTCGTGCCCTGGAACCCGCCGGGACGGGGCCGCACGGGAATCGACATATGAGGGGGTGCGCCCGAACCACAGGTCCCCGGACCGAGCCCCAGGCGGGACTGAGTGCCGGGGTGTCGGGGACCCCGTGGACCGGATGGGACGCGGCGGGGGATGAAGGGGGCAGACTGGCCTCGAGAGGGTGTTGGGAGTGGCACACTGCAGGCCTCATTTGAAAGGGGGAGGGGGGGGTGGCAGGGATGCATTAGAAAGGAAGGGACCTCAGAGGTGGCCCCAGAAGCGGTTAAACAGGCGCCCCCATGGGGAGGAGGCATCCCCCCCCCCCCTACAGGGCACCCAGCCTATGCCCAGCCACTGTCTCCCTTACAACAAGTGCCGGGCGGTTCCCGTGTGGAGTCCGGTCATCCCCCGGGCACCCTCCCCTGACCTCACCCCCCCCCCCCCCCCCTCACCCCGAGCCCGCCTTCGCCCGGTGCCCCATCGCCGCTCCCCCGTTCAAGTGTCCCATCGCCACAGATCTTACGTCCGAACTGGAGGACGTGGAGAAGGTGTCCAAGGCCTTGGCCCAGCAGCCGCCCGACTCTGACAAGACCATCAAACTGCAGGAGGAGCTCCATGAGCTGGTCCTCCCGGGGCCCCTGCTGTCGGCGGTGCACCGGGGGGGAGCGGGGGGGGCGGTGCTGCACCGCAGGGCCCTCCCGTCCGTTTGTGGGGCCGTGCTTCCGACGTCAGAGGGCGGGTGGAGCCCCCCACACCCCCCCTCCCCGCCCACCACCGATGCATGCGGTACGCCATAAGCAATGGCCTCCGCCAAGCAATGCCCCCCCACACCCGCCCCGCATTGCGCGAAGCGCTGCGGCGAGTTGAGCGCGCAGGCATCGCGCCCACGGCAGCAACAAACATGGGGGTAGGGGTGACCCATGAGTTCCAGTTCCCCAGACACGAGCCATCCCCCCCCCCCCCACCACCAACACTTGTTTTGCCCCCAATTCTTACCCCTCAAACTGATCAGCGCCACGTGGCGATCATTTTGCGGTATATGCCCCCCCCCCCCCCTCCCGCGGCATGCGCTTGAAGGGGGGTGCCCCCCCCCCCCTTCAGCAGTAATTTTCACTTCCGCTCCGACCGTATCCCTCGCAGGGATGTGCCCAGTTATGGGGGGGGAGGGTATTTCGGATATCTTGGGTCGGTGGGTGGTCCAGCCAACCCCCCCCCCCCCGCTTTGGGGTCACCTATGTGGGGGTCACCTATGTGGGTCTGCGGATGAAAAGATGCGGTGCAAGAGGGCAGGTTTGTCTGTGTTGCCTCCTCCGGAGGAGGCATACGATGAAAATGCCCTGTGACCTGTGACTGTGGGTGTTATGCGATCGACAGTGACGATGCTCGACGAGAGCCTGGGAGGTCTCAAAAGCGGAAAGATTATTTCGTCCCAATACGCCGAGTCCGGGGGGGGGAAGGGTGCCCAGCAGCCCCCCCCCCCCCCCACGATGGGTATGCGAAGTTTTTTGGTGAGTGGATTTCCCCCAAGATCAGCCCGGCAAATCCCCCCCCCCCTTTGTGTGCCCCTGACAGGAGAGCCCCTTCATTGTGTGAAGCCTGTGCTCCGTGCGATCACCCCTCGATGGTGTGGCCTGCAAGTGGGCAGCCGGACGGGGCATGGGCCGACAAAATCTCTGCATGATGCATTTGCACACACACACACACACGCAAGCCCGGGACCCCTGCACACCCCGCCTGCCATGCTTTGGGGGGGGTCGCCTTGCCAGCCAGCGGACCCCGGGGAAGTCCACCAAGTGGCCAAGAGCCGCCAGCTGAGACAACCCCTCCGCAAGGGGGTGGAGCGCGCGCGCCCCGCGCCGCACACACACCTTACCCACAGGCGGGACGGGATGGGAGGCAAGAGGGGGAGAGCGCAGGTACGGAAGTTTCATAACATCATACGGCCCAGAGGCTCTGGCCTAGCAGAGGGCTGGATGCAGGGGGGGCGCCTTCTTTTTCCTGCCGCCCTGAATGGAGGCAGTCCGTTCAACCAACCTTCTGCGCCGTCATGACCTTCGTGAGGGTGGAATTCGCCAAATTTGTCCATTGTTACATCGTGTGGAATAGGGGCACTCGCAAGGCGTTCGTCCATCTCGAGTAGTTCTCTTGCCCAGGCAGAGGACCCGAGGATGCCACTCTCACCCCCACAAAACTGCCCCCCACCCGCCCCACGGTGAAGAGTGGTGGAGGGCCCCCCTTGACTGCATTGTGATGGGCATATGACTGAATGCGGAGCTCTGCCCACGCCGGCAGAGGAGTGGCCGCGGTGCTGCTGCGATGGGGAGCGACGGGCATTGGCACAATACCGCCCCCCCCCCCCCTCCCCGGAACAACGCAGAGCAAAAGGGGGGGCACACTGACGGACACACACATCCGTGGCCATGTGGTGCCACTGGCGCTGCGCTCCTCGGGGCATGGCCGTGGACTTGCCCATCGGGGCCCCTGTAGCAGTCTGCGCCGTGGGATTCCTCGTGATGCGTTTTGTATTGTGTTTGGACAGCGCTCGAAACTTCAAAAAGCGGACAGCGATCGTGCGGCTGAGCGGCCCCAAGCGGAGCTGTATGTGTGCCTTGCTCCGATGCCCCGGTGCCCGGCTCACGTTGTGGTGGGGGTTGTGCAGGGGCTTGTGGAGGGGGTGGGGGCAGGGAAGTGTTAGAATGGCCGTATACCACAGGAGGACCCCCTTCCCCCAGACCCAAGTGACCATCGTCCGAAGAAACGAAATTTGGTGTTGGAAAAATCTGGTCGAGCCATTTTTGGTACGCAAACTTTGGGGTCCCAGACCACCCCTTCCCCCCCCTTCTGATTTCCCGGGGGTGGAGGGGCTGACGGTCGTGGTGGGGCCCGGCGGGGCGTGCGATGAGGGCAGTGTGAAGGACTGTGGAGAGGACTGTGCCGCACGGTGGCGGGGGACGCGTGGAGTGCCACGAAGGAGATGGTCGTTGTTGAAGGGCTGTCCGTATACGTACACGCGTATACGCGTATACATGCCCTTGTGCACGGGTAAACGCCGTTCGCAGACCGTTTTTCAGGGAAGGGGGCCTTTGGTCCCCTTCCCTGAAAAAAATTCCAAAAAAAATTCCAAAAAAATTCCAAAAAAAATTCCAAAAAAATTCCAAAAAAATTCCAAAAAAAATTCCAAAAAAAATTCCAAAAAAATTCCAAAAAAAAATCCAAAAAAATTCCAAAAAATTCCAAAAAATTCCAAAAAAATTTCAAAAAAATTCCAAAAAAATTCCAAAAACCCTTTTCCAAATATTGTCTCTTCGCATCTACAACAGGCCGACGGTGTCCACAATGAGCGGGCCGCGTCTACATGTGGTGCGCAGTGTCCACAGACCATATTTTGTACGCGCATACGTTGCGTATACGTCGCGTATACGTACATATCTGCGTTGTTGACCCTCACAACAACGGTCCGCGACCGGACGCAGGCCGCATCCGGCGGCGGCGCCTCGTCACCTGCGCCGACGCCGTTGGGAGGGTACACCCGGAGGTCCCGTCAGAGCGGAGCGGGCGCATGGGAGCGCCAGGCGGAGAGGGGCTCCGCACGGCCGCTGGTAGTAGCAGTTCGGCTTGTGAGGCCTGGGGCATTGCTGCCCCTCGCGTGCCGGGCAAAGATGTGTCACTTGGCCCACGGTCCCTCACTGGTGCCCATCTGCAGCAGGGCTCCTTTTAACAACCCGGCAACACTGCCCCCCTCCCCCTCCTCTTAAAAGATTGGGCCAAAATTTCTCCCGGGCCTTCGGCCAATTTTCTTTGGCGCCTTCGTTACCAATTAGTTTAGACCAAACGTTTTCTTTGGCGCCTCTAAAAACTCAGCACCGCTGGGGAGGGGGGCGGGGGCTGGACCCCCCCCCCCTTTAAAAAGCCTTGCCCGACAGGCGCCCACCGCTGTGCCTTGGATGATCTGTATGCTCCCGCATGGGCGTCGTGTTTGGATCGCGCACGCGTCGCAGAGCCGGCCCATCTGCGCCATTCGCCCCCCGCGCACACCGGGTCCCGTGCCGCCCTCGCATCGCCCCCCCCCCCCCTTCATCGCGCCGAGCCCTTCCACGTGCCCGCGCCCCGCAGGTTGGGTCTCGAGCTCGCGCTCTCCACGAAGATGACCGAGTACTGCGACAGCGCGTGGCAGTCGTGCGAAGCCCACCTGATGGCGTGCGTGACGGAGATGCAGGTGGATGGTGCTCCGGCCCGGCCCGTGCCCCCTTCCTGTGCAGTTCTGGTCGGCCCCACTGCGCCCCCCCCCCCCCCCCACTCCACTGTTTCTTAATTAGGTCACACCCCCCAGGAGTCTTCTCCAGCCGGCAAGCGGCGGGTTGCTCTTTTCGGCCATGCCGGTAATGCATGGTGTCTTTATCCGACACTGATTGCTGATGTCTGACTGACAGCTACTGACTGTGATTGTCTGACTAATGTAGTCAGACATGATGTTCTGTTTTCTGTTTCAGACACAGTGTGTGTCTTGAGGTTCAACCAGGTTTGGCATAGAGAATAAAGATGCACTTATGCCTGACTGTGGAGTGCATTACCTCTGGTTTGCATTTGTCTGTTTCTTAATTAGGTCGCACCCCCCCCACTCCCCCCGGGCTGCTTGTCCAACGGGGACCTGTCGGACCGTGTCTGTTCTGGCCCCACCGGTCTGGCCGGCGCTACGAGCTCACGTGTGTAGGACAGAGCGCCCCCGGACCAGAGGGGGTGTGCCAGGGATGCACGCATTGATTTTGGCAGGGGGGGGGGGGGGGGGGCTCTGCTGAGGGGACCCGAGATGACGAAATGACGATGACAAAATTCCCAAGTTTCACTGCCAACCTCTTCACAGGGGTGAGCTGTGCGTCGTACGTGGGTCCGCTGAATGAGCCGTCTGATCGCAGCTCTGACAGTGTTGAGTCGACCTTTAGCGACATGTGTCATCACGCCTCAGCACCATTTTACTTTCCATCGCTTTTGGCACCAGACTCACCCTGTGCAGTGCTTTGTCTCTCAGGGGGGGCGCTGCTGATGCTACCTGGGGCTGTACCCACCAGACTGAATTTCGTAATCGTCATTCCGTCGTCGAGGGGGGTTGGGGTTGGGGAGGGGGGCAACCCAGGGCTTCTTTAGAATAATTAAAAACCCAAGGGGGGGGGGACCCCTCCCCCCAAACCCCCTCCCCCCCTCCCCAGACCAAAGTGACCATAGTGGGAAAAAACGAAATTTACAATAGGGAAAATCTGGTCAGGCCATTTTTGGTACACCAAGTTTTGGGTCCAAAACCCCCTCCCCCCCTCCCCCCCCCTGCTCAAAAGAAGCCCTGGGGCAACCCCCAGCTCCCCCCCCCTCCCCACATTAAATCCATCCCTGGAATGCGCAGAGAGGCCGAAAATGTTGTGAGAAAAGTATCACGAGACTGTTGGGCCGTGCCCAAAGAGGGCAAGTGCGTTGGCGCACGCGGCTGCGACCCGCCTTGGGCGTTCCTAATCGTCTGGGTCGGCACGGGTTGGCGTGCTGGCAGTGTCTGTTGAGGCCGACCACCCTCTGCGTGCCCACACGGGCCATGCTCTGCTGCGTCAACAATCCATAGCTGGTCCGCGGAAGAGCGCGTCGCTGCGGAAGGCGTTTTGTGTGTGGCCTGCCGCGGTCACCCACTCAGAGGACGGTGCGAGTGGCACTGAAGTTTTGCAGGTGTTCCTTCACGGACATGTCCGGATGGCCATTCCGTCGCAGGTGCTGCTCCGATCAATGGCGTTGGGGCTGAGTCCGGGGTCGGTGTTGTTGAGGTCTTGTTGGGCCACGGGACGAATTTCACTGGCTCCGAGACGCCCCAAGTGAGGCACCCTATGCCCCCCGGGCGATCGCTTGAGCCAGGGGCAGGGAAGTATTAGAATGGCCGTCCGCCGTAGGAGGAGCCCCCCCCGAGACCAAAGTGACCGTGGGGAAAAACGAAATTTACAAAGGGAAAATCTGATCGGCCCATTTTTGGTACACAATTTTTTGGGTCCCAGACCCCCCCCCTTCCCCCCTCCCCCTGTTCTACCACCTCCCCCGAGGGCCGTAGGTCAGCTGCATCGCGTGAATCCCGTCATCGCCCCGTTCAGCCGTTGATTTCTGTGGGCCGCTGGTTCCACAGTGTTCGGATGCGAACTGCCAAATGCGTCATCTGCGCTGTGCACTCCGCGACGCGCGTCGGGCGGCAGTCCTGTGAGCCTGCGACGTGCGCTGCTCTTTCGTTGCTCTCAGGCCCAGCACCAGTCGGCGTCCAGGCACACCGTCGAGCAGCTGCAGCAGCAGGCCTCCCTGTTGGTGCAGCAGCTCGCGGGCGACATCGGGCAGTGGGAGCAGGGCCTGAGTGCGCGTCTGCAGCTCCAAAAGGCGGCGTTGGACCGGCTGAGTCGGCGCCTTGGGCTCTTGCGGTATGTACCGGGGCCGAGGGGAGGGCGCTGGGCAGGGAGGTATTAGAATGGCCGTAGACCGTAGGAGGAGGGGGGGTACCCCCCCAGACCCGCCCCCCCCCCCAGGCCAAAGTGACCATCGTGGGAAAAAACGAAATTTACAAAAGGGAAAAATTTCTGGGCCATTTTTGCTACACAATTTTTTTGGTCCCAGACCCCCCCCCCCTCTCCCCCTTCTATTACTTCCCTGGCACTGGGGCAGGGTGTCCTGCCCTCTCCCCGGGCGAGGCCCCGGCCCACAGAACCCCTGTTTGTGCAAATAAACATAAGTTTAACGCCCTCTGGTACCCTTGTCTGTGCTGTAGACTCTCTGAGTTTTTGTTTTGCTCCCCAATTTAATGCCCCGGATGGAACTCCATGACGGGGAAGCACCCCCCCCCCCCCCAAGCGGACACATCCGGACATCTGGATGATATCCTTCTCGCTTCTCCTGATAGATTGAATGCACTGGTAGATGACCTGGTCCGGGCGGGGTCAGTGGTCAGTCCCAAGTCCTCCACAGTGCCAAGCATGTCCGTGGTCTGGCTAGGGAAAGAAATTGATGGTGCGGACTACTCCATGTGCCAGGCCCCTACATACGTTGCTGGCATGATGGCCTGCTGTGGGTGCACGAACAACAAGTTACGAAGTCTTGTGGGAAAGATCATTTGGGCGTCGAGCATAGGGGAGGGGGTTGCTGCCTTTCCTCCAAGGACCAATTGCTTGGACCGTATGGGGGCCTCAATACTCCCCGCACACACCCCTGAAGGTCCTGTGCTCCCTCTATGATGCCATAGGCAATCTGAAAGTTGCTCTGCGAGAGGGGGGATGACATGGACGCCCGCCGAAGGAGGGAGGGGGGGTTGGAGAAATGGGGTTCCGTGTCGGGCCCTTTGTTTTGTGTAAGAACGGATGTTGGCGCCAAAGGCACAGGAACACAAAATTTGGCCCGAAAAAGTTTTTTCCACCAATAATTCCCCCCCTCCCCCCCAAATTTGAGTAGTCAAAATGATCAGCGCGACGTGGGTATCATTTTGAGCCATAGATGTTGGGTTGACCCCCCCCCCCCCCCCGGGGCACGGCAGGTCGGGCGCCCCCGCCCTGAACCCCCCGCTCCCGTCACGGCGGCCAAGGAGTGAGGGGGGGGGGTTGGGAAAATGGGCTTCCGTGTCACCCCCCCCCCCCCCCCGCAGAGCAATTTTCTTCCCGCCATATCGATCGCCTACTTGGTATGGAAGGCGCCACAGTGTAAGGACCCACACAGCACCTGGTATGTTGATGTAGCCAGATCGGAGTCTGGCTTGGTTGGCTGCAGAATCCAGCTTCTCCCCTCCCGGATCCGGTCTCAGCAGAGCGCTGAGCTGGCGGCAATTGGCATGGCGTTGTGGTTGGGAGCACACATGGGGCTGTCTGCTATCCACATTGCAGCGGACAACCTGTCAGCAATTTTCTTAGCCATCTCACTCACTGGGGGGGGGGGGGGGGGGATGGGGAACCCCCCAGGAGGTCGACCGCTGAGACGCCTGGCGCACACCCTACGCTGGATCAAAATCTAGGCCAAAGCCAGCTGGGTCGCATTACAACCCGGCGGACGCCCCGTCAAGGCTGTATAAGTGCATTACAACCCGGCGGACGCCCCGTCAAGGCTGTATAAGTGCATTACAACCCGGCGGACGCCCCGTCAAGGCTGTATAAGTGCATTACAACCCGGCGGACGCCCCGTCAAGGCTGTATAAGTGCATTACAACCCGGCGGACGCCCCGTCAAGGCTGTATAAGTGCATTACAACCCGGCGGACGCCCCGTCAAGGCTGTATAAGTGCATTACAACCCGGCGGACGCCCCGTCAAGGCTGTATAAGTATGAACCCCCCCTCATCATGCATGCAGATGCATGAGCCACTTTCTGTGTGGCACAAAGTCAGGGACCATCATTTACTGCCCATGGGATGGCTGGGACAGGGCGGGTAGTGTGGGTAAACAAGCGGCAGGGGTGGGGCAGGCCCCGACCCCACATGTGTCGTTTCAACGGATTTGCTGCCGTGCAGGCGAGGTACAGGGTACTGATCAAACATGCCCTCTCCCCTTCAAGTGCCCTGTCCCCACCATGACATCGAGGCCAGAGTCAGGGCCACGGCTATTCACGTGAACGCACGGGCCGACCTCCGTGAAGAGCACAGCGCAAAGCACCGGATGCCTTGGCCCGGCGTGGCCCAGCCGCCCCTCCCACAGGGGGCACGCCTGCTCTCGCTGCGTGTGGGCCCACACAGGCCCGGTCGGAATTGGAGGCTGGCACCGTTAGGGCCTGCCACCCTCTCAGTCATGCATTTCTTCCATGGCGGCGAAGCACCCTCCCGCAGGAACGGCGCAACGTGTTTGCGACGCCCCCCCCTCAAAAAAAAAACATGGAGCACTGGAGGTGATAATCAGACCATCGTTCTTGAGCGCTTTTGAGTCAGAGCCCCGCCCCCCCCGATTCACATTTCCTGTGAGGCCCGATGCACGTCAGATGTGGTGGAGAGCACGTTTCAAATCTTCACGGTCTTAGCCGGCGTTAGCAGGGCAGACCTCGCAGCTGCGCGCTGCATTGGGTTCTGCCATGCCATGCGCAATGCCCCCCTCTCCAAAGACGCCAAGGGGGCAGAAGCAGCACTTGTGAGTAGCGGGACAACTGTCCCACTCTCACGCAGGAAAACTTCCTCCGGCCGTTAGGTAGCCCATCTGGCTACCCATCTCTCGCAATTTTTCTGAACCTGCCCCCCTCACCCCCCACCCAACGGGTGGGCAACCCACCCCTCTTTTGCACAAGTGGAAGATTCCATCCTTAAAAGGCAGCACACGTACGTACACCCGGAAGTACCAACCGGCATACTCCTTCAGCCTTCATGGAGCAGCCCCCCCCCCACATGCACGCCCGCACCCGCATGCGCAGAAGTGCACACGGACATACACGAAAGTCACCGAGTGCCACGCTGACGACCACGCTTGGTGCTGCTCATAGGGCGCACATGCCACCAAAAGTGGACAAGGAGGCTGTTGACAATGCTCCAAGCACAGCGCAAGAGCTGTCCGCTGCACGAGCCCAGGCCTCGCAGTTGAGGGTTGAGAAGGAGGAAGGCCTGCAAAGACTGGCTGCGCTACACGACACTGTGGAGGTGCGGTGCGTGCCCGGCAGGGAAGTGGTCTAGAGGGGGCGTGAATCCGATCTCGTCCCTCTTGTCAATGCAGGGGAGCGTCGCTCGCGTCGCGGTCAATGGCACGCTTCGTGTCCTCAGGTTTTGCAGAAGCGTGCTCAAGATGCCGACGCTCATGCTCAGCAGCTGCAGGTGTGGCACACGCTGTAGCACGGGAGACGTGCGCGTGTGTGCGCGCGCGCCACCGCATGCAGGACCTTGTGTGTAGCTGCGCAGACCCCCCCCCCCCCTCTCCATTTGTGGTCCGGTCATCAGCGGGATCATATGACGCACAAGACCTTACCTTCCACCACCACCACCACCATCACCACCACCATCACCATCATCATCCAAATGGGCAACACTCCCCATTTTAGTGGACACAAGTTGGTTCTGTCCTTGGTGACCGGCGCTTGTTGCATGGGTGATTTGCCCCTCTTGCAGCGGTATACCCCTGCGCTTCATGAACGCCCTCGAATGTGTCATTCCCCCCCCTCCGCTTCACCTTTGCAGTGCGGGTCCCGACACGCTCTCTTGCTGAGTTGCTCTTCCGGCGAACCCGAGGGAGGGCAGCACACAGGACACAAGCCCACCATCGGCAGAAACCATGTGTCTCTGTCAGCCATGCGCTAAGTGAACCGGCTGCAGTCAGCTCCTCCGGGGAGGTCCCTCCATGCACGCCTTGCTTCGTGCGCTCCACGCGCATCAGCCCACTCCCTGTGTCCCACGCGATTTCAGACTGAGTTGCTGGCGTCCAACGGTGCGCTTTCCGAAGCCAAAGATGTTCTTGCCGGAACGCAAGTCAAGTGCGATGAACTGGGGACTCAGGTGTCCTCTTGTTTGAGGGGCGCCGGGGGTTGGGCTTCTTTGTTGCAGTAGGAGGTCCCCCCCGTCCCCTTTGGTAGCCAAGTAACATCACCATGCACCTCCACTACCTTCAACGACTCTCCTTGGTGACAGTGCCAGCTCAGTCGACTGTAGCCTGTGAAAGACCGCTTCCTGTGGCCGCCCCCGCTGCACCCGGCAGCGCTTATCTGCCGCGATGACGTCCGGCTCTTTCCATCGTCGCCGCCGGCGCGAACGGTTGGATTTTCCTTCAGCTTTTGTTGGCCACCGTGTCTTCAGCTTCAAGATTCCCAGTCGCTCCTGCAGAACACGCAGAGTCAGAAGGCCGAGCTGCAAGCCCAGCTCCAGTGCAAAGCATTTGACACCCTTTTGCTCAACACTGCGCTGGAGGAGGTCTTTGTCTCGCATCATCGTCCCTGAGGGGGGCGGCTGGTTCGAATCCAGACACCCCCCCCCAACCCTCCAGATCCCCCCAAGTTTTTGAACACATCTTTCTCCAATGTGAGATTTTGGGGAAAAGTGCTGGCGCCGAATTTTTTTTCTTTCGCCCCCTGAGTGGGTAATTTTCTTTTTTACCCTACGTGTCTATACTCGAAATACGAAGAATTTCATGGAGAATTCAAAAATGGGTGAAAAACACAAAAAAACCACCTCGAAGAGAGGTTGTTAGATCAAGCACAGGCGCGGACCCGTACACCCCCCCTTTTGGGGGGTCGTTTGCGTAGCATACCCGATGGCATGATATTGGATGTCTAACCCCTTGTAACATCATTATTTTGCCTGACAAAACGATCCCCCGATGCAATGAATGGATTTTTTTATTTTGAGGCCTCTATCCCCCTACAACCGAATGCCACATTTTGGGGTGGGGGGTTGGGGGTGGGGGGGGGGTCAAAAGTTTGTGCTTAGAGGGATTTGAATCAGGGTGGGGTGAAAAAGAATAATGGGGCGCCGGATCTGCGCTGGCGGCCGCCGACCAGGAGTCCCAACGCCCTGAGGGCGTGCAGCGAGTGTTTTACCACTCGACCGCGGATTGATCCGGTACCACCAAGGTTCCCCCACTGTCTGTAGATGTAGTCCGCGAGTGAAAAAAAGCCAAACTGTGTGTTTCTGCCTTTCTGTCTGCCTGCCTGCTTGCCCGACCGACTGCCTGACTGACTGCTTGCCTGACTGATTGACTGATTGGCTGACTGTCAGCCTCTTTCCGAGGTGCCTTGCCGAAGGCAATAGAATTTTGACCCCTGACCTGACCTCCAGGTCAGACTTTGGCTGATGGGAGCCTGCGCTGATGGGCAAATCTTTTCTGAAAATTTTTTTGACCCCATTTGTGTATGTTTCAAATGATCAGTGCGTCATGGGGATCATTTTGAGGGATGTATGTTGGGGTACCCACGGACCCCAGCCTCCCTTCTGCAGCTGATGGCCGTGTGTTGCTCATTCATTACGGCGCGGCCAGGCCTTTGTTCGCTGGGCACGGGGAGGGGGGGGGGGGGGGGGGCGAGGGCGACCGGATCCCTGGGCCGGGGTTCTCAGTCGGATCCAGCCCCACGTGTTGGTCAGCTCATTCAGACCCAGCCCCACCCTTTGGGTCACTGAGTAGGAGCACATTCTCGAGCCCCCCCGCCCCCCACCCCCAACTCCGAGCAACCGCCCGACTCCGCCCTGTCGTTCATGAGGCGGAGGTACCAGCACACTGCGCTGTCCTCGCCGCATACGCATAGTCTGTCAATCCGCCGTATTTGTTGCCTTCGGCCCCCGCAGCCCGGCAGCGTCATGGCACCACCGCCACCCCCCACATGCACCTTCTCAGGCACGGCAGAGGACCGAAGCATACGACGAGGCAGGTCTGCCTCGTGCGTTGTGTTCGCATGACCTCACCGCCTCCGTTGCCCACGCCCTGTGTGGCCCTGCACGGCCTCGCATGTGCACGGCCTGGCCCCCCGGGCAACCTCTACTCCCATGAGCGCGTCGTGCGGATGCCCGTCTTGTCCCCGTCCCCTCCGGGGCAGTTCCAGAAGGGGGGCATCGTCGCGGTGGTATCATGAGCGCCCCCCCCCTTCTAACTTTTGAAATAGAGAAGGTCCCATGACCAGGAAGCAGAGAGCGTTCCCTTGAGAATTCGTTTATGTTGGCGTTACGAATGCCCCCCCCCCCCCCCCTTAAGGACCCTTCTGCTCCGCCCCCCTCCAGACCAAAGTGACCATTGTGGGAAACAACGAAACTTACCATTGGGAAGATCTGGTCGGGCCATTTTTGGTAGAACCGGCCCCCTCCACCCCCGAACCCAACGGGTGGATAACCAACCCCTCCACCCGCACGTGGAGGATGCTCTCCTCACGTACGCACACCCGGAAGTACCAACCGGCGTACTCACTCAGCCTTGATGGCACCCCGCCCCCCCCCCCCCGGCCGCCTCCATACCCTCCCTCTCACGCCGCAGGCAGGACCCCGCATCTCACCTCAGCCCCCCCCCCCCCCGCCATCCGTCGGGCACGCAGTCAATCACCTCTTTTCTTGTGCAACCGCCGCCCCAAATCCCGACGCCGTCCTCTTCTCGTGTGGCTACAGCTCTGCAGGGCCTTGCCCTGGCCGTGGGGCTGTACACTGCCCGTGAGACGGAGCTTCACAAGCGGCTGCAGGCCCAAGAGGAGCAGGCCGCCCAAACGCACGCGGACCTCCAGCGGAAAGTGGGGGAGATGGAGCTGCAGACAGCGAAGGCGACAGGTCTGGCCCGTGTGCCGCGTGCGCGTGAGCGGACTGAAGCGCCTACGGCCCTGCCCGCGTGGCGACGGGCCTCCGGGCCCCAACCGGGCGCTTGGGAGCAGGCGGACAGAGGCAAACGCTTGCTCACGGCACAGTGTGACCGCCCGTCGAGGCCGGACGCAGTCATCCGGCGGTGTGTTCGTTGACGGGGCAGCCGTGACGGGCGCCGCGGCTCAGCCCAGCGGCCGTGTCGACTGGCCAGACTGCCCTCCAAACCAAGTGCCGCCTCTGCCGATGTGTTCATCTGGCACTGCTGGTTTCCATCGTGGCCTCGTATCTTGGCACCGGTGCCATGACTGATGAGTGCGGCTTCGCGCGCACCCCAGACCAAACACCCTGGGCAACAACCGTGAATTCTGTACTTCTGCGGGGGCCACAGACCCACCCACTACTCTGAAAAGATTCCAAAAGCGACTCCAGATTCCCCCACATCACTGCCCTCATCGTCCACCCCCGTTGCTGGTGCCGGCAGCCCTCCCATACCACTCAACCCCAGGCCGTGATGTGCGAAGGGGACCCGCCAACGCCAATGATGCCGTGGGAAGTACAACACAGGGCCAGGGGGCTCCGGATCACCAAGTGTCACCCATGCTGCAGTAGTTAGGCACTTTGCCCCCCTGCACTTCTCGTCTCAAGCAGGGGGGCCCTGCAACCAGGGAAGTATTAGAATGGCCGTACACCATGCAGGGCGGGGGAAATTTCGGCTTTCAGATTGGTGCCGATTTCCCCCACGAGTTTTTTTGCGCCACCAGGGCCAGAACCTTTGCTGAATTGCTGGATTGCGTATTTCGCATGCACTGGTCCCCAAAATTTGGGTGTGCCGAAATTTCCATACACAACTGTACACAAGACACCAAATTTTTGGGGTGCCGAAATTTCCCCACCCCTGTTGGAGGAGGGGAGGTCCCCCCCCCCCCCCCACGGATGGTCCTTAAGAAGCCTGAAAATTTTTTTTGTTAGGTACCGCCCTTAAGGACCGTCCCAGGGACCTCCCCCAGGGACCACCAACCGCCGCCAACCGCCAATCGCCAATCGCCAATCGCAAACCACCAACCGTCGCCAACCGCCGCCAACCGCCAACCGCCAACCGCCAACCTTTGAAATAGAGAAGGTCCCATGACCAGGAAGCAGAGAGCGTTCCCTTGAGAATTCGTTTATGTTGGCGTTACGAATGCCCCCCCCCCCCCCCTTAAGGACCCCCCTGCTCCGCCCCCCTCCAGACCAAAGTGGCCATCGTGGGAAACAACGAAACTTACCATTGGGAAGATCTGGTCGGGCCATTTTTGGTACACAAAATTTTGGGTCCCAGATCCCCCCCCCCTCTCCCCCCCTTCTAATACTTCCCTGCCTGCACCCCTGCATACACGCACTGCGTGCACAGTGCGGCCCTCTGCGCATTTTGTGTGGGGCTTTGCGGCGTGGGTGACATCGTCATTGGGTCCTGGTTGCAGCCATGGGCCTCACTCCCTGTCCCCCGGTTCCCCCTCCCCTGCCCCTCTGAAGGGCATGCGAAAGCCCCCCCCCCCCAAAAATCGCGGGTTGAAGGTGCCACTGCCCCGAGGGGCTCGGGGGTGGCTCTGGTGGTGTTGGATGGCAGCAACTCAATGCCGTCACTCTGCGGTGGTGTGCCTCCAGAACGAAGCAGCGCTCAGAACACTGCATTGCTATGCAGCCTTTTGCCTCTTGGGGCTTGAAGGTTCGCATTCAACATTCCCATCCCACATCGCGGCGCGGGGGGGTGGTGGTGGTGGTGGTGGTGGGTGGGTCTGCAGGAGTCTCACCTGCTATGGTATGGGCTGCAGCTTGGCTGGGACCCACCCTCCCCACAATTGACCACCGTGCGTCGTGGGGTGGTTTGGACCGGGCACACAAACTTTTCCGTGCCGGCCGAGGCAGGTTCTGAAAAGCTGCATGGGTCCCGATGACAGGGGGCTCAGAGCTCGCTTCTCCCACTTAAGGCACATGCTCCGGAGGTCTTAACTCCATCTGCCGTTACCCTGTGGCGGGATACACAACGAACTGAGTTGTCCCCTGTCACCCCGCTGTCGTGCAGAAAAACGGACCGGCTTAGTGAGGGAGAGCCGCCGCATGGCAAGTCCGGTGACTCCCAAGGGTCGGGGTGCACCTCCGAATGTTACCACCAGCTGGGTCCAATCCGTCGACCCCACGTTCGTACCGCTTACGCTCTGACCACTGAACTAAACCGGCTTTGTGAGGGAGTGTCGCCGCATGGCAAGTCAGACGACTCCCAAGGGTCGAGTGCACCTCGAGGGAGTGATGCCGCATGGCGAGTCCGATGACTCCCAAGGGCCGTGTACACCTGCGAAATGGCTGGGGGTGGGAGAGCCGCCGCATGGCCAGTTTGGCGACTCCCAAGGGTCGGGGTGCACCTGCAGCGGCTGCCACAAGCTGGGATCGATCCACCGACCCCTCACTTGTACTTCTGGTGCTTGGTAACCGGCCCGACCGGAGGAACAGGGGTCGTTTCCTCCTGTGCCATCACGAGGTGGTGGTCGTGTGGCCTTGTCCTCACGCCCTGCCCTCACCTGCACTCGCAGCGGCCTGTGGGGCTTTCGGGGGTGAGCCACACCCTCGCAACGCACCCGACTTGCACACCCTGCCTGCCCCGCACCCGACTTGCACACCCTGCCTGCACCGCACCCGACTTGCACACCCTGCCTGCACCGCGTGGTGCCCGGATGCTCCCGGTGGGGGCCTCGGTCCCCACCCGTGCCCCGCCGCCTGGGGGGGGGGGGGGGGGGGCACGCCCGGCCGCTGCCTGGGGGGGGGGGGGGGAGGCGCATTCGCTCATGCGGTAGTCGGAGGAGCAACAGGAAGACTGGCTTACAGCCGCTTGACCAATGGCGGTCAGGCACGGCGCGGGCGGAACGGCGGAGGCCTGCGAGCGACGCCGGGTACCGGGGCACACACGAGAAGGGGAGGGGAAGGGGCCGGGGCAGTTGGTGGCGGGCCTGGGCCACAGGAGGCACAGAATCCGAGGCAAGAGCGTCCCGGGCCCAAAGAAAGACAAGAAATTGTTCAGTGCCACGGCATTTGGTACGCCAACTGCCGGTGGTTGACCGCCAACCGCCGAGTGGAGTTGGGGAGCTATTTTGGCAGGGGAGAATTTCGGGGGCACCTTTCGTTTTTCAGATTGGTGCCGAAATTTTCCCGCGCAATTTTTTGCCAAATCCCAGCCATTTTCCGGCCGCGCACCATTTGCAGCCGTGAGCCATTTCGGTCGATGGGTTGTCGACGGTTGGCGGTCATGAGTGGGGCGACGGACGCCAATGTGGAATGCTTGTGCCTCCTGTCCCTGTAGCGGTGCTCCTGCAGCGGTAGAGGTACTCCAGGAGTGGAGGGTAATTTGCAGGTACGGGGGGGGGGGGTTTGGCACCCCAAATTTTGGTGCCTTGTGTACAGTTGCGGGAAGCACAGTCCTTGGGATACACAGCAGATACGCAAAAAAATCGCTCGCAATCCACACTGGGGACACAAAATCATGCTTTGGGACACAGAAGAAGAATTTTGTGGGATGCGCACTGGCATAGGGACTGATCCTGACATGCAATACACGGGCACCAGTGCCTCCCGACGGAAGAAAAATGTTAGCTGCCAGCTCTCGTTCCAGGATCCCTGTCACCCTCCGGCCCCCCGTCCCGTCGCCGCAGCTGAGTTTGAGGGGAAGCTCGAAGTGTTGCGGCAGCAACTCGAGGCCAAAGACCTGCATTTGCAGACAAGCGAGGGCCACATTGAGCAGCTGCAGGCCGAGGTATGTACCGGGACGCCCCGCAGTCATGGGAGCGTTGTTGAAGCACCGCCCCGGGCTCCGCCGTGTCCCATCCGTTTTATCAGGTCAGCGCTGAGAAGGCGAGTTCGGCGGAGTTGCAAACCGAAAAGGACAAGTTGACGCAGGCCCTGGAGCAGACCAAGGCCCAGCTGGAGCACGCACAGCGGGCCCTCCACGAGAACCAAACGGAGGTGTGTGCGCGGCCCATACTCACCGTTGACGCCGCCTGGGGGACGCGGAGTTCCGGGCCCGAGGGGATACGCCGCGGCTCACAGGGCCTCCGAGGGAATGCGGGTGAAAATTTTGTTTTGGGCCGGGGGGCCCGCCCATTATTTTTTGGGGGGGCGGTTAGCAACAGGGGCTCCAAGGGCCACACGTTTATGTCTTGTGAGTGAAACAGAGGGGCTTCAAGGGCCAATTACACGTTTCTCACACAGATCAAGCAATAGAACAGGGGAGGGGGTGAGGGTGGGGGTTGGTGTCTGTTATCTGTCCTCAAAGATCCCCCGAGAGAGGGGGATGGGAAAGGGCGGCCTTTCGAGTCCCCCCACAATGCGGGGGGAAGGGGGGGGGGGGGCAAAAATGGGGCTCCAAAAAGAGCCGCCTGGTGGACTGGTGCCGCATGCAGAAGGCCAACCTGATGGTGCTGGAGGACCCGGACCAGATCCAAGAGTTCTGTGCCTCGCTGCAGAACACATTTGTGCAGATGGAAAGCAATCTGGAGGTGCGCCCCCCGCCCCCTCTGGGCCGCCGAAAATGGTACTCTGGGCGGGCGGGCGGGCGGGGGGGGGGGGGGGGGGTCGTGACCCCCGAAAATTTGGGGGAATCGGGAAAAGGGACTCCAAGGGCCACACGCTTATTTCCCTCATAAGAGTGCAACGGAAGGGGGGCTCGTGCCCTGATGGTGCAGTGATTTCATCTCCGCTTGTCATCCCGCGTGGCCCGTCTGGGGCATGTGGCGGTGAGCAGTTCTGGAACACCGAGTCGCCTCATGTGTCGGCAGGTTGCTCCTCAGGGACGGCGGGCACACAGGGCGCGGCGCGCAGCATGTCACATATGCCCCTCGACAACACCACCCGCCTCCCAACGCAGCTGCACCGACAACAGGCAGTGGCAGCGTCGGCGTGACCAACAGCTGCTTGACCTCATCGTAGCCGCGATGCGCCTGGACGCCGTTGGTAGGGCGTCCGCCGCCCTCCCGCAGGAACGGCGCGACGTGTTTGCGACGCCCCCCCCCTCAAAAAAAAACATGGAGCACTGGAGGTGATAATCAGACCATCGTTCTTGAGCGCTTTTGAGTCAGAGCCCCGCCCCCCCCGATTCACATTTCCTGTGAGGCCCGATGCACGTCAGATGTGGTGGAGAGCACGTTTCAAATCTTCACGGTCTTGGGAATACCTGAATGTGAAGCCCTGTCAGTGTTGGCGAGCGAGTGGCGACCGCGGAGGCAGAAGGCTGCAATTGTGAGCAGCAAGATTCGATTCCACTGCCTCCCACAAAAGCCCCCACCCCGCAACCCCGGCACCCCTCCGCACGGCGCAGCCTGTCCGCGCCGGCAGGGGAGTGCATGCCAGGGACCCGGGAGGCTGCGTACGTGAGCAGTGATACAACTCCCTCTGCCTTCGCCCCCCTCGCCCTCCCATGTTGGTACCCCTGCGCGCTGACCCGTTGACCAATGGTGGACAGCAAGTCAGCGTCAACAAGTGGCATTCAGCCAAGTACAGGCCCCAATGCGCTACTGGCGCTTGGCATTCGACCCAGAATTTGGCTGGTAACTGCCCCTTTTTGGTGGATAACCATCAGCGTTTGACCAACCACCGTGAGTTGGCTGGTCACTGCCGTCGGCGGACTGGTAGGTTTCCTTTGCTGGTCATTCAACTCTATGAAAAGGCATCGTCTTCGACACCGGGTGTTCTGGCTGAGGTGTTGGTGTTGCATGTATGTATCCCCGCCACCCCCCCCCCCCACCCGGCCGCGCTCTGCCCCGGTCTCTGTTCCCCCTGTTCCCCGTCCCCCAGCCCCCCATGTCCGGCATCAGGTCGATGCTCACAAGCAAAGCTCCGCCCAACTGCAGACCGACCTGACGCACGCCAAAGAGCAGTTGGAGACCATAAAGAAAGTCCTTCTGCAAAAAGAAACGGAGGTATACGTCTGATTTTTGGGATGACAGTTGTGTGTATGTGTGTGGGGGGGTGATGGTGGGTGCCTGGCCAGGGTTTGCCACGTGAGGAAGTGCGGGGTACTGTGACCATGCCACGCCTTAGTGGCGGATTTTACCTACACGGGGGGGGGGGGGGTGAGAGGCCAAAAACCCTTAACCCCAACCTGATGTAAATTGGTGGTACAGGGCACGGGTTGAGCAGCGGGCTTCTCTCTCTCGGGAGGGTAAAACTGGGGTTAAAACTGGGATTTTTGGCACAAAAGCAGTGTGCAGGGCAAACAGTCCCTCTGAGGGCCCTACGGTCATGAGTGGACGACATGTTGTTGGCGTCCATAGGGGGTGAGGTGTGGTAGATTGAGTGGCATTGCAATGGTGGAATTGGAGGTCGGATCTGTGATCAGTCGGCCATTGCTCTGCCCGTCAATAGGCTGCTCAATACAAAGAGGAGATGGAGACACTGCGGCGAGAATTCAATGAAGTCCAGGAGTCTATGCAGGTCCGTGTGCTGAGCTTGTGTCCCGGTTTCGTTGCCATTTGGACAAAGGGTTGGCCACATGCAGTGTGCTTGTCCGTACACATATTCTTGACCCTAACAGCCTGGGCGGTTTTGAAGGGTGCCAGGGGATGAGAATTCGGCCCTGCAGAGCGCCCCAGCTACGGTCCAACCGTTCGTTACCTGCCCTCTGCTGTCGGTTCCCAACCGCCGCCCCTTATTGTGCAACTGCCCTCTGTTAACCCTCGTCCCCGATCTCGATGTTGCGGATGCCAAGGCCGCTCTGCCAACAGCCGATGGGGCTCAACGTGACGAGCTGAGCGCGAGGGCGATGGTGAGGCTGCGAAGAGGGGCAGTGGGCGTCGGGATCCCGTCTTGGGCAGTGGAGTGAAGGGCGCGCCGGCTAAGATGACGCGTGCGGTGCTGGGGTGGGGGGCTCCAGCTCCACCCCCGCTCCCACCACCTCCCGAACGGACCGCCTCAGAAGACGTTGCACCCGCACTAGACCACATGGCAAAGTACCGGTTTTTTTTGGGAACCCTCCACCTCCCCTCTTCCCCCTTCCCTGCCGGCTCCTGAAGACCCAGCGTGTACACCGCCTTACCAGACCTACTGAGCCTATGCCCCCTCCCCCCCCCCCCCCCCACACACACACGCATGGGAGCTGCACCTTTCCAGTCTCAAAGCCTACGTATTGCAAATCAGCGCCGTGCGGTCCTGGGGTCTGGTGTTTTGGCCCCGGCCTCATGTCTCGGACTGTGCACCATTGCCCGTGCGTGCCTGACGAATGGGGGCCTCGCAGGACATCCGCAGGTTCAGCGATGATTGCAGCCGCTTTGCAGGTGAGCGCAGACAGTCCACTTGACCGCATGGTATCGACCCCCCAGTGCCCCTGGCCAGAGTCCCATGAATGGAGGTGGTCGTGTTTGTGTTGCGGAAGCGGCTTCACTGCGTCTGTCTCGGACAGAGTCAGCGGTGGCCTGCAGCCCAGGTCCCTTGCCCCTGTGGCCGGGAGCGCACCAGGCAGGGCCAACACTGGTGCTGGATCCCGACCCGCCCCCCCCCCCCCCCGCACCCGCACAAATCCGCAAGTTGGGGTTGTGGGTCGTTTGGGTCGTCCGATTTTTGGTTTCTGACTGTCGTCGGGGCGGTGGGAAAAAGCTGGACAGGGGGTTTGGGGTCAGGAGGCTCCCGTGACAGAGCCGTTATAAAGTGGCAGTCTGAGGACCAGTCCTGGCGCGGGAATCAGGCCGCAAGGGGGTGGCTCCCGTGACGGGAGCCCCAGACGGACCCACGGGGGGCGGTGCTGGGGGGGTCCGGGGTACCCCAACATATGTCCCTCGAAAATGATCACTACGACGCGGTGATCATTTTGAGGCATATATCATCACGCGGGAATTAATTTTGCACCTTTTTTTCGTTCGGGCCGCTTCGGGGGTTCTGGATAATGGGCTCGAACGACCCGCGCCCCCCTTCAAACCTGCCCCAACCCCTTGTGCGCCCCCCCACATCCCATGGACTGCACGTTCTGAGTGCCCAGACGTGTGGACGCCTTGGCGCCGCTTTCTCTCGCCCCATGGCACTCTGCCGCCTCCGTCCGCACCGGCACCCGCACTCGCGTCGTCGCCAGACGGGCCCAGACCTACGGTTGTGCATGTTCAGGCCGCGGCTCCCAAACCGCCCGCTGCCGGACAACCGCCAGCACATGCGAGCGCGGCAGACCCGAATCATGCGACTGCAGGTGCGGATTGCCTGGCGCCTACCGCTCGTTCTGTGTGGTCAGCCGGCGCACCTCCGTGGCCGGCTGCCGATAGGCAAGTCCCTCACCCCTCGCCAGGGGGGTCGAGAAGGGGCAACGGCGTGCTTTTTGGAGTGAAGGAAAGTCTCAACTTGCGGTTTTGGCGGGCGGTTGGTGGTTGACTGCCGGCGGTTGGCGGTGAAGCGTCGGCTGGCTGGACAATCCCCGGCAGTTGGCGTACCCGATGTCGACGGTCCTGAAAGTGTCATTACGGTACGCAACTGTGCCGCAGCGCACGGAGGGACAGTCTGTGTGGATTGGGGCTGGGGAAGACTTCCACTGTCCGAGCCCTCCCCTTCACGTAGCCTGGGCTCGCTGGACACTGAGTCGGAGCCCTCCCCTCTCCAGCCCACATCTGAGGTTGCCAGCCGGTCTTCGTGTTCGGCTACAGCCCCAGCAGCCTCTGTGACGCGCCGTCTCTTGGACAGCAGCAGCAAGTTATTCGGGTGCTTTAGACGGCCCAACCACGCCATCTCATCCGCGCCGCCATTCCCACGCACTCCGGGGTGCAACGGCACCCACTTGATTTGCACCTGGTCCCCTGCTTGTTGACGTGGCCACAATATTTGCTCCCATCGGTCCCTGTGCCCCACCTCTGATAGCACAATGCGCCAGCTGTGGCGACGCCACTTGGTGGACCACTCCACTGTGCCCTTATGCACGTACTCCGAGTCCACTACCGCCACCAATTGCGCGTTTCCCCTCCACAGCAACGCCTGCAGCAGTTCCCGGGGTAAACAACGTAATAATTGGCGCTGTGCGAAAACGGCATGAACAGTGTTCAGTACGGAAGTCAGCGACAGCCCGTTGGGGTGGGGGGGTACGCTGTGGCTGGGCAGTAACAGGATTCAGCACAGACGTCAGTGAGACCGGGAAGAGGAGGCGAAGGGAGGGTAGGCAAGACCAGTCCTGGTGCGGCCTGGAGGCCAGTCCTGCCCGGAACCCAATCGGTGGGGGCGCCGAACGGCGCCTGACAGCGCTTTGCTGGCATTGCAACGGACGAACTGTGAAGCTGCCAGAGCGATTCTGGAGGGCAGCGACCATCGCTGATTTATGGCCACACGTAGTGCCCCCCCCCCCCCTTTTCCGTGCGTGCTGTCTGCATGATGTTGCCCCCTCAGTGCGCCCATGAAGCACATCACGCGGTGGATTGGACTTGCCATTGCCGACGGATTGCATTCACATGACAGTGCATTTCTGTGTGAGCTCAGTGGGGAAGACCTCAGCGTGGCTGGGCCACGGGGGGGGCGACTCCGCGGGTCCTAGGACGCCAAGTACCCCTGCCCCCCCCCCCCCCCTAGGGGCCTTCGGCCAACAGTTAGTTGCCAAAGGTGTCGCCCTCAGGCGTCCATGGGCGCCTAAGGCGCCCGATGCACCATGAACACCAAAGGTGCCCTAAGGAAAATTTTGTCCAATTTGCACCCCAACACTATCCTTAAACCCAACCTTGACTCTAACACCCACCCCCAACCCTCCTATCCCTACACCTAACCCTAACCCTAATCAAGACTGAATATTGGGACCGAGCTGGTGGGGGAGGGAACATCAGCTATGATTGGTGAAGGACATCAAGAATGATTCACACATTGATGGCTCTT
The DNA here is from genome assembly GCA_964036045.1 of Eutreptiella sp. 'Long Island Sound 2002'. Lineage (NCBI taxonomy): Eukaryota > Euglenozoa > Euglenophyceae > Eutreptiales > Eutreptiaceae > Eutreptiella > Eutreptiella sp. 'Long Island Sound 2002'. The sequence continues at coordinate 5,666,999 of OZ038382.1, read as the reverse complement.
GACAAAGTGAAATCAGCTTGCAAGTGAACCCCATCACCATGAGGCCCACTTTCAAGGCTTTTTGGACTTCTGAGGGGCCAAAATGCCCCAAAATGGGCTCAAAATGGGCTCATTTCACCCGTTTGTGCACCCCAAATGGTCTAGGATGAGGTTTGGAAAAATGCGTTTTTGACCCATTTTTGACCCATTTTTGGTCCCAAAACAGCCCATTTTCAAGGCATTTTGGGATTCTCGGAGGACCAAAATGGGCCACCACAAGCTCAAAACGGTCCAAAAACACTTGTTTTAGCGTCGCACATGGTCTAGGATCATTTTTGAGAAAAGTCATCTTTTTGCCCCTATTGGACCTTGTTGACCCATTTGGGCACCCACCTGTTTGGGCTTGAGCTTGCAGCTTGCTGCAGCCGAGTGGGCCTAGGTATTGGGGTCTAGGTGTCCGTTTGGGCAATTCTGAGGGGTGGAAACCACAAAAAGTGGGGGGTTGCGGGTGGAGTAGGTGCCCTCGGAATCGCATTTTGAGCCATGTAGCCAAAGATATGGCCTATTCTTGGTTTTTGGCTGTCGACATTTGGAGCTTCTCGGGGCCTTTTTGGGCCGTTTCCGGGACATATCATGGAGTTAGAGGGCCGCAAAGAGCTCGTTGACACGGGGAAGTCAAGCCGCAGGTGCAGTGTACCCACCGTTTCCCTTCGTTTGGCCGTTTTGAATGTGTTCCAGGGCTTTTTTGGCCCAAAAATGGCTGTTTTTGGCCCTAAACTGCAGTTTTTGAAACTGAGGTCCGCCACTTGCGAATCCCGTTCCCGGCCGCCACCGTTGAGTTTCTGGCTCAAACTTTGTGTGATTGTACTTCACACCCATAGGTATCATCCACCAAAATTTCACTGAAATCCAAAGCACCACGACGGAGTTCTGATTTTTACCCATTTCGCGCGTGCTGTTGCTTGCTGCTTGCTGCTGTTGCTTGCTGCTAAACCTGGTAGGTCCACCCTAGACACTAAAAAGGGTTATAAAACCAAGACTGGTTCCACCAGCTCGGTGACCCTAGCCCTAACCCTAGCCCTGGCTCTCACCCGAGGCTAGGGTCAGAGTGAGTGTTGGGGTCCAAAATGGAGAGCAATGATGTGGCAGAAGCAGCCTGGGGGGGCTGGGCACAACAGCCACATCAATGCGAGGGCGAGTATTCAGCAGTTGGGAGTACAGGCTTTTAAGAGACTGGCCCGCAGGTGATTGGTTGCAGGGTTCAGGGCAGGAAGTTGGGGTTGGCGACTGGTCACAGGGTTTGTTTTGTGGTGGTGTCACGTGGGTGCCGGGCTCTACTTTTGTGCGCTGCTTCCAGGTGCTGTGTCCAGTGCCTTGAGGGAACTGAAGGAAGAAGTGAAAGAAGAGATGAAAGTGGGGGTCAAACGTGAAGCAATGTCCCCGGCCGGCAAAGGAATGATGTCTCCTGAAGCCAAAAGGCACAAAGCCCAGCCGGTCTGCAGCCTCATCTTTCCATTCCCCTCTGCGTGCTCGCTTGCGCCCGACGCTTGTCTGCCGGAGTGCGTGTATCGGCTCTGCTGGCTTTGCCTTCGTGCCTCTGGTAATCGCCGGCAGTGAGTTTCTTATGTACAGAACGTACACATGGCCGATCCCCGCCGGAATGCTGCAGTGAAAATCAACGCAAACCCCTGCCCCCCCCCCCCCCCCCAACACAGTTTCTTCGAACCCGCCCCCTTCAGCCCCAACCCAATGGGGGGGCAACCAAGCCACCCACCCGCGCGTGGAGGACTCCCTCCTCAAAACGTGAACAAGGACGTACCCTTGGAAGCACCAACCGGCGTACTCCCTCAGCCTTGATGGCACACACCCCTCACACTGTGCCCTACACCCCGCTCCAGTGCTTTGCGCTTGTGGGGCCTGTACCCCCCCCCCCCCCCTCCAGGGTCCTTCACAGGCCACACCTCACGAGGAGGGTCTGGGGGTTGTCCCTCCCCCTTCTCCCTCCTGATGATTCCCTGTTCCTCACCCTTCATCACTCATCACTCGTCTCCTCCAGGCCACGCCCAGCTCCGCACACAGTGCAGCCCCCCTTGACTCCCCTTCACGCCTGCCCGGCACACCCGCTGTTCCGGTCCCCATCGCCGCGGCCGGACATGTCCGCCCCGTCATCGCGCTTTCCGGCTTTAAGGACAGCAAAGACCCCTCGATGGCGCTGTACTCCATGCGGTCCAAGATGGACGTCATCCGCAAGATTCAAGAGCTGGGCGGCGTACTGGCCCGGTCGCAGGTATCCGCATGGGCCGCTGTGCCTCTCACTCTTCACGTGAGGGGGCGGGGGGTGGCCCGGGGTCTATTTTGTTTGCAGATTGGCTGCCACATTGTCTACGCGTATTCTTTTACGTCCAGATACGCGTATACGCGCGTACACGTACAGCCCTTGTGCCAACGGAGCCCGGGGAGGGGGGAGGGGGGGGGCAATTCAATTTCGCGCGGGGGGGGGGGGGGGGTTCGCTGTTGAAAAATTGACGATGGGTCCCAGAAAGCCTCCTGCGATTGGAGGGTGCATGCCTTCGCCATGCACCGCCGCTACGACAAGGGAAAACAGCGTCCGAATCAGCGGCATTCCGCCCCCTTGAACGAACCTCGAAGAGACGCTGTCGACGATGACCATCATCCCACTCACTCTCAAGCAAGGAAACAAACGAACCGGCTGCCGACACCTGCAACAGTACTTGATCGCTGCCAGAGAGCACTGGCCTCCATGCGCTGGACATTGTGCTGATTTGGTGTGGCGCATGGAGTTTGTGTATACGCGTATACGGTCCTTATACTGAAGCCACGGGGAGATAGGGTGTGTACGTACCATCAGTGCACCCAAGATGCCAGCATCAACAAAGCCCCCCAAACCCCTGCAATACGCAATGCAATACGTACCATGGAACTCAGAAACCCTGAGCTTGTCTTTGCAAAGGTTGCCTGCATGCCCTCCACCTCAAGAAGCCAAGCTGTTGCTGCACCCTGATTTTCTGAGTATTGTCACATGGCGTGTGCACCGTGCCGAAAGTGCGTACAATTGACAGACCGCGTCTACTTGTGGCACACAGTGCCTACAAACTACAGACTGCCGGACCCCCGTGCAAGGGTAAACGCTGTTGCTACCCCGTGCTTCAGTATACACAACGTATACGTGTATACACAAACGCTTTATATAGACATGGTGTTAGTATGCGCGTTTTCGTACATGTCTGGCTGGCGCAACCTACAAAGGGAAAGGAAGGGTGTGTCGGGAGGCAAGGATAGGGCAGGCCGGGAGAGGAGAGGGCACGAGGTGGTCAGAGGCAGATGGGCACCGCCGCCTACGGAGGGAAAGGGTGCAAGGAAAGGACAAGGGTCTGTGGCGAGAGGCCAACAGGCGCCCCCAGCTTCAGACAGCAATCCTCCATCCAGGTGTCATGCCCCCCCCCTCCCCCCCCCGGTGTATACTGTCACTGCCACACTGTCATTTGATGTGGTGATGTTTTGCCGGGGCTGTAATAATAATAATAATAATAATAATAATGTCTTTCCTGCCCGACCACTCTCCTTCACATCAGATGGACGCCCTGGATAGCACGGCCACGCACGTCATATCCGCGCCCTCGAGCCGCACCATCAAATGTTTGGCAGCCTCTCTGACTGGGAAGTGGGTCGTGGAGGTGCACTGGATTTTGGAGAGCCATACGGTATCCCGCCGTCCTCATCCCTCTGTGAAATCTCTGGAGGGTGGGAGGTCTGGGTGTGGGTTGGGAAGGTCTGTCGCCACCCTGGCCCCAATGCATCGGTGTAGTGACTTGGGAGGGTGGTGGCCGCTGCAAACGGCGATTTTGCTGGTGGCAGTGGCAGTGGCAGTGGCTGTGGCTGTGGCTGTGGCTGTGGTTGTGGCCGTGGCCGTGGCTGTGGCTGTGGCTGTGGCTGTGGCTGTAGCTGTGGCTGTGGTTGTGGCTGTGGCTGTGGCTGGCAGGGGCTGTGGCTGTGGCCGTGGCTGTGGCCGTGGCCGTGGCTGTGGCAGTGGCTGTGGCTGTGGCAGTGGCTGTGGCTGTGGCTGTGGTTGTGGCCGTGGCTGTGGCTGTGGCTGTGGCAGTGGCTGTGGCTGTGGCTGTGGCAGTGGCAGTGGCTGTGGCTGTGGCTGGCAGTGGCAATGGCAGTGGCAATGGCTGTGGTTGTGGCTGTGGCAGTGGCAGTGGCAGTGGCAGTGGCAATGGCTGTGGCCGCGGCAGTGGCTATGGCAGTGGCTTTCGCTGTGGCTGTGGCCTGGGGACTAATCCAGCGGATAGGGGGGCAACACACGGGAGCTGGGGTGTACGACAGACCAGTGCCAGATTGTGGCTTCTTTGTGGCGGATGGAGACGAAGTGATGGTGGAAAGAGGCCAACAGAGCGGAAGGAGCTGTGCCTGTGCTGATGTACTTTTGTATTTCAGGCTCAAAAATGGTTGGATCCCAGCGGATTTGGGTTCAAGGGAAACAAGGATATCATCGCCGGCAAGAAGGTGTTCTTGTCCAAGGGATTCAGGGAACAGGCTGTCAAGAGTCGGGACCGATTGCAGCACTGCAAATACCTGGTCGAAGAGTATGGCCGAGGCGCGCTGGTGGACGAGCTGACGGAGTCAGGTGTGATGGGGTCACGCCCATGCGCGCGGTGCTGCATGCGCCACACGTGCTGTGTGTGTGTGTGTATGACTTGGCCCACGTGGCCTGCAGCCACACCCACACCATCCTGCACCCATTCTGACACTTGCACCCACTCCCGCCAACGAAGACCAGCGCCCGCATCCGCTGCCACATTCACCCCCAGTCCCACTACCAAACAAAGCAGGATTGTATGCACTTGTATGTGGTTCAGAACAACATGTACATGGATCGGAGCAACTTGTAAGGCGCATGCCACCCAATTACTGGCAACAGGAGACCGCGATTAGACTGTTTCCACTCCCACACCCACTCCACCTCCAGCAACCCCATCCGCACGACACCCGCACCTGCACCCACACTTACACCCCGGGAAAGCTGATCTACACACAGATCCAAAGTTCTTGCGTGAACGCGTGCCGCCAGGTGTGGATATATGTGTCAGTGGTGTAGTTGTGTGGGTGTGTGAGTGTGAGTGTGGGTGTGGGTATTTAAGGGGGGGAAGGGGGCTGATGTGGTGGAAGAGCGGCGAAACTATCTGCAAGCGAGGATGGTGGAGGTCAACTGCAGCTCTCCACGGTGTTTGCCCCCAGTGGGCCAGTGGTTTCACGTGGGTTTTTAGCCTTGGAGCGCGCTGGACCGGGCTAGTAATATTTGTTGCTGACATAAAAATGATGCTGATCAGCAAAACAAAAGACACCCATGTGCCATATAAATCCTCACTGGTTTTGTAGTGGTGGGAGACGGTTAATGCTTTCTGTGTTTTTGCAACGCAGATTCAAAATTGTGGTGTGGTGTCTGCATTTCACAGCACAAAGTAAATGAAGGAGGCCCATTTGTTGCCCATATGTGTGATGATGGAAGACAAGCAAATGGGCAATGGTTTGTCTGAAAAAATCAAGCACTTAGACCCTGAGCCAGCATCTGGTGGGAGGGATGTAAGCAGCGTAATTCCTCATAGGGGGGCTGGGTCCCTGTGTTGCTTCCCCACGGCGCTCTGTCGGTACCGTTACAGATCGCTGCATGCAATGTCACCCCCTCTGTCCTTCTCCCCCTCCCCGCCTCTTTCCACCCTCTCCCTCCCCAGACCTCCCTCCCCCCCCACACCCCCACTGTCAATCCCGCTCCCTCTCTGCCCCCCCGCAGTCGTGCATGTCTTTTCTCTCAGACATGGTGTTCGTCAACCCGAAGGATGACTTGGGCCAATTTGAAGGCAAAATGGTGAAGACTTGGGAGCAATTCATTGAGTACATCTACCCCATTCGACCAGCCGCTGTTCTTGCTCCCCCCTCTTCTGCCTCTTGACACCCCCCCCTCCTCTGCGTTGAGGCCGACCTCCCTCCTGCCCAACAGCCCCTCTCTGGGTCTTTCATGGGCGCTGCACTGCTTCCGGAGTTGTGCGTGTGTGAGAGACCCCTCCGTTATTAGGTACAGCGCCCGGGCCCGGCCCCGAGTTGTAGGTTTCCGCGCGTCCCAGGGGTCCGTTCTTCTGTCTTCCATCGGATGCACTTGCAATTAAAACGAGTCTAGAGTTCCCGGGCGTCGCTCCGAAGCAGCACCGTCCCATCCCGCCCAACTCAAAAAGGGCACGCCATGGCCCGGCGAACCAGTGATATGTATGGCGCCCCAGAGCCACAGAGCACGTGGGGCCTGCCCATCCCAACGGCCTTCGGGTGCGTGCCAATCGCCTGCCGACGCCGATGGTGCAGGGCGGTCTCCTGGTTCGATGTCGGGCTTCGTCACGGGATTGGTCCCATGGAATGCCCTGCCGACAAGAGAGTATTGGGCTGGGGCCACCATCGCCGCCTTCCGCCACTATTCCCCAGGGCCTACGTCCCTCCTTTATTGAGTACGTATCCCCCCTCCCAACCCACCGCTTGTCCAAGCCACGCTTTGTCACATGAGCCGTGGGGACTGTGTTCCTCTGGTACCCACATGAATTCGGTTCCAAGTTGATGGTCCCCGAGAACCGCCCTGTTTTTTTGGGGGGGCGCACGGGCGTAATTTTGACAAGGGTCTGTTTGTAGACCCCAATTTGACGTGTTTGGGGTTGTGCTTGCACCGTCTCCAGATGAGCCGCGCGGCATGTCCAGGCCATGGCCCCCGGAGGCACCGTACTTCTCGGGGGATACCTCGCCGAAGCCCGGGCAGGAGGGGGAGGGCAGGGGGGGGGGGAGCAGCCTCTGACGGAACGTCTCCTTTTGTGAAGTTGCTGCAGCATTCCGGTTCTCCTACAATTTGTGGAGGTAGAGGGTCATGTTTTTGGTCGATTCAGACTCCACGAAGAGGGGCAGCTCAGGCCTGTGGCACCACAGATCCGCGACCCGTCGACATCATGCGACACATCTTTGGGGCTTGGGCTCAGACGATGGCAAGCGTTGCGGCGTGGCGTTGTGGGGGAAGTGCGACCCCCCACCGCCTCAATCCCTGCGTTTCCCACGGTGCTGCGCATGCAGCCCCTCAGCAGTACTAAGATCCATTCAGGTCGAGACTGGGCTATTTCTTTTTTTCTTGTACTCAGAGAAATCGGCAGGTTTAGGTGGCAGGATTGCAGTCAACTAATGGCGGTTGACGGTTAATCGACGGCGGTTGGCCGTCAAATAACGGTTTTTTATGCTCACTCGACGCTGGTTGGCAATCAACCAATTGTTGAGCATTGTTCTGTTGAGGTTCAGTCGTTCTGGTGTCCAGCGCTTGCTGACACTATTAAGGACAGCCCTCTTCAATGCAGGACACAGGCATTGCTGAAAGCGATCTGCACGATTGCAACCCCCTTCAGATGACTCAGTACGACGGCGGTGTCGTTCACACGTTGGCCAGCCTGTCCCATCGGCTGCATTGCTTGCTCATGTCGTGAACCACTACTATCAGCACCAGGGCTCCTTTAACAACTCGGCACCACTTGAACTCCACCCACTGAAAAGATTGGGCCAAATTTTCTTCCTGGCCGTCGGCCAATGAAACATTTTCTTTGGCGCTGATGAGTTTTCACAATTTTTTTTTCCGGCGCCTCTAAAAACTCAGCACCATTGGAGGGGGGGGGGGGGCTGGACCCCCCCCCCCCCGGCGCGCCTTAAAAGGACTCCTGATCACCACCAGCCTGCCACTAGCGTCCGCCAGCTAAGATATGATCACAAAGAGCCCGGTCCTACTGAGTTATACGCTGGATGCAGCTGCTTCTTACTGACCGGTTGTGACAGGAGCGTGTGTTACTGAGTGGTGCGGGGTTGATTCATCGCGCGAGGCAGTGGCTCTGATGCGCATGGGTGGCAAGTCTGATCAGCATGCAAGTCCCCACGCCCTGTGAAGGGGTTGCTGCTCGCGGTTTGACTCGCGGGATGATCTAATTGAGGGTGCGTAAGGCCGCTTTCACACCGCTGCGTATCTGCCCCGGAATGGCAAAGGAGGGCCCCTTCGGCACATGCCTCATCGCTCCGGCCTTCCGTCCGGTGACTTCTCCCCAGACCCGAAAGATAACAGCCGCATGAAGTGCGCGGGCGGCCCTCTGCTGTTTTGTAATGAGTCACCAGGAATCATGCCCCCGTTTCTGGCGCGGCGGCCTGGGCCCTGCTCAGTTTTGAGCATGTTGCCCCCACGGCCCCTGTTTCATGTGGTCCAAACACAGACTCCACAGAGAGCGCCCCCCACGGATTGGGCACTGCCAAGGGGCAGGACGTGAGATAGAGAGATACTGTCGCAGGGGTAAAACGCCACACAAACATAGAAAAATGCGTCGTTGAACCAGAGCTCGCGACTCACAAGCTGGACATCCTGCTTCTTGCAAGGGCAGATCCTACTGACCGTACCCAACGCAACCCTCCGCCCCGTCGTAGCCCCCCAGAAAGTGCCCCCCGGGGCCCCGCCAGCGTCCGCCCAATCCTCTCCCCCGGCGAGTGTGTTCCTCAACACCCCATGGGGCTGGGGGGCGCTCAGCGGCACACGTCATTCATGCGGCTGGAGACCCGTGCCACGTCGTCCCGTCTCCCCCTGTCTCCCTCGGCTCACGCCCCGCGGTACGATGGCCATGAGGACGGCGGCCTTGCAATGAGCACACGCCCCCCGCCGCACACGCAAGAGGGAGGCAAAGGCCCGCTGCCGGGCAGGTCATCAGAGGCTCCACAGGGCCGGTACGGTCGGGAGCCGTCCAGCGGCCGACCCGCCCCCCCCCGAAAAAAAAAGCCCCCCAAGACAGTCTACAACCGATGACACCCTCCCACCTGCTGAACCGCCTCCGGGCCCCCGCCCCATAGCCAAACGGTTGGGCACGCAGCGCAAGATATTCCTTTGCCGCAGAAGGGGGATGTTTTCATGTGCTGACAGGCAGACGGATAGCGTTTGTTCCTGGAAGGGGGGCCTGTGCCTCTCTATACAGGGCCCATATTTCCAGAGAGCGGACTTCTGCATGACAAAAGAGGGGGTGGTGCCTCCAATGAGACGGCTTGTCCGCGATCCCCTGCAGCCCGCTGCTTCATGCCCTTCTGGTGGTATTCAGGACGCAGGATGCGTCGACCCTGCCACAGACCCCACCACGGGTCATTTCGCTTCAGCCGCCGGCCCTACTTCCTGAATGCGTGGCCCTCCTCATTGCTGTATGACGCCGGTGGGGGTGTGAGATTGGCTTGAGGCCCACGGAACGGGGCGCCCGCAGTTGAGAGGGGGTTTGGCTGCATGGAGGCAGCAGCCATTCATCATGCGAGGCGTCGGAGTGGGGGAAGGGACGTGCCTTGCATCCCCGAGTTCGAGGACGTGGATGCACACGTACCGAGTCTTTGGGGGACAGAGGCGCGGGTGGGGGCCGAGGGTTTTGCCGATGGAGCTTGGGCCGCGGTGCGGTGCCCGCAGTCCCTTGACCATTCCGAGGGCCAGGGTTCTCTTAAACCACTGCCCCCTCCCCCTCCCCTTCACACTCCGCCATTGCAGAGCGTTTGCACTCCGCCCTCTGAAGATTATTGCCGTTTGGGTCCGTAATGTGTTACTCCAGCACTGTGTAGTGGTGGATGGCCTTGGCCACAGGACAGCGGATTGCGGAGGAACATCGGTGGATCTGTGTGTTGGGGGCGGGTGGGCGGGTGGGCGGGGGGACAAGCCCCTCAGATGTTGCTGCTCTCACGGCAGTCAGCAGCGTCAATCAACTTCGCGCCACTCGTGAAGATCCACCGAACCGCTGTGCTGGCTCACCGTCTCTGCGTCTGCATCGGCGGCGGGCCGGGGCACCAATCCGTTGCAGCAGAGGCACTGGGGTCGGGGCAGGGCGGGGGGGGGGGGTGGCACTTTCCCGTGGGACCGGCTTCCTATTGTCCGCACGCGCATGTGGCAGTGCCCTGAGGTGCAGATGCGGGTGCAGTGAAGGTTGCATGCATACGTTGTGTGTGTGTCTGCGTACGTGTTTCTGCACCTCCCAACCCTCGTGAGCCCCCAACCCCACGCAGTGGGAGCTGGCGGATGTTGGACTGGCGGCCTCTGCGCACAGCCCCAATCTGTGCAACTGCATCCGCTGCAGTGCAGGTACAAAACAACCGTGCCCCTGCCGGGGTCGGGCGGCCTTCTTTTTGTGTTCCTCGTGTACGAAGGGTCGCGCGCGGTAGTGGTGATCAGCCGCTCCACGAAAAATCAAAAATGTATCGGAAATCGCGAATTTTCAACCGAAGGCGTGGTTCCCGGGCCGTGTGCTTGCGTTTGGGTGTGCAAATTTAGCAGTTCCCACTGTTACGGCACGTGCGCGCAGTGCAGAATCTATTGGGGTGGTTTTTCCTTGCGTTCCTTTTACGCCGCGGCTGACATTCCTGCCCAGTCCATCGTTTTTCTTCCCCAATGGTGCCCTGGGCTGTGCACGCTTGTGAGTCCACCTCCCCGCTCAAGAAAGAGACCCGGTGTTTTGTAGATTTTGGACCTTTTTCGTGACAGTTGGCCAACAGCCGTGCCTTCTGGTCCCCCCCCCCCCCCCCCGACTGAGACCATTGATCCCCAAAAAGAAAGCATTGATCCCCCGACTGAGACCACCAGACATAGACTCGACGCAGAATGGCGGACCAACAGAAGTTAGTAAGGGGAGTACACTGAGCGCCTCCCTTTATTAATTCGTTGCAGAGATATTTGAGTGTCCTTTGAGTCTTGAATTCGCCTTCACGTCCCTTGTGCAGCGGTACGGCACGCCTCTCGATTTCCGGTCCCTTGTGCTTTGCACTTCTGGGGAGAATGTCATCCGGTCTGCACAACCCGCGACTTGGGGTATGTGCAGTGCACGCTGGGCGTCAGCGTGGCCCACTCGAACCTGCGACGTTTGACTTGTGACTGTTACGCGGGTGGGCATGGGAGGGCGTAAGGGATGGCAGGGAGGGAGCGGGGGTGGGGGGGAAGGGAGGAGATGGGAGGGAGGGAGGCAGGCAGGCAGGCAGGCAAGCAAGCAGGCAGGCAGGAAGGGAGGGAGGGAGGGAGGGAGGGAGGGAGGGATCGAAGGTGCACAGGGATCCTTTGATGGAGCATTGGATTGTCTACCCTGTCTCTTGCCCACACCACTCCGTGCCTCACTTGTATTCTTGTAATGGAGCTATTCTGCGTGTGGACACCCCCTGCCTGCCTCTTCCTCGGCTGGTCGCATTTATCCTACTTCTTTCCATTCAGGGCGGTAGGGAAGGAGGGAGGGAGGGAGTGCGATGCCAGGGAATGCACAGACAGCCCCCGACCTGACTGATTGCCCTTGGGCCCATTCCTATCCGAGGACCCCCCCCCCCCCCGGTGCGCAAACCATTGACCCCAATTCCCATTTCCATTTGGGACGAAGTCCCCCACTGCTCAACCGGAACGTTCGACAGCTGTGCAACAGTCTTTTTCGTCTCGATTACCCCACCACCACCAACACAAACGCACATTCTCAGCCCTGATGGGCGCCAACGGGCTTGCCTGGGCCGCTGTAAGCACACAGCTACAGGACCCCGTTTGCCTCTGGGGATTCGGCTGCTGTCCTGACGTTTTGTTCAGTCCGAAGTACATAGCCAACATTGTCAAGGTGCCTCCCAGCATTGGATTGTCTGCAGCTCTTCAGCCCTTTGTTTTGGACTTTCTCCATTTCGTGTGTACCGGATTTCCCCGAAACCTCCGAAGCCTTGCATGCCAGGCGCACGCGCGCATCGTGTAACCGGTGTAACCGTCCCCAGCAACCAGACCACACAGTCCCATATCTTAAATGCTGAGGTTTCCTCGTCCACTTCAAAACGCTCTTCTGCGTGCACCTCCCTCAGAGCAAAGCCCCATACGATGCAACCCTATACAGAAACCCCTTTTTAGACCAAGGCCTTTTTTTTAACCCAAGGCCTTTTTTAAACCAAACCCCTCTGCAACGCTCTACGGCCTTGAACCACCCTATATGGCCCTCCAAGACAGTCTACAACCGATGACACCCTCCCACCTGCTGGACTGCCTCCGGGCCCCCGCCCCATAGCCAAACGGTTGGACATGCAGCGCGAGATATTCCTTTGCTGTAGAAGGGGGATGTGTGCAGCACATGATGGGTAGACAGATAGGGTTTGTTCCTGGAAGGGGGGCCTGTGCCTCTCTATACAGGGCCCATATTTCCAGAGAGCGGACTTCTGCATGACAAAAGAGGGGGTGGTGCCTCCAATGAGAAGGCTTGTCCATGATCCCCTGCAGCCCGCTGCTTCATGCCCTTCTGGTGGTATTCAGGACGCAGGATGCGTCGACCCTCCCACAGACCCCACCACGGGTCATTTCGCTTCAGCCGCCTGCCCTACTTCTTGTTTCCCACACCACCCTTCCAGCTGCCCTCTATGATATGATCTCATTGGCTGTGCGGTGGCTGCAAGAGACCATGGCTCTGGCCTCACTCACTGCAGCCTTAAACGCACAATTTGTAGATGGCTCACACTGACGCAGTTTCAACAATGATGTCCCAACCAGTCTCGGGACGGCACGTCCCACCCGTCGGATCAGAGGGCACGTTTCGTGCCAGCAAGCTGCGCATTGGTCGAGAGAGAAACGAAAACTGTGACTGCCCATTGTTACGTGAAAGTAAATGCATTCATCGCGTTGCATGTCGTTGCTGTGTGCTTTGCCCACTGTACCTCTGCGCGGTTTGGAGCTTCTGTATAGATTCAGTGCGAATCAGTGCATGACCCCCTTCCCCCCTTCAATCTCCCCCGCCCCCTTGCAGCGGGAATTTTCCGTTGTGGCAAATTTTGCGTTTCAAATTGGTACCAAATTCCCCACACAATTTTCAGGCTGCCACGTGTAATAAACCTGTGTCGATTTAGCAAAATTGCTTTTGTTTATTGCCGCTGCCAAGCATGGCTCAGCATTTGTAGATGGGGTATGGTTGAATTCTGTGGGCATGAAGCCTCTCGCCGTTGATAATCTCTTTGTTGCATGATTGTCTACTTTTATGCGGCCAGGAATCAACAGCAACCCTCCAAGAATTGGCAGCAAGCCACCAGGAATTGGCAGCAAGCCACCAGGAATTGGCAGCAACCCTCCAGGAATCAACAACAACCCTCCAGGAATTAATAGCAAGCCACCAAGACTTAACAGCAACCACCAGGAATTGACAGCAACACTCCAAGAAGTAACAGCGACCATCCAAGAATTAACAGCAATCCTCGACCCAGCCCTGGACCCCCTGGCCACCCTCCTACCCCCCCCCCCCCCTTGTACTCTCCCCTCCCTTGCAATCCCCCCCTTCCCGGTTGGGGGGGAACGGTCACTTGGCCCAAAAATCATAGAAAATACTAGGCGCCAAAGACGCCAAAGAATTTTTTTACAGGGCGGCGAAGGCGCCGAAGCTGATTGGCACTGTGATACCATGGTACAGTTTTGTGGTGCAATCCACCCCCCCCCCCCAAGGGGGGGAACCGTCACTTTGTGACCGTCCGCCCCCCTCTGGGGGGGAAGCCGTCACGACATTGGTGGGGAGATTACAAGGGGGGGAAGGTATGTATAAATCACAAAAAAGGACAAGGACAGCATTCAGACAAAAACAGCATTTCTAGCAAAAATCTCCCCCAAACAAACAAGCCAAAAAAAAAAACACTTTAATCGGGCAAGTGTAGCCTTGCCCAAGGCAAGATCAGAGCATGTGGGTGCAAAATTTCCCACAGCAATTCAAGACTGCACGCGAAATAAGCCTGTGTCAAAATCTTCTCGAACGAAAAAACCCGATGCAAAAAACTCCTATCCCTGCAAGTTCCGATTATTTTTTGATTGCCTCATGATATCTCACGATTTGTGCCACCTGCCTTTCATTGGCTCTTTACCGTTTGGAGCGTGATACTTGCGCAAATGTTTGTGCAATTGTGTCCTCAGTATCCTAGCCGGCAGAGGGCTACCGTTTGTGTCACTCCCGTTTGTGTAGACTAAAAATGCTCACAATTTTTTGGACAAAACACAAATGTAAAAACGTTGAAAAGGATTTGACCTCCCCTCACCCTTGCCCCCCCCCCCCCCCCACACACACACATCCGAATCCCAGAGCGGTGGGTGCACTGCCACCGGGGTTTCTTTTCTTTTGCAGGCAGCGACAGGCGCGGCTCAGCATAGCGCCAGGCACCACACGCATGCAACACAACAACGTCACGTCTGTCACTCCATCGCCGAGCGCTTGAGCAGGCTCGCCCGCAGGGGCACCCACGAAGGGAACGGGGCATACATATGTGGGCAGCAGGGTGCGGTAGGGATGCACACTCTGTACATAGCCTTGTTGTAGTGCAGAGAGGGAGGAAAGGCCGCACGGAGCGCGGTCCGAACATTGCTGCAGTGCGAACGATGCTGTAGAGAGGTGATGTATGTTAGCGAACGCTATGGGGTTTGTTGAAATGATTTGGCGTCACACACACACACACACACACACACACACCGCTTGTGAGAATGGACCCCATCACCACCACCGCCTGGGTGGTCCCCGTGGGTTGGACTGCGCCCTCTCCTATCCAGACCCCAAAACTATTCAAACCCAATGGGGCTTTTGCACCTTTTTGGTTGGTGCGCCCAGGGTAGGGGAGTGTGGGGGGGTTGGCTCCTGCCTGTCCATCTCTGATCTTGGGGAAATGGATGTTGTCCTGTGTGGCAATTATTGGGGGGAAAAAAAGGAGCGTGGCGATGCATGGCACCCAAATATCGAGGGGGGCAATTTCTTGTTGATGCGCATGCTCAAGGGGGACAGCTTGTTTGAATTCCGGACCCCCCCCGTCTAGACCCCCCAAAGTTTTTGAACCCGTCTTTCTCAAATTGGAGATTTTGGGGGAAAGGGGGGGAACGTTAGCGCGCCGGGCATCTTTTTGGACCCGTGCCCCACCAGTGGCCTTTTAGGGGGTGCAATAAGGGAGCGCACTTAGCGCTGTGCAGCTATTTGGGCGTGTGGCTGTACTAGAGACCCACACTTTGAGATACTAGGAGCATCATGGTGACCCCTAGCGTAGGTTTTGACTTCTGATTTTGTCCCCTTTGTTGGGGAACCCCGAGAATGCAGGGTGACGTAGCATTTCCGCCCTCTTTTGGGCCCCAACCTTCCAGTGCTATTGAGGAAACCGGACAATTTTTTGAATCCACGCTTTGTTGCGTGGCCCCTCGAGTTGGGGTTAGGGACTCACAATCCACGCTTTGTTGCGTGGCCCCTCGAATTGGGGTTAGGGACAACGACGTGCACGGGTGGTACAGGGCACACATTGAGCAGCTGTTTGCTCGGTTGTGGCATTGGGGTTGGTTAGGAACATCTGCCGTGGCGGCCCCAATGAGTTGCACCAGTCAGTCCGCATTTTGTTGCATTTTACACAGTTTTGCATCCGCGGGCAAGTCCGTCACCCCCCCTATGGACCATGGGGGCATGTCCCGCCTCATGTTTGGACTGACCAAAGCAACTCGGCCGCCACGCAAGATGAGGCAGAGGATGAGGCAGAAGTGTGTGTGTTGTGTCGCCAAAGGCGCTCCACCGTCGCAGTTTGTGATAAGTGTAAGGAGCACTATTGTACTAAATGTATTGACACCCACACTTGTGGGACCAATGTTGTTTGTTAAGTACAATACAAATGGCAGTTGGAGTTGCTGAATTCACAGATATTGCTTTATTATGCAACGTGCTTTGTAGGGAAGGTGTGCAGTGCAATATGGTCTACTTGGGGGGCTTCTCCATGAGAGGGTAAATCTGGGGCTGAAGTCGGGATAGGGAATAGAAAAGTAGCGTGCCGGGCGCGCGCCGGGCAAACATTCCCCCAAGGTCGGTGCCGAAAAAAATTTTTGCCCTCCTGAGGGTTTTTTTTTTACCCTATGTGTCTGTACTCAAAGTACTCAGAATCTTGTGGAGAATTCAAAAATGGTTGAAAAACACAGAAAACATTTGACCCCTGACCTGACCTCCGGGTCGGACCCTGGCTGATGGGAGCCTAGGCTAATGGGCAAATTTTTTCTAAAAATTGCTTTTACCCCAGTTGTATATGTTCAAAATGATCAGTGCGTGGGGATCATTTTGAGGTATGTATGTTGGGGTACCCACTGACCCCCCTCTTGGGACCCCGGCCGTTGACCAGCTGACCCACCTACCCCCCCTCCCCCCCCTCCAGACCCCCAACAGTTTTCGCACCCGGTTGGGGTCTAGAATTTGAACAGGCTGCACGAAAGAAGGCACAAACAACGGACTCCCAAATCCCACAAAAACTGGCTGACGTGGAGTTTGGAAGAAAAAAGGAAATTTGTGGGTATACGCTTGATCAAAAAGAAAAAGGGTGCTGTCAGACGCCTTGCATGAAGCTCAAAGTGTATAGCGATCAGCACGCACTCCAGCACTGTGCTGCAATTGGGTCAAAGCATTGACCGTGAGATTATGGTCAGAGCCCAGGTGGAGAAGATGTGACCAAATGTCCTCGCCATTAAGCCATGTTTCCTAGTGATTGTGCTTAGATGTGGTCGCAACGGGAAGACAAGAAAGTTGCGGAGTCGCACCACTGATCAACCGCAGCACAGTGGATGACCTCAAAAGGCATGGTTGGTGACATCAACTTGATGTGGTACACCGAATCTCCTTGGCTCCGAAGGCTCCTTTGGCCCAAGAATTGACCAACCATCCAGAAGCCCTGAGAAGTAACAACAAGTAACAACAACCATGTAACAAACACCTTCAGTCAAAAGCTTGTGTACAACATTCTGGCAATGGCTTGGGCATGACAAGCATTTCAGTGCATGTTTGGAATGGGCAAATTTTAGCCACAGCTCATCATTTGTTGCCCTTTTTTGAGAGCTTACCCCATATTTGCCACATTAGAACACGCTGCTCAGAGGGCATGTTTTAGATGATTTCCTGGGTTTTCCCAAACGTGCACTACAGTGCTCACGCAGTGCAGCAACATTGTCAAAGGGTGCAATTGTTCCCCCCCTCCCCCTTTGGAGGTTTCCTAACCACTTGAGGAATGGAGCTTCATGGAACTCATGCCCACTCTGCATATTTTGTCGAAGGCCTACCCACTGTTGGTGTGTCAACAAGGTGTTGCCTCTGTGTGCCTCAGCATGGCTTTGCGACTTTCTGAGGATGAGTGGCGGGGCATCTCCGACTATTTGCAATGTGCTGCTCTCAGTCACGTCTGCCGTAAGACATGGACAATTCTTCAGAGACGGCACTTGGTTTGGTATGCCGGCTCAAGCAACGTTGTGTGGTTGGTTCGTATGATCAGAGACAGCTCTGCAACATGTACTCTCAGCATCACTTGCAAAGATGCTGGCGATGAGGGGGCGAAGGCGCTTGCGGAACTGAGGGATGTGCCTTCGCTGACGACGCTGTGTCTACATCTGGAGGGTAATGAAATCGGCAGCCAGGGTGCCCAAGCCCTTGCCTCTTTGAAAGATTCAAAGTCTCTATCGGCTCTGGTCCTGAATCTGCGGTTCAACGCCATTCAAGAGGGTACTGTGCTGCCTCCACGCTTTGTCAACCCTTACCCTCTGTCGGTCGCTTTCCCTCCCTCCGGCAGGCGTGGGTTTGGGGGGCATACAGGGCCCCAAAAAGGGTGTGGGGGGTGGGGGAAGTCTGGGTGTCTCTAATGATCAATGTCATGGGCATCACACAGATTTAGGATAGTACAAAGTCCTACTGAGTTGGAGGCCAACCCGAGTGCCTACCTCGCTTTTCGTCATCTGAGAGCCATACAGTAGCAACCCCCCCCAATTCGGCGGCCGAATTTGGCCGATTTTGCCGAATTGGTCTGCCGAATTGTTGGGTTTCTGAATCTCGCCGATTTGTTTTGCCGAATCACTAGGTTTCTGGGACTTTGCCGCCTCGTTTTGCCGACATGTTGGGGTTTCTGGGTTCTGCGTCACCTGAGTTGGAGGCGTCACTTACTTTGGGACACTGCATAATACCTTTTCTTTGTACATTGGTTGTTCACATTGGCACCATGAAGTGTTTTTACTGTCCACAAAAAGACGTGTCTTTGGTCCCCTGGGATTCGTTGTCCTCCGCTGATCAAACTTTTCTTCGGGACAAGTATCCTGATGCCGGTGAGGGGGCAGTTTGCGAATTTTGTGTTCGCTCTGCACGGCCCAATGCGTTCTTCAGCCGCCGTTCTTCGTTGTTGTTCATTTTTTTTGTCATTTTTCTGGGTGACCCCAGCCAGAAACGGGCCCGGGTTTCAAAAATATTGTTATACCAATTAACACCTCTTGGATATTCAGAAAGTGCACAGCTTTCCCGTGCACATGAAAAAAAAAAGGCGCCGCAAACTGAAACGGTCGGACCAAGTTACCCCCCGGACACTTCCAAAAACCTGTTTTGGACTCTGGGTCCAGGTCATAATATTTACCCCATCGGGGTTTGAACCAGGGTACCACTATTATTTGACTTTTTCTGACACAACACTATAACCATTCAACCAATTATTTTTGCTCCGCAGATGCCATTTTTCGTCTTATACAAGCAGCAGGATGAAAAAAAATTTTCAGCTAATAAGGGTTTCCACATGTCTCTGACAACACAGCAACCAAAGGGACATTGTGTTTGGGGGGCCAGGGCCATAATCCTGGTGACTGGGAAGCATTTCGCTGAGAAATAGGCCCGCCGAATTGTTTTGCCGAATTGTTGGGATTTCTTCGCCGAATTGGGGGGGTGGTTGCAGTAGTACGGGTGAGCACAAGAGGCGCCCGCCCCATGCATTAGTAGGGGGCCCACGGTCCGCTACGGGGATTGATGTGCCGGTCATGCTATCGTTGATTTTCTTTCCTGGAGCCCTCCGTCCCTTCTATACTGACCTCTGTTCCTTCTCCTCCCGTTTTCACTCTTCCCTGACCGTTCATTCAGGTGGCGCGCAGGCTCTCTCTGCAATGAGACATTCTCCCTCGCTCACGGCCCTGACTTTGGATCTCCAGCACAATGAAATCAGGGATGAGGGTGCACAGGCACTAGCCTCACTGAAGGATGCCTCCTCCCTTGCAGCCCTCACACTCGACCTACGCCGCAACAGAATCAAGCAGAACGGTGCACAGGCACTCGCAATGCTGAAAGACACCCCGTCTTTGACAGCCCTGGCTTTGGACCTTTACTACAATAAGCTTCGGGAAGCTGGGGCTGAAGCGCTCGCTGGGCTCAAAGACACGCCCCTCTTGAGGACGCTGGTCATGAACCTCCAGGGCAGTGAAATCGGAGATGCTGGTGCACAATCTCTAGCGGCATTCAAAGCCGCCCCATCTCTGACATCGCTCACTCTGTACCTCGGCAGCAATCGAATTGGAGATGGCGGTGCACAGGCACTGGCAGTATTGAAGATGATCCCGTCACTCACCACCCTGTCTTTGGATCTTATTCTCAACGACATCGGGGACAGCGGAGTAAAGGCGCTTGCTGCGCTGAAGGACGCACCCTCGTTGACCACCCTCGCTCTGAATCTGGAACGCAATAAGGTCGGACCCCGTGGCGCACAGGCCCTGGCTGCACTGAATGAGGCTCCCTCATTGACTGACCTGGCATTGGATCTCTGGGGCAATGAGATCGAGGATGCCGGTGTGCACGGCATTGCATCATTGAGGCACTGCCCCTCATTGACGGCCCTGAAGTTGGATCTGTGCTACACGCAAGTCAGTCACAGTGGCGCACAGGCCCTCGCATGCCTGCGTGATGCACCCGCTTTGACCTCCCTTACCTTAGATCTACAGGGCAATGCACTAGGGGACCCGGGTGCAGAGGCCCTGGCTACACTCAGTGGGGCCCTTTCACTGCGGTCCCTCACTTTGAACCTGGAGCGAAGTGAAATCGGGGACCGGGGAGCGCAGGCGCTTGCAGGACTGAGGCACGCGCCCTCATTGACTGCCCTGACGTTGGACCTGTGGGGCAATTTCATCGGGAGTGCTGGCGTGCAAGCTCTCAGGGCATTGAAGAACACACCCTCGTTGACTGTCAACACTTCGACACTGCCATTCTGACTAACCGTATCCGGTCCGTATGAAGTCAGGCACCAGGCAGGGCGGGGGGGGGGGGCAGTTCTGTGCAAAGTGATGCCATGTGATGTTGTGGGACATTTAGGATTATTGACAGCAGTGACACTCTTTGAGGGCTGCACAGTGTGGGTTAGCATGGGGCATGCATTTGTCTTCCATAGTGGCCAGTCTCTATCTTGTCTCAGCTAGCCTAGATTGTTGGTTGGCAGTGTGTGCAGGAAGGCTAGCATGCACAGACAACCGACGACTCCTCTACAGAGGACCCTGAAAAGAAGAAGAGGAGAGAGATGGAGATGGAACGGGAAAGAGACAGAATCACTTACTTTTGCTCACATACTTTCGTGACGCCCGACTGGCCGCGACCCTGAGAACTTGGGAGAGTGAACATGAGCATCCTGTACCCTTGGGCAGCCTATGAGAGAGCGTTCATATGATGGACGATGAACCTTCTGCTACCCCAGGCTATGTGGCTCTCGGCGAGTGTCCACAACCCTCTGCCGTCAACAATCATCAAAGCCCCAAAGCACACCGTAACAATCATCATCACCTGCAATCAATCCTGTAGGACCCCTGTCCATGTTCTATGACCCTCATATATTCTCTACGACCCCCACCAAAGTTCAACCAGAGCGTTCAATAAGAGTACCTTTTGCACCTGGAATGTTTGCACCCATACTCACCTGCAGGTCAGCTGGTTAGGGCACACCTCTGCCCCTCACTCTACCCTACCCCTTGCCTCCTTTGCCCGACACTGAAACTCCCTCTGTTTGTAAGTGTGCTGTGATCCTCAACAGTAGTCCCTTCGCGATCATCCCTGTGTTAAGGCCTGGGTCAGGCAGACTTGGACGGTCGTCTCCCCGCACCCCCATTGCCCCTGAGGCATCACAACACCTACCGTCCTTTCCACCATCCTTTCCCACGGGCACCAGCGACACCCTGCCCCTTCACCATGTCAATGGGTTGTAAATGTTTACACTCTCGCCTTGTAGCACATGGTGCTTGATTGAGATTGGGATGTGGATGGCATGGGGTTTGCACAAAGTGCAGAATGACTACAACACCACTGTGTCGCCTGTCAATCCATTCAATCCTGTTCCAGATGCTGAGTCGCGTGCTTGCTCCTTGCCCGCAGCAACTTCAAAAGAAAAAGATGGTAAAGACCAAAAATAACAACCGGGAGCGGTTTTTGTGTATGTTGGCAATCTGCGACCTGGCAAATCAATGCGGTCATTACGGTCATAGCGGCTGCACGGATTGGAAATCGGTGACCGTGTTAACGAGTTTGTGTTGATTTCCACAACAGTTCCCGTCTCAACGTAGTACTCTGCTGTGTTGATCTGGGGTGTGTACGGACGCCGGTCTATCTCGCCGGTGGTGGAAGCAGAACCAAATCGGTGCAGCCCATTTTCTTTTGCGTGTCGGGCATGCAGTTGTCACCCCCAACCCAGGGCTTGTAGACACGATCTACAATAGCAGACACTGCATGTTCTGGACAAAGGAAGAGACCATATCTGCCAAACATGCGCGTGGGTATTACACTCTGCATTCCGTCGACACCGTCTACCATAGATGGGATCGACGACGTGCAGACACCAGCAGCTCTATCTTTAACTGGGGTCTACTA
Organism: Eutreptiella sp. 'Long Island Sound 2002'; assembly: GCA_964036045.1. Classification (NCBI taxonomy): domain Eukaryota; phylum Euglenozoa; class Euglenophyceae; order Eutreptiales; family Eutreptiaceae; genus Eutreptiella; species Eutreptiella sp. 'Long Island Sound 2002'. The sequence continues at coordinate 5,645,316 of OZ038382.1, read as the reverse complement.
TGCATTGCACACCAATGAGAAGGTTCAGTTTAGGTGGCAAAAGGGATTGTATGAAGGCCTGTGCATTGCAAATTTAACAGACACACAAGTGAAAAGCACCCTGCCCGAGAACTGCGTCAAAACAACTGAGAATTGCAGACCCCCCCCCCCCTCGTGCAGTTTGGACAGACTGCAGTTTGCGGACATCTCCGGAGCACACAAAAAACACAACAACAAGTCAGATGCTGCTACTTCTGGGCACAAGAGTGCCCAAGCCTGCCCCAAAGCATACATGCAAATCAGCATCACACGGCGGTTTGCTCAAGGGTAGGGGGCAATGAATGTTTGACGAAGTACTAGTGAGACCACACATGTGGGACGAGTTGGGACTCCAGCAAATGGAAGGGCCTGGGTCAGGATCGTGATGCTGATATTCCCTGTAGTAGTGAAGATGCAGACTTAACAGACAGTAGCAGTGCCGGGCGCCGGGTCAAGCAAAGGCGTCATTGGTGGTGAGGTAATCAACGAATGTCACCAAGGCATTGAGAATGTATTTGGCACCACAGGGCACATATTGCGGGATAACTTGAACATATAGTGCATCGATTTTGTGGACTGCCAAAAGTAGGCCTGCGCTGCAGTGAGAACAATGGTTGTGGTGTCTCTCAGTGGGGGGAGGGGGGGCGACATTCGAAACATCGTAGACATTGTAGACATCGTATCCATGCGAAAAACTGTCACAACTCAATGAATCTAAGAAAGCTAAGAAATCTCTGGTTTGCGACATTTTGTTATTGCATGAATTACCGTTTTCTGCAGGGCAAAGCTGTACTCTTCAAATGGGCGTCGACAGCCGTTCAGAGTCAATTTGTGTCCCAAAGATCGGGTCAGAATGAAACAGACTGTAGTAGATACAATACAATACAAAGCAACAGCAACGAGGAATGTGACCAACATGAAACATGATAGCAAACAGACACGGAGCAGCAGGACTCTAATTCGGGTCAAAGAGAAGGTTCGGCGGGTGGAAAGCGGGAAGCAATCATCCCTGCTAGAAAAACCCTTCGGCCCAACTTTGGATGTGATTTGTGTTACGCCTGAGTGCTGGGTTGCTCTGTTGCCTTGCTTCATTCACAGCCATGCCTTTTTGCATCACGCACCCTCCGCCCGCAGCAGCACAATGGCAGCCACCAGCCACACACGCGTACATGGCAAAAGGGCGGGTGCTGACCATCGCCGGGTCGGACTCGGGCGGAGGGGCAGGAGTGCAGGCCGACTTGAAGACCTCGTTGGCGCTGGGCGGGTTCGGAATGTCGGTGTTGTGCGCGTTGACGGCGCAAAACACTCAGGGGGTGCAGGGCATTCATGCCGTTCCCATGGACTTCATCGAGATGCAGATTGACAGCGTCTTGAAAGACCTTGGGGTATTCTGGGCGTCACTCCCCTGGGCTGGGCCATCCATCGCGGGCGCTCGGGTGTAGACTGTACACTGCCCCTCCCCGACCTCCTGCGAAAACCAGGCAATTCCCTTACCCCAGCCGGGAGGTCAGCGACCAGAAGATGAGAATTCGAATTGGAACATTGCCCAGAGCCGGACACAAACCGGACTGAGAAGGCAATGAAGGCCGTGTGAAGGCAGGGCACGGCTGGAGCACAGTGGCGGGTCCACACCTGACCTTTTGAGGCCCCACCTTCCGCCTGACAAGTATTGGTGTGGTTAGGCCCCAGCGCGGCCTCATTGGCGCCGGAAGAGTTCCTTCCACTTCCGAGTCTGCTCGAAAATTTCATCCCTCCACCCTCTTCTGTCTCCGGGGCCCCGGTATAGTGTGAACGGTGCAGTTGTTTTACCCTCCCCTGCCCATTTTCACAAGCACGGCCTTGTCTGAGGGGGGACTCCTTGCAGTTTGTTGAGGGTGTGATGGCCCGGGGGGACGGCCATCGTCGGATGAAGGCTGAAGTGGGGTGTCGTCAAGGCTACGGGCCCAGTAACTGAAGGTGTTTGTCTTGAGTACTCAAGGAACCCGTGGCCCGGCGCCAACAGGCGCCCTGGTGCTACGCCCCTCCCCCCTTGCGATAGCAAGGCCCCTGGGGGCGCACTGTGCGCTGTGCTGCCCTGTGCAAAAAGTAGGCTATTTTTGAACCCTTTGCCCTCGATGGGCTAGGTGACTGCGGTCACGACTGTGTTCCTAGACACGGGACTGCCCAGATTTAGTCCAAAGGCTCAAATAATGGGCCAAGACAAACTGTATTTCACACTGAAAATGCCAGAAAGCTGTCAGTTTTCTGTCTAAATCTGCTGTTCTTGCCCTGTGGACATATGCTTCCCCAGTGGTCGGTGGTTTTCAGGGTCGTCCTAATTTACTATTGGGCGCTGTGCGCGTGCTGTGCAGAAACACGCCCCTTGTCAGGGCACTTTCTGGTGGTCCATGGAGAAGTTTTTTCGGTGATTTGGGGCTTGGGGATCGTTTTTTTGGGATGCTGGTTTCCGCCCTGCCACTTGTTGGCCCTCCCTTGCGTTTATTACCGGAATGTGAACCTTGCAGGCCTGCGCCAGCAACTGGTTGCAATGCGCCTGCGCAGGCATAGCTGGACCTCAATGCTGCTCTGATTTGGTCTCACTGCTGGTGCCTTCTCGCGGCGCACGCAACAACGCCCTTGTCAGAGCAACAACAGATTTTCCGCCAAAATTTGGAACTTCAGTGTTGCTCTCGCAGCGTTGTGCGTTGGGGCGCAGGCCATTTGAATCGGTTTTGAGGATGTGATTGCGGGTTACAGTCCAAGCAAAAGTTACCAGAGGTCAAAATTAGCAGAAGGTGCCCATTTTTTGGTCAATTTTTTTTGGTAATATTTTGGTATCGTAGCAAAGGGGACGCCATCCTTCCCTGCCACGATGCAACACAAAGCAACGGGAAACCCATGTGAGTTGCACCATACATGGTTTTTACTAAACGGCAGGACAAATGGCTGTGGTGTGATACAGCCATCACACACATATTCGGAGCAAGAGAGACACTTTCGTGTAGTCAAAGAACCACACTCACAAGGGTGTTGTGTCTCTTCACGATGAAGCTTCTTGAGAACTTCGAACATGGGTTCGATAGAGGGCACATCTCCCCATAGGGCTCGCGGAATCCCAGTGGCATCCCATGAGCGGACAATGGAGTCCACTGGTAGGTCCTTAATGGCCCTTGCCAATGAAGCATATTTACGCTTTCGTAGCATAGGCATGTGAGACACGGACATTTCAGCAATAGCCGTGTCGTTGGAATTGCGTGCAAATATATCCTCAACCCATGCATCCCAACCTCGGCAGACACGTGCTTTAACCGTGGTGATAATAAACTGATCTGCGGGTTGGTAGGCATGAGTTGTCTTCTTAGGGATCTTACAGTCACGGATCCTGTGGAGTTTAAGAGGCTCATCCCCTGAGTGTTGTGGCGCCTCACCCGCAATCAACAAAACCTCCTCGTCGGTCTCTGGCCGTTGACGGACAGTGGTCACATGCTTCCCCAATTGCTCAATCTGAAAACAGGGGAGGCTTGGGGCCCAGGAATCGGGGGGAAACCACAATTACCAAAACAACCTTAATTTTTTGTTAATTTCTTTTGGGTAATATTTTTTTGGGTAATATTTGCCTTTGGTAATTTTTGCTTCGACTGTATGGCTGATGCTGCCGTTCCTTCATGTCCCCACATGCGTCCCCGTGTTGCCGTGAATCCGGGCCGTGCCTGTGCGAAGGGGAAGGGGTGGGTGCGCTGTTGCGCTGCGCAGTGTAGACGCGGTGCACGTTGGGGGACTCCGCGGCGCGTAGTGTCCCCCTCTGTCCCTTCGCTCATCTCTGACAAATCTTGGCGTCCAGGAGCGCTTGGTGGACAGGGCAGCCCCTGCGCTCTGGTACACATGGGGGCATGGGGGCCGCAGCACCTTCCCCCACCGCGGGCAGAACCCCCCAAACCCGGTCACGTGAGCGGCGAACTGCTGTCCATTGACCGCCAACCGCCAACCGCCATCCGCCCCCGAAAAAAGCAGGCAGCTGTTGGTTGACCGCAAGAACCGCTGGACTCGCCACTCACCACCGGTGGCCGGCTGCATGATCACCCACCTCCGTGTCTGTCGTCTCCTGACGCTGCGGGCGAACGGTCCGGAGTATTTGTTTGGATTGTGAAGGCACGTCCCGCGTTCGCCGGTCATTTGGCAGGTGGACTGCGTCAAGACCGGGATGCTCGCCACCCCAGAAATCGTCGAAACTGTTGCCGCCAAGCTCCGGGAGTACCGCGTGCCGAACGTCGTGGTCGACACGGTGATGGTGGCCAAAGGGGGGGCGAAGCTGCTGGTGGATGAAGCCGTGCAGATGGTCAAGAGCAAGCTGCTGCCGTTGGCCACCGTCATTACCCCGAACTTGCCTGAGACTGCGTGCCTCCTGGGGACCACAGAGGTGCCTGACGGACCCATGCGGGCCCGTACTGGGGCGGGCAGGGCGTTGTTTAGTGGATACTTTTCCTTTTTTCCTGTCAGAAAACGTCGACCCCCAACCGCCGTCGGTTCGCCTCCAAGTGTCGTTCGTTGCCCTTCAATTGCCGTCCAATTGTGTGTATTCCCTCTCCGGTCCGCAGTCCCTCTCTCTTCCTATTGTGCCACCACATTCTTCCATCCCTCACTGCCCACACCATTCACATCTGTCTGGCTGCCCCACAGGAACACATCGCAGACCAGGGGGTAGAAGGCATGAAATGGGCTGCACAAGAGCTGCACAAAATGGGCCCAAAGCACGTGCTTGTGAAAGGGGGGCATTTGCCTTCTTCCGAGGGGGGCATGGCCCCGGACGTGCTCTACGATGGAGTGGCGTTCCACGTGCTCACCGCGCCCCGGTTCGAGACCCAGAACACGCACGGCACAGGCTGCACGTATGCGGCCGCCATTGCCACGGGCATTGCACAAGGTCCGTCTGCGTTTGAGGGGAGCTTTCTCTGCAGAACAATTCACAATCCATATAGATGGTGCGTCTGCAAAGGACATTTCACGTCGAAGCTACCACCATTGGTCCTGTGCAGTGGTTTCATACTGTTGTGTTGGCACTATTTAGGCCATTCGTTTCTACACTCTTGATGCCCAACGATGAAACCCTTTGTGCAATAACGGACTCCAAGTCTGAATGCGCTCCTGAGTGACGTCACAAGCAGATGGCAGATCTCGAAGGGGCTGGTACCATGCACTCTTAACCAAACCACCAACAAGCGCAGGAGACTTATTCAGCCGATTTAATGGTGAAAAGCAAGGCCCTCATTCTTTCCGTTGTGTGGATGTGTTGCATTTCGGTGGATGTGAGGAATCCTGATAGCCACTTGCACAGGGTTTGGGGTGGGATGGCATTACCAGGGCGAGAGCAAAGGACAGCATCTGCCGCTGTGCAATCTGTCATCACAAGATTTGCGGGCTGCTGCTGGATTTTTTCCAATCCCTGACAGGGAGTCACAAGCACCTAGTGGATGGCCCGAGGGTGTACCACGCATCACAGCCAGGTCATTGCCTCGTATTCCATAGGAGGGGGGGCCGGAGGCAAGGGCTCCAAATAGTTTGTCTACTTTAACTTCGCCAGAACTTTTGGGCCCTTTGTGAATTTCATATTTCTGTGGAAAAGTTTTCCAATCTGATTGTGTGGGTGCGTTGGGCCGCCGCGCAGGACCTGCCCTTGACCTCGCTCTCTGTGCTCCAACTCGCGCATACTACTGGGGATTATTGCAGGGGACGACTGGTTGCAGCATCTGGGAGACGCACACACCCCTGCTCACCCACGCCCAGCACACCCATGGCACCAGCGCTAGAGGAGGACACGAGACGGTGCTCGTCCGCGCACGCACGCCCGAACTGCGGGTGCTGGAGGATCTGCTGTGTTGCTCTGCCGGCTACCGTTTGTTGATGCTTCGAGCGTGCACTACTGTGTCCCCCTTGAATTGCTCTCCTGCGTGCCGCGCAGCATTTCCACAGACAAGCAAGACATCCACCGCGCTTCGTCCTTCACAACCATTGCACACCGTCAGGCTTTTGCATTGCCTAGAGACCTATTTAATTAGGTACCGGGTTTAGGTATCGAATTAATTGGGTACCAAACGGCGTGTCCAACGAACACTCCTGTTCGGACCGTATTTTTTGAGGACTTTATTTTTCGCTGGACACGGGGGTTACGGCTGTTTTACGTGCTGTTTCCAACGCTGCCCCCCTCGGTATTATAGCCGAGGCACGTGAGCCAAGGTCCCGCGGCGGAAGGCGCGGGGCTGTTCGCAAGGACTCGGTGCGTTCCTTGAACGAGGGAGGGGGTTTTTACGGACCAAGGGCCGAGTGCCAGCGATGAATGGCCCAATGAGTCATGGTCAGTGGTGTGTATAAGACTGGACCCTCGCCGCCGTCGATGGGCCCGGCACTGGCAGTCCGCTGCTGCACAGGCCGACATTTCTGGTGAGGCAAACCGGAACCCTTGTTAGTCACGGGCGGTCTAGGGCGGGGGGTGGAGACTCTGATGGAGGAAGAGGGGTGTGGGGTGTGGGGTGTGGGTGTGTCTGTGCAGATGTGGGTGTGGCTGTGGCTGTGGCTCTGGTGTGCGGCTGTGTGGTGCGCGGTGTTTGGGTGTGGGTGTGGGTGCGGTTGTTGTTGCGTGTTGACGCGTTGTTGTTGTTTGGGCCGTCGAGATCTTTGACTCGCACGTCTCCTCAGGAATGTCGGTGCCGGACGCCGTCCGTAGAGCGAAGCAGTACGTCACCACCGCCATCCAAACCAATCCGAAGCTGGGCCAGGGCCACGGGCCGCTGAATCACGGCCACGTGCTGAGGGGCCCGCACCGCGGGGGATGCACTTTCCGGGCCTCACACTTGCAATCATTCTTCTTGGCGCGGAGCCAAGGCGACGTGGAGGAGGTGTGTGGCCAGCAAGGGGGCATATGAAGGCTTGCTCATGTCCTCCCCCTGAGGTCCAGGTTCTTTCTTTGTTCTGGCTGTGCCCTCTGGGCAGTGGGCCATCTTCCCCCCCCCCCCTTGTGGCCGCAGTCAGGGCCGCATGGGGATGGGATGTGGGGAGCGTTAGGGCACATGCACATGCGATGTGTGTGTTATTGCCTCTCAGCCGTGGTTTGTTAGCGGCAGTTATTCATATGGGTGGTTGCAGCCCGCCTGGGCGGCCTCCTGCAGGGCCAGAACACTGAACTGATGGTTTGCAGTGCCGGGAAGACCGTAGGATGTTGAACCTCCCAGTTTGAGCAGGAATGGAATGGATACCTTGGCACACGCTCCGAGTGAGACTGCCCCCCTTTCAGGGATGCATTGGAAGGGGGGGAGGTACCCCCCCCCCATCCAGGGCGTCCAGCCTACGCCCAGCCACTGTCTCCCCGACGCCAAGTGCCAGCGTCAACGGCATTTGTAACCGACAGTAACCGCCCCCAACCGCTTTGGCAATCTCCTCCAACCGCCTGTCTCCCCGCTGCTGGGGCCGCCTCTGAGGCCCCTTCCCTTCTAATGCATCCCTGCCCCCTTTGCCCCTTCCTGTCGCACAGGCCATCCAAGGGAACGCGACCTGCATCGTGCTGGAGGTAAGCCCAAGCCCCACCACGACAACGCAGTCGATGCTCCAAAGTGCATCCCAGGCCCTGGCCCTCACGAGGCCCAAGGGCATCCCGTTGCTCGTCCAGAGTCGCGTGGATGTGGCCCTCGCTGCTGCCGCGGACGGTGTTCATCTGCTACCCGGGGACCTGCCCTGCGCCGCAGCGCGGCAGATGTTGGGGCCCGACGCCGCTGTCGGGGTGTCGGTGGACAGCGTGCAGCAGACGCAGGAGGCCATGGAGGCCGGGGCAAACTACGTGGCTTTGGACGGGGCAGGTCTGTGAGACCGTGTGGCCTACGGCGGAGTGGCATCGCAGTCGGGCTGGCGCATCGCGGGTTCGCGACATTGTACCTTCCCCCTTCCCCCGCAGCGCGTGTAGTAGGGCAAGAGTTTTCCCCCTTGCCTTTTCTCAAGCGGCTTGCCCAGCCAGTGCCAGCGTGAAGCGCTGTGTACGCACCTTTGGGTCCTCCTACCGCCCGCTACCGCTGTTTATGCAGGTGGGTGGGCACAGGGGTTTGGGACACCTTTTCGGCATATCGCTGTCAACGATATCGGATGCACCCGAAGAGTGAGAGGCAGCTGGGGATAAAAGTAAGAGGTAGTGCACGTATCGGAAGAGTGGCAGAGCATTGGAGCATAGGGTGGGGAGGTCGAATATGGGGTGGTGCGCGTACAAGGCAGAGCATTGGGTGGTAAGGGTAGCCAGCAGAGCCCTGGGCCACAGCAAGGCACCCTCTGGCGGGTGCAGGCTGACGTGCCATAGAAGAGGGTAGCAACAGCAACAACAGACAAACGGTCACACATCGATGCCTACTGCAATCCCATCTGCAGGTACCCGATGTAGTCGTGTTATATGTTAGGGTTTGCCTGTCCCGCAGCGGAACGTTGTGCACTTGGTAAGCGGCGCGACCATCAGGGCGACGTTGGGCAATCTGGCAGAAGTGGAAAGAGCATGGTAGAATATGTGGAACATAACAACAATGGCCGTACCCGGACGACGGGTACTACCCCTTACCCTGAAAGAAATGCCATCACACGTCATGCTGGTTGCCCTGCCTCGGCCTCCCCACCACCACCCACAACCTACGCGACAGGGTTGGAGGTGCCGGGGGAGTTTCGATGGGAGTTGATTGTGCAGACCCGCTGTGTCTGGAGAATACCCGGCCCCCAGCACCCAAACCGCCTGAGATAGTGTTGCTGAACCCACGTCTCGAGCAAAACAATGCTCATTTTGCCCCCATTTCATGGTAAATTGTTCTCGGAAATTAGCAACAAATTGTAGGCCCCAGGAGAGACCACAGAGCCCTGTCACCTGAGCCTCAGGCCTCAGTGTCCCTTCCCTGCAAAAAACCAGCAATATCCCTGTAGCCCTGGTCTCCAAGGCGCGTGCGCGCGACCTCCCTCTCCCTCCCTCTCCCTCCCTCCCTCCCTTCCTCCCCCCCTCCCTCCCTCCCTCCCTCCGCCCCCCCCCTCTCTCTCTCTCCCCCCCCCCCTCTCTCTCTCTCTCGCACACACGCTACCTTACCATCTCCCCTCGCCCACTGCGGTGCGTTTTGTCTTCACCATCTGCTGCCCTCTCCCTCGTTCCCCGCCGTCAAATCCCTGGTCCTCTTTCTCTCCCGCAGATGCCGAGCAGCTGCGCAAAGTCTGTGATTTGGGTCTATTGGGGGTCGTGGTCATGCCGTAGGCAAGCCCCATGTGGCCTTTGACAAGCGCGGGTGCACCGTAGGGCCAAGGCGCAGGGGTTGCGCTTCACCTCACTTCACTTCGACCATTGCTAACCCTTCAGGCCCAGCGCTCAGCGTGAGCCAGCGTTCATTTTGTGGCCCACTGGTGGCCACCCACGGGGGGCGTTTGCGTGCCCCCCCCCCCCCCCGCATCCGCCGCACCCCCGAGACCCCCAAACCAAGGCCTATCCCTACGCTCATGGGGAGCAGCAGACTTTTCGCCTCGCCGTGAATCTTTGACCCTTCAACCCCCATTTTTGCAGTCGGCCGGTTCAGAACTCAATGATGAATTGAATTGTGCCACAAAAGAAGCGGAGTATCTGTTGTCGCGTATCGGCGAACCATTCCGGGAAATTGTCAAAAACATTCAAAGATTTTGCCAATTTTACGAGCATTTGCTTTGAATGCTGAGGATTTAATGGGGCGTTCAACGGAGCGGCAAGCCCGTCCCAGTTCATCAAAATACGCACCAGGGCACACGGTCTGTGGTGTTGGGGGGTGGGGGTGGGGGGGGGCACAGTATCGTAGGCGGGAAGCCATGAGGGAGCAGGGCGGCCTTCATCCCAGATGAGCCAGAAATGAAGGGGACCATCGGCCGACGCCTGAAGGCGCAAGGCCGCTGGCGTGGGAACTGCTGCACGGAAAAATGAAGATGGGACATTGACGGGGGCAACATCATTTCGGACCGTCCGGGACAACAGAATGCCCCTGCAGATTGTGGGGGAGAGCAAGCAACGTGGCGGGTGATTTGATCAACGCCGGTTGCCGCTGCCCCAATGAATTGACTGGGAATAGCAGGCAGTCGGCCGGTGACCGCCGGTGCTGGACCCGGGGCCGGAGGGGAAGGGCAGGGAAGTGAACCCCGCCCCCTCCCCCTCTTGGGCCACCGGCCAACAACCCAATGCTCTAGCCCTTACTCCATCTTAGCCCCCAACGGGATTTGTAACCTGCAACAAACGGCCAGATCCGTTTTCGCACCCCACGCCAACCGCCTCCTCAGCCCTCGCGATCCCTGAGTAATGGGAGAACGCGTGCCTCATTTTCGAAGTAAAACACGAACAGAGAAAAGGCAAAGTTGACAAGAGTCCCGCTGTAGGTCACGTCAAGCACGGCCCGCTCACACTGCGGGGTATGTACAGCTCTCGCGCCTCTTGTGGTGGGGAAGAAACAATTTGCGCGCGGGGGGAGGTGGAGGAGGAGGAGGGCCCACGGGCCTCTCACCCGCGTGGACTTGGGGTGCACATCCCAGACATGGGCCCCTGCCACTGCCCGCGACTCCACCTTCGACCGGGCCGACCTACTGCACGCGTGGGAGGGGGGGGGGGGGGGCTTGACGGCGCAGGTGCCGGGGGGCCACAGGGTCGTCGTTCGACAGTTTTTAGAGGCAGACAATCGCCGTTTGACCAGCCAGTCAGAGGGCTGTTGCTCCGGGTGGGGGTGGCGTAGCCCAGGGGCATAAAGGCGCGACGGGTTTACTCCTGGTCTCATGCGCCGGCGGGGGCGGGGGCGCCCCAGCACACGCCCCATCAGTGACAGCAACCAAGACGGGTTTGTAAAGGCGTTACCGCGTGATACAACGGGGGCCCAGTGCTTTGTCTTTTGTGGGACCTGTTGGCCCCAGTGGCGGTGTGTCAGTGTAATTGTGGATCCTAACGGCCGCGGTGTGAGCGGGGGGGGGGGGGGGGCTCGGAGCAGCTTTACGGGAGGGGGGGGCATCTGGCACCGGTTGGGGTGTACAGGAGCAAGTGGCCTCTCTTCAGCACACTTTTTTTTGGTTTGCATGCATTTGCATGCATTGCGACGCAAGCCTGCGGTGCCGCACACAACTGACCCTTGTGGAATGCATCCTGCCCACGCGCAGCCATTGGACCCCCCCCTCCCTCCCTCCCCCTCTTGTAAGTGCTAAAGTCTCAACCATCCGTGGTCAACCGCCAATCTCAACATTTGACCGCCAAATAGCCAACGCATTCTTGTGCCGCGGAGGGGGGGGGGTTCGCGAACGAGGTTGTGGCTCGTAAGTCAGAGTGCTCAGTAAAATTACGTTTTGGCAACAAATCACAACCATTTGCAGTGCAAATTTGTCAACAGTCAATGAGGCATTTTTGATGACATGTCATGACCAGAGTTAATCTGGACTCAGTAGTTGAAATATTTCATTCAGAATTTGGAGGATTTGTTGTGCAATCATGGGGGGGCGACCGGTCCCCACTGGGCCCGGTCCTTGTATGCAACACCCCCCAGCCCCCCCCCCCCCCCCTCCCCCCCGAGTTTTGAAAGATAGCGGTGTGGGGGCCATGGCGCCAACGGCGCAAGTTTTTTGTCCCATGCTTAGTTGAATGGCGTACTATGCCTTGGGTCCTTTCTTCCTGGCAAAGACGAGAAATCGCTATTATCACATACATACCTCTATACCCCCATGCCCCCAGACACACACACCCCCTTTGAGGTATGCATGTGGTAGTAGTGGGTCGCGCACAGCCCCCCCCCCTGGCCAACCTGTCAATTCCCCCCCCTACCCTCCCGCCCCCCCCCCCCCCCCCAAGTTTTGGCAGATAGCGGGGGGGGGGGGTGATGTCGCATCAAGACCGGTTGTAGTCGCCCCCCCGGGTGTGCAATATGAAGTGCGAGATCAGAACTGATTCTCAGATGTGCAAAGAAATCCAGACTTGCAACTGCGTGGTGCATGCTTTGACTTGGAAGGAGTGCAGGTTGGCAGTTTTGGACATGTTAATGTGCGGAAAACTGTAAAAGATTTTCTGTTTCATTTCAACCCGGGGCCTAATCAGTTTTACTCTCCTACTTTTGTTTTTACTCCTACTCGCATTCTGGTGTGGGTGGAGGAGCCCCTGCCACGTGGGCGATGCATTTTTTTTCCACAATGCCCTTGATGTGTATAAGGCCTCCGGCATCAGTAGAGTCACCCAGGTCAAATTTTTTTCAAAGCACGGGAATCCGAGACCATGGGCTGCCCCTCAGGTGCACGAAGGTGTTGACCACACCGACGTGCAAACGGTAAGCACACAACGCTACATAGTACCTCTTGCCTACGACGCGGTGGTGGCAGTGTCCACGAATCCGGGTGAATCGGGGGTGGGGGGGTGAGACTCCGCCCCGCTCTCCCCATCCCGTTCCAACTGGTTCGCCCCCCCCCCTCCCCTCCCCGGGATTGAGCCACTGCATCAGTGCCTCTCTGCCTGCCCCCTTTACAGCAGCACGCCAATGCGTGAGTACATAAGAGCCTCACGCCGGGGGTCTGCCCTTGTCACGGGCTTTCACTGCCTCAGGAACACTGACTGTGGCCTCCCCCTACTTGAATTTACTTCATTCTTTGCCATCCAAGGCGCCTACACGCCGTGTAAATAACTCCTGCCACTTGCCCGTCATTTCAATCAATCACCGCACCAATACGAGCAATCATTATTTTTCCACAAATGCTTCGGATACGAACCCATTTTGTCTTCGTGTGGAAACCCGGAAGTATCAACTGACACATTTAGCCGCACGTTCTGCCAGTGAGACCAAAACCGGGACAATTGCGGAATCATGCTGCACTCCTCCCTTTCGTTCCCCCCCGTTCAGTAGACATCTCCAGGAGGTGCTTTTTGGCATCACATTTTACCAATTGCAAACATTCAAAACAGCAAAGTAGCCCAAGAGGGAGGAGGCCCATTCCTCAATGGAGGCACCAGGGGCAGCACCACGCTCAACGGCGTCAACGCGCGCGTGACGTTGAATGCTGGGGAAGCCCTTTCAGTTTTGTAACCACGTGCTCTGCTTTATGGCATTTTTCTGGCACTTTCTGGCCGTCCCTCCGATGGACACCTGCAGTGTGGGACCAAGTTGCTTGGCCTCAGACGGTGCACTACATTCAACGCCCAAAAGCTTCCTTGATCCCAAGATGGGCGATCCTTGAGAGTCAACAGATACACCGCCAAGCGTCGTCTGTGAACCAACAACCGCCGTTGGTTGGCCACCGGGTGCCACGGATGATCCACTCAACATACCATCCGCATCCCATCCAAGGGCATCGGCTGCCCCATCCACCACCGTCAGTTAGCCACCAACCGCCAGTGGCTGACCATCAAACGCCATCACTTGGTCACCAACCGACGTCAGTTGGGCATCAACTGCCGTCGGTCGATCACCCGCCAAAACGGTCTTAACAGGCCCTGGGAGCCCAAAAAAAAGTAAAGAGGTGACGTGAATGCCCGCCCTGCCTCATGCCCGGACCCGCTGCGGCGGATGAAGCGGGCCACACCAAACCCTGGACCAAACCAATCCCCTGGACCAAACTCCAAGGACATGGTAGTGTGCCAGACACCTGCATCTCCTGCACATGCCCTGCCGCAGGGCGTTTTTTCGTGGATAAGTGTGTTTGTTCTGTTGAAAAACGTCGACCTCCAACCGCCGCCGGTTACCCTCCAACGGCCGTTGAATACCGTCCAACCGCCGTCGGTTGCCTTTCATGTACCGTTCAATTATGTGCCTGAATACTGAGCTGGCTACTGGACGGTCCGAGTTTCCTCCCAAATTCTCATTTCAAAACGTCCTGCCTTGCCGTAGTTGAAAGCAGGGCACAGCAAATGGTCTGCATGAGCCTGCGGCAACTCTGCAAGTGACAAGGGTAACCACAGACAGACCCGTGCAGCTGTTGCTGCGCTTCTGCAGCGGCTCTTCATCCCATCCCACTGCCTGCCGCCAGAGGTTGAGGGGCATCTCGTCCTGTCCCATCGGCCCCGTCCTGGACATGCGACACATGATGCGTGGTCGGGCTTTTGCCAATGGCCTTGGGCTCAATGACCTGATCCGAGTGGACGCAGAAGGCGTCGTTGAAGGCTGGGATAGCCCGCCACCCCCCCCCCCCCCCACTTCCAGGCGTGGGTTTGTTGGCCCTCGGGGGTTTTTCATCCCGGGAGACATTTTTTCGGTGCGCACCCCCTGTTGCTTTTCCATTGACTTGACCTCCAGTTGGCCCGTGAGCGCGAGCGACGCGCTCACAACCGCTGTCGGTTGGCTCACAGCAGGGGGGGGGGGGGGGAATGCAAATGCATTTTTTTTTGCATATCCAGGAGCCAATGGTTTTTTGCATATTTTGCATTTTTTTGCATTTTTTTGCATATCCAGGAGCCAATGGTTTTTTGCATATTTTGCATTTTTTTGCATTTTTTTTTCAATCGGCTGTGACTCACAGCCGATTGAATTTTAGCCGAGTACTGTGTGGTCCCCGTTTCGGTTCCTGACATCCAAAGGCGTTGTGTCCCCACTCTCATATCGCCCAGCGTCTCTCTGTCCGTTCCCGCTCGGAGCGTGCCCTGAACATGAGCTTCCGCAACGTGGAAGCCCCGGACACGTTCGACGACGACGTCGCGGAGGCCCTTGAGGAGTTCACGATCGGCGTGGGGCCGCTGTCGGACCGGGACCGGGTGGTGGTGCAGGAGGGGTGGCACAAGGCCCGCGCGCACCGGCACGGGGCGATGGAGGCCATGGCCCTCCGCTGGCGCTTCCTGTGCACCGGGTTTCACGGGCTGACGGAGGTCGTGAAGCATCGCCGCGCCGAGTTCCCGGAGCTGCTGTACGAGATGCTGGACTCGGCGGTCCGCGCGCTCAACCCGGGGCGCCAGGCGGGGCGCCGGGAGGCGGACCGCCCGGCGAGCGGCGCCGCCGAGTGCCACGTCACGCATCTGCAGGTGGGGCTTGTGTCACAACATGTGTTCTGTGGTACGTGCCGTGCCGTAACACGGACTTGTCCAAACACTGCGACCCCGTGTTTCCGCACTTTGGCCCCCTGAGCCGGGGGGGGGGGGGGGGGCTACGATGGACGTGAACCTGAACAAAAAGGAAGCCATCAGATGTGGTGGAAGGCGCCCTCTGAACTTCACGGGTCTGCGAATGGCTGAATGCGAAGGCTCTCGGCGCCCGCGGGGGAGTGGACACGGCGCTGCAAGTGGGACACATCCTCCCCCCTCTCACCCACACGACTGCCCCCGCCGAGCACCTCCCAGCGCGCGCTCTCCGTGTGCCTGTGTCTGTCCGCTCGCGTGCCCCGTGGCTCGTCTCGCATGCGCAGTTGTTCGCGGAGCTGGGCTTCTGCCCGCGCTGGTGGTGCACGGCCCTGAAGGTCTTCACGTGGGCCCTGCGGACCCACGTCCCGAACTTGGGCGAGGGCGAGCGGGCGGAGCTCGACCTCCCGGACCATGAGTCGGTGTTCGGCCGCTTCTTCGCGCTGCACGTGGCCGTCCCGGCGGTGGACACGGCGGTGGCACTGCGCAAGTACATGCGCTCCCCGATCTTTGGGGACCGAGGGATCCAGGTGTCCCGCCCTGTTCCCTCCCCCCCCCCCCCCCTCTCCGTCCCTCCCTCCCTCCTCTGGAACATGCAGCCCGCCGCTTTCAAGTCCGAATCCATGCAGCCCACACAACCCCCTCATCGGGGTGAATGGGGCAGATTCTGCTGTGGCTTGGTCTGGTGCACCACATTCTGTGCCAGTTCGTACAAAAAAAGGGTGAACACATTCTGCGCGGTGGCCAGAATCCGCCCATGGCGAGCAGGCCAGTGCTTGAATGTGTGCGAGACCTCCTCTACTGCCACACTGTAGCACGGAGGCCGGGGGGGGGGGGGGGGGGCTGCATAAAAGGTCACTCTTCAAACTGTTTCCGCAGTCCTTTTTGCGAAAGGCGCCTAAGGCCGTTTCCGGCTCTTGACAAGCTTTTCTTTCCCTCTTGTGATCTGCATGTGCTGCATGCTGTGCTGACGTCGTCTCAACCAACACCACACACGTGACAGCTCACACGTCACCGTACAGGGGGGTCTACACCCCCCCCCCCCGGGCCTGAAAAGATTGGGCCAAAGATTTCTTTCGGGCCTTCGGCCAATCAAACAGTTTCTTTGGCGCCTCTAAAAACTGAGCACCACTGGGGGGGGGGGGGGGTGTCACTCCTCGGTTATCCGCTGCGTTACCCACCCGGCCTACCTACCCGACCGAATGTACCAACCCGGCCTCCCGCCCCATCTCCCCTCCGGCGCTCGCTGATGGGTTCGCTTTTCCCCAGGGCCACTGGGACGACGCGACGCGAACCGAAAACAGTCAAGCGGCGCTGGGGGAGAAATTCTTCCGGCGCCTTCTCCAGAAGCACCCGGAGCTCATGGACTACTTCAAGACCGCGGACATGGACACGCTGTCGTTGCACGTGGTGCGGGCGCTGCACATCCTCGTCACCTCCGCGTCGCAGGTCGGCGTGTCGAACAGCCCCCTGCAGCGGCGGCTGTGGTATCTGGGGGAGGTGCACCGGAAGCTGCTGATCCCAACCTCCGTGTACTCGATCATGGGGGAGGAGATGATCAGCGCCATTGATTTCCGTGACCGGCCTGACGGTGCCTTCACGGGACCGCAGATGCGTGAGGTCCGCGTGGAGTTCTATTGGGAGGCTGGAGTGGTTAGGCCAGACGGGGAGGGGGGACTGTAGGCACCCTTTTTTCCCCTTCGTTTCGTTCTTTTTTCTTCTTCGGGACCATAACCCCCCGTCTCGCTCCCTCCCTCCCTGCACTTTGAGGGGTCCCTGCACTTTTTGTGGTTAACCGCCGACTACCGTCGGTTAACCGCCAGCTGCCGGGGGGGTTCTCCCAGAGGTCAGAGGCATGAACTCCAGGTACCCTGGGCGTGAGTTCGATTCCTGGCCTGTCCCACTGAGTGCCACCTGCAGCCGAACCCGGAGGGGCCAGCCAACCCCACCACGGGAGCGAGCAGCCCCCCCCGAGTATGAGGGTCTGGGTTCAATACCAACCACCTGCCAATTACCCTCCACTACTGGAGTACCTCCATCGATCCCTCCCCGTAGTGTGCTACAGGGACGGCAGGCACCAGGATTTCGCATTGGCTTCCGTTGCCCCGCGCATGACCACCAACCGCCGTCAGAGGAGGGCCACCCGCCGTCGATGGGGAGCCCGGAAAATTTTTAAGGGCCGGAGGCGGAGGACGAGGCGCAGCCGGAGGAGGGGGAAAAGGAAAAGAAGCGGCTGCCCACTGGAGGGAGATCTGTACTTGCTGCGGGTGTTGTGTACCCACTTGCATCTCCTCTAGAGCCATGTGAAGGTGATGCTGCACCTGCACAGCGACCAGCCCTGAACATAAGGAAGGCCCGAGCCCGCCAGTTCCCACAGAGGTAATTTGGGCAGATATGCCTCTCTGTTCCATTGTGATCCTATTGCTATGGGCTCCCGGTCGAGTGTCTGCTGTCCTGGGCTTTTGACTGCCGTTGCGCTCGAGTTCCGGCTGAGAATTCAGGCACTTCCTGTTGGGGAAATATTGCTGATCATTGCGCAAAGGGGTGGGAGCGAGCGGAGGTCCCTATTTTACCCGAAGTTCCAGTACCACCCCCCTCAACGTTCTGCCTTCCCCTGCAGCCAGGTTTCCTTCGCAGGGCATGCAGTCTGAGGCCAGGGTGTACTCAGCACACCCTGGCCTCCTATGTTACGGTTACACCCGAGCAGACCTGGTGCCTGTACCCTGGCCCATCCGTGTGCAAGCACTGGATCCGCCAGGGAAAAACAAAGGCTTCTTGGTCCTCCCAGTGTCAATGTTGCTCTGGTTGTGATCCACGTGGTTTCTCCCTTGCAACCCTTTCATCGTTCTCTGGAAGAAAAGGTCCGGTGCACACACACACAGGGAATGCCATGCACGCAGTGCGCACGCAGTGCGCACGCAGTGCAAAGTTTTGGATGTCGGCCAATACTCGAACCCTAGTTTTGGCCCCTTTTGACAAGTTTTTGGTTCCATACAAGGGTTTTTTGGCCTCCCAAGCATTTAGGACGTGGCATATTTGAATTGTCAACCATTTCCTAGATTCTTGTCCATTTTGGAATGTAAATTGTGTAAATGCCCCTTCCCTGTGGCAGAGTCTGCTGGGGCTGTGTAGCCAATTCGCCGAGACCGCCACCTGAAGATCCGTGCATACTTGAGGGCAAGACAAGGGCGACATTTCCAAAAATCATTGGGCCCCAACCGTCCGGTGCTATTGAGGAAACCGGGACAATCTTTGAATCCACGCTTTGTTGCGTGGTGCATCATGGTGACCCCCGGCGTAGGTTTTGAGTTTTGATTTTGTTCCCTTTGTCGGGGACCCCCGAGAATGCAGGGGTGACGTAGCATTTCCGCCCTCTTTTGGGCCCCAACCGTCCGGTGCTATTGAGGAAACCGGGACAATCTTTGAATCCACGCTTTGTTGTGTGGTGCATCATGGTGACCCCTGGCGTAGGTTTTGAGTTTTGATTTTGTTCCCTCTGTTGCTATGTTGCTATGTTCAATTCGCCGATACCGGCATCTGAAGATCCCTGCCTCGAGCTTTCATACCCCGGCTCGAGGAGGAGGCAATCAGGGGTCTGGAGATCCCTGCCTCGAGCTTTTCCCCGGCTCGAGAAGGAGGCAAAAAGGGGCTTTCTTTCTTTCTTTCTTTCAATCGGATTGTTGTACGACGTAAACAATGTGTTGCACTCCGTTGCGTTGCGTCCTTGTATGTGTTCATGCCTCACCCACGTTTGTTGCCAAATGTCAAACGGGCACCCTGAGCCTGGTATGTGGTGATACAACTTCAGGGTGTCTGCTGCGGAACTACTGTATTTCGTGCTACGTTTGTAGAAAACACATGTCAATCCCCGCGGACCTTGAGGAGTTTGTGGTACGGCCTTCGTCCCCACCACATCGCACTCCCCGCTCCCGCTCGCCATCGACAAGTGCTTCACGGCCACGCTCGGAATCCCCACCGCCCTCCCATTCATCCGATTCTCGGTCGCCATCCCCCAAGCGACCACGGACAACACGGTCCCCGCGTTCGGAGTCAAGAGACCCCTCATCACCGCGTCCAAGAGCGAAGCCACGGGCACCAAAACATTCAAAGCAAGCGGACGCCGATGACAAGGTACACACATGTGACACCATGCTTCCGTGTCCCGTGCCTCTACATGTAAATGGCAATGTTCACGTACAACTTCGTATGTTTGTGTGGCTCGTTTGTTCCCCATTCTCTTTTAGATGCGGCGCACAAAGGGAAAAGAGATAGACATCTCCCTCACGGATGAAGAGTGGCAAGAGGTCTTTGAGTGGTTGGACACCCAGCCGGCGACAGGCAAGGGAGTTTCGTACGCCAACGCCGCAAAAAGATTTTTGCCTCGCTTCCACGTAGCCGAGTACAAAGCGGGATGTTCACGGTGGTGGATCTTTCAAAGGGCTTTCGGTTCTAAAGCCCAAGTCCGCTATCGGTATGGTTAGTGAGGTGGATTGGTCTCACGATCCTCGTCTCGTCTAGTGCACTACGTAGCATTCATTTTGTGTGCCACAGGGCTTGGAAAGGCGAATTCAAGCAAGGTGGCAAAGCGCGAGTGGGCAAAAAGAGGGACGAGGACCCGTCAAAGCATGGAGGAGGCTCCGTTGAAGTACATCCAAGCATTCGGTACTAGTTCTAGCTCTTCCGCGAGCGTTCCAAAACCTCAACCAAAGCCCAAGCCCAAGCCGAAACCCAAACCAGCACCTACACCCATTGACACGGAAGAGGGAGAGGAACCAATCACGGAGAAGGAGATGCACACACAGTTAGACAATCAGATCTTGACTTATCTAATGCGTGTGTACAATAATATGGCACATCCCCACCACCCCGACCCTAAAAATGTGAGGTGGTGGATTGATAGGTGCTCCGCCAAGCGTTCTAACGAGCCTCGCGAAACCTTTACGCAACTCCGCAAACAAGTCAATCTCATCGGCGTTGACTGTGTTACAGCGGAGGAGTTCTATATGAAGTATGGCGCGGAAGGTTTGTTGTCCCGCGAAGACTTGTTCCAATACTTGTACTTTCTCCGTCAAAGCCCCAGTTGGGACAACTGTGCTTATCAATCTCGTTCCGATTGTTCGGATAACGTGTTTATGGAAAACGTTTCCCGTGTTCGAACCTTGTTGAATTCTGTGGTGGATGAGATATGGTGGGAGGAGAGACTTTCACCGTACAACCACAATCCCCACTTCCCGTACTTCGTAACTCATTTTACCGACAGCATGCCCATATGCTCGGTGGGTGGGGAGTTGTCGGATGTGCTATTTAATCCCAAGTACGCAGGCCACATTTACAAGGTAACCGTGGCGGTGGACAATCTCGGGAATATAGTATGGATTTGTGACCTTATGCCCGGAACCTCCGCCGATGTTATGATTTGGGATCAACGTGGTCCTTCGCGAACACATGGACAGTTTTTCGATTTCGAAATTGGTGCGCATGACGGCGCCTATAAGGGCCGCTTGCACACCGCTGTACCTTATATTGGTCGGAAAACTTTGACTGACGACCAACAAGAGTATAATGATGTCCATGGCTTCTATCGTGCAAGGGTGGAGCACCTCTTTGCACGGTTGTGGCAGTGGAGGATTGTCCGCAATGTCTGGACACGCTCTGCAACGGAGCTGCACGGCCATGTGCGTATTTTGCTCCACCTTACTCAGTTTTGCATTCGCAGACAGACTAGGTATCAACCGTATGGACCTTGGCCTCATGTGCCAGAGTCTGTATGGGCACAGGAGGAGGCAACCGTTGTAGAGGAAGAAAATGATGACGGTGTTTGTTGCCAATTGTGTGGCCACCGTCCCGGTGATATATCCGAGTGTGGCACTTGCCACTTGAACATGTGTGCATCTTGCATGCCTTTGCATAGTTGTACTTTATAAGGCTGATTTCCTTGTTCTAAGGACACCGGATTACCAAGCTGCAGGCAGTTTTGTTGTTCTGATTTGGGCTTTGCTGCTTCGCCGTGCTACTGGACAGATGAGTGGTATTCTTGGGTGAGTATCCTAGCCTCTGCGTGCGCACTATGCACGCAGTGCGCACGCAGTGCGCACGCAGTGCAAACACTTAGCCACACACACACACACACATTGCTGCAGTGCGAACAGAGCTGTAGAGAGGTGATGTATCATAGCGAACGCTATTGCTTTGCTTGAATTAACTGGGCGTCACACACACACACACACACACACCTATGCCTGCTCGCGCATGTCGGCCCTACCTTGTCGTGAGTCATGAGGATTGACCTGCCCCCCCCCCCCCCCCAACCCACCCCACCACGTCGGATGGGCCTGGACAGGGGGCCTCCACCACCGGGGTTCGCTTCAGCAGATACCCCTCCCTGGGAAGGTGCGATCCGGATGGGGCAGCGGTACCACTGCCATAACAAGTGCTACACACTTGGAGCTGCGGTGGGTGTGATGTCCTCTGGCAAACCTCACCAGTCTCAAGACCTGCCAGACCTGGTCCAGTGGTCTAGTGGCTCGGCCCTGACCTTGTGCATCATGTCTCGGACTGTGCACCACTTTCCGCGTGCCTCTGACCCTGTGGAACAGTGTGGGACCTGCAGTACTGCCACTGCTTGCGGGTGAGTGCAGATACTCCACTGACTGCTGCGCGTGGGGCACACAGTGCCCCCGGTCAGTACCATGAAATAACATGGTGTGTGTGTGTGTGTGTAAGTGTGTGTGAAGGGGCACAAGTGTAGTGTGTGTTGGGATTCACTGCGCCTGGGTCACCCAGGGTCTGTGGTGTCCTGTAGCCCCGAGTCCAATGCGGGGGAGCCTGGGACGTCCTGACAGGTCAGCCCAAGGGTCCCTAGGGATCAGCGCTTCAGGATCCGTCAAAACTGGTGCTGGACACTATCCCATCCCACCCCACCCCACCCCACCCCACCTGCGCTGGCCTTGACTTGTCTCCATGGATGCATTGGGCTGGTATGTGGCGGGTGGTAAGGCACACGAGCATGCAATGTGTGTCTTGTTGTCTCGCGGTGGGTTCTGAGGGTCAAGAGCCGTGGTGTGTTGGCGGCACCGGTACATATGGAGATCCCGAGCCCGTCAGGGCTGCCCCCCTGCAGGGCAGGACAATGAACTTATGGTTTGCAGTAGTGGGAGGAAGATAGGTGCGCGGATCTGAATCTGCTGAAGACCAGGGCCAGGACAAGGCTGGGTTCCCAAAGGGAGTGCCTGGTCATGGTGGACGCCCCCCATCCCCCCACCCACGCCCACCTGAAATCTGTAACCCCATCCATAAACCAACCACCAACACATCAGAGCCCCCCCCCCCCCCCCTGCCTCGCCCACCCACCCACCCACCCTCCCTCCCTCCCTCCCTCCCAATCTTCGCCCAAGGCCGTCCCCCCCTCCTGCATCGCCCCCTTTGTTCATCGAAGGCGTTCGCGGACGTTTACCGGCGCAACCTCAAGATCATGATGCAGCCCATGGCGCGGGAGGAGGCGCTGCTGGCCAAGGCCGAGAGGTGGTTCACGCAGGTGATCGCGGTGGAGTGGGGCTGGTCCCCCGATCAGCTGTCCAAACGGATGCTCGACATCGCGCTGGAGGTGTCGCTGACCGGGACGTACAGCCACACGACACAGGAGCTGGAGTACGGGGCGCGGGTGGCGTGGCGCAACGCTGCCAAATGTGTCGGCCGCGTGCTCTGGGGCTCTCTGGTGGTATGCAATGCCCCAAGCGCTTTGTGTGTCCCACAGAAGAATGGTGACCGGCTGCAGGCCCCGATCAGCAGGGTCCCCACCGCCGTCCTCCATAGGGGGTTTTCTGCAACAGCGCGGGCACAGCGCGGGCACATCGCCCAACAGTAAGTCAATTGTCCCCTAACCACCCTGAAAACCACCCACAACCCGGGGAGCCACGTCCACAGGGCAAAAAGAGCAGATTTAGACAGCAATCCGGCATTTTTAGTCGGAAATATGGTTCGTTTTAACTCATGATCTGAGTTTTTGGATTGAGTTAGAATCTGAGTAGCCCTGTGCATGGGAACACAGTAGTTACTGCAGTCACCTTGGCCATCGAGGGAAATGGGTCCAAAGTAGCCCTTTTTTCGCACCGCCCGCGCACAGCGCAGGCACAGCGCACGGTTCGCCCCCATAGGAAGCCATGGGACCCCTGTAGGGACTGGACCCTCCAACACGCACCTTCGTCGCATACCCAACCGCCGTCTACAGCTCAACCGCCGTCATGTACAACCCAACCGCCGTTGTGCGTGGCTCAACCGCTATCATGCAGCGAACCGCCGGCGCGTACAACGCCACTGACGTCCTGTTGCCGTGATTGGGTGGTACGCGACGGCGGTCGGCCTGTACAACCCTCACTCAATGCAACATCCCTCGACTGGCCACCCTCTCCCTCATCGTACGCGAGTTATGCAAGGACCCGAATACAGGCCCCGCAATACCCTCCACCCGTAGTCGACCGCCCGCCACCCGTTGCACACTCTGCGCTCTGCGCCCTCCTGCCTCGACCACAGGTGCGTGACCGAAGGCACGTGACAGACCCGCCGGAGATGATGCAGGAGTGCATGGTGCACCTGAGGGAAGCGCTGGCGGGGCCCGACGTGGTCCCCACGATGACCGTGTTCCGGCCGCTCAAACCCAACGAAGACGAGGGGCCACGGTTTTGGAACTCGCAATTCATTCAGTACGCCGGGTACCGTGGACGGGGCCCCGACGGGGGGGTCCTCGGGGATCCTGCCAACGTCGGTGTGTGCGTGCGCACGTGCGGCTGCCCAAGTGGTGGTGCGTCGCCCATGGGCAGTGCTTGCGAAAGGCCGACACGTGGACACGCCAGGGCGGCCTTTACGGAGCCCTTTTACCTTCGTTTACCTGTCAAAGACAGCCGGATTCGCCATGAATTGACCCCCCCCTCCCTTTCTAGGGAGCTCGATAGGCAAAAGGCAGGTCATCGTGCCCCTTTCCAGAAGTAGGCTAATTTTTTCTTCCGCGTTTGCGGCGCACACAGGGGTGTTTGCTGGGCGCTACATTGAGTTGTACTGGTTGTCGTTGTGTCCATCCCCCCGTCTCCTGTACTTGTTTGCCATTCTGTACACCCCGACTACTTCCACGCTCCACACATTAGTTGTGAGGCGTTGCTTTTGGGTGCCTGTCATTTCTAACGCATTTATGCGCGGATTTACACTTGCCCAAGGCTCCAATTTTGAAGCTTATCCTTGTGTGACAATACATTTATCAGTCAATTATTGGATTGGCATGCCTACCTTGCGAGTCTATTGCAAGGCCCTCGCAGAGCAGAAGGCAGGGCTCCATAGTAGAGACAAGACCATGGGCGCGTAGCACTCTTGCCCGGTGGTTAGTGTTGTTGCATGGGCGCCCTGTGGTTGTGTCTATCATGGAGTGGAGCTTGTTGGAAACACATGCAGTGCAAGACCTCCAGCTGCCACCACTACCCTGGTACCATTTGGCACTGTGCTGTTTCCATGCTGCACACACCAATCTCTAGCTGATGCTTATGGGTGCCCATCGTTTCCACGCATTTATGGGTGGACGGCATAGGTTCACTAATGTATCTACCAGGGTGCAGGGTCACCGGTTGGGCTTTGGGACGGAAGGAGGGACCCCCCCCCCTATTTTGGGGTCGGGAAACACAAAAAAACATGTTTTAGAAGTGAATTGGATTGTTATTAGTGGGTATTTGCTCCTATGAAGGGCCCACGATGGCTAAAAATAGGGTATGATGTCACTACTAGTAGGATCCTAACCAGAGTACTGAAAATAGGTAAAATTGTGGTCCAAACCCGTAGTAATAGCCCTTTTCACCCCAAATATTACTTCGAGGGACATCGAAATGGACAAAAGTACGTTAAGAACTGCGAATTACTATGTTATTGGCTATATATACGGGTGGTGTGGGGTATTTTTAGGATTTGGTGGTTATTTTTAGTACTCTGGTTAGGATCCTACTAGTAGTGACATCATACCCTATTTTTAGCCATCGTGGGCCCTTCATAGGAGCAAATACCCACTAATAACAATCCAATTCACTTCTAAAACATGTTTTTTTGTGTTTCCCGACCCCAAAATAGGGGGGGGGGGTCCCTCCTTCCGTCCCAAAGCCCAACCGGTGACCCTGCACCCTGGTAGATACATTAGTGAACCTATGCCGGGTGGACTTACACTTGCCCTGGAGGACCAATTTTGAAGTTTACCCTTGTATTGAAAATCCAATGTGCCGGTCAACTTTGCGTGGACATGTCTACCCAAGATGCAGAGTCTATTGCAAGGCTTTTGCAAAGATGCGGCAGGTCTTCTGTACTTGTGTGCAAGCCTTGCCATTGCGCTCAAGTTCAGTGAAAAGGGGTTTCAGTAATTTTTCTGTCGTTTCTTGAAAGGGCAGAGTACACGTTGTGGAATTTTCTGGTGCATTGAGTGCATTGCAGGAGGAGGGGGAGGGCTCCCCTGCTACAGTCCTTCCCCCCCACCCGGCCCTCACTCGACGCCCCCCCCCCCCTTCTAATCCATCCCCCTGCGCGCTGTATTGCCCTCACCCAGAAGTCGCGTCTGTCTGCGATTTGTGCGTGCACAACCAAGGCCCAATGTTCAGCAAAGGGCCTATGTGCGGTACTGTCGCACACACCGCAGCATTGGGAGTATCGTGGCCAAGGTCGACACATTTATTTGAGATGCCGACCATCTTCTCCGTCCCCTTTTGCAACTGTTTCTGTCGGTTTGTTTAGATGCGGCCTCAAGTGACAACATCCACAAAGAGCCACAGCCCCCCTACTTGACACCGCTGCTTGCTTGCCTCCCGAGTGTATGATCTTGACAGCCTTTGGTATGCCAATCAACCAAATCAACACCAGCAAAACCAATCTCACAGGGGCTTCACACCCCCGTGCGGTCTTGACCAGTGCCTGTCAGGCCCTACCACAGTGCAATACCACAGTGCTCTACTCCTATGCCCTACCCCCCGTGCCCTGCCGCAGTGCTCTTACCCTTCTGCCGTCTCTCTAAGCACAGTGCTCTACCCCTGTGCCCTGCCACAGTGCCCTACGCATTTGCTCGACGACAGTGCCCAAGCGCAGTGCCCCGCGATAGTGCCCTACCCTTGTGCCCTGTCATAGTGCCCTACCCTTGTGCCCTGTCATAGTGCCCTACCCTTGTGCCCTGTCATAGTGCCCTACCCTTGTGCCCTGTCATAGTGCCCTACCCTTGTGCCCTGCCCCTGTGCTCCACCCTAGTGCCCTGCTACAGTCAGTGCCCTGCTACAGTGCCCTGCTACAGTCTCGCCGTGTTGCAGATTTCACGGAGTTCCTGGTCGGCCAGGGCCTTTGGAAGCCACCGCTGCAACGGACGGCCTACGACCTATTGCCAGCGGTGCTGAAGCTGCCAGGCCGAGACCCGTACGTCTACCAGTTGCCTTTGGACTGCGTGCGGGAGGTCGTGCTCACCCACCCGCGCTGCAAGGGCTTCGACGGGCTCGCACTGCGGTGGCCGGTGGTGCCGACGTTCACCAGCCGTGGGCTCTCCCTCGGGGGCGTCGAGTACCGCTGCGTCCCCTTCAACGCGTGGCACATGGATTTGGCGGTCGTGAAGGATCTTGGGCGGTACCCCGTGGCCGAGGCCGCAGCAGGCGCCCTCGGGATCGATCGCCAGGAGCCAGCGTGGCAGCTGCGGGTGCGGAATCTCCAAAACCCGCCACAACTTTGCCCCCAGCCCGCCCCCACCCGCCACAACCCCAGGGACGTAGGCTCACCGGTTTGGGGGGGGGTTTCTGGCGGTTGGAAATGCGGTTGTGGCTGGTGTTGGGGTATGGGAATGCTTTTCGGGTAGAGTCAGGGCAGTGGGGACGGGGGAGGGGGGTACCCCCCCCCCCCCCCGCCCTCAAGCGATTCCCTAGAGGGGGGGGGGGGGTGGCACCCCCCCAACTGGACCCACCCAACGAACCCACACCCCTCAAAAGATTGGGCCTTCGGCCAATCGAAAATTTTCTCTGGCTCCTTCGGGGCCAATTGGTTTAGACCAATAATTTTCCTCAGCGCCCCTAACAACCCAGCACCACTTGGGGGGGGGGGGCGGGGTGGACCCCCCCCCCCCCTTTAAAACGAGCCCTGCCCGTGCCCCATGCCCCAGCCTCCGCTGTCGTTGTCCGCTGTCGCACGTGCCCCCGCTGGACTTGTTGCATTCGGCCCGAGTGCAGTCCGTATCAAGTGATTTGCCGCCACAGTCCTCTTCCAGACCCACTCCACAGTCCCCGGCATTCTTCGATCAGGTTCACGCGGAGCTCAGCGCCGCGGTGCTGCACTCGTGGGGACAGGCGCGCGTGACACTGATGTCCCACGCGGGCGCCGCCACGGCCTTCGCCACGCACTGCCAGCGGGAGCGGGAGGCGGGGCGCGAGTGCCCGGCGCAGTGGAGCGCCATCGCGGGGCTGGCCGGCCCCACGAGCCCGCTCTGGCAGTGCGAAATGCGCGACTTCGCCCAGTCGCCCCACTTCTACACGTGCTGCAAGCACTGGCTGACGACGGACATGACGGAGCCGGTGTCCCCCAGGTCCCATCAGGTCTGATCTCGCCTTCGCCCCCCTCCTCTGTGTCACTCAGGTCGGCGCCGTGCGCTGGTTTGTGGACCATTGCCACCCCACCCCCCACCCCCAGCCCCGGCTCTCGGGGGAGGGGGTGCAAAATCGCACAAAACACACACACACACACACACTAACCCACTAACGGGGACACGAACCCCCCCTCCCCGAGAGTGAGCGCCCGTGCAAACGGGCACGCCTGAGAGGGCGACCCGTGGAGAGGCATGGGCGAGCGAGCACGGAAGCATCGTAAGACCTCAAGGCCAGAGGCTCTGGCCTAGGTGAGGGTGGCGTACACAGAGGGTGCCAGTGCAGACACCACGAGTGTCATTCTCTGAAGCACAGGGACCCGCCTCTCTGACCCACCTGCAGACCCATGCAGGCCTTCCTCTATAATATGGCGCCACCCCCCCCCCCCCCACACACAAACACACACACACACACACACAAACACAGGGAAACCCTTCCGATGACCCCACCCCCCTTTTCCCAGCCGAAACCCGAGATATCACACAACTCCATGGGCGGGCAGCCCCCCCCCCCCCCCCTCAGGACAAGTCATCCAAGGGCTCCGTTGACACAACCAAAACACGTTCGGACCCACAGAGGGTCAGAATGAGCAGTGGCGCGAGGCCAGTAGGCACCGCCAAAGGCAAACAACCTGATGCCGAGGCCTTGTGCCAACCCCCTCCCCCCCTTCCAGGGGGCGCTGTGGTCATTTGTTGGCCACCCCCATGCCGGCCTGAGGACAGACCCTCCCCCCCCCGACATCCGACATGACCCGCCGCCACCCTTTTTGCTTCTTTTGGCCGCTTGGAGCAGGTTCTAGGGCTGCCTTGGCCAACAGGCTTTGTTTGGCCCCAACCCCACCTTCTGACTTGGCGCGGTCGCTCCGGGGCGCCATTGTTGAGTTTTTGGCTCAAAACTCGGATTTGGGAAGGCCACCGCTTGGGCTCTTGACACGAAGTCACGCGACACGAATTGCACAATACGACACGCAACACGCCACGACTCAAACGACAGGGGGCACTTGACGCGACGCGCAGCTGCAAATCTGTGCCAGTGCGATCTCCAGGGGACGGGGGGGGGGGGGGCGAGTGGGTGTACAAGCTGTTGCGCAGGCGGGGGTCTGAGCTCGAACCCTCGAGCCCAAGAACAGTCATATACCTCTGCCTCGCCACCGGCGGGGGGTGCCGAGGAGGGGGTTATGTCTCTGGGTCAACTGGGTCAAGGGGTGGGTGGGTTGGTGGGCCTGAGCCGCCGAGGCCCCCACAAGACCCCCCGGGGGCGGGGGGGGGGGGTCACCAACCAATGGTCTGCCTCCCGTCCGTGCCCCCACCGCCTCCCGCGCGCAGGCCCCCGCCACTCCGATCCCGGTCGGCAGCTTTGCGGGCCCGCAGGTCCTGATCCTCTTCGGGTCTGAGACCGGCGTCGCGGAGTCGGTGGCCCGGCGGCTGTTGCAGCTGCTGCGCATTGTGCACCCGACGCTGGCGCCCCTGAACGAGTGGGCGGACGACGCGCAGAAGGAGACGATGAGGCGGCGCTTCACGCATTTGTTTGTGGTGACCAGCACCTGCAGACTCGGGGAGCCTCCGGGCAACGCCTCCAAGTTTCTGAAGCCAAAAGAGGAGGTGCCGCCTGCGCGCGTGGCTCCCGTGTTTTGGCGCCGGCAGCGCCGTGCCGTCCCCACAGCCTTTTGCACGCGGTGGGGGTCGAGACTGCCCCGTGCTGAGCCCACCAAACGCATCGCAGCTGTACACAAAAAAGGGCAAAAATTTGGAGAGACAATGTCAGCGGTAAAAAACGATCTTCACGGAAAATCCGTCAGGGCAAATACCACAACATTCAGTGGCGCGCGCGCGCGTGTGCCAAAACAGAATGCGGCCGCTGCGGCCGAACCAAAACAGTGAGGCAGAAGGTCCCGCCGCAGCGGCCGCCTTCTGTTTTGGCACACGCGCGCGCCAATGAATGTAGCCTCCTGTTGTGTTATTTGCCCTGACGGATTTTCCGTGAAGACCGTTTTACCGCTGACATTATCTGTCTCCATATTTTCCCCCTTCTTTTGTGTACAGCTGTGATGCGTTTGGTGGGCTCAGCACGGGGCAGTCTCCGTTTTCTGCTGTGCGTTGATTTGTGCTTTTCTGCATTATTTCAACATCCAGAAAGGTGCTCGCGGCGGAGATAGTTGGGAATACAAACCGAGGACACCGTTTTTGTCTTGCAGAAAACACCATCCGTATTTTCGGACTTACAGCAAGGTCACCCAGAGGAAGATGAACCACAAACTGAAATGCCATCGAGTTGTTTCGTGATGGGCCCTTTTGAGCTGACGCCTGGAATTCTGCGATTGTCGAATTGTTAATTGTTCCCGAATCAATGAATCAGTGAAGTATTTAGCCAGATTTTCAATGCAATTTCAATATTCCCCTGCCAGACTTTCTTGCAGACATCATGTTTTATCAAGTGCAGCTCCCACGTCATGAAGTGTTAGCTTCCAATGTGTTTTGGCTTGAATGCCCCCCTAGTGTTTGATTGCCAGCGCCTTTGCGCCCACCAGGGGTGACGCGAGCTGCTCGCTGTGCCGAGCAAAAGTTTTCTACAGCTCCCTCGGTGCCTGGGGCACGCCCAGACCACCACACCGTCTTGCAGGAATCAGAGGTGAAGGTGGACCTGTCTGGCATTAAGTACTGCGTGCTGGCCTTGGGGTCCAGCATCTACCCTGATTTCTGCCGGTACGGTATCCGAGTGGACAAGTGGTTATCGCTGACGGGCGCCGAGTCCATCCTCCCGCTGTACAAAGCCGACGACGCCAAGGGCTACACATCGGAAGTCGCGAATTGGATGGATCTGGTGGAGCGCCTTGTGCTGCCACGGTACTGCCCCTCCCGGTCCGCAGTCTTGCAGTCGGTCCTGAAACGTCTGTACAACCCTGGCCCCCTCTCCACCGCCCCTTCTCCCCTCCACGTTCCAGACCTGCCAACCCCCTGCAGTACTCAGTTCCCCCCCATCCCCTGCAGTCCTCTCAACACCTCCTCCCCACCCCCAACCAACGATTCCCAGAACCCTTCAAAACCCCCCCGCAAGCCCCTCAACCCTCTGTTCCTTTGTGAGGGTGTATTCCGCTTCAATGCGATGTTGGACTGCCGCCTGCCGCAGGTTGTTCGACTGGTGGTGGTGCGTGCACCGTCCTTTCAAGCACAGGCTTGCATGGGACGAGCCCCAGGGAAGTATTGGAATGGCCGTACACCATCGGAGGAGGGGGATGCACCCCCCCCCCCCCCCCTGTACCCGAGGCACGCGAAATTTTCCCGCCGCGAAGTCCCACCCCCTCCCCCGCTGTAATTTTTCTTGTGCGTTGATGGGGTTTGGTCTTCTTCCCCTTCCTGCACAAGAGGCGGGTTTCGAGATGCAAGCGGCGCGCCTGCTGTGCGCAGGAAGGGCACTTAACGTGGAGTGCCTGTCCCACTGATGACCCTTGAGAAGAAGCACCCGACCCGGCCCAAGGACACACCCATTCCCCATCCGCAACGGACCGCGTAAGAAAGGGG
The DNA here is from genome assembly GCA_964036045.1 of Eutreptiella sp. 'Long Island Sound 2002'. NCBI lineage: Eukaryota > Euglenozoa > Euglenophyceae > Eutreptiales > Eutreptiaceae > Eutreptiella > Eutreptiella sp. 'Long Island Sound 2002'. The sequence continues at coordinate 5,614,099 of OZ038382.1, read as the reverse complement.
GGGGGGGGTGCCCAATCGTGGGGGTAAAAGCGACCCCAGTCCCGACACATGGCCTTGGCCCAGGCCTCCTGCCCCGGGGTTTTGCTGAGGTGTCCGGCACGTTGCACGGACCCACGAAACTGCAACACTGCTCTTCCCACGGCAGCCGGATCAGGGCCGTGCTTAGTGTTTGGCCTACGGGACGGGGGGGGGGGGGGCGGTTGGGTCGTGCACACGCATCTGTGTCCCACAGCGGGGCTGGGTGGGTGGGTATGAGGGCACAAAAAAAAAAGCTTGTGCAACTGAAATGGGCCTCTCAGCCTCTCATCTTTGGCTCTCTATTCATTTTTGTGGTATTTTGTATTTTGTGGTATCGGGTGGGTGGGTGTTTTGGCCTAGGGGGGGGTCCACCAGATCACCACCCCTGCCCTCCGCCCCCCCCCCCCTCTTCCGTGGATAAGCGCATCCCTGAGCCGGATGTCGGCCTCTGTTTCTTTGCTCTTGTGGTCCCCCCCACCCCCCGGTAAAGGTAAGCTTTGACCTACCCCCTGCCCCCTCCCACCCCAACCCCCACCCACCCGCACATCCCGATCGGTGTCTTTGCCCAGTGCGCTGCGCCTCGCGCTCGAAGAACGGGCCCGCGGCACAAAAACCGAGTCCCTCGACTCGCTGACGGTGGAGTGGCTGGACCCCGAGCCCCCGGAGGGCCCCGAAGACGACCAGGCGCTCCTGGCCCTTCTGAAGCTGCAGCTGCCCGACGCCTTCGGCACGGCGGTCCGCGCGGAGTGTGTGCAGAACGACGAGATGCTGCAGGTAGAGGACCCCCCCACCAGGGATGCATTAGAAGGGAAGGGGCCTCAGAGGCGGCCCCAGAAGCGGTTAGGCAGGCGGTTGGAGGGGGTTGCCAAAGCGGTTGGGGGCGGTTACTGTCGGTTACAAACGCCACTGAAGCTGGCACTTGCCGTCAGGGAGACAGTGGCTGGGCATAGGCTGGGCGCCCTGCCAGGGGGGGGGGTGCCCCCGGGGGGAGGGCCCATCACCATTCCCAATCTTATGAACTCAGAAATAGGTCGAATTTACAGGTCCGGTGGGTGAAGCATAGCGTCGGCCGATGGCGTACCGCTGCACACCCACTGTTTCGCATCTCTGTGGCCCACCCACAGGCATCTTCGTGTCTCTTGTCTTGCGACAGAAAGGTACCTATGGTCTTATAGGCCACTGACGAGCCCATTTTCTTTCTGCGCTTTGTGCTGTTTGCCGCCAGTGCACACGTGACATAGCCCAGAGTTCCTTCGGGGGTGTACCTCCCCCCCTTCCAATGCAACTCTGCCCCCCACCCCCACCCCCACCCTCTTTCTGGTCTCTTTGCCTGTGCCTCTGCCGGGGTACCGGGTCCTACAGCACTTTGCACGGGGTGCCCTGCCCCGCCCTCCCACACGCCGTCTGCTCCCCCGGCGCTCTCCTCCGTTGTCGCACATTGTTTCGCCAGCTGAGCCCAGAAGTTCCCCCGGACCTTCTTCAGATCGTCCCCAAGGATTCCCAGCCGTTGTATGCAGTTTGCCATGGGGCCGCGGGTATGTGGTTTTGAGCACCGCCGAAGGAAGCGGCCCAGTGCCGATGCAGTGGGGCCTCGTCCATGTGCGTACCCGTGTTTGCGGGGGGGGGGGGGGGGGCAATGCAGTTGGCAATGTCCCTCATTCAACATTCAAATGGCGCACAGAGGGGGGGGGTATAATGTCGGGCGGGGGTAAATCGTGGCGAAATTTGCCCCTGGCGAAATCTGGGGGCCTTTGGCAGTGCAGTGTGTGCGTGAGGCATTGTAAGCGTTGGGATTTGCAAGGGCGGCGAGAATTTCCCCTTCCGAAATCACCTCGAAGAGAGGTTGTTAGATCAAGCGCAGGTGCGTACGCCATATACCCCCCTTTTTTGGGGTCATTCGCGTACGATACCCCCGGGTATGGTACCGGATGTCCAACCCCTTGTAAAATCATCATTTTAGGAGAGAAAATGATCCCCCAATGAATTTTTCGTTTTTGACTCCTTTAGCCCCCCGTACCCGGGTACCCCTTTTTTGGGGGTGTGTGGGTGGGTGTCGGGGGGGGGGGGGCCAAAACTACTTTGCGTATTGTGGCTGCTGTGTGTGGAATTGGACCCGGGTCTGGGGCAACTTTTTTCTTGTACATGGACCCCCTAACCCATGGTGGGGGTCCCAGGTCCGAACTCCGGGTACCCCTGGTCGCCCCCCCCTATGGGCCCTTGCTAGTGAGGACTTAGCCGTTTTCACGCTGGATAAGGCTGTTTAGTGACACCTGCAAGATTTCCGAAATTGGACTTTTTCGGAAACCCTTCTGTCGCCCTTGGGATGGGTTTGGGTGATGATTTAGTGACAATACGGGTACTTGAGCACCCACGGGGACCCACGTAGTGGCCGCCAAGCCCATATAGCCCGAGCCATGGCCCTCCAAAAAGCCCCGAAATTGGCGTTGTGTAGGCTATTTAGTGACACCTGCAAGATTTCCGAAATTCGACTTTTTTGGAAACCCTTCTGTCGCTGTTGGGTGATGATTTAGTGACAATACGGGTACTTGAGCACCCACGGGGACCCACATAGTGGCCGCCAAGCCCATCTAGCCCGAGCCATGGGCCCCCCAAAAGCTTCAACATTGCTGTTTGTAGGTGGTTCAATGGCCTTTGGTGTGTGCACAAACTGCTTGAGCAGTTTTCCACCCTCTACAGGTCAAAAATGGAAATTTTTGCAAAACATTTTTTTGATATTGTGATCACTTACAATGATGAAATATGCTATGTAAAGCATGTTTTAGCCCCTTTTTACGTGTTTTTCACCCTATTTGGGTGTTGGGGGGGGGTCTCCCAAGGGGTGTAGGGCACAACCTGCTTATGCAGTTTTCCCGCCTCGGCAGCTCAAAAATGGAACTTTCCGAAACTAATTTTTTTGATACTTTGACCATCCAAAATCATCAAATATCCTATGTAAAGCATGTTTTAGCCCCTCTTTATGCGTTTTTCACCCTATTTGGGTGTTGGGCGGAGGGGGGGGCTCCCAAGGGGTCTTGGGCACAACCTGCTTAGGCAATTTTTCCGCCTCGGCAGCTCAAAAATGGAAAATTCCAAAACTGATTTTGTTGATAACTTGACCATCCAAAATGATCAAATATCCTATGCAAAGCATGTTGTAGCCCCTCTTTATGCGTTTTTCACCCTATTTGGGTGTTTGGGGGGGGGGGCGGGCTCCCAAGGGGTCTAGGGCACAACCTACTTATGTAGCTTTCCCGCTTGAGCAGCTCAAAAAAAGGCTGTCCCTCTCCCCTCTTCGAGGTGCCTTGCCGAAGGCAATAGAATTTTCCCCGGCGAAATAATCCCCGCACGAAATTATCTCCCCCCCCCTCTGTATTGGGATTGCTGCAGCGACTCTGCACCACTGCAACAATTGGGGGGGCACATAAACGCAGTTCATTGGTGGGGGTTTGAGGGCGCTTAGTGGGGCACAGAAATACAGGCAAGAGGCCAAAGTAGGGCACATGCACGTGCTATTGCCCGGCATTGACCAGGGGCTGGGTGCCCTTCAAGTCCTTCAACACCAATAGAGTAGCACGTACCCCCCGCTGCTGGATACAGATGCGTGTGCACGACCGGTACCGTCCGGCACAAAGCAGAAGTGCAAAGCAAAGGTAGCCCCACTGCCTTCGGGTCGGGGGGTCCGTCCCGCCCCAACCGCTTCCGTTCGTCCCAACCGCTCTCCAACCGTTTTGAACCCGCCTGAATCTGTCTCCAACCGCTTTTCCAGTCGCCAGTAGCCGCTCTTGCCACTGCGCCAAGACCCCCCCCCCCCGAGTCTTCCTCTTCTAAAAGCACTGGACTGGGAGGGGGAGACGCTGGGCACCACCGCTGATGGTCTTCAGGGCGGATCCCCACCGCAGTCTCCCTCGTGCGACTGTACCCGTCCGTGTGCTCGTGTTGCCGCAGGAAGGGGACGTCGACTTGCGGTCCGTCCGGCTGCTGTCCTTTGAACTCGGGGAGCAGCCCACGCCCCCGTACGCCACGGGGGATCACATCGCGGTGCACCCGCTGAACGACCCTCAGCGGGTGCTGCGGACCGCGCGGCTGTTGGGGCTGACGGGGCGCCTCGACTGCCGCTTCGACGCCTACATTGCGCACGGCGAGCAGCGGTTGGATGCCGCGCTGCCCGTGCGGCTGCCCCTGACGCTGAAGGAGGCGCTGCGCCTGCACTTGGACTTGGCCCTGCACTATCACGACTTTACGGCACTGTTCCGTGTGTTTGTGGAGGTCGCGGAGGAGAGCAACAAGCACCCGGTGGTGGAGGAGGTCCGGGACTGGCAGCGGGTGTCACCCCTCCCCCCGTGTCCCCGCTTTGGGTTGGTTAACGCATGGCATGTCGTCTCGTGTGCGTGGATGTGTCCCAGTGCGTACCTGAAGCTAAGGGGGAGTATTAGCGCGCCGGGCATCTTTTTTTTACCATTCCCCACCCGTGCCTGGTTTTGCCCCCCCTCACCAAACAATCTGGAGTACCTTCTTGCAGTGCCTAAGAATCTGGTCCATCCTTTGCACGCAGTTTATGATGATGGCAAGGGTGGTGGTTGGAGTGACATTTGGTGCTGTTGAAGTCTCATATTTCTGCTTTTGCAACGTCCTTTGCACGGAAGGTTTGCGGTCTAGTGCGGTCTACTTGGGGGATTTCCCTAGGTGGGGATAAACTTGGGGCTAGAGATGGGATACTTAATACAAAGGTAGCGCGCCGGGCATGCGCCGGGCGCGCGCCGGGCAAACATTCCCCCTAACACCTGCCATGGCACGTGTCGATGGCTGGTGGTGGACACGCACACACGCGCACGCACGCACGTACGCACGCAGGCACACACAAACACACGTACACACACACACGCACACACACAAAGAGACAGACACCCACACATGTATGGAAATGGCATGGGCCATCGTGTGTAAAATCGCAAAACACAACAAAGCCCGTACAGTGCGGTAACAAGGAGGGCAGGCGGCTTTTAAGGTCCTGGACACTCTTGCGACAGGTGCCACCGTGCTATGGGCCGGGGGGGGGGGGGGCACGTGTTTGGGCTGCTTACGAGGAAAGCCTGAGCTCCTCTTCGAGACCATCGGACATGCGGTCGGGGTGGCAATGGGGGTGGGCCTCCCGCCGCCAGTTAACCACCTGCCCCTTTTCCAGACCCCTTCTCGCTTCTCGGGGCCGCCGACGGCATTTGATGGAGATGCGCTGCCGGCATCCAGTGTCCCTTCTGTCATTGGCCTTTGCGAACCTCAAACCCAACCCAACCCCAAGTGGGTGGGACATGGGGCATGGCATTGCAGTTCTGCACGAAGCCACCCAGAGGACACCAGTGGTCTCGCCTACGACAGCGTTCCCCAGAACGCTCTGTGCCTTGTGGGGCTAAGTATGAGTAGTGTGGGTCGGGGTTACCCCCCCCCCCCACCCCACGACCTTTCGGGCATGCGATGGGACTCTGGAACAGGACCCCGTTTGAAGGACGGCTGGGCTGCAAAGTTGGCTCGATCGACCCGCAAAATCCTTTTTTTATCTGACATGATCTCTGGCTCTGGTTTGTTTTGATGAGGTCATTCAATAATTTTGATATCCTCCTTGGTCAGCCAGCCGATGCTCGGCCAACCTCCTCCTGACTAGCTGTCTTGTGACTGCCTGGTTGGCCTGTTGCCCTGTGCACGTGCAACCAACTCTGGGCATATGTGACCTATTCCCATCAAAACCCGATGACATAGTGTATTAATTGTCCCTCGGTAACTTCATATTTCTCAAGCATCTGTCCAACCCCTATTCCTGCTCACCACTTTCTGATGTTCTCTTCCCGCCCTGAGGATGCCTCTCACTCCACCCAGTAACACCTCATGCCATGCCACCCCCCACCCCCCAACCAGGCATTCGCCAGCATTTTGGGGCGTCACAGGTTTTGAGTACAAGGCTGAGCTCCTCGGAGTTCAAAGAGCGGGTGCTGAACACGGTGGTGGCGAAGTATCCGTACATCGACCGCTTCCTTGAGGCTGCCCAGGCTGCTGGCGTCCAACTGACCCTCAGCCACATCCTGCCAGTGTTGGGGCGCCTGACGCCACGGTACTACTCCATCGCCTCTTCGCATCGCGTGCACCCGACCACACCGCACATTGCCGTGCGTGTCCTGCGCGACCGGACGAAGGCGGATGAGCCTATCTACGGCGTCTGCTCGCACTATTTGGCCTCACTGCGGGTACTCCCCAACCCCTTCCAACAGCTTCCGCAATCCTCTGCAGGTTAGTTACATTGGGATCGCATGGAGAGTGTCTGGGGGGGTCGTCCATGGGTTGTATAGGGGTTGCATAGAGATGTATGTTGGTGTGGGGTTGCGGGTGGGGGGATGGACAATGGGGTTCTTGGGGTATACCCGCCCGCCCGGACCCTCGTGGGGTGTCCAATCGACGTTGGGGGCCAGAACAGAACCGCGGGTGCTGTGAGGCTGGGCCTCTTTAACCCTCCCCAACCACTGCCCCCCCCCCCCCCCCCGTGTGCGACCTCGCACAGGCCTTCCATGTGCTGTTCAGGGCTGGAGAGTGAGTCGTAGCAGTCTGTTGAGGGGCCCCACCAATGCGTCGACAGCCGGGTTGAGGCTTTGCAGGGGGCTCGAGGGTCGAGGTTTCGCAAGTACGAGAGAGCGCCAGAGGAGGATTGTGGCTGGTTTCAGGGGTGAGACAGTGGGAGGTGGGGGGGGTTCGACGGAGTTGGAGAGCCGCTGGAGACGTGGAAAATCAATTTTCTTTTTTTTTTCTCGGGGGGGTCGTTCGAGCCCCCCAAAGTGCGGGGGAGGAGGGGGGGGGTCCGGGAAATGGAAGGCAGGCGGTGACTTGCAAATGGGCCCCGGACCATATGTTTTTCGGACACAATTCAGTCGTCCACAACCCTCTCCCACTCTCTTCTGCCCTCCACAATCGTCTCCAACTCTGTCCAGCCCTGTCGGTTTCTTTCAGACGTTCTCCTGCCCTCCCCAACCCTTCCGAGCCCTTCCCGAGCCTTGCCATTCGCAACCCTGTGTGCCCCTTTGTCGCAGGGCTCTTTTTAACAACTCAGCACCATTGGGGGGGCGGGGGGGGGCACACACACAAACCCAAAAAAAAGATCGGGCCAAGTTTTCTTCCGGACTTTTCTTTGGCGGCTTCGGTGCCAATTAGTTTAGACGAAACATTTTCTCCTCGCCACTCTAGAACCTCAGCACCACTGTGCGGGGGGGGGGGGGGGGGGCTGGACCCGTGAAAGGAGGCCTGCTCTATAGGCAGCAATACTTCTGTACGGCCGTCTCTTAGGTCGGGGACAGCGTGTTGGTGGCCCTGCACAACTCCCAGTTTCGCGCCCCAGAGGACCCACGACACCCGGTCATTCTTGTGGGTCCCGGGACCGGATTGGCCCCGATGATGGGGTTCCTGCAGGACCGGGCCTTGCACGCGCAGAATGGGCATGAGCTGGGGCCGTGCTGCGTGTTCACCGGCTGCCGCTACCGACAGGACCAGATCTATGCGGAGCAACTTCGGCGATTGAAGAATTGGACGTCTGCGAAAGGCGGCGGGCAGGTGGTCACAATCGTTCAGGTTGACCCCTACATTCGTTGCAGAGTTGGAAATGTCGTTCGAGCCCCCAATAGTGCGGGGCAGGGGGGGGGGGGGGTTCGAAAAAAACAGAAGGCTGGTGGCGAGTTGCAAATGGGCCCTTGACCATGTGTTTTTCGGACACTTTTGTTTGGGTCTAGCGCATACAGTGGGGGCATCTTCTTTGTGATTTACCTCCCAGACCCCCACCAATGTGTCGATGGCATGCGCCAGGTGACCTCTGATGCTTGCTGATGCTTTTGCCGCCAGCAGCCGCACGCTTGCGACACGTACACACACACAAAATCCATATCCACACATGTGTCACACACACACGCACGCGCACACACACACACACACAGGAGGAGGAGGAGGAGGAGGAGGAGGAGGAGGAGGAGGAGGAGGAGGAGGAGGAGGAGGAGGAGGAGGAGGAGGAGGAGGAGGAGGAGGAGGAGGAGGAGGAGACACGGCACATTAAGCGCCACCGCATGCTAGCCCCATGGTGCCTTCCGGCCCCCACTGGCTGGGAAACGTGTTCGCTGATGGGGTGGCCCCCTGGGCTTGAACCGACTCAGCATCATGGCGGAGGCTCTCCTCTTCATCTCCTCCGAAAAGAACCCGACCCACCCACCACCCCAGGTCAATAGTGTTGTGGGTTCCACCCAAGCCCTAGGGGGGGGGGGGGGGGCTGTCAGCAACCCTGCCATTTTTGGCCCAAAACAGCCCTAGAACCCATTCAAAACGGCCAAACGAAGGGAAACAGGTGCCACATTTCAAGTGCGGCTTGACTTCCTCGTGACAAACAGCCCTTTGTTGCCCTCTAACTCCATGATATGTCTGAGAAACAGCCAAAAAATGGCTAAAAATGGCCCAGAATGTGCACAGCCCCCCTTCCGGCCCCGGACAGTCCCCTTGGGGGTGCCAATGAATCACAATGCACAGGTGTCAGCCCCCAGTCTGCCAGGTACTACCGAAGGATGGCGTTTGGCCGCCGAGCCTTGGGGTCCTAGTCCGGCCCCCACACCCCGCACAGGCCTGGTGCTTGCAGCCAGAAAGCCCTTGGAGGGCTGTGGAGCACACCCCTCCCGTCGGTTGTCCCTGCATGGGTCCACACTTGAGGGCAGCGGGTGCCCCAAGTCATCAGTGGGTTGGCCAAAGCACCAGCCCCAGTAGCTGGTAGGTGACCAGTGCCTAGTGCCTGAAACCCGGCAATGCACAGGGTGGCCAGCAGCAAGTCGCCCAGCCAGCCCATCCCCTGGTGATCGTGCAGGTCCCAAGTCTCGTGCAACCCCAGATATCACCAACCTTAGTACCCCTCCACGGGCCGACCCTGTCACCCACACGGGGGGGTAGCCGGCGGCAGGAGGGCCGCACCATAAACCACTATACCTCTCCTCGGGCCGTCCCTATCCCCAACCTTGGGGACTCAGGTGTAGCTGGCGCAGGGAAGGAACCATCACCAACCTCTTTAGCCCTCCACGAGCTGACCCTCTCCCACATGCGCATCTCTCCACACCAACACACACACGCACCCCCCCCCTCCACACACACAAACACACGTACACAGACACACACACACAGAGAGAGAGAGTGAGTCACCCACCCACCCACCCACCCACCCACGGGCACACAGACAAACACACACACACACACACACACACATGCGCATCTCTCTCCACACATGCCCCATGAAACACACACAACACACGGCACAACATAGGATGACAAGCTCATCGAACTAATACCGTGGAGATGGCCCGGCGGAAGCCACGGAGCCACCAGCCCACTTCCAGGGTGGTCGTGGGGCAGCAAGCCAGGTTGTCGCCCGGAGTGCATATTGCATTGGTCGAGGGGCACACATGGACGCCCCTGGCCCAGCAGGGCCCTCACCAAAGGGGAGCGACCCAGTCCGAGAATGCCAGTGTGGCCCTGCAGGCGTATCCGGAGAGGTACCTGGTCAAATGGTGCACCCCACCACCTCTCTCCACACACGCACACATGCGCACACACACACACACACACACTCACTCACCCACAGACACACACGCGCGCGCACACACACAGGCATCCGGAGGGGGGTTCACAGTACATTGTTTATGGCATTAATTTCCCGCATTTTTCTGCATTTACACTATTGCCCATTTCATTCGCCATGTGTCTCAGCCTGAACCAGCAATAGTTTTGTCCATCTGTTGAAATGCAACACTTTCTTGTACCACAGTCTGATCTGTCAAGCACCATCCACGCAGAGCCAAAATACAACCGCGCTGATGACCAACCAGCAAAGGCAAAAGCAAACAGCAGAAGAAGCCTATTCTCAGAAACTTCGATTTCGCACCATTGTGCGCATATTTTTGGCGACCTCTGGAGGAAAGTCTTCACCGAGTCCATGCAGGGCTCGTTCCTCATGTCCTGGAAGCAGCAGTCCTTCTCCGCACAAATGGAGTGGGCTCCATACACAAGAAATTGCATCTTCCTACAGCCATAGCCGTGAGGACAAGGATGCTGGGATTTACAGCCTATGCCGTGGGGCAGGGACAACATGAAGACCTCCATGCGCAGGCACTTTTTGGAGCGACCTGAGCTTTGGTCTCACTTGTCATAACTGCCTCCGATGGTTGTCCAGTGGAGTGGGTGTTTGATGTGGAAAATCATGGGAAAAGTGCTGTTCACGGGCTTGGGGCTGACACAAAAAGGCTGCTGCACAAAATGTTTCGTGCTTCTTCAGAGGAGTGCACTGCAGAAGAAGCGGAAGCGGGCGGTTCATGGATGGATCCCCCCCCCCCCCCGTACATAGGTGTCAGCCTGCAGATGTGTTTCATACCTCCAGTAGTGCATTTGTCCTGGTGACTGATTTCGAACCGATTACCCTTTGCATCTGCTTTCACATGTTATTTTGAGATTCGTTGGGCTTTACAATGGTACTCGACTTCGATAACAACCGTCCAGAAGCCTCCAGGAATTGACAGTAACCATCCAAAAGCCTCTGGGAGTTGACAGCACCCCACCCCCTCCAGGGGGCAGTATTTTTGAGCAATTCAGCCGAAAAGTTGACAACCCATTTTGTGGATGGATTGGACCCCCCCACGAAAACATCCATACATGCACTTTGGGGGGGGCTGGCGGTATTTCAGCATCTCAGATCCTTCGCATCCTTCTCCACAGAGATGAAACCTTCCAGAAGCTGCCAGGAATTAGCAGCACTTAGCCAGGAGCCTTGTGGAACTAACAGTGCCCCTCCCAAAGCCTTCAACACAGAACTGTAACCATCCGGAAACCTCCCTGAAGTGACAGCAAGCACTGCCTCCCTGAAGAAAAAGCAATCATCTGGGAGCTTCCAAGAATTAACAGCCATCAGCCGGAACCCACAGCCATTCATGGTATCAGTAAGGGTATTTACCGAAGACACAATTCAAACCCAGGTTTACTGCAGTGCTTCTGGCTGATTCAATTATTTCCCCCGTGACCCCCCCGCCCCCCCCGGAGCACAGCCCTGGACCCCAGACTCAGACCTCATGGGCGGGCGGTCGGGCCAGGGACATCCGCTCAAGAGTAGCCCTGGGCCCGGGTATCCCATTTCCAGGTGGCCTTCTCACGGGAGCAGCCTGGCAAGCGGGTGTACGTGCAGAACCTGCTGGAGGACATGGGCGCGGAGCTGTGCTGCATGCTGCTGAACGACGCGACGCACATGTACGTGTGCGGCGACGCGTCCATGGCCGAGGGCGTGTTCGAGGCGTGCGTCTCGGTGCTCCGCGCGCACGGGGGCCTGTCGCGCGTGTCTGCGGTCCGGGCGCTGCAGGTCATGCGGGCGCACAACCGCTGGCAGACGGACATTTGGGGCATCCTGTCGCACTTCGCGGAGTCGCGGGACGCGATCCGGAAGCGCAAGCGGAGCGCGGCCAGGCTCTGGATGCAGCACTTCTCGCGGGGGCCCCGTTAGCCCGCGGCAAAACCCGCGGCTCGTGGACGCGCGGGTGGTGGCGCAGGGCCTCCCGGGCGTACTGCTGGGCTGCCTGACGGTGGGGGTGGGCGTGGGGGTGCGATCGCGATGTTCAGTCGCCGCGCGCGCACACCCAACTGAGGCAAGACTGTCGTTGAGCGACTGCGGCGAGGCCCACAGGCAAATCCGGCCGAACACTCAAACAAAACAACCACCAGGGTACACCTGCGCGAACACTCAAAAAAAAAAAGTATAAAAATATATATTTTGCCATATTTTTTTGAGTGTCACACGAATAATTGCGTGACACTTTTCAACACTTGCAAGACATTTCCCTGACGGAGGGCTCGGTATTGGTAGGGAGCCCCATATCTCTTCTGCTGAGTGGGTTGTCCATGACCTAAGAAACCACGCGCGGTCTGGTCAGTGGTGTCGGGTCACCAGCCCGATGTGGGTCTGGGTGTGCGTGCGTGTGCTTAGTACATGCAGCACATGGGCCCTTCGCTGGACATGGGGCCTCGGTTGTGTACACTGACGGTACTCGCAGGCAGATGCTGTTGGGGAGGGGGATCATAAGGTCAAGAGAAGAAACCGGCGGAGACTTCTGGGGTAAGGCAATGCAGCGCGCAGCGCGGGGATGCATTAGAAGGGGGAGGGGGGGCGGTCGGGGAAGGGAGCGTGGGGAGAGGGCAGGGCTTCTTTAGAATAATTAAAACCCAAGGGGGGGGGGGGGGCCTCCCCCTAAACCCCCTGCCCCCCTCCCCAGACCAAAGTGACCATCGTGGGAAAAAACGAAATTTACAATAGGGAAAATCTGGTCAGGCCTTTTTTGGTACACCAAGTTTTGGGTCCAAAACCCCCTCCCCCCCTCCCCCCCCCTGCTCAAAAGAAGCCCTGGGAGAGGGGCTGTAGCAGGGGAGCCCTCCCCCTCCTCCCGCAATGCACTCAATGCACCAGAAAAGTCCAAAACGTGTACCCTGCCCCTTGAAGAGCGCCACACAAATTGCTGAAGCCCCTTGATACAGAACTTGAGCGCAATGTCAAGGCCAAGGGGTTGCTGTTCCGCCCTCCCCCTCCCCCCACCGCCCACACATCCTGGGTGTACCCCAGCAGCACTTGGTTGGGTTTCTGCTGCGTATCCCACCCTGCGCATTCAGGGGTGCAGTCAGGGGTGTGTGTCCGGTTGTGACGATGGACGATGACCACGATGGATGATGACCACAACACTGTCGAGAGCGACTGCGGCGACTGCGGCGACTGCGGCAAGGCCCACCGGCAAATCCGGCCAAACACTCAAAAAAAAAAACAAACTACCAAGGTACACCCGCACTAAGACTCGAAAAAAAACAAATATAATTTTTTTGTCATTTTGTAATGCAAAAGGGGCCCTCCGCGAGGCCAACCCCAGGCCACGTAGTCGGGTCCCGCCGGCGATTGGGCCGGCGCTTGGGCCGCCAGTGCGCGGGTAGAGTACGGCCGGGCGTGAGTGCCACCGCAGCCCGGAACTCCGCAAATGTGGGGCGGCAATGACGAGCAGGTCCGGACGAGTCGCCGGGGCTCCGGTGACCAACGAGTGGCACCGCTGCCGCCGGCGCGAACTGAGTGGGACACGGGACGCACCCGTTCTGCGGGGGAGACGGGGCAGGGGCACGGCGTAGGACTCCTCTCGGCACGTCCCCGTACCCGGACAGGGAAGAGGATAGGGCACTTTGGCCTTGGCCCAAACCCGGGCCCTGTCGCTGACCCTTGACCTACTTTGTGAAGGCTCTGCGGACATTTGGTGGGACTTCGGTCGCGAGTTAAAAAAACGGGGGATGGACGGGGGACGCAGCTGCTTCCCCCTGAGCTCTGGGTGCGGCAGCAACAGGTGCGGATTCGCACATGGCACGGGCTCGATCCCGAACAAAACGCGATTCACCTGCCGGACGGTGGTGGGTTGTCGGCCCGTGCTCCCCCGAAGGGACGGAATGACACCGGCACTGCCACCCAGGGGGCCCGGAGGGGGTGTTTCCTAACGGCCTGGCCATCGGGGGACGTTTGGTCGCGGCGCCACGTCACAGTCCCGCGCAATGGAGGTATTCATTACCCAGTGGGGTCCGGGCCGCAGGTCAGCACGTTGATGTGGGGCAGGCCTTGGACGGGGTCGAGAGCACCCCTCCCCCCCCCCATTTCAAGGAAATGTGAGGGCTGTCAGCGCTGGCAGAGGAATGGACGCCGTGGGGGAAGGAGGCTGCAGTAGTGAGCAGTGGGACGGACCTCCCGGGCTCACCCACAATACTGCACCGCCCCCGCCCCCCTGCGGCCGCAAAGTCTGGAGACACGCCCTCACAAACCACAAGCAAGTCCGTGAAACGGAACGGAACCGAAAGTACTGGCTGGCAAAGCTACCCCGCCTTTCGTGTGCACCCCCACCGACCAATAGCACTTTGCCAGGTCGATGGTGGCCGCCCACATGCCGTGAGGCATAGTGCGGAGCACGGAGCCCAACTTTCCCAGACTGGGCAGGCTGAACAGGCACGCATGCACAAGGTGATTGCGGCAACCACGGCAAATAAGACCCCCCCCCTTTACAGGAGACAGGGTGACCAGAAATTTGCTCCGCGGGGGGGGGGGGGTTGGAGAAATTCGCTTCTGTGCCGGGCCCTTTGTTTTGCGTAACAATGGGTGTTGGCGCCAAAGGCCGGAACACAATTTTTGGCCCGAAAAGGTGTTTTCCACCAAAAATTTTCAGCGCGACGTGGGAATCATTTTGAGCCATGTGTGTTGGGGTCGACCCCCCCCCCCCCGGCACCTGGTGCGAGCCACAACCCAACCCAACCCAACCCAACCCCCCGGCACCGCAGGTAGGGCACCCCCCGCGCCAAACCCCCCCCTCCCGGCACGGCGGACGAGGGGGGGGGAGAATGGGCCTCCGTCCCACCCCCACCCCCTGGAGCAATTTTCTTCTCTCCCACGCGCGCATTCTCCTCCATCCTCAACCGAAATGTGTCCCCCCCCTACGCAGACCACTGCCGTTGCCACAACGGGATGTCTGCTGGTTGTGCACGATGTCCGATGCGATGCTGCACTGGTGTGCAGTGCGTGGCTGGCCTGAGAGGCCCGACATTGTCCTTCCGCGCTGTGGCCGATTACTGTTCACCGACTCTGGCCGGTGTGCAACCGACGGAAGACATCGACAGTAGTGGGCAGTCAACCGACAGCACCGCGAACTGATTGCAACTTTCGGGTAAACGCCGTTCAAGAACAGTTCAGTCGCTGGTTTGCGGGTGACCGACTACAAATTCCAACCGACCGATGTTGTCCGAGGTCCGGATGCAACGTCCAGCAGTACTTTTATTTTCTTCCTTTAAGATCGCGATGTGCAACTGTTGTTGGGCTAAGCCCTGCATTCCCCCGAGCCCCGCCCCACAAACCTTAGACCCCCTCCATTCGACGAATGGTGATGCCACTGGACTGGTTGGGTTTTAGCGCCTCTGTCAACCACAACCGCTTTTCATGAGGCGCCCTCTGTGACGGGGAACGTATTGTGCCAGTGGATGTTCTGTTACAAGCCCCCGCACATTACAGCGTCCGAGACAACAACGGCGCGGATGCGATTTTTCTCATTCTCGCAGCTCCGAAGGAGCTGTTCAGTGCGCCTCTCTTCGCTCTTGCTGCGTGGCAGAGGGACTTGCATCTTTCGCACGGTTGTCAGTGACCCAAGCAGTGAAGTAAAGAAGTGATTGCCTCCCCTGTTTTACGTTTGGGCCCCACGGTTGCCTCCACGTGCGCAAAAATATGCGTTGCATTGCTGCTACTGGAGGTCGTTCAGCGTTTCTTGATTCCCGTGTGCTTTGGATTGACACGGGGATACTTCAGCTCGTTGCGCGAAAGCTGTGAATCGCCCCCCAAAAGGTCTCTCGCCCGAGGGTTATAGCAACTTCCTGTTGGCCACTTCATCACCGAATGGAAGTCTTCAAGGGCACCTTCCACGTTTCAACGCACACACACGTGCAACAAAACAACGCAACGTCACCACGGCACTGCGCTTCCCAATCCCAGGACCCAGGGCCCAGGACTGTCTGTCCCGCCGCCGCCGAGACTCAATCCCTCCAAAACGGGGGGTTCTTAGAGGGGTCATTTTTCTGTCGAGCCCTCTGCCAAGGGGGTGCTGGGGCTGGTGGTTGGCTGCAGGAGGTTGCTGTCCCCCCAGGCGGCGCTTAGCGGATAAGCGACGGCGGTTGCTTTTGTTTCTTGACGGCTACTGATGACCAACCGATAGCGATTGGCTGGAATCGACGACAGCCGCTGGGGGATGAACGGTCTGCTGAGGGTCATGCGTAGCGGATTCGAGCAGCATCGTCTTTGCCCCCCTCAACTGACGCGCAGACAGTGCGGCTGAAGTGTTAGGGAGCTGCAGGCCCCCGCAGCGGACTCGGGGCTGCAGGCCACCGGCTCTCACGGATACAGACGGTGGGAAGCCTGGTACACTCGTGCGCGCGCACATGCACAGCCCTGTCGATTCCTTGTCTTTACCCGTGCGATTTGTTGTGCTCGGTTCAGACCTGCTGCTTCCCGAAATGGGCACAACTCTGTTGTGAGGGCTGGTGGCTTTCTGATTTGAGGTACACGGCCCCGGGGGGGGGGGGGGGGGGTACATGAACTCAGAACTTAGGTCGAATATACAGGTCCAGTGGGTAAAGCATAGCGTCGGCCACTGGCGTACCGCTGCAAACCCACTGCTTCGCATCTCTGTGGCCCACCCACAGGCATCTTCGTGTCTCTTGTTTTGCGACAGAAAGGTACCTATGGTCTTATAGGCCACTGACGAGCCCATTTTCTTTCTGCGCTTTGTGCTGTTTGCCGCCAGTGCACACGTGACATAGCCCAGAGTTCCTTCGGGGGGGTACACAGCACAACCTCAATACGCCAACTACTGGGCGCCGCTGACGCGCAAACGGCACACCATGCCACATCCAGCACAGCCCCGGTACACCAACCACTGGGCTCCGCGAAAGCGGAAGCAACACCAGCAGGAGCACCGGCCGCAGCGGCCGACAGAAAGCAGCGACCCGACGCAACATGCGAAGGGAAGAACGGGTGACTGTCCAGGGCCTCGTAGAGGAACAACAACCAGACGGAATGTCACACAGGGGGGGGGGGGGGGGCAGAGCGGCAGCAAGGGCCCGGCGCCATGCACCGAGCGACGCCCAGAGGCTGTGTTGCTCCACAATGCAGAGGGTTGTGCTGATGGTGTGGCGGCAGAAAAATGGGATTCTAAGGGCTTCTTGTCTGCATTGCCGCACACCCGAGCACGTGGTCTCTGGTTGTTGTGTGTATGGCAAGCCCCAGCCACGAGGACCCTGCGCCCCCTCACAGTCCGATGGAACGTGACGTGCTGCCTCCAGGAATGACGAGGACAATGCAGTCCGAAGCGTCCCTGCGGCGCACATTGCCGCTCGACGCAGCAGATTGCCCCGGCCCTGACGATGCCCCGAGAATTACACGTTTGTTGAGGTATGGGTACAGTGGTTTTACGAAGTTGTTCGACGAAGATGAGCTCTGGTACCTCCACCTGTGAACTCCTTCCACAAGCCTTAACCCAAAGCCGGGCCTGTCGCTGACCCTTGACCTACTTCGTGAAGGATAGACGAACACTTGGTGGGACTTTGGTCACGAGTTAAAACAAAAAGTGGACTCTTCCCACAAGATTCTTACTGCCCACTGGTGTCTCTCCCTGGCTGAACCAACGCTAAGCCCCTTGACCACCATACACTATTCCCAACAGTGCCACCTCAGCACTTCAGATATCCTTTGGCCCACCTCAGACCCACAACCCTGGCACCTGTGGTATCAACAATGATCTCGTGTTGTGCGTTGCACAGCCCCCCGTGGCCCACCGCAAGAAAGCTCCCATTGCAATGCCATGGAGCTCGAACGCTCCCGGTTGCCTTTCAATGGTGTTGATCGCGAAGGTGCTGTGTGAGCTGGCCATCAGCTCGTGCGCCTGAGTCCCCACGAGGAATGTTCTCATGATGCCCCCATGATGCTGCTCCTGCCCCTAATCGGGTCCCCCATGCCAATGCTGATCTGGCTTGCTGCGTCGACGTTGCGGTCATTGTTTGCTTCCTGAAGCACCAGTACCGCTCCATTTGGCCACAGAACCCCAACATCTTTGAGGTTGTCTTGTAGCTTTTGTTGGAGTCTTGCCGGCACTCAGTATTCCCACACTTGCCCCTCATCGCCCCGGTCTAGTGCTTTGCATGTTGTCTACTAGTGCAGTTCGGGAGTATCCCGCACTACAGTGGAGCAATCATCAGCCGCTGATGCAGTGATGAGTTGGTAGAGCGTCGACAGTTCATCAGTGCCCTAACTAGTGCTTATTCTCACGACCATGATGAGGTTGGTCCCTGTGGTTATGGCATTTGGTAACTGCACCATGGCATATTGCGTGCCTTGAAGGCTCTTCCATTGCACCATTGGTGAGACATGAAAAGCGAATTGATGGATCATGGCATGCCTTCATATGGTCGTCCATCAAGAGGTTGCGTTTAGGTTTTGTGTGATGGGTTGTCATTGGTTTTTCGATCGGTAAATGCTCCGGGCGAGCATTGGCGGTGGTGGTGTGAGACACAGAAGGCCAAGAATGGCTCATACCGTCAATGCATTGTTCTGATGACCCACTGGAGTAGTGGTGGCTTGGGAATAAATTGCAACTGGCCCGGAACCAGTTCCCAACCTTGGCTGATGGTTGATGCCCATCAGTGACCCTAATTCCATGTTAGTACCCAAGTGGGACCATCTAAGTATGTTCACATCGGGGTAAGCCACAGCATGTCTTGAAAGCCCACAAAAAGGAAATGGAAGCCATGACAGCAATGGGTGTTAGGGATGCTTAGCTTCAAGCATGGGATGAGCCATAGAGTTGTCCATGGGGGGTCAAGAATGTACTGTGAAGTGGTTGTGTGCGAATTGTGGAGGAAAGGAGGTCTGGAGGATACCAGCAGACACTCCACCCCTGCACCTTCACGGGCACTTTTGTGGGCATTTTGGCTTGCATGCCGCACAGTGCTTTCATGGGTGTGCCACACAGGCACCCTACCCCTACCATGTATCCCCCCCCCCCACACACACAGGAATGACTGACTAATGGCTGAAAGTGTCTATGGCAGGGACATCCAGTCAATCTATACCGACCATTGATCCCCCCCCACACACACCATTGCGTAAGTGCGGGTGACAAGCCAGGAAAACAGTGGCATATTGGGTTTGCCGCATTTGAGCAGGGCCGTTTGTGTGCGAGACCTATGGTGTGACAAAGGTGGGCCTAAAACATGCGGAATTTGTCCCCTCTAAATACATGGAATGCAACATCAAAAATCAAAGATTCCTGCCGCAGGGCCTCTAATATGTAGAAACACTTACCGGGTTTCAACTGGGTGGGGTGGGGTCAATAGAGCCCCCAAAATCTGGGGGGGGGGTCGGGAAAAGGGCTCAAGTTGCAGGCACCATTCTTGCATGGAGAAGAGGCACCGTTGTGTCTCTTGTTCATGTCTCCCCACTATGGGGATCTCCGAGAAGGCAAGGGTGATGTAGCCACTTCTGATTTTCTCCCCTCCTTTGGGGACCCCCGAGAACGCACGGGTTGCGGAGCAATTCCTCCCAATTCTGAACCCCCGAGAAGGCAAGGGTGAAGAAGCCCTTTCTGATTTTGTCCCCTCTTTTGGGGACCCCCGAGAACGCAGGGGTTACATAGCAATTCCCCCCACTGATGGTTTCCGAGAACGAGTGGTGATGTAGCCTGAGTGGTAATGTAGCCTCATTTGTCCCCCCTCTTCAAGCATCGGTCTTCACATTGGGCGTACCCAAAATTGAAGTAGTTAAATGCTGTTGCCTGCCATCACTTAGCCTTGTGTGTTGATGTCTTGCGTCATGCGCCGGCAGCAAAGCAAAGCTATCTACGCCGTTTGCACTTGGAAACCAACACACCCAACACATGCCAGTCCGTGCAGTCCAATAGTCGGTTCAACAAATGGCTGATTTTGCACTTGCGTGGTATGGCACCATGTCAAACAATGGGTGAACGTGGAAATGATGTGTATAGGTATCGCCCCCCGAAACCTAGAGTTGCTTTGATCGATCTTTTGTCCAAGCATTGCGCACATGTGCAAGCAACCGCCACAGCCCGTGGAAAGGTTGCGGCATTGCCCGTGCGTCAATATCTTCAATGTTTCCCAACATGGGTGGCAAGTAGGGTGTTTCAGTCTTTCCACGTTGACAAGCAATCCCGCACTCAAAAAGAGTTTGCTGTGGAAGGAGCAGTCCATTAGGAATGCACATAGCCTTGTTGGTGCCTCCCTTCTGGCCTCTGGGCAATTTGAATTTTGAATGTATGCCACGGCCAAAGACCTCAAGGCCTGTACACAAAAGGAGACAAAAAAAAAGATGTGCAGAGCTTCATGGGTGGAATGATCGCACCGCCGCAACCCTGGCGGAAGCGGCGTAAGATTGATGAGGCCATAGCCTGTGGCGTTGACCTTCCAACTGAGGTGGAGCTTGCTGTGCAAGTGTTGGGCAAATCGCCTCGAAGAGAGGTTGTTAGATCAAGCGTAGGCGCGGGCGTCGTATACCCCCCTTTTGCGGGGCCATTCGCATAGCATACCCCAAGGCATGATATTTGATGTCCAGCCCCTTGTAAAATCATTATTTTGCCCAATAAGACAATCCCCCAATGGATTTTTTTTATTCTGAGGCCTCTATCCCCTGAAACTCGGTATCACTTTTTTTGGGGGGGGGGGTCAACTGTTTGTGCTCAAAAGTTTGTGCTCAGCAGGGTTTGAACCAGGGTCAGATTGGGCAGAAATGACGGTCGGCCAGGGCCGCCGGCTGACCAGGCCTCGAACCGCCGACCTACACGTCTGTGGTCAGGTGCATTTCTGTTGGACCGTTGCTTGTTTCGATAGTATTTGTTCTCCCCAGTGCTTGAAGCCAAGTCTGCCACTAAAAAACCCCAACTTGTGTATTTCTGCCTGCCTGCCTGCTTGCCCGAATGATTGTTTGATTGACTGCTTGCCTCACTAAGTGACTGCGTGGCTGACTGTCAGCCTCTCTTCGAGGTGCGCCGCCGAAGGCAATAGAATGTGGGGAGGGTATGGTGAATACCAAGCTGGATACGTGCAATTGAGTGCACAATTGACCGAGGGGGGATGGTGGTCCACACGGACGATCATGCCGCTTGGGAGCTCACCGGTGGTATGTTCCAAAAGCGGCCAGTAGTTGTCCACAAAGAGCAGTTCAAAACCGCCCCATGCTCCGACTCTAGCCCTAATACGGGCACGATGAAGTGTGTGACGAATTCAATGCTTTTTCCCCCACCTACTGCCAAAGCACCTGTGCCTATTATTCCTTAGAAATATGACCAACCAGTGGCAAAGTTGCCGTGCACAGTGACACGTGTTGTGTAGAACGGCACGGCACGCCTATCCAAGCCCTAAACGATTTGCACTGGGTGTTGGCTAGTGAGGAATGCGAACATTTTTGGTGTGTCGGGGGGTGGAAGCATTAGTGATGGGGGGTGGGATCACAATCCCCGCAGTGGGGAGGTGCTGTTGGCTCTCACCCTCGATCATCCGGACTGCGGGTGCACCTTCACTATGTTGGTTGTGCCGGATGTCATCATGGAACGAGGCGAAGCGGCTAAACACCGCTGAGACTGGTGCAATGCAAACGGCCTTGCTACGTGAGGCCCGGGGGGGGGGGGGGGCGACTCCACGGCTCCTAGGACACCAACTACCCCCCCCCCCCCTAGGGGCCTCCGGCCAACAGTTAGTTGCCAAAGGTGTCGCCCTCAGGCGTCCATGGGCGCCAAAGGCGCCCGACACTGCATGAACACAAAAGGTGCCTCAAGGAAAATTTTGCCCACTTTGCACCCCAACATTATCCTTAAACCCAACCTTGACTCTAACACCCACCCCCAACCCTCAGCCTACTCCTAACCCTACACCTACACCTAACCCTAACCCTAGCCCTAGCCCTAGGTAGGGTCAGAGTGAGTGTTGGGGTCCAAAATGGAGCAATGATGTGGCAAAAGCAGCCATGAACGAAATTTGGGGGATCTTGTGCAGCCCAATTAACATGGCTGGCATGGCCAAACTAGCTGGCTGCAAAGGTTAGGGTTAGGTTTATGGTGATGGTATGGTTAGATTGAGGGCAAGGGGAGGTAAGGGGAGCTTGTGCCCCCCCCTCCCCCCCCCGGGGGCCTCCGGCCAACAGTTAGTTGGGGGGGGTAGTTGGCGTCCAAAACCGAGGAGTCGCCCCCCCCCCCCCCCCCGTGACGTGGGGCCGTGTTGCTGTCAGAGGACCCCCCCCCCCCCCGAGAAGCATTGCCTTCCCGTTGGCAGCATTTTCAAACCGTTCTTGTTGCTTCAATTACGGGAGGCCACTATGCAAAGCAAAATATTCACAGCTTTGTGTCTCACCCCTGGGTTGCCGGTTCACACATTTATGATCATGAGTCCTGTCTCATGTGTAGACTAGCACTTGATGGGAAAGAGGAAGACATCCCTTTGGGGGCTGGCCCCGCATTGTTTGTGCGTTGCGATACAAGCAATATCATGGTTGTTGGGATATGCACTATGATTTCCAACTCCGTAGGAACACTTGTTGGGCAACGTTGATAATGGGTCCGTTGTGCACACCAAATGACTATCCCCCCCCCCTTCCCCCAACGGGAGCCACGGAGGAAGAATGTGTGGCCTATCTGAAAGCGTTAGGAGTGGAACAGCGGCTGCGCAAGGCAGGTCGACTCCTGTTCAAGCAACTTTCCCTGGACATAGTACATGAAGGCCTTAAGAGGCTGAACAGCAACAGCTCCCCTGGACTGGACGGTTTCTCGGCAAAATTCTTCAAGAGGTTCTCAGAAATTTTCGAACCGCAAATGTATGAGTCACCGAAACGCTTCCTCGACGTGGGTACAATGCCGGAGACATGGACCTCGGGAGTGGTGACAATGATCCCCAAGACAAAGGCAATGCAAACGCCAGATTCTCTCCGACCAATTGCGCTGCAAACGACACGGCAGAAGTGGCTCACCAACATTCTCCTGATCCAGTTAGAGGATGTACTTCTCCACTGCATCCCATCACAGCAAACGGGTTTCCTTCGTCACAGAAGTATCCTCCAGCATGTCTATGGGTCACGGGCACTCTGGGATGGCTTACGTGAAGGAGCGGCGTTGTCAGTGGACTTCAGAAATGCGTTCCCCACGATGTCTCACGAGATGGTGTCAGCGGCACTGGGTCTAATGTGCATACCGTTCCTGTACATCCGACTGATATTGCATCTTTTACGTGCACCATATCTGTACTCAGTTGGTAAGGGATATGTTCCAGGGGTCTATCACCATCCGCGTGCAGGCACGCGCCAGGGAGACCCACTCTCCCCGGCACTGTTCTCCCTGGTGGCATCCTTTGTGATTTTCCCGCTACAAGACCTGGGTCCAGGGCTGACTATCATGATGTATGCGGATGACCTCATCATCTTCTTGGATGGACGTGCCAACCCACAGCTGCTGGGGAGGGTATGGGAAGTGGTGTCTTGTTTTGGACAGTTTTCCGGGCTGAAGGTCAACCTGAATAAAACGGCAGCGATGGTTCGCAACTGTGGGGGAATGGAGTGGGCGAGGTGCTTTCGGGACATTGGGGTGGACGTCAAAAACTTCGTCAAGTATCTGGGTTTACGCTTGGGGAATATACGGCACCACCAGGATGACCAAGGATGGGGGCTGACAATAGAGCAGGCTTTTGCACCAGCACTGCAAGAGGCATTTCGTCGCGCACGGGTGGTATCCACGCTGCAGTTGTCGATGGACGAACGTGCATTCATGCTGACATCATGGATCTTGCCGGTTGTGGCCTGGGTATCCAAGGCATACTATGCCCCAATCTCAGTGGTCAGACAGCTGAAGCTGGTGTACCACGTGACCATGGGTACCAACAGTTGGGGAATTACACTGCCAATCCTCTCACGGCCAAGAACGCAAGGGGGACTGGCACTGCCGAAGCCAGAGCTGTTTCTCATGCACCAGGCAGCGGCTCCGTTTGTCAGCCTTTTGGGGGAGCCTCACAAGTATCCCCACAAGGCAGTGGAGACCTTCTATGCATGGGCGACAACCATCGGGTTCACACCATCCAAAGACAACCTCCCATATATCTAGCTGGGCATGGTCTGGACGGCGGAGCTGACGTTCTTGGGATGGTCGGCAAAGGCACACTCAAATATCCAACGGGTGGCCCCACAGGTGGCCCCCCCGGCAAACCGGGACCAACTGCCACTGTGGCACTCTGTATACTTCCGAAATGAGTTCAACTGCTCCTACTACAACACGAAAATGATCCGGCAGGGAGTGCTGACTTTGGGTCAATTGCAATCCTTGGAGGACGTAAGGCTGTTGAATGCACTGCCTCGAACATGGAAAGGGGTGTACAATCATGGCGGACGACTCCTCAATAAAGTTCCGTCACAAGGGGTATTTGATACCCCCGCAGTCCACGCCCAAGACTAGACCAGGGCATGGCTGCTTCAGTTCTACGCCTCTCAGCCAAGGGTCCACGACCCACAAACACCGGAGGTATGGGAACAATGGACACAAGCACAGCTACCGCCGAGGGTTCGGGACTTTGCGCAAAAAGTGCTGTGGCACAAACTGACCGTGCATGCAAGAGTCTACAAGAGGTCGGGCACGGACAAGTGCCCGGTGTGCTCTCAAAAGGAGACGGTCAAGCACGCGATGGTCGAGTGCCCCATGTTTAAAGCGGCGGCGGCGGTGATACAGCACTACTATGGCCCGGTGGAAACTGGTAACGGGAAGTCTGCAGTCCGAGACATGATGGAGTCCGACCACCAGGAGTGGTTGCTGAACACGAATCAAGGCTGGGCAATGTGGTCGGCACGAAGTGCCCACTGGTGATACCGATGCGAAGTCAAAGCAGGAGCATCACCGGTGTTCACATCATACCAGACAACCTGGCTAAGGGAGCTGTGTGAATGGGTGGGGTTTTACTCAGGAGAGCGCAGGGAACAGTGGAGGGGCTTCCAGCAGTCACTGGAGCAACTTCGAGATACCAGAGTGCAGCCGCGACAAGGGGAAGTACGAGTACATGGGGGATTGAATGCATGGTGGCAAACACACACGGATTGCTTCACGCAAGAGCGATCAGCCGACAAACATAGTTGGCATGGGGAAACGGAATCACGCCCGAAGCGCCCGAGGCAGGCAGGCCCGGGAGTGCTACAAGGAGTGCAAGACCTGATTGCAGAACTGGTAGCAAAGGGTTACAGGATTGTGTACACGGACGGGTCGTCAAAACGACTGAGCCACAAGGACATGCGCAGGGCCGGGGGCTTTGGCGTATTCGCAGCGGAAGATGAGCAAGGACCAGAGGTGCGCTTCTGCGGCTACGTACCAACACGCCACAGGCAAACAAATAACAGAGCGGAGCTTTGGGCAGCCCTGGAAGCCTTACAGGGGTTCTGGGTGCCAAAACTGGCAATCCTCACCGATTCACAGTACCTGCAGCTAGGAGCGACTGGCAGGGCCCAGCACTGGAAGTCAAAGGGATGGACAACCACGTCTGGTAAGCTGCAGGTCCCCGTCCCCGTCTGGGAAATGCTGCTCCAGGAAATGGCGACGCCGAGAAGAGAAGTCAGGTTGGAGCATGTCCCAGCACATGTCAACGTGCAGGGGAATGAGGTGGCAAATGGATTGGCGATGGAAGGCATGTGTTCGAGCCCGCTGTGGTCTCAGCATGTTGCACCACACTCATCATCAGGGTCGGAATCTGCGGTAGGGTTGAGGGGAGGGTCGGGATCTGAATCAGAGGACACCAAGGCACTCTGGTCATCCTTGGGTATGGTACCCATGGATAGTGATGAGCTGACAGGGGAAACATCCGGGGAACCAGCGCCACGTGGAATGGGCCCATACACCTCAAGCAGTTCAGAAAGTGAGGACATAAGGACAGGACACACACACCAGGGAGGTTTGTTGAATGAACTATCTGCAGCGGAAACACTGTCCTTCAGCACAGATGTGAGCGACACCAGGCGGCAGCGCAAGAAGCGAAAGCTCAGGAAAAGCAGGAACCCAGGCTAGGGTCGATAATGACAGAACCTGTAGCCCCTGCATTCTGGTGCGGATATCTCACAGGTTTCAAGCCCAACAATGCATGCATGTCTGAAATCTGCGTTCTGACGCAGAGCTTTTCGTCACAAGAGCCGCGTCATGTCGCGGCGTGCAGCAGCACACAGTAGCGACAACAAAGCGGCTGAACCCCGCGTCCTGTCGCGGAAGAGCATCCGGGCGTAATGCCGCCGGGAAGGACATGGCAGGAGAAGGGACCACATCAGCAACGGCATGGCCCTTACACACACATCCAGCTAGCCCCAAAGAAGGTCAAGCCTCAGCAAGAACGCCAGTGTTTCAAGGTGCAAGCACTGAGCCAGCTAGACGCTATCGCGAATGAAGGACTGAGGGCAGACGAAGCAGAGCTGACCACAATGGCCTGGGCCCGCAATCAGCAGATCTGGCTCCGACTGGACCAACCACACAGCACCAGGATGCACTGTGAGATTGTGGACAATCATGGGGAACCATTGCTGATGAGCAATCGGGAGCTCTACTCGGTGATGGTCCAGATCAACTGGACCCTGAAGACTCCAGCTCTGGCGAACATGCAGGTCCAGTGGCGACCCAAAAGTGCAGGCAAGTGGCATCCGTTCCAGTGGGAGGCGATCCTCCACTGTCCGACGGCAGAGGGACACAGAGCGGTGCCCTCCTCTGTGAGCAGAACTGGAGACTGCATCCATGTGTGGCTGGCGGGCCGAGCGGACCTCTTGAGGCTGTTCCAGAGAACGCTCTTCAGGCAGGCGGACCCGGTACCCGGGGACGCTGTGCGGTTCCTCTACACGCTGCTGAGCACACCCCCATGCGAAAGGAGATATGCATGACAGGGGATGACACGCAGGGGGGAGTAGGACAGATTGGAGCAAGTGATGCAGATAACCAATCGTCATAGCCTAGTGGATTAACCGCACCTCTTCTGTCCTGTAGAGGAGGGTTCGAACCCCGGGGGGGATAGAGATCCACCGAACGTCCCGGAAACCCTTTTATGCGAGAGAGAGAGAGAGAGAGAGAGAGAGAGAGAGAGAGAGAGAGAGAGAGAGAGAGAGAGAGAGAGAGAGAGAGAGAGAGAGAGAGAGAGAGAGAGAGAGAGAGAGAGAGAGAGAGAGAGAGAGAGAGAGAGAGAGAGAGAGAGAGAGAGAGAGAGTGGGACGCAGTGGGAGAGAGTGGGGCGCAATGGACAAGGAACGGAGAGAAGGAGAGCGAGAGAGAGGGCAAGAGAGAGGGCAGGAGAGAGAGAGTGGGAGAGAGACCCACAGAGCAAGAGTCGGGGGCTAACCGGCGCAAAGGGAGGGTGGTGGGTTCGAGCTGACAAGGGTGTATGGGACGCCATGGCAGCACAGAGCAGTTTAATGGTGAAACAACGGGGCGCCATTGCGCCCCTGGAGCACAGGCGCGACACGTCGTTACGTGTTGAAAAGCCGAAGCATGACAAGGGCTGCGAGAATGCGGCCCATGTGAGGGTATTGGAAGCGAGTGGACATGAAAATGTGGGCGGCCTGTGCACGCATGGTGTGGTGCTGAAAAGGTATGCGCCACACACTGTACAGCAATGATCTGTTGAAGTGTCCGGCAGCCAGAACTTTTGTTGAAATGTTGAGACGCCTTTGCGCCACCATAGGCGCCTTTGCGCCCCCGAAGATCGGGTACGACACGTCCTCACGTGCCGGAGAGCAAGTGCATGATAGGGGCACGACCTGCAGGGCAAGGGTTAGAGACTAACCGGCACTGTGGGAGGGTGGTGGGTGCGAGCTGACCTCAGTGTCCAGAGGACCAAAGCCAAAGCACAGTCAGCAACCACCTGGTGTGGTACAGAACTGGTCTGCGCTGCAGTGTAGCAAGAAAAACACTGAACAATGTGGTTATGACCATGCGCCTGTGACACGGGGGCGTATGCGAGCCCAGTTTCTGTTGCCTCATGGCCCCTTTTTTCAAGTGTTGTACAGAGTTGCAGTTGCAAGGCGTCCGTAGTTTGGGGATGATCCCATTATCCAACCTAGTGTGAGGTTGTTAACAAATAAGCAAATGCTGAGGAAAAAGTGTGCAGAGGATTTGCAAGTTGTGAAGGTTGCACCTCCTTTTGTATTGTGCAAACGGTTGTGGGAGAACAAACAACTACCCAAAGGCAAAAGAGATTCGTGCTGTTCCGGTGGCTGCCTTTGGCATTGGTAATGCTGCAAGTGTGCGTGTTGTGCACGATTGGTTTGCTCACCACCACTGGCAGAAATTTGCAAAAGCCGAGCAGCACCTCAAACCCCGCTATGGTATGGTTACCCCTGGAGTGAAGGGTGAGGTGGAACGTCTGCTCTGGCAAGCACTTGATTGTTTGGGTGTGAATGGGCAATGCATTGTTTCAAATGTGAAGCAGCTGCTGACTTATTTGGACTTGAGTGCCTCCGGCTCTAAGGCTGAGCTCATGCAACGGGTGTACAATCACGCCGATTCGTAGCCATTTGCTTGACCCTAACTATGTGCCTTCAAGGGCTGCAACGGAGGCATTTGCTACCTCCAATTCTACCTCCAACTCTAACTCCGACTCAAGCTCCAACTCACACTCGAGCTCTTCCTCCGACTCTACCTCTAACTCTCACTCTGACTCTGACTCAGACTTTGACTGTAACTCTTCGTCATGTGGTTCTCATGCAAGGCCTTGGTGGGGCGCTACACACATGCGTAGCCGGAATTGATCAAGGACCAACTGTCCTTAAACACAAATACCACCGCCATTCGAACCACGAAGGTCCCAAGGTTGGTTTTGGGGGTTTCCGTCAATTGAGCCCTTTTGGGTCTAGCCAAGGGGCTCTATCTACCCCCCCCCCCCCCCCCGCAATTGAAAGCCCGATCACCCAATTCGTGGCCTACAAAAGTGCCCGCAAAGCTCGCAAGGCTATCTTACGACAGTCTACAACACCCAGATGAACCACGGTGTGTCACACAGTGGGCCAGACCTTCATTTTGGAGGCTGTCGATTGGCAAATGCATAATGACTTAAAGTGCCCAGGTGTTAGCGATTTATGAGGAAGGAGGGGGCATAACCAACGGCACATACCAGGCAGCTTTGGATCTCTGGGTCACAACAGGTATCCCGGGCGGAGACCATGGCATGCGCCATCACCTTGGACCTGGCCAACACGGGGGATGAAATTGTCCTCGACAACCAGGGTGTGGTAAGAGCGTACAGTCAAGACCAAGGCTACTAGGAAGTCTACTACTACCGAGGCTACTACACTTTCTGATTGTCTATTTTTCTTGTCAGTGAATGTGTTTATGCGCACGACGTCTCCTTCTGCGCAAGAGCCCGAGGAATTTGCCACATCCGAAATTCTTCTCCCAGATGACTAATCTCATGCATGATGACGAACGAGGCGCAAGATCTTTCCTCTCTCTAGTGGCCCCTCCATTGGATGGATTAAGCAAGAAGGGTGATGCAGGCCGTGTTGGGGTGTTAGGGGGCTCGAAAGATTACACCGGAGCCCCTTATTATGCAGGCAAATCGGCCGTCCTTGTTGGTTGTGACTTGCTGTATCTCTTCACTGCCGAGGAGGCAGCCAACCCCATCAAGAGTTACAGTCCCGAGTTGATGGTCACCCCTGTGTACTCCGCAAAGTGGCCTGATGGCAGGGACACCGGCGTCGCCGCAATGGTTGCCACGGTGGAGAGGTTTCTGCCGCGGCTGACAGCACTCGTCATTGGGCCAGGATTGGGCCGGGATGAGTCAGTCTTGGAGGCTGTGGCGAGGATTTTGTCCAAAGTGCGGGAGTATGACCTGCCTGTGGTAATCGACGCTGACGGCCTCTGGTTGATCAACCAGAGACCAGAAGTTGTGAAAGACAACCCAAATGTGATCTTGACCCCAAACATCAGCGAGTTCAACCGCCTGAAGGCTAGTGTGTGTGGCGTAGATTTGGATGCCCGAACGCCGGAGGAGGAGTTGAAGCACTTGTGCAAGGCTTTGGGAGGCGTAACAATATGCAAGAAGGGGCTGACTGATTTGATCTCCGATGGAAACAATGTGATGGGGTGCTCCGTTGAAGGATCACCGAAACGCTGTGGAGGCGTGGGCGACCTTCTGGCGGGCAGTATTGGGGTGATTGCTGGTTGGGCTTATGAGTACAACCGCAACGCAACTCGGGAATGGACGAAAGGTGGGCCTCTGATGTGGTCTGCCAGGTCTGCTGCAGTGATTGTCAAGAAAGCATCCGTACTGACCTTCGAAGTCAAGAAGCGGGCAACTACTGCCCCTGATATCCTCGAGAATCTGGGAACTGCATTCGAGTTTTATTGTCCAGCAGATGGATCTTCAACGGGAATAAGTGTGCCTGAGCTGTGACATGATGCAGCTTTGTTGATTGGCGTTTCACATGGGTGCACAAAAGGGTGTGAAACATATTTGAAATGATCCACTGAATGTGTTTCTCTATCACTTTTAGGTTTATTGGAGTCATGGATTGGACATGATATCTTGTGCTCAACAGATATGTAGAGCAAGGAAACAAGAATTGAGGGGGCGCAGTCTGTGCAGTGGGCGCGCAGTGCCAAAAGTAGGGCATTTTCAAGAAATAGATGGCTAGAAAGCACGTTCCTGCTGATTATTGCAAGATACGATGAATATTTAGGGGTGTCAGCTGTATGGGCTGTGCGCGTAAGACTTGTAGGAGGGTGGAGGAGGTTTGGTGTCACCCCATTTTCTGTATGGAGCCTCACACACAGGGCTCCTTTTAACAACTCGGCACCCCCGGGGAGGGGGGGGGGGTCCTGGGTCCCACACCACCCACCCACCCCCCCCCAGACCCACCCACCCACACACCCCACCCCCCTTGGAAAAGATTGGGCCAAAATTTTGCTTCGGCGCTTTCGGCGTAATTGATCCCTGTAGTCGCCGTCCTTGTACTCTGTCGTGCATTCCTTGGTCTGCCGTTGTTACCTCTGTTTGTTTGTTGTATTTGGGTCCCTGTACTACCTGCCTGACACTTCCCTTCCATGGTTCACAGAAAATGGACACGATGCGGCAGGGACAATCGCAGTTTTGTTGGTTGAGAGTGACAGTGGCAGGTCGAACGTCAGGCTATACACAGTGCTTGATCATAGTGCAGCAGTGACAGCAGTTGGTCCAGTGGTTTACCACCTGCATTCAGGAGACAGCGCCCTGCGTTTAATTCCTGCATTGGCCAGTTTTGGCCATCACACATGGGATGCGATCTGTTTTTTCATTTTGGGACTCACGATTTCACCAAAAATTCATTTCGGCACCCCTGAAAATTCGGCACCCCCGGGGAGGGGGGGTGGCCCACCCCCCCCCCCCCCCTCTAGACCCACCGACCCCCCCCCCTAAAAGGAGCCCTGCTCACACGTGCAAGACCAATGCTCATCTGCCCGAAGCTTGAGATGGGCAGCACAAATGTTGCTTGATCTTTATGTGTGTCATTATCAGAATTTCGACTCACCAGAGTGAGACCCAATTCTGGTCAGTGTGCACGCAGTGCCGCAAGCATAGTGGATATTTCCTTGAAGGTGCACAGTCCAGCAGTCGGGGCATTGGCAGATGCTCACTGGGAGCGGTTTCTCGGCAGCACAGTACATGCCTCACTTGCCACCACCAACCGTGTCTCCAGGATGCTCACTGGGAGCGACTAAACGCTGTGTCTTTAAACCTTAGCAAGATGGCACGACAATGCTTAGCGACGTGCGCAATTTCTGCTAAGGTCGATCGCCTTTTCAGTGCGGCAGGTTTGACATTCCGTGACCTTGCAGACGCTATGAAAAAAGAAACGGAGGCTTGCCGATTGTTGGCAGCGTACAATTACACTCATGCTGTCTATTGTTACGCTTAGCTTAAGCTAACTTAAGCGTGTATATCATTGAGCTGATGATAATGCCAACCATCATGGTCACCCACAATCGCCGCGACGCCAAATGTATGCGCTTTTTCTTGCTACAAGTGCCGTGTATACATCACTTGTGGTGCCGTACCACATTGCCACTTCTCAGAAGTTGTGAACTAAAAAAATGTTTCTTTGACTTGTTGTTTCTTCTTCTTTGTTAGTCGCGCATAGGCCTGATACATTTGCACTAAAAAAATACACTGTTATTCACCATGTTTTCTGGTTTTTTGTGCCATTCAACCACATTTTCTACGTCCGTAAACATTTGATGTCTGTAGCAGCTACGTGCCAATAATGTGCAAGCGCCATGCAAAAATAATCAATTCCATGCAAGCGGAAAAAGAATCGGTGATTGCAACTTCTTTTTTCCTAGCAATAACTGGCGATTAATCGATGAATCGCCAAAATCGGTTCTGAATCTTATCGGAACCTAACCTTTGCTACCGCAACTTTAGAGCGCATCCCTAGCTTGAATGCCAAAAGATCAAACTTGTGAAGCTGCTAACTTTTGAAACATAGTATAATTCATAAAAAAAAAAGCAAACTACCACGTTCTTGAACGGACAAAGCGGGCTTTTGGAGAAACTGTCTTGGTAGCTTTAGATGTATGCTTTGTTTCGGGTACGTGTGTCCCATATATGATGGTATAAAGAGGCAATTTTAGAAAAAGACAGGGTCCATTTCCGTACATAAAAAGCCCTCCATGGGGTGTATTAAGCTAAAGAGCTATGAGCTCTGTGCGTGCCAACTAGCAAAGAGCTGCACCTCATTGTCGCACAACAAAAAAGAAAATGTATAAAATGAAAAAACCTTTTTCTGCACAATTTTTCTGTGTAATTTGTATTACATGCATTGTCTGTTCAGTTTCTTGATGCCTGAGGCTTGAGAAGAAATGCCGTCTAAAGTACCTTTGCTGGTTATTGTGATGACACCACGGCCTTTCGTTGAAAAAATATGCAACACATTGTGTTGACCTTCCGGAACACGCCTACAACCAACAAACATAGAGAGAGCCAAATCTTTGTTGACATATGACCCAATGAAAAATCATACCATTGATGCTACAAGTGGACAGTCCAATTTGTTTGCACTCATTCTTTCATCGATAGGCGTCTTTTGTGTGAAATGCAACGCGGGCGCCTGTAATAGGCTGTTGATGTCGAACCCTCATAACTGCATTATCTTGAATGGCCGATACTTGATATTGGAGAGTTGTTTGCCCTGTACACTACTTTTTTAAGATGTCACAAATTTATTAACGCGAGTTCTGCAGTTCGGAATACTAAGGATACACTTAGCCCACGCAAACTGCACCCTGTTTTTCACCTCAAGGGCGGCATTTGTGTGCAAAAAAAAGACGCGCAGTTTCCGCGTGTTTCCACCTGAAAACTGAGAATTAAAAAAAGGAGGAATCTCAAATATATTTTTTTAGGCTATCAGCGGAATGCAAGTAGTCAGAGGTATGAAAAAAACGTTTTTTTTGGCATGTTGAGTGCGCGAGGCCTCGCGCACTCATTTATGCAGAATGTGTATTTCCCAATGGTCCTGAATAAACAGTATTCTATGCCAAATGAGGCTCTGATGTCTTAATGGGTGCCTCATGGTGTACCGTTCGGGTCATGTCAGCAGCAAGAGTGGTCAATCAATAGACCTTTTGTACACGCCATGCACCATGTAAGGTGTAATAGATCTAAATAGCGGGTTGCCCTCATTTCTTTCCTAAACACACGATTTTCAGTTAGTTTACCTACAAATGAGGTGCCCAGCCTCCCATCTTTTGGGGCTGTACAACAGTTTTTCAGAAGCGCTAGGTCACAGGACGTATGAAGCAAGTGCTCTAGAGGAAGATAGTCTAATCGTTACTCTTGAGCTCACTGTTTTCACAGGATTCCAAAAGGGAGGAATCTCAAAAAGCCTTTTGGAGGCTATCGGCAGAATGCAAGTAGTCAGGGGTATTCAAAAACCCATGCTTCTAGCATGTTGAGTGCGCGAGCCCTCGCGCACGGAGTGTTCCGCTGTGCAAAGCTTTAACCCATATTGAATCTTGCAGTTTTGCTTTTGCTCCATCCTTGCTTCATGCCACTTCCGATGTCAAAAAGTGTTCAGAAAAAAGCCTGAAAATCTCACTCCAGCTGGCTGAGTGCGCGAGGCCTCGAGCACTCAGCCTCCCCTAATAAGTATTTTTTCATGTGGACATGTACAGGATGTGTGAACAGCGCCCATCTTTAATAGTTTACCAGACGATCCAAAAATTGGTATTCTTCAAATTAGCCAACAAAACTTTTTTTCGGGGAAAATGACCGGTAAACCCTCTGATTTTGGACTAAAGAATGGTTATTTGACCCCCCTAAAAACAGCAAAAAATGGGCAAACCTGATGAAAAATGCATTTTTTGGGAGGGTTTGAAAAACAGTATTTTCAAGATGGCAAAAAAAACTATTTTTTTCGGTGACAAAATCTAGGTGCTTAGGTGAAAAAAAGGGGGTGCAGTTTGCGTGGGCTAAGATACATTATCACACAGCTTTCCAACCTAGAGGGGCATCTTGAGGCACCAAAGGTGCCACAGAGTTACCGTGAAGAACTTGAAGTGGCTGATTGGCTTTGGGAGCCGTATAGTACATGTAGGTGCAAGTAGTATACAGAAAAGGTAGGTGAAGAACTGAAAGTATAGTTGTGTGGCTTTCATTAAGTCATCGGGTTACCGGGGCGCCCAGGAGTTTCTGTAAAAACAAAGAATTTCTTCTATTTGACATATTTGGCAAAAATGAATTGAATCAGAGAAAGATAGAGATATGGGACAAAAAATAGAATGGTTATTAGTAAAGTACAGTGTTGTAAAATGATGAATGGTAGACGTGACACTGTGGTTGGTGAAAGTCTGAAAATACATATGCTCTTGTGAGCTGCCACTCACACTCTGTTTTGAAAACCTCCCGCAGTTTCACCCCTCGGGGAAAATTTACCAGTTGTTTTCGACCAAAAAATACAGAGTGGGCAAGGCAAGCTGACAACAGATGAAACAGTAGGTTCGTTACATAATCAGTTCTCGTCATAGTGACTAAGCGACACAAAGTGCTCTTAGTGATATGCTAAACAAACAACAAGCAATGTGAGCTGTGCCTTGACCGCCAATGTTAAAGCTCCACCATGCCATTGTGTTTCAATGTGAATGTGTATGGCGATGATTGCCTGCTTTGAAAAATATCACTGAGATTTACTTTGAAGCAGCAAGTGTCTGTGTTATATAGGATAGCTGTGGTGGTGCAACAAAGTGGGACTGTTGTTGGTGTGGCTCGATTGTATTGGACATCATCTGAATAGTGGAGTGCCAGGTGTGTGTTTGGTATGAGCTTGGTACTTGTGTTGTGATAAAGTGAGTGTCAGAATTCATTCTGTGATGATCTTTGAAAACATGATCAGGATTCAATGACTCAGGTCGCTTTGCAGCATTGACTTTAGCCTCGACGAGCGGCAGAAACTGATTGCTCTCACCACAATGTTGTGCAGACTCTGTAGCACTGAAGCGACAGGCGGCGGTACTTTCAGCTGCTGCCGCACTGCTGGCGTTTTGGTCATGGTGGGATCGCTGGGCATTGATCGCAGGCTGAAGCGTGGCCTGGATTTTGCGTAAACGCTGCAGCTAGGTCTGCAGGTTGATCACGCATTAAAAAGTGCTGCCATAAAAAAAATAGACACTCAGAAAATGACCCTGTACACTACTTTGATTATGACTTTTCCAGATTCAGTCCCCGAATTCACCATTACCCAATGAAGCCTCGGGGTGGGGAATGTGATTACGGTCGTGTTCGGGAGCGACCGCGAACGGGGCTTCCATTAACAAGCGGGTCCAAAAAGAACTTCTGGAGGGACATCGATTGCGGGAATCGATGGGGATGGTGGTGGAGACTCGAGACTGGGGATACCAAAAGAGATGGGAGTCCATGGGGCATGGATGATTGACAATCCACAGACCACCTTGCAAAAAGATCCTGGCAGACTTCTACAAAAGTAGCGTGTCTAAAAATTGTGGTGTAGTGCTGAAGGACTTTGTGGCAATGTGACTGAAAAAAGGAACAAGCTGTTAGTGCGTGCAACGGGAGCCCACAAGAGATAATTATCACCTTAAAGCGGCTTAAACTCGGAAAGTTTCCCGTAAGTAGCAAGGACCAAGGATGGCACAAAAACCCTCTAAATAACTGCTGGCACATTGCATATTTCCATCTGCAATTCTGCTGATCCTGCCCTAGGACCCACAAACCGTACCCCAGAAACAACAACCATCGGCCACCACCTAACCCGAAACCAACGCCCAGGAAAAAAGGTCAGATCATGACAAGGTTGATTATATTATGGACAGTGCTCTCATGATGCATGAGCCTGCGGATTTTCCCCTTCCCTTTGTATGTTACTTTCACTGGTAGTTTATGCATGAGGTGGGACCTTGGGCCCAAACTTTGTTTTGAACGGTTTAAGCCCCTCCTGGTTGCACGCTTGCACATCATGGGTGTCAAAAAATCCCCAACATCCGGCATCTCCTGGAACTCAGTGACTTGAGGGTGTGGCGTTGCAGCAGAGGCTCTTGCATCAGCCCAAGAAACCCCAAGAAGAGGAAATCTGGGCCACTGAGCTGAATACAGTGCAGACATAGGGCATGGTGCGGCCCACACCGTTTTTCTCCTGGGAGAACCAATGGCGCTCTCTTAATCTTGGCTCCGTCCCTCATCGGCGGGGGCAGAGTTCCAGGCGTTCAACATGGCCCTTGAAAAGACCCAGCACCGATTCCTTGATGAGTGTATATCCTGTGATTGATCACTAATGAGTTGTATCAACCACTTCTACAAGCCGACAGCCCCCCCTCCCCCCCCGGAGACTGTGACTTCCATCGGGGTTGTGGCAAGCTACTTTGGCATAGCAGTCATTTTCTTGTGTGCTGCATGGCCCAATGTGGGTGTTACAACTATAGCAAGCTCTTCCAAAAACAAATGCGGTCAGTGGTTTCGAACATGTCCCCATATCTATTTCATGCTGTGAGGGGGTTTGGTGCAGGGGTTGGTTATGGTTTCTTGGGGATATAGGATGGTGAGAGTACGCATGTGGTGGCTTTCAGAAGGGAAGAAGACCGGATGATGAAGGCAGAACTCGTCTTCGTCATCAAGTATGCCCTCCTCACCCATGACTGACCCCGTCTTTATGCTGTGGCCCCATAGTTTAGCGTACCCGTGTGCCTTACAGACCAGGCATCTTCCATTTGCCAAAGTTGGGGAAGAAGGGATGCAAGGCGTATGTCTGTGTGTGTTTGTTTTTCACTGGTGCTGGTTGGGGCCACGCAAATCGGCAGTACTTTGTTTCAATATTTTCAGGGCCCCCTTCCCTCTCAAGTAATGCTGCATGGCATTCACGGTTTGCACAAGAGGTTAACAACAGGGGGGAAAGGGGAACACGCTTGCTTCAGACCCCTTTGTCGTTTGTGAGGGACCGGAGTCAGGATTTTCTTGCCCTCCACAATGGGCAGGGGTGAACTACTACAACGTTCTATGACGGCTTGAGACTCACCTCACACCGACTGCCCTTGGGCAATGCATAAGCTTGATTCTCCATGTTTGTGTTGCGCTGACATTATGTCTTCCTCCAAGCTGAAGATGTGAGCTCTGAGAAGTTCGTTTGAAACCTCCGCTGCCCTGAGGGTCGCCTCCAGGACATCAACGCGGTCCCGCAAATGCTGTATAACCGCCGTCTCCTCATTGGGCACTGGGTCGCAGACATTGATGTCCGACGATTGATCCTGCCGTGTCGACCTCAGGTCTTTCTCCAGGCTGCACGCACGAGCCTTCATTGCGGTGTTCTCTGCATCTTGGAGCTTCAGGAGCTGCTCATAGCTGCACACGCGCCTTTCTAGAGCGCTCTCTGTTGCATTGCGAAGCTTCAGCTGGGTCTCAAGGCTGACAATACACCTCTGCAGAGCACTGTGCTCTGTCTCTTTCAGCCTCAGGATGCTCTCAAGGGTTTCCACACGACTTTGGGTCTCTCCGACCTCTGCAGCCTTCGGCTCTGAATTACCGACCAATGCGAACATGTCTTCCTGCAAGCTGAAGACGTGAGTTCTGAGGAGTTCGTTTGAAACCTCCGTTGCACTGAGGGTCGCCTCCAGGACAGCAATGCGGTCCCGCAAATGCTGTATAACCGCCATCTCGCGGTTGCAGACATTGCTGTCCGAGGCTTGAGCCTGCCGTGTCGTCGACCTCAGGTCGGTCTCAAGGCTGCAAACACGAGCCTTCATTGCGGTGTTCTCTGCATCTTTGAGCTTCAGGAGCTGCTCATAGCTACACACACGCCTTTCTAGAGCGCTCTCTGTTGC
Source organism: Eutreptiella sp. 'Long Island Sound 2002' (assembly GCA_964036045.1). Lineage (NCBI taxonomy): Eukaryota > Euglenozoa > Euglenophyceae > Eutreptiales > Eutreptiaceae > Eutreptiella > Eutreptiella sp. 'Long Island Sound 2002'. The sequence goes on along the minus strand of OZ038382.1, from coordinate 5,576,147 downwards.
ATTCCTAAGCTTCAGCTGGGTCTCAAGGCTGACAATACACCTCTGCAGAGCACTGTGCTCTGTCTCTTTCAGCCTCAATATGCTCTCAAGGGTTTCCACACGACTTTGGGTCTCTCCGACCTCCGCAGCTTCCGGCTCTGAATTACCGACCAATGCAGGAAGACACCCGTCGTCGAGGTCATCCAGACTGGCCCTCGTCTGGCGCCAGACTCTCAACAATCCCGCTTGATCGCCAGCGATCACGTATCGATACCCAACTTCATGAGACGCCGCGCAAGAGGCACAAACAGTGGACGCGGCACAAGCACAGGGCACCACAAGCACAGCCCGTTGTTTGCACCCCCGATTCCTCCGGCCATCTCCGGGCAACAGGATGAATGTGCAAACTCCTGCGTGTACATTCCACAGGCGCACTGAGCCGTCCTCGCTGGCCGATGCTACATGCTGCTCATTGGCGACGGCTACTGCCGTGACGGGGCTCGTATGCCCAGACAGAGTGGCGATGCAGGCGGTCTGCTCGCCCATACTCCAGATCTTCAGGACTGCATCTGCACCCCCAGAAACCACTAGCGCCCCACTGACAACTGCGATGGTGCGGACGCCGCCCACATGGCCCTGAAGCGTCCCGAGGCAGGCGCCATCAGCCACTTGCCACACTTTTAATGTCCCGCCCGCACCTCCACTGATCACTCGATGTTCGTTCGGCACGGCTACTGCCCAGACTGCGTCAGCGTGTCCTTCCAGAGTCCGCGTGCAGCTGCCTTTGACGGTCAGGTCCCAAAGCTTCAATGTGGTGTCATTGCTTGCAGATACCACGAGCTGCCTACTGACAACGGCAATCGCGGTGACGGCCGCTGAATGTCCCTGCAGACAGCGGAGGCAAGCCCCTGTGTCGATGTTCCACAAGCGGAGTGTGCAGTCTGCGCTTGCAGATATGACCGTACCTGAGTCCAGCGCTGTAATGGCCCGAATCTCAGCCGCGTGCGCCTTCTGCACTACGAGGCTGTGGCCCATCTTATTGCCAAGTGTTGCGTCTTCAGCAGTCCATATGTTCAATGTGCAATCACGCCCTCCGGAGGCAAGCCGCCCTGGACCAAGCACAGCCAAAGCCATCACCCCATCGCAATGCGCCTCTTTCCGAAAATAATAGGGCTGTCTCACGGTTTTAGGCCCTTCCATTGGTCAAACACAGCCGCACTCCGCCCCTTTGGACCAAACCTGCATCCCTGAATTGGTGGAGTTCTCGGAAGGCGGTGGGACCGGGATCCAGTGAGTCTGCAAATCGTTGGAAAAAATCATCTGGTAAAAAGCGGAGTTCGATGACCTCGGGCTGCCTCGCGAAAGGTTCAGAATAGCACAGACCAGGGAAAAATGGTGTCATGGCAAGGCGATACCGACATGCGGAACGAAATTCAGCACAAGGTCAATGATGGTTGGGATGTGGCCTATTGTGATGGCTCGCGGGAAGAGACAGCGGGAGTGTTACGTGCAGGCTTCAGTGTTTGGTGTGGTGGCACCGATCCCAGAAACGGAGAGGGAGCGGTACCTTCGGCGGAAAAGCAAACAATCACCAGGGCAGAGTTGAGGAGAGCATCGCTGGCATTGACCAAGAAACAACCAGGGTCCGGTTGCATTTGGTAACAGACTCGGAGCTGGGGCTGAAGGGTAAGTGTGCCAAATGGCAGCGACAATGGTGGATGGGGTCAGTTGGGCCATTGGCGCACGTAGATCTGTGGCAGAGCCGTGGAATCCGTGGATGTTGTTGGGTGACAGTGTATCGGTGCAGTGGGTACCATCCCATGCGGGGATGCAGGGCAATGACAGGGCAGATGAGGGAGTAATAAGAGGGTCGGCAACGGCGTTTCACCACGTGGTCGCGGATCGCCAGGTGGCCGACAACTGGGCAGCACTGGAGTTAGAGGAGATGGCAGATGATGAGAGTGGGGTTCCAGTTGCTGTTCGAAGGGGGTGTCAATGGAGGGCAGTGAGGACAGTGGCAGTGATGTGGAGTCAGATTCGGACTCCAGTTGATGTCCATTACATTCACAAAAGGGCGCAAATGAGCTGCAGTGCAGCTGGACTGAATCGAACCATGCAAGGCTGCAGTGCAGTCGGACTGAGCACAACTGTGCAGAGCCTTGACTCAGTCGCCTGGCAAATTGCTTCATGGCCCCTTGACCCCCAATGCTACCACACAAGTGTGGAGTGTTACAAGTAGACATGGCGCCAGTTTTCAGGCCGCAAAGTGGCCTGAAGCAAAACGTTTGACAAAAAAATTCAGCTCCAAGGTTGTCACTTTGCCAGCTGGCTGAATAATGGAAAAAAGGTGCGTGTCCAAAGTGCTCTGCCACAACCCCATGTTTCCCTTTCACAATGCTGCTCTTCCATGCCTGGCAGCATATGCTGCTTTGGGAACCAGGACCGTCTTGCATGAGATCATCTTCCCCCCCGGGGTTCACAACACCCGCAAGAACATACTCTGGCCCTGGGGGGCCCCCACCGCTTCAGAGCGGGGGGGCAGAATCAGAGGTGGCCCACAAGTGGGCAAGGTGGCTAAATAACCCCTGCCGCCTGGGGGTCCCCACCGCTTCAGAGCGGGGGGCAGAATCAGAGGTGGCCCACAAGTGGGCAAGGAACTGCACTAAATTATCCCCAAGATGAACGGATTAATCTGTATAGAAGGGATTATCTATCACCAATGCCCAAATTTCCAGCACCCCAACCCACGACTGTACAAACTCCTGGACACTATGTTGGGGGTGGGTGGGTGGGGGTGGGGTGGTGTGAGGCACCTCGGCAGGGGGCTTTCCATGTTTTGGTAACCGTTTGCAGGGCATCTTGGCGGGGCCGCATGCACATAGGCTGAATTCAGTGTAACTATTTCACCCGCTGAGTCTATGACTCAAGCTAACAGCCGCTTTTGAGTTTGCGCATAAGGCCCACTCCAGCGCAACATGCATTTCCGATTCACCTTTTGGTCATCTTCATTAAAACTGCCTCCCTAAGATGGGTACGGTGATTTCGGCCAATGGACACCTCAGAACATGGGGGGGTGCCCAGGTGCAGTCCTTGACCCCAACACCCCCTAAACATTTTGGCCCCTTGAAGGGGGTGGGGGGTGGGGGGTGGGGGGGGGGGGGGGCTGGGACCAAAAAAAAAAGCCCCTTTCAACTATCGTGGTATCCCAGCAATATTCACACCCACACACCAGCTGGGTCCAACAGTATTGTGGCCTGGTGACAAGTTTCACCCCACACCATCTGCTAACTCATGCCGGGGCTGAGCTTCGAGGGCATGATCTTCAATGAGCAACAAGCGACATTTGTCCCCATTTGTCCCCATGGCGGGGAATGATCGATGTGCCCACAAAATCAGAAGTGGCTGCACAAATCCTGCCTTCTTGGGGGCCTAGGGAAAATTCCGAGAAAAAACTGAGCATTTTGAGGATAAACACATGGGGGAACCGGTTCTCTCAGCCCCTTTAAAGGGGGGAATAAAAATTTTGCGCGCCTGCGGCACCAGCCAATTTCTCCATATTGGCTTGTACGATGATCGGGACCTCTCAAACATTTTGGCCCCCCAGAGGGGGAGGGGGTGTTGGGGTCAGGGCCTGCACGCCCCCCCCCCGTGCCTCAAAAAGCACTTTTTTTTTTTTTTTGGAAAAACAGATAAGATATGCTGATGGCGCATGCCAATTTTTCATGGTTCAAACGGGGTGGCAGTGTCTGGCCCCATGTCCAGGGGCTATGGCAACACCATTTGTCAGCACTGCCAGCTGTGCACCACACCATGTGCCGGATACAATTTCAAAAAAAAAATTTAGACAACTAGCTGGGAAACAAAATACACAACTTTTCAGCTTGTGTAACACAGCAGTTCTACTGGTGTGTTGTCTATTGTTGCCACCTGGCAACCAACACCAACTGCCACACACTGGTTACCAGTTTCAAGTTATGTACTCCTGAAATGGCCACATTTGTGGCCAGTGCTACATTTCAGACCAACACCTGTGACCCCAGTTTTGAGGTGTGCATATGAAATACGAACCTTGGACAGTGTATGGTCTATGTCTGAAAAACCAATCCACAGCGCCGATTGAAACCACTTACAGCGGCCCAGCACCGTAAACAATGTTTCATTGAGAACATTCCGCTGGTGGATGACTGCAGAGTACCTTCTCTGCTTTTTGACGATTACACACACACACACAAACACACACACCAACATACCTTTTCCTGAATTCACACAATTCGTTTAATTTTGTATTTTGTTGCCTGCATGGTGAGGAACAAGTGGTCGAAAATTTTATGCTGCTTCAGCCGTAAAATTCTGCACAGTGCAGACGACAATATAAAAAAAAGGGGGGGGGGGTCCTACAACAAAAAAAAGGTGACATTTCTGTTCGCTGCACGCACAGCACCTCCGGGACACTTGTCAACAGTGCACCCCAATACCTGTTGGACTCTGGCATGCCATATTCAGCCCTTTGGGGCCCCCACACTAAGACCATAGCCCTGCAAAGCCCAATTTTCAAGAGCATTTTTGGACGGCATGTTTGATGGTTCAGGGCGAAGGTGCTGAAATGCGCATTGTCAAGGCCTCATTTGAAAACAAACGATGTAGATGGTGCACAATGTGATACACACCGAGGGTGTGTCAGAATGTGCGGCCATCATGCAATAGTCAAACGGATTGCTTGACACCCAGCAATGTATGAAAGATGGCAAGGTTGTGGTATAGCCTGATGGGTGGTGGGGGACAAGTTGGGGGTGAGCTCACCCACTGTGGGGTCATTCTAGACAGGTGCACAGCGTCGGATAAGGCCACGTAGCTTAACAGTGGGTGAGGCCCACCCCATGATGATAACGATGATGTGGTACAGCAATGCCTCATGTATTGTGTCCAAACACTGCAGGTGTACCATGAAGGGGCCAACTAAGGGGACCAAGCGCAGTGTTTCCTCGAATTCCTGATGGTAATGATGGATGCAATCTAGGATCCGAAAGAACAACCTCTTGTGCAGGCACACCCTTGTTTGCATTCACTCTCCAGTGATGTTTCCTCCATGTGCAGCACAGCAATCGTGTGCTCCAACCAATGCATGCCCACACACAGCCCATAACCATTGCATTCTGAGGGTCCCCTTGCTGATTACCGAGGTCTCGTGCCTGCCGAATCCCCTTAGTCTGGTGGTCGTATTGTTTGTGGATAACAGCCACCTAATGGACGAACCGCCGCTACAGGTGGGGGGGGGGGGGGGGGCTGGCACAAGGCCTCGGTATTAGGTTGTTTGCCTTTGGCGGCGCCTATCAGCCTCTCGCCACTGCCCATTCTGACCCTCTGTGGGTCCGAAAGTGTTTTGGTTGTGTGGTTGGGGGGGGATTTCATGCCAAGTCAAATTCACGGAGGTAAATTTCGCTGTGAGAAATTTCGTGGAGAACCCCGGATTTTGTGTGGTAAGTTTCGCAGACACTCCTAGAAATGTTGTGGTGTGTAGGGCTTTGCGGGGTCTGTGAAGCTTAGCCTAGGTGCCACTCACAATGTAGGGGAGACCCATCTGCTACACTGTCACGATAAAAACATTTTGTAAACCGGCGCACTCATACGTACCTTTCCATTGCGGAAAATACTGAAGCTGGGTCTCGTCCACTGCCAGCCGCACCCTAGGAGGAATGATTGGAGACTAGCAGGCATGTGTAGACCATGCCCTTATGGGCACAAGCACGGTAACTCCTTCACGATACACAACACCACCTTCTGCCCGAAATGAATTAAAATACTCCGCCAATACCTTATCCTCCTGAACACGCAAGCCTCCCTATGGGTGCAATGAAGCCCTGGAATGCAAGATTTGTCCCCAAGTCACGCAACGTAGATTCAGGTGGACATGGAGACCTGTACTGCAGCTAGCATTTGGGGAGTCCCGCAAAATGGTACAGTTCGGTTGCTGCCCCTGTCTATTCAACATCCCAATCAGACCACCGTTTATTTTTTGTAGTTTTACAGACCAAATCCGTTCCATGAGACAGGGGTTGAATGAAATGGGAGGGCTTGTAAACATGCAGTGCACATGCAGCAAACTTTCGCAGAGACGCCTAGATTTCATGTGGGCACTTTCACAGCCAATTTGAAACGCAAAATTTCCCACACTAAATTGACTCACCTCAAACCCCCCCCCCCCCCTATAGGCTTTGTGGAGGTCCTTGCGGATGGTGGTCACATCTGATCGATGGTGGATACATATGGCCGAGTGCACAAACAGTTCTCCTACGTTCTACACTGGCCCCACCTCAGTGCATCCCAGTCCTAGGCATCCTTTGCCTCTTGTGCCCACATTTGCCCATCCGCTGTGACCGGTGTGTGTTGTGTGGCCACGTTCCGCTTCCGTGAAGTACTAAATGGGGCTCCCATTTGGGCATACAAGGAGCATGTGGTCAGGCATGGTTCCTTGTTGATGGGCCGTAACTTAGTGAGCCATAGCTGGGAGATCTTGGCTGCAGGGAATGAATTGCTTACGTAGCTTCCCTGCGCCTGGTGTAACACTGCAACTTCCCAACAACTTCTCTAGTGAATCGCTTTCCTTCGGCAAAAGGAATGGTATCCACGAAGGGAGAAAAGAAAGGTGAAGGAAACAAACTTATCAAGCAAAAGGTTGATGGCTGAAAATGGGTGCTGTGGCCTTGTCGTTCTAGGGGTATCAGCTTCAAGTCCTGTCACTGACACATCATGGAAATGCACATGAGGGCCGGTGTGTACAGGACCAGCCCCCCACACACACCCTCTGTATAACAACCACCTGCGCGCAACAATATCCTCACAACCCGGAGGGGGCATACCCCAAGTGACGGTCCCCTTGCCCCCCGCTTACCATGCTAAGGATGCGCGACACAATGGGGGCGTTACTGCACAGCGCGCGCACGGAGCGGCTATTGCAGGGGGAAATGGGGGGTTTTTGTTACTACTGCTAATATTTTTGTCTTTATATACTATTCTAGAGCACCACAATGTTGCGCAATCTGATGTTTCACCCCAACCCCCCTCCCCAAGCCACCCAAGGCCCCAAATTGCTTCCTCAACAGCACCTTACAACAGAATGAGAGGCACATGCACAATAAACACATCCGAAGTGAAATTATTCGAAATTCGCAGTTTTTCTCAATGTCTGAACGTAAGAAACAATACAATATAATTACGGCTCATCATCTTGCAAGTCAAACGAGTGATTAGCCATGCATTTATTGCACAAAAACAGATGGCTTTGGCAGCACTCTGAAGTCTCTTTGTGTGCACGCAATTGGCATAAATACGTATCATCTGAGTCAGGCTCCAAAGGAGGTGCTTCCTCGTCGCAGGAAATGGAAGAAGGGAAATGCTCCCAAGGTCCGTAGGGTTGATACACCTTCTGCCAACGGAGCTGAAATTGAGTAAAGTGCAAAAGAATGCGTGTATTGGCGCTCTCTTGGGCTTCGGCTTGGATGTTGAGCGCGACGGTGACCTGCCCCGTGAGCGTGAACATCCCGACCGCTATGCCGACCGCGAAGGTGATGTCCGCTGCGCCGCCGAAGAGGGTACCGGCGGTCGACACGGAGGGGGACCGTGCCGACTGTGGCTGTGACACCGACGTAGAGGGTGTATTCAGTGGCCGCGATGGGGGGGGATCGCACCGCTTATCTGGTGATGCGAGGAGCACGGGGGGGGGGGGGGGCGTCTCCTCGCTTTTACACGCGACCACCCCCCCCCCCAGTAGAAGTGGGCCGAAGGCCCCGGGGGGGGGGGGGGGGGGGCATTGGATGGGGGGTTCGGGGAGGGGCGATGGGGGGGGGGGGTTGGGAGGGTCAGTTGGGGGGGGGTCTAGGTGGGGCGATTTGGGGTGGTGGGGGGGGCTGGGGCGGGGGGGGCACAGGCTCCCCTTACCTCCCCTTGCCCTCAATCTAACGATACCATCACCATAAACCTAACCCTAACCTTTGCAGCCAAGCCAGTTGGTTTGGCCATGCCCGCCATGTTAATTGGGCTGCTCAAGATCCCCCAAATTTCGTTCATGGCTGCTTTTGCCACATCATTGCTCTCCATTTTGGACCCCAACACTCACTCTAACCCGAGCCTAGGGTGAGAGCTAGGGCTAGGGTTAGGGCTAGGGCTAGGGCTAGGGTTAGGGTCAAGGGTAAGGTTTGGGGGTAGGGTTAGGAGTAGGCTGAGGGTTGGGGTGGGCATTAGAGTCAAGGTTGGGTTCAAGGATAGTGTTGGGGTGCAAAGTGGACAAAATGGGCAAGGGGAATGAAAAAAACATTTTCGGGCGCCTTTGGCGCCACCATATGTATGGCCAGTAGCTGTTGGCCCTTGGCAACTAAGTGGGCCCGGAGGGCAGGGAGGGGGGGGGGTCGCGTACAAGAACCAAGGAGACGTCCCCCCGTGGCGAGGAGACTGAGGGCAGGCTACCTAGGAGAGGGTGGTGGTGAAGGGGACCGCACGCGGCTGTCCCTTTCCATTGATGTGGACATGAAGGTCTGAGAGACAGCAGAGTAATGGAGGCCCCCGAACAAGGTACCCGAATGTATCACCATAGCACCGAATCGGGTACCCTTTGAGAGTGACATGCACAACAACACACACAAATGCAACACAAATGAGGGCTAGGCATGCAAGGAACTCATATAAATGCACACCAAGGCTAATTGTCATTGGTATTAAACAGTGCTATGTAGGTTGGGTACGTTCTTGCACAAACTTTGTGCACAGCGCGCAAAACGCCCCAAGACATGCAGCCACAAGGGTATATGAACCACAAAATGAGCCGGAAACTGCTTGTTGAGATGCATGTTCAGTTCTAGTGAGAGACAGGCTCCGTGCGCCATTTTTTCTGGTCCGAGTATTTGACTCTGAAGAGCTGCACATGCTCAGCAGGAGCCACAGACATGGGTGCTCCAGATGCAGGCTTGGCTGCCACCTGGCAGCAGGTTTGGCTGCACTCTTAATTGAGGGTTTGGCACAGGGTTTGGAAGCTTTGGGAGCAGGCTTGGCATCACGCTTGGCAAGGGGCCCCAGCCCCTGTGGCAAGCAGGTTGCCTCAGGAAGATTGCGCGTGAAATACAATTTTCCATTGGTAAAAACATTTGCCAGTCCCCATACACCACACACACTCTTTGCCCACACAATCTCAGTGTCTGATGAACTGTCACGGTCTTCTTCAACACCACTTGGGAGGCCACTTTCAACAGATGTCACCGATGAAACATCAGAATCTTCGGCATCCTGTGAGGCATCTGTGGCATCCTGTGAGGCATCTGTGGCATCCTGTGAGGCATCTGTGGCATCCTGTGAGGCATCTGTGGCATCCTGTGAGGCATCAGACGTTGACCCTTACCCTGACCCTGAAGTACCTGTCCCAACACGATCACCTTCCGATGAACCAGAGATGGTGACGGAGGATTGGAAGGAGGCTTAAATCTGAAGCACACAGCAATTCACCAACAGTACACCTTGTCCAGCCAGCAAACGCACAGGGGAAGCTCAATATCCAACCTTCTGAGCAAATTTGCAAAACGGAAAGTGATGGTCCCCTCGCCCCCCCCCCCCCCCCAGTTACTATGCAAGGGCAGTTACTATACAATCATCATTCACACTGCAACTGTTCTTGTGTTCGAGAGGATATGCTATGGACAATCTAGATGAAGCACAACGTATTCATCCGTCATAAAAGCTACATCCATATCTACAATCAAACTTCAACATTCGTGCGTGTTCACCTGATGACTTATATATCGGCAAGTGCTGCCTTCATGCGACATACTGTGTGTCTTACCTCCCACTGCTACCGTAATCAAGCACTCCTTCGGCTCTCAGTTGCTGTGGTAGTCCTATGGTGTGTTCTGCTGTGTGTCTGTGCGGTTACTATACAAAGGGGGGGGGGGGTACAACCAACACAGGCAAGCACGACGACTGGCCACTGGTCGAAGAGTGAATCTCGTCAGGCCGCTTGCACAGTCAAGAAGGCATAGAAGTGTGACCATGTTACGACTAACCGCCCCCCAATTAACCCCCCCCCCCCCAGGTTATCCCCCACCCCTCCAGGGCCCCAAAAATGCCAGATCATAAAACCATCCCCCTTGTGGACCCCAGAAATTCCAGATCGATAAACACCCTGGGGGGTTTCACTGGTGTGTGTGTGGGGGGGGGGGTTGCGGGTTAGGCGTCTTTCTACTCTTTCTAAAGCACAGGGGGGGCGTTGTCGCACGGTGCGCGCACGGTGCGCGCACGGTGCGTGCACGGTGCGCGCACGGTTCAATGTTTTTGGGATGGTTGCCCAACTTGTACCCCGTTGAATGGCCCCCATAGAAACACACCCAGGGTCCTGATTTCTGCACCTTGCAGTCCATACTGGCATACCAGGATTCTTCAATTTTTAGTCTGATGCTTGTCACAGGTTCCAGGGTCCTATTTTCTGCACCCTGCAGCCCCTATTGGCGTACCGGGAATTTTTTTTTTTTGAATTTGATGCTTGTCACAGGTTCCAGGCTCCCAATTTCTGCACCTTGCACGCACCTCCGTAACAAACCATGCACAGGCGACAACACAAGCGACAACACTGGTTGGGTTACGGGAATTTCAATTTCATCCGCCACAGCATTCTGGCTCATGATCATCAACTCTAGGGGCTTCAGCTTCCACTTCAGGTAATTGGGGCTCCAGCAAAGCGTCCATCGGCGCCTCATGGTGCACAGGTTGGGGGGAATCGGGGCTCTCAGCAGTCACAATTGCAAACTCCAACCGCTCCTCGGGTGCATGCTCATACAAGACCTCTTCACCACCCAATTCGTACCGAATAGAGACGCGACTCCCACCTCTTGGAGAAGGGTCAACGACAGTGGCCGACACCCTATCCCCGTTGGAGCGGTGGTAGTACACAGGCAGTCCGGCGACAAGCTAGGGCAGCTCAGATTCAGGCATTGTGGATCTGGTGGACACAGAATACGCAAAAGGACGCACGGTGCGCGCACGGTGCGTGCACGGTGCGCGCACGGTTCAGGCAACACCCCCAGGTACTATGGCGCGCGTGTCGGGATGTACCTCCCCAGTGCAAGGACCCTCGGTGCGAGTAATGAAATGTCAAATCGGAATTCAGCACTTGTAGTGTACGCCAGTCACCAGCACCCAGCCATTAATGTCAGTAATGGTCTCACCACCATTTGATAACATCTGACTCCATGTTTTCTGCTGCTAGTAATAGGTATATTGATAGTTTGTAGTCCATAACCACAGATGCAACAGGCCACGCGGACTTGCTCTGTCATGGAATTGATTGTGAAGGGGGGCTCACGGTCCATTCTTCGTTTCTGCTGCAGTTTTTGGTTGTTGTGTGTTACCAGCCTAAGGTTGCCAGTTCTGCATCCATTGTTGTCTTGAGGCTTGAACAACACCCCATGTGCCTTTGACAAAAATTTGAACAACTTCAATCATGCATCAAGAAGCATTGCAATACTACGGTCCGGCAAAGCCTCAACGCAAAAATGTGCCAAAGGTTTTACCAAGTCATAGCGGGCTGCTTTGACCTTTGGCGTTGTCGCTTGAGGATGAATAACCCAATCGTCTCAATAGCACACAGTATCGTCCTTACGCGCTTTTTGAACTTTTGAATGAGCATGTACACACTGCACGATACAAGCGATGCCGTCACATAATCTGTTCCTTCAATGTCATGCACGACCGTTGCTGACAGATAAAGCAATCCGACAGTAAGCCGGTTCACCTTCTAGTCATTATAGTCCATGTGACTGTCAGCATAGGGTACATCTTCCTGCCGAGCCTCCGGACCAAAGTTGATGTCACCATTTGGAACAATCATTTTCGGCTCACAAAATTAATTCATAGAGTCATGCGTCTAGTGCCAAGAAACCTAGGTCCATGTTCGTGGTGACATGGTACTGGGGGTAGCACCCAAATATATGTCAAGGGGGGGGGAATTGTTTCAGGAGGTTCCCACAAAATAGACAGCAATGTCGGCGTTTTTGTTGAAATCGATTAATTTCATCCACATCCAGAATGTGAAAATGTGTGTTGCTAAGGGAGGCTGGCAAACCCGAGTCATTCAGGCCGATAGGTGCACCTATAATCTTTGTCACTCACATCTTGATGTTTTACGGTTTTGTGGTTGAGTTGCCCGACATGGTGAAAGCGTCGGCAAGCAAAGAAGTCACCGCATATGCACATGTGCTTGCACATTGGACACACCAGACAATCAAGAGGAAGAACACCAAACATTACAGACACAATACTAGCATTGAGAAACTTTCATGGAGAGATAGCATGGTGTGGCCTTCAAGAGCCCACGGCTGTGTTAGTATCACCCCAACGCCCACTATGCCCTGAAAAACCTCTAGCAGATGTAAAAACCTATTTTTTGTGCCATAAAGTGTCACGTACAAAAGAGTCTATAAAAGCATTGCACTTCAAGGTATTATGAGCGAAATTTGTGGTACATACCTGCCCACTTTGGAATGCCCAAAATCACATTCCAAAAGAAAACATTGCCTGATCATCTTGTTGGTTTTGAAACCGGACCAAGGGGTGTGGAGCAGAGGTCGCAGTGGTAGGGGCAGCAACATGGCTCAGCAAAGAAGACATAGCAATGATAGAAGGCTGATAGTATCCTGCAAACAGATAAGGTGCAAATAGCCCTAGCAATACCTGATATGCACATATGGGATATTAAACGTATCATCCAATAATTCTTATAAAAACAAAGGATCCAAGATTGCCTTATCTATCTTACATCCTATGTTCCTAACAAAGAATCTCTGTGGTTAATACAACAATGTGCTCCTGCACAGTGCAGACAAACATCCACAGCTCTGGTTCAGCTCTGATGCTGCTCAGCATCAGAGAGACCGATTGACCAACCAAATACCGTACCATTAAAAAAACCAGTACACTGTTTTCTGGCAGATTCCTCTCGATTGGAATGCTCACACAAAAACCCTGGAGGTTGCAGAGCGAATTGAACCGCTGCAGAACAAAGAAACGGCGGCATGAGTGAGGCAGATGGAGGTACAAATACAAATATAATGGTACAGCAACCAGTACATTAAACCAGAAAACAGTAAAATTGCAGAACTGAAGGCCGCATGTAACCACCCAGTGGCAGGTATCCCAAATGACAAAGTGCCTTGCCACGACCAAAGATAAGGTTCAGTCTGAAGTGCCCTGGGAAACCAACACAGTTGAAGCTATCACGGCCAAAATTCTGCACTGTGGCTGATGGCCGGAAAAAATGTTCTGCAGAAAGGGGGGAAATCATGCAGTTGAATGCCTTCCCATCCCCCTCCCTGATCACGGACTGAACCTGAAGTCAGGGCCCAAGGGTGCAGGTGTCTTGATACAAGATCGAATCTCGAACTGGCCGCTGTGGGGCAGGCAGCACAAAAAAGGAGGAGGGCGTATGTGACCAGTGGGATCCACGTCACAAGGGGGGACGGACCTTGGTCTTGATTGTCCAGTGTCCAGGCCAAGCAGGGCTGCAGTCCTTGTCGGCCGCCACAGCCATTTTCAGGCCCATGTGACACTTGTTTGTTGTTGCCCAGGACCTCTCCACAATTGGGGTCCCACACTGGACTGGAGGGAAGACCAGGCCTTTTTCACCTCAGTGCACATGTCATCCCCAATAAGAGGAAAACCAAAGCACCAAACACGGGCCTATTCCCCATCTTACCTCGACTTACCTCCCATGTTACGGGTAGACAGCCTTTTCTCTTTCTACATACCCAGAACTCCTGCGGACTTGCCCAGGCAGGGGGGCAAGCCACCACAGAATAAATGGATGAATGAAAAATGTGCTGCTTGCATCTTGGGCCACCTGCTACACTCCCTACTTGCCTCCGCAAACCAGGGAAACTGACTTTACTCGGTTGGGAGTTGTAAAATCAATAACCTTCAAGAGAGAGCCGTTGCACAGTGCACGCACGCAAACGCCTCCAGTCCGCTGCTGGGATCCAACATCGTGAAGTCCTGACTCGAAATCACGAAGTTGAAGCATCAAGTGGCAAGGCGGGACAAATGGTGGTCGAGAGCCACGAATGTGGGACGGTTCTGTTGCTGCGCACACCGTGCAGCCACTCCCTCTTTCTACCCATTGTTGACTATTTTTGAGTATTACGGGTGCTACGTTGGTGACAGACGGAGATAGTCGGTGCCTCATACTCCAGTACCCACAACCAAACACCAACTTGCAACACACTCATTATCATTACCCGCTATGCTGAAGGGGGGGGGGGGGGCGGGAATGGAATTGATTCCTGTGACATGGAGCTCAAGATACCTGTGGCACTAGAAACTGGCCACGTGTTGCCTAAAATGATGCATGGGTAAGGCGCTGCATCCGATTCCGAACACACAGAAGAAGACACATGGGACAATGTACACGGGGATGACATATGGAGAAAATAACAAAAATACATGAGGATTGTCTGTAGCCCCCCCCTCCCCCCCGGTGTCCAGCGAACAATAAAATCATCCAAAAAATACGGTGCCAACAGGAGTGTTCGTTGGACACGCCGCTCGGTACCCAAGTACCCAATCAATTCGGTCCCTAAAGCCGGTACCGAATTAATTCGGTCCCCAAAAAATACGGTCCGAACGGAAGTGTTCGTTGGACAAGGCATTCGTTGGACATGGGGGGGGGGGGGTATGAATCATGATGAGGCAAATGGTCTGGCTGCAGAGGTAAAGTACACGGAGGCTATACAGTCACAGGGGGGGTTGCCTGACGCAGCGAGACAGGCCAAGGCAAACGTCTCCCAATTAGTTTCAGGTGGTGAATTTGGAAACAGGGTGGAGATAACACCGACGAAGCAAGCTGTAGATGCAAAATTGCTGGGCTGCGCCGCCGTGGTGGACAACCAACCATGGTGCATGGCACTGCTGGCGTGGGGGACACCCAGAAGCGCTTGGCAGGGCATGGTCGGACGCCAGAGATGAAGGGGTATAAGCAATAAGCAGTAAGCAGTAACTGCAGTTGTCGTTGTAAACCCCCCGCCGCAAATCGGTGCACTGCTTTTGGTCAATTGCCGTTGATGAATCAATAGTAAGCAGTAAACGGTAAGCAATAAGCACTAAGAACTAAGAGATAGGCAGTAAGCAATTGGCAGTGAGCAGTAAGGGATAAGTAGTAGGGAGTAAGCAGTAAGTAGGGGCACGGGCAGAGCAAGGCAGATGCAGGTACAAATACCAATACAGTGGTGCAGCAACCAACGTTCTGCAGAAAGGGGGGAAATCATGCAGTTGAATGCCTTCCCATCCCCCTCCCTGATCACGGACTGAACCTGAAGTCAGGGCCCAAGGGTGCAGGTGTCTTGATACAAGATCGAATCTCGAACTGGCCGCTGTGGGGCAGGCAGCACAAAAAAGGAGGAGGGCGTATGTGACCAGTGGGATCCACGTCACAAGGGGGGACGGACCTTGGTCTTGATTGTCCAGTGTCCAGGCCAAGCAGGGCTGCAGTCCTTGTCGGCCGCCACAGCCATTTTCAGGCCCATGTGACACTTGTTTGTTGTTGCCCAGGACCTCTCCACAATTGGGGTCCCACACTGGACTGGAGGGAAGACCAGGCCTTTTTCACCTCAGTGCACATGTCATCCCCAATAAGAGGAAAACCAAAGCACCAAACACGGGCCTATTCCCCATCTTACCTCGACTTACCTCCCATGTTACGGGTAGACAGCCTTTTCTCTTTCTACATACCCAGAACTCCTGCGGACTTGCCCAGGCAGGGGGGCAAGCCACCACAGAATAAATGGATGAATGAAAAATGTGCTGCTTGCATCTTGGGCCACCTGCTACACTCCCTACTTGCCTCCGCAAACCAGGGAAACTGACTTTACTCGGTTGGGAGTTGTAAAATCAATAACCTTCAAGAGAGAGCCGTTGCACAGTGCACGCACGCAAACGCCTCCAGTCCGCTGCTGGGATCCAACATCGTGAAGTCCTGACTCGAAATCACGAAGTTGAAGCATCAAGTGGCAAGGCGGGACAAATGGTGGTCGAGAGCCACGAATGTGGGACGGTTCTGTTGCTGCGCACACCGTGCAGCCACTCCCTCTTTCTACCCATTGTTGACTATTTTTGAGTATTACGGGTGCTACGTTGGTGACAGACGGAGATAGTCGGTGCCTCATACTCCAGTACCCACAACCAAACACCAACTTGCAACACACTCATTATCATTACCCGCTATGCTGAAGGGGGGGGGGGGCGGGAATGGAATCGATTCCTGTGACATGGAGCTCAAGATACCTGTGGCACTAGAAACTGGCCACGTGTTGCCTAAAATGATGCATGGGTAAGGCGCTGCATCCGATTCCGAACACACAGAAGAAGACACATGGGACAATGTACACGGGGATGACATATGGAGAAAATAACAAAAATACATGAGGATTGTCTGTAGCCCCCCCCCCCCCCGGTGTCCAGCGAACAATAAAATCATCCAAAAAATACGGTGCCAACAGGAGTGTTCGTTGGACACGCCGCTCGGTACCCAAGTACCCAATCAATTCGGTCCCTAAAGCCGGTACCGAATTAATTCGGTCCCCAAAAAATACGGTCCGAACGGAAGTGTTCGTTGGACAAGGCATTCGTTGGACATGGGGGGGGGGGTATGAATCATGATGAGGCAAATGGTCTGGCTGCAGAGGTAAAGTACACGGAGGCTATACAGTCACAGGGGGGGTTGCCTGACGCAGCGAGACAGGCCAAGGCAAACGTCTCCCAATTAGTTTCAGGTGGTGAATTTGGAAACAGGGTGGAGATAACACCGACGAAGCAAGCTGTAGATGCAAAATTGCTGGGCTGCGCCGCCGTGGTGGACAACCAACCATGGTGCATGGCACTGCTGGCGTGGGGGACACCCAGAAGCGCTTGGCAGGGCATGGTCGGACGCCAGAGATGAAGGGGTATAAGCAATAAGCAGTAAGCAGTAACTGCAGTTGTCGTTGTAAACCCCCCGCCGCAAATCGGTGCACTGCTTTTGGTCAATTGCCGTTGATGAATCAATAGTAAGCAGTAAACGGTAAGCAATAAGCACTAAGAACTAAGAGATAGGCAGTAAGCAATTGGCAGTGAGCAGTAAGGGATAAGTAGTAGGGAGTAAGCAGTAAGTAGGGGCACGGGCAGAGCAAGGCAGATGCAGGTACAAATACCAATACAGTGGTGCAGCAACCAACGTTCTGCAGAAAGGGGGGAAATCATGCAGTTGAATGCCTTCCCATCCCCCTCCCTGATCACGGACTGAACCTGAAGTCAGGGCCCAAGGGTGCAGGTGTCTTGATACAAGATCGAATCTCGAACTGGCCGCTGTGGGGCAGGCAGCACAAAAAAGGAGGAGGGCGTATGTGACCAGTGGGATCCACGTCACAAGGGGGGACGGACCTTGGTCTTGATTGTCCAGTGTCCAGGCCAAGCAGGGCTGCAGTCCTTGTCGGCCGCCACAGCCATTTTCAGGCCCATGTGACACTTGTTTGTTGTTGCCCAGGACCTCTCCACAATTGGGGTCCCACACTGGACTGGAGGGAAGACCAGGCCTTTTTCACCTCAGTGCACATGTCATCCCCAATAAGAGGAAAACCAAAGCACCAAACACGGGCCTATTCCCCATCTTACCTCGACTTACCTCCCATGTTACGGGTAGACAGCCTTTTCTCTTTCTACATACCCAGAACTCCTGCGGACTTGCCCAGGCAGGGGGGCAAGCCACCACAGAATAAATGGATGAATGAAAAATGTGCTGCTTGCATCTTGGGCCACCTGCTACACTCCCTACTTGCCTCCGCAAACCAGGGAAACTGACTTTACTCGGTTGGGAGTTGTAAAATCAATAACCTTCAAGAGAGAGCCGTTGCACAGTGCACGCACGCAAACGCCTCCAGTCCGCTGCTGGGATCCAACATCGTGAAGTCCTGACTCGAAATCACGAAGTTGAAGCATCAAGTGGCAAGGCGGGACAAATGGTGGTCGAGAGCCACGAATGTGGGACGGTTCTGTTGCTGCGCACACCGTGCAGCCACTCCCTCTTTCTACCCATTGTTGACTATTTTTGAGTATTACGGGTGCTACGTTGGTGACAGACGGAGATAGTCGGTGCCTCATACTCCAGTACCCACAACCAAACACCAACTTGCAACACACTCATTATCATTACCCGCTATGCTGAAGGGGGGGGGGGCGGGAATGGAATCGATTCCTGTGACATGGAGCTCAAGATACCTGTGGCACTAGAAACTGGCCACGTGTTGCCTAAAATGATGCATGGGTAAGGCGCTGCATCCGATTCCGAACACACAGAAGAAGACACATGGGACAATGTACACGGGGATGACATATGGAGAAAATAACAAAAATACATGAGGATTGTCTGTAGCCCCCCCCCCCCCCCGGTGTCCAGCGAACAATAAAATCATCCAAAAAATACGGTGCCAACAGGAGTGTTCGTTGGACACGCCGCTCGGTACCCAAGTACCCAATCAATTCGGTCCCTAAAGCCGGTACCGAATTAATTCGGTCCCCAAAAAATACGGTCCGAACGGAAGTGTTCGTTGGACAAGGCATTCGTTGGACATGGGGGGGGGGGGGTATGAATCATGATGAGGCAAATGGTCTGGCTGCAGAGGTAAAGTACACGGAGGCTATACAGTCACAGGGGGGGTTGCCTGACGCAGCGAGACAGGCCAAGGCAAACGTCTCCCAATTAGTTTCAGGTGGTGAATTTGGAAACAGGGTGGAGATAACACCGACGAAGCAAGCTGTAGATGCAAAATTGCTGGGCTGCGCCGCCGTGGTGGACAACCAACCATGGTGCATGGCACTGCTGGCGTGGGGGACACCCAGAAGCGCTTGGCAGGGCATGGTCGGACGCCAGAGATGAAGGGGTATAAGCAATAAGCAGTAAGCAGTAACTGCAGTTGTCGTTGTAAACCCCCCGCCGCAAATCGGTGCACTGCTTTTGGTCAATTGCCGTTGATGAATCAATAGTAAGCAGTAAACGGTAAGCAATAAGCACTAAGAACTAAGAGATAGGCAGTAAGCAATTGGCAGTGAGCAGTAAGGGATAAGTAGTAGGGAGTAAGCAGTAAGTAGGGGCACGGGCAGAGCAAGGCAGATGCAGGTACAAATACCAATACAGTGGTGCAGCAACCAACGTTCTGCAGAAAGGGGGGAAATCATGCAGTTGAATGCCTTCCCATCCCCCTCCCTGATCACGGACTGAACCTGAAGTCAGGGCCCAAGGGTGCAGGTGTCTTGATACAAGATCGAATCTCGAACTGGCCGCTGTGGGGCAGGCAGCACAAAAAAGGAGGAGGGCGTATGTGACCAGTGGGATCCACGTCACAAGGGGGGACGGACCTTGGTCTTGATTGTCCAGTGTCCAGGCCAAGCAGGGCTGCAGTCCTTGTCGGCCGCCACAGCCATTTTCAGGCCCATGTGACACTTGTTTGTTGTTGCCCAGGACCTCTCCACAATTGGGGTCCCACACTGGACTGGAGGGAAGACCAGGCCTTTTTCACCTCAGTGCACATGTCATCCCCAATAAGAGGAAAACCAAAGCACCAAACACGGGCCTATTCCCCATCTTACCTCGACTTACCTCCCATGTTACGGGTAGACAGCCTTTTCTCTTTCTACATACCCAGAACTCCTGCGGACTTGCCCAGGCAGGGGGGCAAGCCACCACAGAATAAATGGATGAATGAAAAATGTGCTGCTTGCATCTTGGGCCACCTGCTACACTCCCTACTTGCCTCCGCAAACCAGGGAAACTGACTTTACTCGGTTGGGAGTTGTAAAATCAATAACCTTCAAGAGAGAGCCGTTGCACAGTGCACGCACGCAAACGCCTCCAGTCCGCTGCTGGGATCCAACATCGTGAAGTCCTGACTCGAAATCACGAAGTTGAAGCATCAAGTGGCAAGGCGGGACAAATGGTGGTCGAGAGCCACGAATGTGGGACGGTTCTGTTGCTGCGCACACCGTGCAGCCACTCCCTCTTTCTACCCATTGTTGACTATTTTTGAGTATTACGGGTGCTACGTTGGTGACAGACGGAGATAGTCGGTGCCTCATACTCCAGTACCCACAACCAAACACCAGCTCAAGATACCTGTGGCACTAGAAACTGGCCGCGTGTTGCCTAAAATGATGCATGGGTAAGGCGCTGCATCCGATTCCGAACACACAGAAGAAGACACATGGGACAATGTACACGGGGATGACATATGGAGAAAATAACAAAAATACATGAGGATTGTCTGTAGCCCCCCCCCCCCCCCCCCGGTGTCCAGCGAACAATAAAATCATCCAAAAAATACGGTGCCAACAGGAGTGTTCGTTGGACACGCCGCTCGGTACCCAAGTACCCAATCAATTCGGTCCCTAAAGCCGGTACCGAATTAATTCGGTCCCCAAAAAATACGGTCTGAACGGAAGTGTTCGTTGGACAAGGCATTCGTTGGACATGGGGTCGTGAAGCAACGGATACTTAGCTACCATATGACCCCCGTGACACAGGCCATTCCCGTCATCGCTCTTCCAAGTCCAGTGCTGAATGTCGCCTTGAGTTCGCCCAGCTGGGCTATCGAATGTTTCATAGGCTGGCTTGGGTTAGAACATGGCAGTTTACCTCACCCTCCCACTCTTTTGCGGCCTACACACCAGCTCACATTCACTGCTTCCCCCCTCTTTGCTCTCACTCATCATCTCTGCATCAGTGCTGTCTGCTGTACTCCCTGCATCAGTGCTGTCTGTTTCACTGTCCACCGTGTCCCAATTCTCCTCTGGTTCTTCGTCCTGCTCGGGCATCTCCTCCAGCCCCAGCTCCCTCCACACTTCACTGGCCTCTTTCTCTCTGACTACCCCTGGCAAGGACAACTCTGCACCCCGCACAGCACATTTATCTGCCTGCTCGTTGCCCTCTACTCCTGCATGTGACGGGACCCACTGGATAGAGACACTGTCCCCTAACATTCGTTGGACATGGGGGGGGGGGGTATGAATCATGATGAGGCAAATGGTCTGGCTGCAGAGGTAAAGTACACGGAGGCTATACAGTCACAGGGGGGGTTGCCTGACGCAGCGAGACAGGCCAAGGCAAACGTCTCCCAATTAGTTTCAGGTGGTGAATTTGGAAACAGGGTGGAGATAACACCAACGAAGCAAGCTGTAGATGCAAAATTGCTGGGCTGCGCCGCCGTGGTGGACAACCAACCATGGTGCATGGCACTGCTGGCGTGGGGGACACCCAGAAGCGCTTGGCAGGGCATGGTCGGACGCCAGAGATGAAGGGGTATAAGCAATAAGCAGTAAGCAGTAACTGCAGTTGTCGTTGTAAACCCCCCGCCGCAAATCGGTGCACTGCTTTTGGTCAATTGCCGTTGATGAATCAATAGTAAGCAGTAAACGGTAAGCAATAAGCACTAAGAACTAAGAGATAGGCAGTAAGCAATTGGCAGTGAGCAGTAAGGGATAAGTAGTAGGGAGTAAGCAGTAAGTAGGGGCACGGGCAGAGCAAGGCAGATGCAGGTACAAATACCAATACAGTGGTGCAGCAACCAACGTTCTGCAGAAAGGGGGGAAATCATGCAGTTGAATGCCTTCCCATCCCCCTCCCTGATCACGGACTGAACCTGAAGTCGGGGCCCAAGGGTGCAGGTGTCTTGATACAAGATCGAATCTCGAACTGGCCGCTGTGGGGCAGGCAGCACAAAAAAGGAGGGGGGCGTATGTGACCAGTGGGATCCACGTCACAAGGGGGGACGGACCTTGGTCTTGATTGTCCAGTGTCCAGGCCAAGCAGGGCTGCAGTCCTTGTCGGCCGCCACAGCCATTTTCAGGCCCATGTGACACTTGTTTGTTGTTGCCCAGGACCTCTCCACAATTGGGGTCCCACACTGGACTGGAGGGAAGACCAGGCCTTTTTCACCTCAGTGCACATGTCATCCCCAATAAGAGGAAAACCAAAGCACCAAACACGGGCCTATTCCCCATCTTACCTCGACTTACCTCCCATGTTACGGGTAGACAGCCTTTTCTCTTTCTACATACCCAGAACTCCTGCGGACTTGCCCAGGCAGGGGGGCAAGCCACCACAGAATAAATGGATGAATGAAAAATGTGCTGCTTGCATCTTGGGCCACCTGCTACACTCCCTACTTGCCTCCGCAAACCAGGGAAACTGACTTTACTCGGTTGGGAGTTGTAAAATCAATAACCTTCAAGAGAGAGCCGTTGCACAGTGCACGCACGCAAACGCCTCCAGTCCGCTGCTGGGATCCAACATCGTGAAGTCCTGACTCGAAATCACGAAGTTGAAGCATCAAGTGGCAAGGCGGGACAAATGGTGGTCGAGAGCCACGAATGTGGGACGGTTCTGTTGCTGCGCACACCGTGCAGCCACTCCCTCTTTCTACCCATTGTTGACTATTTTTGAGTATTACGGGTGCTACGTTGGTGACAGACGGAGATAGTCGGTGCCTCATACTCCAGTACCCACAACCAAACACCAACTTGCAACACACTCATTATCATTACCCGCTATGCTGAAGGGGGGGGGGGGCGGGAATGGAATCGATTCCTGTGACATGGAGCTCAAGATACCTGTGGCACTAGAAACTGGCCACGTGTTGCCTAAAATGATGCATGGGTAAGGCGCTGCATCCGATTCCGAACACACAGAAGAAGACACATGGGACAATGTACACGGGGATGACATATGGAGAAAATAACAAAAATACATGAGGATTGTCTGTAGCCCCCCCCCCCCCCGTGTCCAGCGAACAATAAAATCATCCAAAAAATACGGTGCCAACAGGAGTGTTCGTTGGACACGCCGCTCGGTACCCAAGTACCCAATCAATTCGGTCCCTAAAGCCGGTACCGAATTAATTCGGTCCCCAAAAAATACGGTCCGAACGGAAGTGTTCGTTGGACAAGGCATTCGTTGGACATGGGGTCGTGAAGCAACGGATACTTAGCTACCATATGACCCCCGTGACACAGGCCATTCCCGTCATCGCTCTTCCAAGTCCAGTGCTGAATGTCGCCTTGAGTTCGCCCAGCTGGGCTATCGAATGTTTCATAGGCTGGCTTGGGTTAGAACATGGCAGTTTACCTCACCCTCCCACTCTTTTGCGGCCTACACACCAGCTCACATTCACTGCTTCCCCCCTCTTTGCTCTCACTCATCATCTCTGCATCAGTGCTGTCTGCTGTACTCCCTGCATCAGTGCTGTCTGTTTCACTGTCCACCGTGTCCCAATTCTCCTCTGGTTCTTCGTCCTGCTCGGGCATCTCCTCCAGCCCCAGCTCCCTCCACACTTCACTGGCCTCTTTCTCTCTGACTACCCCTGGCAAGGACAACTCTGCACCCCGCACAGCACATTTATCTGCCTGCTCGTTGCCCTCTACTCCTGCATGTGACGGGACCCACTGGATAGAGACACTGTCCCCTAACATTCGTTGGACATGGGGGGGGGGGGGGGTATGAATCATGATGAGGCAAATGGTCTGGCTGCAGAGGTAAAGTACACGGAGGCTATACAGTCACAGGGGGGGTTGCCTGACGCAGCGAGACAGGCCAAGGCAAACGTCTCCCAATTAGTTTCAGGTGGTGAATTTGGAAACAGGGTGGAGATAACACCAACGAAGCAAGCTGTAGATGCAAAATTGCTGGGCTGCGCCGCCGTGGTGGACAACCAACCATGGTGCATGGCACTGCTGGCGTGGGGGACACCCAGAAGCGCTTGGCAGGGCATGGTCGGACGCCAGAGATGAAGGGGTATAAGCAATAAGCAGTAAGCAGTAACTGCAGTTGTCGTTGTAAACCCCCCGCCGCAAATTGGTGCACTGCTTTTGGTCAATTGCCGTTGATGAATCAATAGTAAGCAGTAAACGGTAAGCAATAAGCACTAAGAACTAAGAGATAGGCAGTAAGCAATTGGCAGTGAGCAGTAAGGGATAAGTAGTAGGGAGTAAGCAGTAAGTAGGGGCACGGGCAGAGCAAGGCAGATGCAGGTACAAATACCAATACAGTGGTGCAGCAACCAACGTTCTGCAGAAAGGGGGGAAATCATGCAGTTGAATGCCTTCCCATCCCCCTCCCTGATCACGGACTGAACCTGAAGTCGGGGCCCAAGGGTGCAGGTGTCTTGATACAAGATCGAATCTCGAACTGGCCGCTGTGGGGCAGGCAGCACAAAAAAGGAGGGGGGCGTATGTGACCAGTGGGATCCACGTCACAAGGGGGGACGGACCTTGGTCTTGATTGTCCAGTGTCCAGGCCAAGCAGGGCTGCAGTCCTTGTCGGCCGCCACAGCCATTTTCAGGCCCATGTGACACTTGTTTGTTGTTGCCCAGGACCTCTCCACAATTGGGGTCCCACACTGGACTGGAGGGAAGACCAGGCCTTTTTCACCTCAGTGCACATGTCATCCCCAATAAGAGGAAAACCAAAGCACCAAACACGGGCCTATTCCCCATCTTACCTCGACTTACCTCCCATGTTACGGGTAGACAGCCTTTTCTCTTTCTACATACCCAGAACTCCTGCGGACTTGCCCAGGCAGGGGGGCAAGCCACCACAGAATAAATGGATGAATGAAAAATGTGCTGCTTGCATCTTGGGCCACCTGCTACACTCCCTACTTGCCTCCGCAAACCAGGGAAACTGACTTTACTCGGTTGGGAGTTGTAAAATCAATAACCTTCAAGAGAGAGCCGTTGCACAGTGCACGCACGCAAACGCCTCCAGTCCGCTGCTGGGATCCAACATCGTGAAGTCCTGACTCGAAATCACGAAGTTGAAGCATCAAGTGGCAAGGCGGGACAAATGGTGGTCGAGAGCCACGAATGTGGGACGGTTCTGTTGCTGCGCACACCGTGCAGCCACTCCCTCTTTCTACCCATTGTTGACTATTTTTGAGTATTACGGGTGCTACGTTGGTGACAGACGGAGATAGTCGGTGCCTCATACTCCAGTACCCACAACCAAACACCAACTTGCAACACACTCATTATCATTACCCGCTATGCTGAAGGGGGGGGGGGGGAATGGAATCGATTCCTGTGACATGGAGCTCAAGATACCTGTGGCACTAGAAACTGGCCACGTGTTGCCTAAAATGATGCATGGGTAAGGCGCTGCATCCGATTCCGAACACACAGAAGAAGACACATGGGACAATGTACACGGGGATGACATATGGAGAAAATAACAAAAATACATGAGGATTGTCTGTAGCCCCCCCCCCCCCGTGTCCAGCGAACAATAAAATCATCCAAAAAATACGGTGCCAACAGGAGTGTTCGTTGGACACGCCGCTCGGTACCCAAGTACCCAATCAATTCGGTCCCTAAAGCCGGTACCGAATTAATTCGGTCCCCAAAAAATACGGTCTGAACGGAAGTGTTCGTTGGACAAGGCATTCGTTGGACATGGGGTCGTGAAGCAACGGATACTTAGCTACCATATGACCCCCGTGACACAGGCCATTCCCGTCATCGCTCTTCCAAGTCCAGTGCTGAATGTCGCCTTGAGTTCGCCCAGCTGGGCTATCGAATGTTTCATAGGCTGGCTTGGGTTAGAACATGGCAGTTTACCTCACCCTCCCACTCTTTTGCGGCCTACACACCAGCTCACATTCACTGCTTCCCCCCTCTTTGCTCTGACTCATCATCTCTGCATCAGTGCTGTCTGCTGTACTCCCTGCATCAGTGCTGTCTGTTTCACTGTCCACCGTGTCCCAATTCTCCTCTGGTTCTTCGTCCTGCTCGGGCATCTCCTCCAGCCCCAGCTCCCTCCACACTTCACTGGCCTCTTTCTCTCTGACTACCCCTGGCAAGGACAACTCTGCACCCCGCACAGCACATTTATCTGCCTGCTCGTTGCCCTCTACTCCTGCATGTGACGGGACCCACTGGATAGAGACACTGTCCCCTAACATTCGTTGGACATGGGGGGGGGGGGGGTATGAATCATGATGAGGCAAATGGTCTGGCTGCAGAGGTAAAGTACACGGAGGCTATACAGTCACAGGGGGGGTTGCCTGACGCAGCGAGACAGGCCAAGGCAAACGTCTCCCAATTAGTTTCAGGTGGTGAATTTGGAAACAGGGTGGAGATAACACCGACGAAGCAAGCTGTAGATGCAAAATTGCTGGGCTGCGCCGCCGTGGTGGACAACCAACCATGGTGCATGGCACTGCTGGCGTGGGGGACACCCAGAAGCGCTTGGCAGGGCATGGTCGGACGCCAGAGATGAAGGGGTATAAGCAATAAGCAGTAAGCAGTAACTGCAGTTGTCGTTGTAAACCCCCCGCCGCAAATCGGTGCACTGCTTTTGGTCAATTGCCGTTGATGAATCAATAGTAAGCAGTAAACGGTAAGCAATAAGCACTAAGAACTAAGAGATAGGCAGTAAGCAATTGGCAGTGAGCAGTAAGGGATAAGTAGTAGGGAGTAAGCAGTAAGTAGGGGCACGGGCAGAGCAAGGCAGATGCAGGTACAAATACCAATACAGTGGTGCAGCAACCAACGTTCTGCAGAAAGGGGGGAAATCATGCAGTTGAATGCCTTCCCATCCCCCTCCCTGATCACGGACTGAACCTGAAGTCGGGGCCCAAGGGTGCAGGTGTCTTGATACAAGATCGAATCTCGAACTGGCCGCTGTGGGGCAGGCAGCACAAAAAAGGAGGGGGGCGTATGTGACCAGTGGGATCCACGTCACAAGGGGGGACGGACCTTGGTCTTGATTGTCCAGTGTCCAGGCCAAGCAGGGCTGCAGTCCTTGTCGGCCGCCACAGCCATTTTCAGGCCCATGTGACACTTGTTTGTTGTTGCCCAGGACCTCTCCACAATTGGGGTCCCACACTGGACTGGAGGGAAGACCAGGCCTTTTTCAGCTCAGTGCACATGTCATCCCCAATAAGAGGAAAACCAAAGCACCAAACACGGGCCTATTCCCCATCTTACCTCGACTTACCTCCCATGTTACGGGTAGACAGCCTTTTCTCTTTCTACATACCCAGAACTCCTGCGGACTTGCCCAGGCAGGGGGGCAAGCCACCACAGAATAAATGGATGAATGAAAAATGTGCTGCTTGCATCTTGGGCCACCTGCTACACTCCCTACTTGCCTCCGCAAACCAGGGAAACTGACTTTACTCGGTTGGGAGTTGTAAAATCAATAACCTTCAAGAGAGAGCCGTTGCACAGTGCACGCACGCAAACGCCTCCAGTCCGCTGCTGGGATCCAACATCGTGAAGTCCTGACTCGAAATCACGAAGTTGAAGCATCAAGTGGCAAGGCGGGACAAATGGTGGTCACTGGGCTCGCTTGCTGCAGGTTTGGGTGTCCCCTTGCCTGAGGGGCTTGCTTCGAGGGCCAAGGGAGGAATATGGGTATGGGGCAAGAGTAAGGCAGGGATGGGACCAGGGGAGGTATGGACGAAGGGATGCAGGAACGGGGAAGGAGAACAAAACTGCACTGCATTACATCAGCAAATGTACCATCAGCAGCACATTAGCACGTAAGCACACTGAGACACCAACACAACAGCAGCAGAAGTTTGCTTTGTCACTCAATGAGACAGTGACAAATACTTCTTTGGCACACAACTTTCAAATTTTGCAATCTGGGAATCCTGTGCAGCGCAAAAAGTATCCCATTGTATTTTTATCTTACCTCCTGACCCCTTTCAACATAGCCGTCCACCAGAAGCTAGGGGGGATTACCTGCACCGCGCGCGCACCGTGTGCACACCGCGTAACATGTTGGAACAAACTATGGATGGGGTAAAGGTCATTTCTTGGTTCCTTGGTTACTCGAAGCTCACGTACTGCCCACACTCAGAGGCAGAGATGACGGTGGCAGGCACCCTTTCACCATTTGATCGGGTGTTGGTGACAGTGATGCCCGCAGGAAGCCATGAAGACACATGGGTGAGACTGTAAGGAGTGCAGTATGTGCAATGGTAATACCGTTTCCAGCTTGGAAATACATGCACTTCACTGTTGAATAGGTGCGTAGGTCTACAAAATCACCCCAATACATGCACACATGCACAGCGCGCGCGCACCAGGTATAATACTCCCTCTAGGAGCTTCTGGAACTAGTTCGCTGGGAGGCACATATTTGACACCAACTGTTTAGATTGTTGGCGGCCTCTCCTCGTCAATGTTTCGCTGCTGGACCAGGGGCTGGTTGTTGGACAGTGTTCTGGGGTGACAAAGCGCTTGACCAGAGGGTGGTCGCTACGCAACAGGGGAGGGTGCAGCAAAACATGACAACACAGGTTTTCTGTAGGTGTCGTGAATCGGTTTAAGGCAGGCACATGCAAAATGCATGCATAATCTGTCCATGACTCGTCAGTGTCTTGCTCCTGCCCTCTCTGCCAGTCTTGCAAGACAGTGTAAGGGCGAAAGCACACGGTCCGCCAGTCCCTGACTATGCATGCGCACAGACCCCGTGGTCACCAGCGGTAACCTCCAGCTGGCATACAGCCCTGGCGACCTCTGACCAGGTTGCCAGCAGCCACATCTGGGGAGGGAGAGCATCACCAGGACTTGCAAGACAGTGCAAGTCTCCCCCCCCCCCCCCCGCCCCCTTGCGCAAGCACCAGGAAAGTCAGGAAAACGACGGTCACACCGGGTCTTGGTGCTTGGACAAGGCGGTGCTTATGCGTGACACGCGGTACCAAAAGAACGCATGTCATCGAAAACCTGCCCATACCTCACCTGATGGGGATGGGCTTCAGATTGGGAAGAGGACACGGGTAAAAGGGGCAGCCACGAATGTGGGACGGTTCTGTTGCTGCGCACACCGTGCAGCCACTCCCTCTTTCTACCCATTGTTGACTATTTTTGAGTATTACGGGTGCTACGTTGGTGACAGACGGAGATAGTCGGTGCCTCATACTCCAGTACCCACAACCAAACACCAACTTGCAACACACTCATTATCATTACCCGCTATGCTGAAGGGGGGGGGGGGGGAATGGAATCGATTCCTGTGACATGGAGCTCAAGATACCTGTGGCACTAGAAACTGGCCACGTGTTGCCTAAAATGATGCATGGGTAAGGCGCTGCATCCGATTCCGAACACACAGAAGAAGACACATGGGACAATGTACACGGGGATGACATATGGAGAAAATAACAAAAATACATGAGGATTGTCTGTAGCCCCCCCCTCCCCCGTGTCCAGCGAACAATAAAATCATCCAAAAAATACGGTGCCAACAGGAGTGTTCGTTGGACACGCCGCTCGGTACCCAAGTACCCAATCAATTCGGTCCCTAAAGCCGGTACCGAATTAATTCGGTCCCCAAAAAATACGGTCTGAACGGAAGTGTTCGTTGGACAAGGCATTCGTTGGACATGGGGTCGTGAAGCAACGGATACTTAGCTACCATATGACCCCCGTGACACAGGCCATTCCCGTCATCGCTCTTCCAAGTCCAGTGCTGAATGTCGCCTTGAGTTCGCCCAGCTGGGCTATCGAATGTTTCATAGGCTGGCTTGGGTTAGAACATGGCAGTTTACCTCACCCTCCCACTCTTTTGCGGCCTACACACCAGCTCACATTCACTGCTTCCCCCCTCTTTGCTCTCACTCATCATCTCTGCATCAGTGCTGTCTGCTGTACTCCCTGCATCAGTGCTGTCTGTTTCACTGTCCACCGTGTCCCAATTCTCCTCTGGTTCTTCGTCCTGCTCGGGCATCTCCTCCAGCCCCAGCTCCCTCCACACTTCACTGGCCTCTTTCTCTCTGACTACCCCTGGCAAGGACAACTCTGCACCCCGCACAGCACATTTATCTGCCTGCTCGTTGCCCTCTACTCCTGCATGTGACGGGACCCACTGGATAGAGACACTGTCCCCTAACATTCGTTGGACATGGGGGGGGGGGGGTATGAATCATGATGAGGCAAATGGTCTGGCTGCAGAGGTAAAGTACACGGAGGCTATACAGTCACAGGGGGGGTTGCCTGACGCAGCGAGACAGGCCAAGGCAAACGTCTCCCAATTAGTTTCAGGTGGTGAATTTGGAAACAGGGTGGAGATAACACCGACGAAGCAAGCTGTAGATGCAAAATTGCTGGGCTGCGCCGCCGTGGTGGACAACCAACCATGGTGCATGGCACTGCTGGCGTGGGGGACACCCAGAAGCGCTTGGCAGGGCATGGTCGGACGCCAGAGATGAAGGGGTATAAGCAATAAGCAGTAAGCAGTAACTGCAGTTGTCGTTGTAAACCCCCCGCCGCAAATCGGTGCACTGCTTTTGGTCAATTGCCGTTGATGAATCAATAGTAAGCAGTAAACGGTAAGCAATAAGCACTAAGAACTAAGAGATAGGCAGTAAGCAATTGGCAGTGAGCAGTAAGGGATAAGTAGTAGGGAGTAAGCAGTAAGTAGGGGCACGGGCAGAGCAAGGCAGATGCAGGTACAAATACCAATACAGTGGTGCAGCAACCAACGTTCTGCAGAAAGGGGGGAAATCATGCAGTTGAATGCCTTCCCATCCCCCTCCCTGATCACGGACTGAACCTGAAGTCAGGGCCCAAGGGTGCAGGTGTCTTGATACAAGATCGAATCTCGAACTGGCCGCTGTGGGGCAGGCAGCACAAAAAAGGAGGAGGGCGTATGTGACCAGTGGGATCCACGTCACAAGGGGGGACGGACCTTGGTCTTGATTGTCCAGTGTCCAGGCCAAGCAGGGCTGCAGTCCTTGTCGGCCGCCACAGCCATTTTCAGGCCCATGTGACACTTGTTTGTTGTTGCCCAGGACCTCTCCACAATTGGGGTCCCACACTGGACTGGAGGGAAGACCAGGCCTTTTTCAGCTCAGTGCACATGTCATCCCCAATAAGAGGAAAACCAAAGCACCAAACACGGGCCTATTCCCCATCTTACCTCGACTTACCTCCCATGTTACGGGTAGACAGCCTTTTCTCTTTCTACATACCCAGAACTCCTGCGGACTTGCCCAGGCAGGGGGGCAAGCCACCACAGAATAAATGGATGAATGAAAAATGTGCTGCTTGCATCTTGGGCCACCTGCTACACTCCCTACTTGCCTCCGCAAACCAGGGAAACTGACTTTACTCGGTTGGGAGTTGTAAAATCAATAACCTTCAAGAGAGAGCCGTTGCACAGTGCACGCACGCAAACGCCTCCAGTCCGCTGCTGGGATCCAACATCGTGAAGTCCTGACTCGAAATCACGAAGTTGAAGCATCAAGTGGCAAGGCGGGACAAATGGTGGTCGAGAGCCACGAATGTGGGACGGTTCTGTTGCTGCGCACACCGTGCAGCCACTCCCTCTTTCTACCCATTGTTGACTATTTTTGAGTATTACGGGTGCTACGTTGGTGACAGACGGAGATAGTCGGTGCCTCATACTCCAGTACCCACAACCAAACACCAACTTGCAACACACTCATTATCATTACCCGCTATGCTGAAGGGGGGGGGGGGGGAATGGAATCGATTCCTGTGACATGGAGCTCAAGATACCTGTGGCACTAGAAACTGGCCACGTGTTGCCTAAAATGATGCATGGGTAAGGCGCTGCATCCGATTCCGAACACACAGAAGAAGACACATGGGACAATGTACACGGGGATGACATATGGAGAAAATAACAAAAATACATGAGGATTGTCTGTAGCCCCCCCCCCCCGTGTCCAGCGAACAATAAAATCATCCAAAAAATACGGTGCCAACAGGAGTGTTCGTTGGACACGCCGCTCGGTACCCAAGTACCCAATCAATTCGGTCCCTAAAGCCCGTACCGAATTAATTCGGTCCCCAAAAAATACGGTCCGAACGGAAGTGTTCGTTGGACAAGGCATTCGTTGGACATGGGGGGGGGGGGTATGAATCATGATGAGGCAAATGGTCTGGCTGCAGAGGTAAAGTACACGGAGGCTATACAGTCACAGGGGGGGTTGCCTGACGCAGCGAGACAGGCCAAGGCAAACGTCTCCCAATTAGTTTCAGGTGGTGAATTTGGAAACAGGGTGGAGATAACACCGACGAAGCAAGCTGTAGATGCAAAATTGCTGGGCTGCGCCGCCGTGGTGGACAACCAACCATGGTGCATGGCACTGCTGGCGTGGGGGACACCCAGAAGCGCTTGGCAGGGCATGGTCGGACGCCAGAGATGAAGGGGTATAAGCAATAAGCAGTAAGCAGTAACTGCAGTTGTCGTTGTAAACCCCCCGCCGCAAATCGGTGCACTGCTTTTGGTCAATTGCCGTTGATGAATCAATAGTAAGCAGTAAACGGTAAGCAATAAGCACTAAGAACTAAGAGATAGGCAGTAAGCAATTGGCAGTGAGCAGTAAGGGATAAGTAGTAGGGAGTAAGCAGTAAGTAGGGGCACGGGCAGAGCAAGGCAGATGCAGGTACAAATACCAATACAGTGGTGCAGCAACCAACGTTCTGCAGAAAGGGGGGAAATCATGCAGTTGAATGCCTTCCCATCCCCCTCCCTGATCACGGACTGAACCTGAAGTCGGGGCCCAAGGGTGCAGGTGTCTTGATACAAGATCGAATCTCGAACTGGCCGCTGTGGGGCAGGCAGCACAAAAAAGGAGGAGGGCGTATGTGACCAGTGGGATCCACGTCACAAGGGGGGACGGACCTTGGTCTTGATTGTCCAGTGTCCAGGCCAAGCAGGGCTGCAGTCCTTGTCGGCCGCCACAGCCATTTTCAGGCCCATGTGACACTTGTTTGTTGTTGCCCAGGACCTCTCCACAATTGGGGTCCCACACTGGACTGGAGGGAAGACCAGGCCTTTTTCACCTCAGTGCACATGTCATCCCCAATAAGAGGAAAACCAAAGCACCAAACACGGGCCTATTCCCCATCTTACCTCGACTTACCTCCCATGTTACGGGTAGACAGCCTTTTCTCTTTCTACATACCCAGAACTCCTGCGGACTTGCCCAGGCAGGGGGGCAAGCCACCACAGAATAAATGGATGAATGAAAAATGTGCTGCTTGCATCTTGGGCCACCTGCTACACTCCCTACTTGCCTCCGCAAACCAGGGAAACTGACTTTACTCGGTTGGGAGTTGTAAAATCAATAACCTTCAAGAGAGAGCCGTTGCACAGTGCACGCACGCAAACGCCTCCAGTCCGCTGCTGGGATCCAACATCGTGAAGTCCTGACTCGAAATCACGAAGTTGAAGCATCAAGTGGCAAGGCGGGACAAATGGTGGTCGAGAGCCACGAATGTGGGACGGTTCTGTTGCTGCGCACACCGTGCAGCCACTCCCTCTTTCTACCCATTGTTGACTATTTTTGAGTATTACGGGTGCTACGTTGGTGACAGACGGAGATAGTCGGTGCCTCATACTCCAGTACCCACAACCAAACACCAACTTGCAACACACTCATTATCATTACCCGCTATGCTGAAGGGGGGGGGGGGGGGATGGAATCGATTCCTGTGACATGGAGCTCAAGATACCTGTGGCACTAGAAACTGGCCACGTGTTGCCTAAAATGATGCATGGGTAAGGCGCTGCATCCGATTCCGAACACACAGAAGAAGACACATGGGACAATGTACACGGGGATGACATATGGAGAAAATAACAAAAATACATGAGGATTGTCTGTAGCCCCCCCCCCCCCCCGTGTCCAGCGAACAATAAAATCATCCAAAAAATACGGTGCCAAGGCACAGCTTCATACACACCGGCGAAAAGTACACTGCCAGACGGCGTCCCAGTGCAAAATGCTACATCTGTAGTGTCAAGCTGCTCAGTGAGGGGTTCTCCCTCAATGCAACAAGTGCCTGCACACTGCTGGAGGAGATTGAGTTGTCCCCAAGATAAAGCGCTAGGGTATGAAGTGAGGAGGCATCGCAGAGTGCAGCAAGTGCTAGAGCACCGCGGTCCCCAATCAAATTTCCCCAAAGGTGAAGCGTCAGCGACGACAGTGAAGGGGCATTCTTCAATGCAGCGAGTGCTTCAGCCCCAGCGGCTCCAGCTGAATTGTTCCCGACATAAAGCACCAGGGAACGCAGTGAGGGGGCATCCTTGAGAGCAGCCAGTGCCTGCACACCGCTGTGTCCAAGCGAATTGTGTGTAAGATACAGCGACAAAGAATGCATCAAGCGGGCATCCTTCAGAGTGGCGAGAGCCTCCGCACCACCGCTTCCCACTGAATTGCCCTGAAGGTGGAGCGTTAGAGTTTGCAGCAAGGGGCATACCCTCAGTTCAGCCAGTGCCTGGGCACCACTGACGCCAATTAAGTTGCCACCGAGGTGAAGGGTCAGGGTCTGCAGTAAGCAAGCCTCCCTCAGAGAAGCGAGTGCCTGGGCCCCACTGTCTCCGATGGAATTGGCCCCAAGATAAAGCGCCAGGCAGCGGAGTGAGGGGGCGTCCTTCAGAGCCGCGAGCGCCTCTGCACCGCGGTCGCCGACCGAGTTTTCTGCAAGATGAAGCGTCAGGGTCTGCAGAGAGGAGCACCGCTTGAGGTCAGCAAGTGCCTGCGCCCCAGTGGCGTCCACTGAATTCTTGGCCAGTAGAACGGTTAGGCTGCGTAGTCTGGGACAATCCTTCAATCCAGCCAGTGCCTGCAACCCACGAACTCCGACCAGATTGCCCTGGAGGCGGAGGGTCAGGGTCTGCAGCGACGGCGCATCTTTCAGAGCAGCAAGTGCTTGCGCACCGCTGTCGCCTATGGCACAGCCCTCAAAATCAAGCACCAGGGTATGGAGTGAGGGGGCATGCTTCAGCGCAGCAAAGGCTTGTGCACTGAAGGCGTTCATATGCTTGCATTTGATCGCCAGCGTGTGCACTGCAGCTTCCTCCTGAAGCGAGGCCATCATCTTGAAAATGGTGTTGCTGTCCGCAGACCAGGATAAATGTCTCCTCCGAAGGACAATCCAGGCTATACGACATACTTGACTAAGAGCAGAAACGCGCAAGAAGTCCGCAATGTCCAGCAGCAAATCGACCGGAAGCAGTGTGAGGATGTGAGTCCTGGGACATTGCAAGGAGGAGGTGTCACTGCATGGAGCATGCATGGAGCGCAGTAACAGTTCCCGGTCAAAATGTTGGGCCACAATTGCCTATTTCAGAGGAGGAAGCAAAAAAAGGTGTTTTCCACACCCCACTGTCCATTTCAAAGCTGGCCCAACTACTCCTTGGGTGCAAAAGACTAATTTTAGGGGTTATGGATGGTATTTTAATGGACTTTAAACACTCAATTTAGGATCCTAGCAGTAGGGATGTTTTCCCCTTTTTTTCCAAATTTGCTCCCTTGCACACCCTCCCCACCGTCTCACCCAGCCAGAAAACCAATTTTGTTTGTGTGTGCTAACCTGAAATTGGGTCGGGGGGGACTCCAACCCCAACCCAGCCCCTGTTCCCCCTGGTAGTGGGGCTGGGGTGGGGGAAAATAATATTGCCGAATGTATATTACTACACCTTTCTCCCCTTTAATCTACCCATTGTGAAGGCTTGTTGGGACGTTAGAGGGGCCAAAATGGCTCAAAACGGGCTCAAAATGGGCTCATTTCACTTGTTTGTGCACCCCAAATGGTCCGGGATCATTTTTGGAAAAACGTACTTTTGACCCATTGTTGACCCATCGATGGTCCCAAAATGGCCCAGTTTCAAAGCATTTTGGGATTTTCCACGGGCCACAATAGGTCACCATGGGCTCAAAACGAGCTAAAAACAATTGTTTCAGCATCCCAAGTGGTCTAGGAAGAACTTTGGAAAAAATCATCTTTTTCGCCCCGGGGACCCTGTTGGACCCACCAGTCCCCCCCCCCCCCCCGTGCAGGCCGTGGCTGCCCTCTGGTTCCACCAAGTGACCAGTGGTACGGGGGTCTAGGGGTCTCGTTGGGCGATTCTGAGGCTTGGAAACCACAAAAAGTGGGGGGCTGCGCGTGAACCGCCTGCCCTCGGATTTTGGATTTGAGCCACGTAGCCGAAGATACGGCCCATTCTTGGTTGTGGGGTTGGTTGACACAAATGCGCACAATCCGGGCCATTTTGGGCCATTTTGGGTTGTTTCTTAGACATATCGTGGGGTCACAGGGCTTCAAAGGACTCTTTGACACCGGGAAATCAAGCCGCACGCGGAATGTACCAACCGTTTCCCTTCGTTTGGCCATTGTGACGAAGTTCCAGGGCTGTTTTGGGCAAAACAATCGCTGGTTTTGGCCAACTATTGCGCAGTTTTTGGAGGGCATCTCGCGACTTGGCGGCTACACTCCGGGGTGGCATCGGTGAGTTGGGGCCTCAAAATTCGTACTTGGGAAGGCCATGTGTCAATGTGGGAGATGCCTAGAGTAGAGTAGAGCCCGGAGCTATGAGATAGAGGAATATCCAAAACGAAAAGGAGAAGTGCTTGTTGTTGGTTGCTTGTTGTTGTTGCTTGTCGTTGTTGTTGTCGTTTGTTAGCTAGATTTCACGGGGGAGGGGTGTAGCAATATACATATATCCTCTAATCTACACCCCTCTCCCCAACTCTATGTGGCTCCACAACACAGCTCTAAAATACAAATATGTGTAGTCTAGTAGTGTACAACTTGGTGCATGTGGCGAAATGGGCTAAATTGGGTCAAAATGGGCTCAAAATGGGCGGAATGAGTACCCCAAATGGCCCACGATCATTTTTGGAAACACAGTTTGGAGCCCTTTTTGACGCGTTTTTGGTCACAAAACGGCCCATTTTAAAGGCTTTTTGGGACGTTGGAGTGGTCCAAATGGCTCCAAATGGGCTCCAAATGGGCTTATTTCACATGGCTGTACAGCCGAAATTGTCCACGATCACTGTTGGAAAAACACAGTTCTCCTTTCCGTTTTGAATATTCCTCTATCTCATAGCTCCGGGCTCTACTCTACTCTAGGCATCTCCCACATTGACACATGGCCTTCCCAAGTACGAATTTTGAGGCCCCAACTCACCGATGCCACCCCGGAGTGTAGCCGCCAAGTCGCGAGGTGCCCTCCAAAAACTGCGCAATAGTTGGCCAAAACCAGCGATTGTTTTGCCCAAAACAGCCCTGGAACTTCGTCACAATGGCCAAACGAAGGGAAACGGTTGGTACATTCCACGTGCGGCTTGATTTCCCGGTGTCAAAGAGTCCTTTGAAGCCCTGTGACCCCACGATATGTCTAAGAAACAACCCAAAATGGCCCAAAATGGCCCGGATTGTGCGCATTTGTGTCAACCAACCCCACAACCAAGAATGGGCCGTATCTTCGGCTACGTGGCTCAAATCCAAAATCCGAGGGCAGGCGGTTCACGCGCAGCCCCCCACTTTTTGTGGTTTCCAAGCCTCAGAATCGCCCAACGAGACCCCTAGACCCCCGTACCATTGGTCACTTGGTGGAACCAGAGGGCAGCCACGGCCTGCACGGGGGGGGGGGGGGGGACTGGTGGGTCCAACAGGGTCCCCGGGGCGAAAAAGATGATTTTTTCCAAAGTTCTTCCTAGACCACTTGGGATGCTGAAACAATTGTTTTTAGCTCGTTTTGAGCCCATGGTGACCTATTGTGGCCCATGGAAAATCCCAAAATGCTTTGAAACTGGGCCATATTGGGACCAAAAATGGGTCAAAATGGATCAAAAACACTTTGTATGCTTGTTTGAAGGGGAGAGGGGTGTAATATTATATGGGCATATGACAAGGGGGGAGGAGGGGACAGTTCCGACGTCAAGTTGGCGCGATTTCAGTTTTTGCCATTTTTCTCAAAAATGTCGTTCCGGAGGGGGGGTCTATCACATCCTTCGGAAATCTCCCAGAAATAGCCGTTTTGGAAAAATATGCAAACATGGGTCATGGCAGGGTAGGTGACCATATTTTTTCATTCCGGGCCTTCGAACTTGGGCGTTTCGGCATCTGCTTATAAAGCTTGTGGTGTAGTGGGTGCAAGGTTTTCACAGGTCGGACACCGATTTTTTTAGGATTTCTGGGGTTTGGTTTTTGCATGTTGGCACTGCACTGCACCACGTTGAATCCCCCGTTTTACCCCCCCCCCCCCCGCTTCCCTTTGCCTTTCCCTTTGTTGTTTTTAGCATTTTAATGTTAAAACACACCACTTCTGGCCCCCTTGCCAAACGGTGAAGGGTGGAGGGATTCAATTTGCGTGATTTGGCAGAGGCAATGCCGGTGGCTAACATGGTGACTGATTTGAATGATTTGAAGACCGGCATCGCCTGCTTGGCCACTCCCTCTGCCATCGCTTTGGACTCTCGCAACATGAGAGCCTTGGTGGTGGTGTTTTTGATGATCTCCAACTTGGCCCATAGGGGCCGCTGCCAGCCAATGTGTGACCCCGAGGGGTGTGCGATTGTTTTGGGGGCTGTAGGGGGGGGGGGGGGGGCTTCCTTCGCTTCCCCAAACCCAGCACCTTTCCGTCGGGCACCTCCGAGCGCGCAAACAGACAAAGCTAACAAGACGCACAGTGACCGGTCATAGCTCGTGATTGTTCTGCCGCACCGCAGCACTTCCAAAGCAGTACTGAATGTTGCCTTGAGTTCGCCCATAGGCTAGCAAATGTCTCTTAGGCTACCTTGGGTTAGCTCTCTCTCTCCCCTGTGGGACCCGGTTACCCATGCATGGTCGGTGCAGTTCTCTTAGTAACCATGCCAAAGTGTGGGAGTCCGTATCCCCAAATCGAGGGGGCACGCAAAAGCGTGGGAGTCCGTAACCCCAACTCGAGGGGCCACGCAAAAAGCGTGGGAGTCCGTAACCCCAAATTGAGGGGCCACACCGAAGCGTGGGAGTCCCGAGGGGCCACACCGAAGCGTGGGAGTCCGTATCCTCAACTCAAGGGGCCACATTGAAGCGTGGGAGTCCGTATCCCCAACTCGAGGGGCCACGACAAAGCGTGGGAAAGAGAGACAAGAAAGAAAGAAAGAATGCAGTACCGGCGTTCGCCCCTGAAAGAATTTTGTGCTGCACTTGGGCCGGGGATTTGCTCCGAATGCAGGAACTTCACTTCGCAACAAACGACATTTGTATAGCGCCCCGTCTTGCTAACCTTGCACTGGAAAGTACTTCGCAACAAACAACATTTGCATAGTGCCTCGTCTTGCTAATCTGGCGCTCAAAAGCACCGATGGCTTGATGAAAAGGAAGCATACACGAAAAAAGGGGGTGCCGTCGGCGCCATGCAAAAAATGGGGGCGCCGTTGGTGCCATGCCACTATCTCTCAAAAACCCGTCTCCGTCCCCAACTCGAGGGGCCACACCGCAGCGTGCGAGTAAAAAAAAAAGGAAGTGGGAGGCAAAATTGTTTCACCTGTCTTGTCCCCATGCAGAGGGGGCCCAACAAAGGTAGGAGGTCACTTTGTGTGTTTTTGAATTCCCCCGAAAAATCTGAGCATTTTGGGTATAAACACATGTGGTGAAAACACCCCATACCGGGTGCCTAAAACAAAACCTCCGGCGCCTCTGGCGCCGACAAAGCACATTGTTCCGTGTAACCATTTTGGGGTCCGTAGAGCCCTCCCGCCCCCCCCCCTTTGGGGTCGGGTCCTCACCAGGATCGGCCCCCATGACTTGGCCATGGCTTCCCACAACTCTGGCTGTGCTTCCCAAGCCTCTGATGTGTCAGACATGTCCGACGATTCGCTGTTTGCGTAAACCAACAGCCATTGTACACGTGCCTTGTTTGCCTACAGTGCCCTCCAGAGCCCAACTCTCAAGAGGTTTCCTTGAAATTTCTCAAAAATATGGTCACCTAACCCCCCCCCCAACCCACACATCTGCGAAAAGCCTTTTTCAAGGTCAGTTATCCCCATTTGCTGAGCCCCCCCCCCCCCCCCTTTGGGACCCCTAGCAACGGGAAAAAACCAACCTATCGAAACCTAGTCAGTTCCATCAATGAACCCCCCAAGTTTTCGGACATGTATATGTTACTACACCCCTCTCCCCTTAAATCTAGCTAGCAACAACAACAAGCGACAACAACAGGCAACAACCACATAACAACAATAGGCAACAAGCAACCAGCAGCAAGCAACAAGCAACAGGCAAACACATCACCATTCCGTTTTGGCTATTACTCCTTCCAACGCTTCAGGCTCTACTCTACTTTGGCCATCTTAGAGCCTAGGTGGCGCACTTGCCAAATCAAGTTTTGAGCTAAAACCTCCGGGGCGCAGGTGCCATGTCAGGAGGTGCCCCCCCCCCCCCCCCCAATGTGGGCTGTTTTGGGACCGAAAAAGCCGCCCCCCCCCCCCATTACAGCCGCAAGAACCGTTCAAAATGGTCAAACAAAGGGAAAAAGTTGGCACACTCCGACGTGTGGCTTCCTTGTGTCAAAGAGCACTTTGGTGCCCGTTAACTCCACGATATG
This sequence comes from Eutreptiella sp. 'Long Island Sound 2002', assembly GCA_964036045.1. Taxonomy (NCBI): domain Eukaryota; phylum Euglenozoa; class Euglenophyceae; order Eutreptiales; family Eutreptiaceae; genus Eutreptiella; species Eutreptiella sp. 'Long Island Sound 2002'. The sequence goes on along the minus strand of OZ038382.1, from coordinate 5,535,769 downwards.
TCCGAGAAACACCCCAAAAAGGCCCCGACAAGCCACAAAGGCTGTGTAGATAGCCGCAAACCAAGAATAGGCCATATCTTGGGCTATGTGGCTCAAAATGGGATTCCGGGGGAGACCACCAGCAACCCCCAACTGCCTAGACCACCTACAATCCCCCACTTTATGTGGTTTCCGCCGCTCATAATTGCCCAAATGGACGCCTAGACACCCGTACTAGCACTGTTTGTGCGCTAGGCTTTTGGCAAGCAAGGCTATGGCAAGCTACAAGATGGAGCCCGAAAACGTGGGTGCCAAACCGGGTGAATGGGGTCCACTGGGGGCAAAAACATGATTTTTTGGAAAAGTGATCCTAGACCACGCGGGATGCCAAAAAACAATTGGTTTCAGATTGTTTTGAGCCGAGGGGTGGCCCGCTTTGGCCCTCCAAAAATCCCAAAATGTCTTGCAAATACGCCGTATTGGGACAAAAAAAAATGGGTTGCCACTCATGAGTTTTTGGCTCAAAACTTGGATTTGGCAAGGCCACCACCTAGGCTCTTGGATAGCTGGAGTAGAGTAGGCCCAAAGCGTTGGGAAGGAGCAATGACCGAAATGGAATGGTGACGTGCTTGTTGCTTGCTCTTTGATGTGACTAGATGGACAAAAGTGGGTCGAAATGGGCTCAAAACGGGGCTTCATTTTGTACCCTAATGGTCCATGATCATCTTCAGAAAAACATGTTTTTGACCCGTTTTTGACCCATTTTTGGTGCCATAATGGCTCATTTTCAGAGTCTTCTTTGACTTTTCATGGGCCAAAGTGGCTCAAACTGGGCCGAAAATCGGCTCATTTCACTTGTTTGTGCACCCCAAATGGTCCAAGATCATTTTTGGAAAAAACACGTTTTTAACAACCAATTTCGGTGCCAAAAAGGCCCATTTTCAAGGCATTTTGGGATTTTCGGATCAGAGCCTAGTGGGCGCTGGTGCGCGAGTCTAGGCGCCCTTTTGGGCAGCGCTGAAACCAGAAAAAGTGTGGGGTTGCAGGTGGACTAGGTGCCCTCGGAATTGTGTTTTGAGCCACATAGCCCAAGACGTGACCTGTTCTTGGTTTGGAGTGGATGGTGGCCATCAAGGGGTCAATGTCCACAGCACTCGTCCGATTGGAACCGGAACGGGAAAGAAAAGAGAGACCGTGGGCTAGAGATTGTGTGTAGTCGCTTGCTCGTTGTTATCCCTGCCCAAGCCATGTTTTGTTGTTATGAGTGCCCCGCAAAAAAAAAATAATGACCGAGGGTAGGTGAGCCACAGGTGCTGCACGCAAGACCAAAATAAGAGGGGAAGATCACAATGCAATAACCATTTGGGGTATTTGTGGCACCCAAAGGGGGGGGGAGGGGTGCACAATGATCTGTTGACACCATCACTCTCAACAAACTCAGACAACGGCCCTGGCTCAATGTGCAAAGTGTGGCACATCAATTCGACTCGCTACTTATTCTGAAGGCGTGCTGCAGGGCAGTACCTCCTTGGATGGGGGGGAGGGGGGGTGATCTCCTTGGATGGGGGGGGGGGGGGTGATCAGCACAGTGTTTGACAGCCAACGATTGCTGCTCGGGTACACTTAGGCAAACAGACAGTTATGAGCTCAAGGGGGCGTTGCTGCACAGCATGCGTGCGTTTCAAGGATTTCTGGATGTTTACCCAGATTTTGCGTAATGGATTGGCCTTGGGCCATGACAAAGACGCCCTGGGCAGCATACATATTCAGAACCAAAATCGCCCAGTGAAGATCTTTGGGGTGAACACTAAAAATGTGGAATCAAGGCGCACCACCCAGGAAGGGGCAGGGGATAGAAAACATGTGAGGCCTCCGGACCGTCGACAACAACAACATGACCTAGGGAGAAATGAACAGCAGGGAATGGATGCAAGAAGAGATGGATTTATGTGGAATATATTGGAATATACAAATCAAACATTGCATGATGGGCAACTCCCCCAAATACCCCCATACAGTAATAAGGCCATGCAACACTTGAGCGCGCAGAGTGGCACCGACCAAGGGGCCTACTTGAGGGGGGGGGGGTGACCTAATTAAAAAACAGACAAATGCAAACCAGAGGTAATGCACTCCACAGTCAGGCATAAGTGCATCTTTATTCTCTATGCCAAACCTGGTTGAACCTCAAGACACACACCGTGTCTGAAACAGAAAACAGAACATCATGTCTGACTACAGTTAGTCAGAAAATCACAGTCAGTAGCTGTCAGTCAGACATCAGCAATCAGTGTCGGATAAAGACACCATGCATTACCAGCATGGCCGAAAAGAGCAACCCGCCGCTTGCCGGCTGGAGAAGACTCCTGGGGGGTGTGACCTAATTAAAAAACAGACAAATGCAAACCAGAGGTAATGCACTCCACAGTCAGGCATAAGTGCATCTTTATTCTCTATGCCAAACCTGGTTGAACCTCAAGACACACACTGTGTCTGAAACAGAAAACAGAACATCATGTCTGACTACAGTTAGTCAGACAATCACAGTCAGTAGCTGTCAGTCAGACATCAGCAATCAGTGTCGGATAAAGACACCATGCATTACCGGCATGGCCGAAAAGAGCAACCCGCCGCTTGCCGGCTGGAGAAGACTCCTGGGGGGTGTGACCTAATTAAAAAACAGACAAATGCAAACCAGAGGTAATGCACTCCACAGTCAGGCATAAGTGCATCTTGAGGGGGGGGGGGGGGCACAAAGCACAACACCTTTTACTTTTTTCGGAGCTTTGCCATTGATACCGCAGCTGCTTGCAGGTCTTCATCTGCATGCACACAAGAGCAACCTCATGTGAGGAGTGCAATCATTGAGAGGCTTGCCGCAAAGGTTGAGTTAAGGGTGGGACAGGGCGCTTGTTAAAATGGGCGGAAGGAGGGTGACACCTAATTGTCTTGGAGGCTAGCAAAGGAGGCAAAATAAATAGATAAATAAATAAACAAATACACTAAATAAATCAACACATTATGATGGTCATTTTGAGGGAGATATATACATCGTGGAGATAAGCTTTTTTGGTCAAACAGATTCATAC